>OY728156.1:1514374621-1515624621 GCA_963277665.1 Viscum album | reverse complement strand
AGGTTTTCAAAATAAATTATTTTTAAAATAGTTTTCTACATCTTGAGTGGGTTTAATTTTAAACCTGAAGTAAAATATCATATGAATAGAAGGAAGAGATCCTTTTGAAAAAAAATCGAATCCACTCCCACTCTTTTCTATACGACCCATCACTCCCCTTATATGCCTCCCACACTTTCGGAATTTTTAAATTTCCATCCCATTGATGGTGGATCCTCTAAATATTTCAATGACCTTGACATATATCTTCTGGTATGTGGAATCAGATCGACCATTTGTGGAGCCACGCCATTCTAGTTAACCACCGTAGGGGCTTCTCCTTCAATACCTTCACCTGTCTCCCCTGCTCCTACTCCTGGTCTAGATCCAAAATAACATAACGAGGCCCCACTGTCCTTGGCTACTCTTTCTTGTGACACTAAGATAACATCTTCAAAAGTTCCCACTTATATTAAGGTAGGGCCTATGGGAGAGCTAGAACCACCTCTCTGGGTTCATATTCCACTATCTCCACCGAAACCTCTGGATCAAAAGTCCAAGGATATAGTTGATGGGTTCACCACACTTCCTTATTCATCATTAAAACTTTTAAAAGCCTCTTCCTACAACTTTTGTACTCTCATTTGAATGTTTTGTGATGATTGACCCTCCTTAGGGAAACTCTAACCCAAAACTCTATTTTCTAGAAGGCTTACTTCAGTTTCAAGTATCAAAAATAATATTCACTCCAACCTACTTATGTCACGACCTGTCCATAGAGGTTCGTGTTGTGACTACCCCAAGCCTTCCTTCTATATTCCAAGGGATGGTGAATAGCACTGGAAAAGAATATCCCTAAAATGGAAAGGCATTGCCTTTTAATCTGTACAGAAATAGAGTCCAAGAAAAGAATAAGAAGCAACCCTGAAGTAAAATGAAATAGTAAAAGTGTGATAAAACTGAATGGTCTGGAATATGATCCCAACTGAAAATAAAATGGACAACTAAAAAGTAAAAATACAACTGTAAAAGGAAAAATAGCTCCTGGGTCATCCACTGAGGATTCTACATGAAGGGTAGGTACAACTCAATAACAATAGTCAATGTGTCACGTCACACCAAATGTTCCACCTCATAGAACGGTCCAGTACTCGATCCCTCGGCCTCTATCAATGTTGGCTATCTTCGGACCAATACACAGCATGGTGTGGGTATAGCCCATGCATGGGTGAGTATAACGATACTCAGTAAGGACCTCGAGACCCCCAAATTTATCCTAGAGTAAAACAAAGGTAATACCACAAAGCAAGACCCCAATCTCAAAGCCTGAAGAAATAGAAATCAACTCTACTTAAATATATTCCCATATATATACCTAAGTCATCAAGACATAATCATCTCATATAAGAGGGAAGAATACTACAAAGGTAACACCACGAAGGTAGAAGTACCACACAGGTTACACCATGAAGATAGAAGTACCAGACATGTAACACCACAAATATTGATGTACCAAAAAGGGAACACCATGAAGATGACACCACGAAGGTAGAAGTACCACACATGTAACCCCACAAAGAACACATGTCCATTATAGAAGTACCACACATGTTACCACACAGAAGAAGTACCACTTAGGTAAAGTCTCATCTCACACTAGGTATACCTTATGTAAAAATGTATATATTTTTAGTTACAAGGCTAGATCATCTTATTATCTTAAGAAGAATTGTTGCTAACCCACACAGGGTTGATAGGTACTAATTCCCACTAACCCACAAAAGATCTTACTGACACAAGATCGGTATATCCTAACCTACAAAGGATCACTAAGCACTGAACCACATAAGATTTGATAGAAGCTGACCCACACATGATCGATATATGCTTACCCACATAGGATCGATGTTTTTTCTACACATTACAGCCAGCAATAGAATTCCTTGAACCCAGTGTGCTTGAGTTCGTAGAATCATCCCCTTTAGATATCGGTCATACCCCGACATCTAATAAGCTCCAGTATGGAGTAACCCAAAGGACGGTCATGTTGCAAGGGTTCCAATGCAATAGATGATGTTTCCATCAGACTTCGGGTCTGGGAGTTATAAGCATTTTAGTTATGAGGGCCCAGTTGGATTCAAGTTTGATCCATCATGGCCATACTCCAACAGTCCCCAAATCTCATATAGAGTATACCGAAAGGGTTGTCTCCATCCAGGGATCCCAGTGCCACAGAAGGTTTAATCAGATAGACTTCTAGTTCTCAAAGTATTTCCCTTTTAGTTTTTCTAGGTTCGGTTGGGCCTGGGTTCGGACCGACCCAACCTAACCATGTTTGGGTTGGGCCACGGTAGGCTCATCCCGGCCACAAGGGTGCGCGGTGCGGCTGCGTGAGGCATATCCTACGATCCGTCCAGCATGTAAGAGGGGGGGGGGGGGGGGGGTGGTTCCCCATTTGGTAGTCGAAGCACCAACACATATTGTGCTTCCAAGTCACCTGTGGACCTACTACAGGTCCCACCACCGCGACATCGGTGCCGTGTCCCCACCGGTGGGGTGCTGGTCGTGCCGCCGTCCACTATGATAGCTGTCTACCTCTTCTGACCATTGTGGCTGAGGATTCGTAGCTGGTTCTTCTAGTGGCACATGTGCACTTCCTCCTTCCTTAAGGCCGACTGATGTGCTGGTCGTTGCCTTCATCTGCTGTGACATCAGTTGGGGCACGTTGGTCGTCGGCGGTGCGTGACGACATTCCACACCTCCTCCGTGGTCAGCCTCTATCAGCCGCCGCCATTATTTGTCACTTAGGGGCTCGTCCAACCTAATGGTAAAGCTATTAAATAATGAACCATCATTCAACAAAAGTTTGAGGGACTGGGCCTTATTCATTTGGATTGCGCCCTCTATGTTAGGTTGAATGGATGAGGGTAGGATGGATTCATATAACTTTCGAAAAAAAAATCATGATGATACCTGACCTCAATAACGATATAGAAATTCTTTCGGTTGATGAAGTGGGTCGTTGTTCATCATCCCTAGTAACTAGCCTCCAACGACGTTGCTTGATCATTGATCTTTGGTTCATGGTTTTGGTCTCACATGTCACCGATCGCCAGAATTGGCTCCGTCTTCCAAGGGTTTGGCATCTCAACATATTTTTAGCACATCGTTTCTTGGTGAAGCAGTTCCAATACCTCTCCCCATGCTCTATTTAAATAGGTGAGGGGGAGGGCGAACAACGTTTGTGGAATTAATGGGGTCTCATTAATGTGGATCCTTCCTAATTCCCTAATGTTGTTGTTACATAGGATAGAAAGTTTAATCCATTTATTGGATTGACACATCACTGGTCCCATGTTTCCACTTTTCTATTGGAGGAAAAATAATGAAATTAAAATAAAAATGTTATTTTATTTATTCGGTTAGAATGTCCTAAAATCTATATTTTTCTCTCTACTTACTATGGTGGAGGTGAAGCCTCCCTTAAATGAATCTCTGGACTGAAAATTTAATGGTTCCCTTGGACTTTAAATCCAAGAATAAGTCCAAAAGACAGAAAATGTCGCTCACACATTTACTGAACATACCTAAAAAAAATATAAAAAATTTATTTCGGGCACACTGGGCCTCAGATTCAAGAGTCATTAATTTTATTAGACTCATAATAATTTCATATAATTAAGAATAATAATTATATGTAAAATACGAGTATTTAAATTCTACCCCCCCTCCCTTAGGGATTATCTTCCCCAAAATCCCCAACATTGACTAAGAAAACAAATTGGGGGTACTAATCACGAATCAGAGCCTCCCGCTCCCATGTTCTCAGTTAGAGGTTCTCGTGCTTCCAGTGAAAGTGCACCATAGGTATCAACCGCCCATGAGAGACTCTCTCTTGTTGATACTCAATCTTCAATGGATCCTCTATAAGCATCCCCCCATCATCAAGGTCCAGATCACCGTTTTCGATTATGTCAGATGGTTCATGAATCTATCTCCTCAACTGGGATACGTGGAAGACTTCATGCACCCTCTCCTACTATGGTGGAAGTTCCAATAGGTATACCACCTGGCCTATCCTCTGAATTATTATATTGGTCAAATTAATCTATGAGATAACTTCCCACCTTGCCAAAACTCTGTAAACCCCATCAATATGAGACTTGTAAGAAAAAATGATCTCTCTACTTGAACTCCAAAGGTCTTTACATCCTATCAGCATAATACTTATATCTACGTCGTGTAGACTTTATCCACTTTTGGATGATCTGGACCTCTCCATTGGTATCCCATAACAACTCTGGACCCATAAGTTCTTACTCACCTAGGTCTGTCCAGCATAGAGGTGATATGCAAGGTCGACCGTATAGGGCCTTGAATGGTGTCATGCTGATGATGGAGTGATAACTGTTGTTGTTAACGTACTCCACAATGGAAAAATGATCATCCCAACTGTGACCAAAATCTAGGACGCCTTCACGAATCATGTCTTCCAATGTATGCATGGTCCGCTCTGTATGACCATTCATCTAAGGATGAAAGGCGGTGTTCAAACATAGATGAGTCCCAAACTGCTCGTTTAATCCCTTCCATACGAAGTAATATACTATCTTCTTCAATGATGAAAAGGGTTCTGCAACTCAAGAAAAGTCAGGCATGAATCTTCGGTAGCATCCAGCCATCTCCATGAAACTTAACACCTCAGTCTAACTCCTAGGTGGCTCCCAAGCAAGAAAAGACTCTATATTCTATGTATCCACTGTAACTCCCACCACTAAGATAACGTGTCCTATAAAAGGGACCACTCATATCTAGAAATATCACTTCAAGAGAATACAATAATGCGGGTGCTCTTAGAGTGTATCCGGATCTATCTGCAAATGATAGGATTGCACCTCCTCTGATGCTGAGTATACTAAAATGTCATCGATGAAGACCACCAAAATGTGATCAAGGTATTCATGGAAGATCATGTTCCTGAGTCCCATGAACCTTGTAGGGGCATTGGTCACACCAAATGGAATGACTAAGAACTCATAGTGGCCATACCGACATCTGAAGGCCGTCTTCTACACATCCTCATCTCGCACCCTCAGTTGATGATAGACCGATCTGAGGCATATCTTTGAAAACCAACGAGCTCCATTTAGCTAATAGAAAATATAATCAATCCTCGGAAGTGGATACCTGTTTTTCACGATCACCTGGTTCAGGAGATGATAGTCCACACCGAGTCTCATACTCCTGTATACCTTTTTGGCAAACAAAATCAGAGCTTCCCATGGAGAAATGTGGGGCCTTATGAACCCCTTCCTCTGCAAGACCTCCAACTGTACTCGTATCTCACGAAACTCCGCAAGAGCCATCCGATATGATTGTTTAGATATCAGTGTCATACCGGAGTACATATCAATGTAAAATCTACCTCTATGCATGGAGGTAGTCATGAAACATCTTTAGGAAAATCCATCAGCATACTTGTCCAGCACTACAGGATAGCTCGGATTCTCAACATCTAATACTCCGAGGGTAAGGCTATCCAACTGGTGTGTGATCGAATGAACCCTCTTCCGGGTAAGTATATCATGTGTAGTAAATGATCCCTTATCGCCTATGAAGGAAAACCTGGTCCCATCATCACAGACAAACCGCACTTTGCGCCTAATATAGTCAATCTGGGCATGGACTGTGGAGAACCAATCCATACCCAAGATGACGTCGTAAGGCCTCAACACTGATACTAGAAGTTCATAGCCGAAGATCTCACCTCCTAGAATAATCTCACACTACTGGAACTAGTGTGTAATGGTTTAATCCCCACCCATAGGAGTTTCTAGCCATACGGATCGAGCCAATGACTCCACCATAATCTATATGCTCTAATTGAGTGTCATGGAAATAAAAGAGTGACTGGAACCTATGTTTATAAGTACTAAAACTAAGGTAGATTAGACACAGATCAAACCATTAATCATCTCTACAGTGTCATGGTCGTTGGCCTTAGCTACCTAGAGCTGAGGTCATACCTATCCACCTGCTTTTTGTGGACGGGGTGGACCACATGGAGGTTGTGGAGGTAGAACTTTGAATCACCACCCACCACCTATTTCATAGCCATCTCCTCTGGCAGGTCTGCATACTACCTGTGGACCTCCCTGATCAAATCGCTACCTCTACCTTAGTGGTCCCTCGACCATCTTCTCATCATCCGTATGGAGGGTGGGGCAGTCACATTCCATATGACCCTACACACTGCACGAGTAGCACTACATGACCCTACTCTTCCCTCCTCAGTCACGTGAGCCCTGCACCACCGATCCTATATCCATAGGTCACCCGCTATAAGTCCTAGCCCACTTGGGCCCCTACGTTATCCATATATTTCCTACTGTAGATTAATTTTATACCTAACACCCAATGATTTCTCTCGTTGTCGGTGCCTGCTCAGCTAGGAAGCTCTCCACCAAGAGTGCTTCCTCTAGCACCTTATCATATGTCAGAATGCTGAGTGATATCATCGATGCTATGATCTCCCAATAGAGACCCTAATCAAAGGTCAGGTCCCTAAAGAAAGTGTCATGTACCATGTTGTTGGATTATAGGGATATATCTATGAACCTTTCTATGTACTGGGCCATAGTTTTCTTGCCCAGCTATATGTGTACCAGCTCCTATATACTCACTTATTGTAGAGTCTCTAGGATGACCTCTACCATGAAAAGGATCTCGAAGCCTTACCAGATGAGGGTAACCTCATCGTGCCTCTAAGGCATCAAGATCATCCATCTCTACACTGCTTCCCAAAAATTACTAGCTGCTAGGATCCACATAAGGTTAGTTTCTGTCCCCACTAGGTAGAAAACTCTAGCCACAGCCTCCTTCCAATCTTCAGCTGCATGTGGGTCTGTCTCACCTTAGATCCTTGGTGGCCTATATTGTTGAAGCTCGTGCAATGTGCTAAGACAAAGTGCACCCTCTGATATTGGGGCTACAGAGGGGATTCTTCCCAACAGCTGGTGGTGATGCTAGTACAACACCCGAATGTGCTAATGTCATAAGATGGCCCTGCAATGCGGCCTCATCGCTCGGTGGACCGTCAACTCATACTCTCTCAGGAATCCTAGCTGGCTAGCTATGCGTCATCATCATAAAATAAAATAGGTGTTACATGGTCAATAAGCTATGCCTGGTGAGCCAACTCAAAGGGAACACCAGAAAAACTTTTCAAAACACACTCAATCACTATTTTCGTGCACTGAGTCAGAAATCAGAAGTTAGGGTCCTGGTGTATGGATACATTGGCCATCGCACCAACACAAGATTCCCCAAACTAAAAACCACACTCATAACACTTATAACTATCACGATGCAGAAAATATCATATTCTATGTTCTTCTGTAAAACCGACTCCTTCGATGCCACTTGGCCATGACCCGTCCCTTATGGCCCGTTTCATGACTACCCCAAGCCCACCTTCAATAGGACAAGGGATGATGACTAGAAACCGAAAGGGGTATCCCTAAAATAAGAAGGAATTGAGTTTTAACATGTACATACACGTATTCTAAGAACACAACATTAAGCTTCTATGATGTAAACTGTAGTAGTAAAGTTGTGCTGAAAGTAAAGGGGACGAAAGAGATGCCCAACTGAAAAGTAAATGTACAACTAAAAAGTATAAATACAACTGAAAATGGAAAAATTACTCATGGGGTGTCTACCAATTATTCTACATGAATGGTACGTACATATCATGAATAGTAGTCCCTATGTCATGTCATGCCAAATGGTCTACCTCTGAGCACCACCCTATCTAGACTCCCTCAGTCTCAATCAATGATGCATGTCATTTGCACAAGACACAACATGGTGCGATCATAGCATGTGTAGGGGTGAGTATAACGATACTCTGTAGGGACCATGAGACCCCCGTAGGTCTCCCAGTGAAAAAAAGAAATACCACAAAGAAAGACCACAATCTCAAAGCATGAAGGAATAGACATCAACTCTACTTAGGTATATTCCCATACATATACCTAAGTTATCAAGACATAATCACCTCATATATGAGGGAAGAATACCACAAAGGTAACACCACAAAAGTAGAAGTACCACATATATAAAACCACGAAGATAGAAGTACCACATGGGTAACACCATAAAGATTGATATACCACACAGGTAACACCATGAAGACAACACCACTAAGTTAGAAGTACCTCATATGTAACACCACGAAGACAAAACCATGAAGGTAAAAGTACCACAATCGTAACCACGAAGAAGAAGTACCACTCTGGTAAAGTATAAACTCACACCTAGTATAACATAAGTATAAAAGTTCATTTGTTTAGTTGAAAGGCTACATAATCTTATTCTGTTAAGAAGCATTGTTACTAACCCACATAGGATCGATAGGTACTAACCCTCACTGACCCACATAGGATATGACCCACACAAGATTGGTATGTACTGACCCACATAGGATAACTGAGCACTAAAAAACATAGGATTTGATAGAATCTAACCCACACAAGATTAATAGATGATAACCCACTTATGATCGATGTTCATTCTTCATGTTACAGCCAACCACTGGATTCCTCACACCTAGTGTGCTCGAGTTCCCTAGAATCTTCCCCTCGAGATACCGTCCAAAATTAGACTACCACAAGATTCCACTAATAGTTAACCCAAAGGAACGCCATGTCTCAAGGGATCCAATGAAATAAATGGTTCATTAATCATATGTTTCTTATTTGAGTTATAAGCATTTTTGTTTGGAGGGCCCGGTTGGATTCAGATTCTGTCCAACCTGGCCATACTTTGACTATCTACAAATCTCACGTGAAGTATACCAAAAGTAAAGTCTAGATCCATGAACCCTAGAGACATATATGGTTCATAATATGGACATTTGGTTCTCAAAATATGTC
Organism: Viscum album; assembly: GCA_963277665.1. Lineage (NCBI taxonomy): Eukaryota > Viridiplantae > Streptophyta > Magnoliopsida > Santalales > Viscaceae > Viscum > Viscum album. The sequence goes on along the minus strand of OY728156.1, from coordinate 1,515,615,706 downwards.
TCCTTATGTGTTTTTGGCTCCAATTGGGCCGGGTTCTGGTCAGACCCAGTTTAACCAACCCGGTCAGACCGACCCCACCCCACCTGGTCTGTGCTGCGCTGCAGCAGGTTTGGCCAACTGGGCTGATGTCTGGCCGGGCCTACAAGGGGGTGGCTCGGCCCGCAAGGGGTTAGCCAGCCCACAAGGGGCAGCCCAGCCCACAAGGGGTGGCTCACCCAGTTAGGGCATGTGGTCCACTTGGCATGTAGCCCACTGGGATGTAAGCCTGACGGCGTGAGGTGTGGCCTGCAGGAGGCACATCCCACAGTGCACCTGAGCTGGCGGGGGGCGGGGGGGTTTCCCTTTCAGTAAGTGAAGAAACAGTGCCTTTGGAGCTGCCAAGCCATCCGCAGGACCTGCTGTGGTCCTGCCTCCATGGAATCAGTGTTGTAACACCACAGGTGGCATGCTAGTCACACTACCATCTGCTTCCATGGTCATATGGTGTGTTGGCCACCTCATAAGACCACTAAAGATGAAGAGACGTGGTTGGTTCCTCCGGTGGTATGGGTGTGCCTCCTCATTCCTCATTGCCGATCGGTTTTTCGGACGCCGCCTTCATCCGCCAACGCTTTGGTTGTGGCCACATGCTCATCGGTATTGCACGATGGAATGCTGCACCTCCCCAGCGGTCGGCCGGTGCCATCCACCTCCATCATTTGTCACTCCTGGGCTCATCCAAACCAACGGTAAATCTAGAGAATAATGCACCAACATTCCACAAATTGGCAGAGGGACTGGGCCTTGTTCGTTTGACCCACGCCCTCCACAGTAGGTTGATAGCAAGAGGGTATTAAAGATTGAAATAACGATTGAAAAACAAATCATGATAAAAAAACACCTCCAAAATGTTGGAGAAACTCTTGTGGCTTCGGAAGTGGTTCAGTTTTCATTGTCCCCTGCAACTAGCCTCCAATGACGTCGGTCAATCATTGATCTTAGGTTTTGGGTTTCGTTGTTTGTTGTCACCACTCGCCAGAACCAGCTCCGTCCTCCATGTTTTTGGCATCCTGGAACATTATATTCACTTCATTTCATGGTGAAGCATTACTGATACCTCTCCCCAAGCTCTATTTAAATTGGAGAGGGGGAGGGTGAGCAACATTCATGGAATTACTGTGGGATCATTAATTAGAAACTTTCCTAATTCCCCAATGTTGTTCTTACATAGGATTGAAAGGTCCATCCATTTATTTCATGACACGTCCCTAGTCCCACGTTTCTTCTTGTCTGTTATAAGAAAAATAAAGAATGCAATATAATAGAGGTATTTTATATATTCTTTCAAAAATTCCAAAAATCAATCATTTTCTCCAAACCTACTATGGTTGTTGTGAAGCCTCCATTAAGTGAATCCCAACACTATGAATTCAATGGTGCCCTCAAATTTTTAATCCAAGTACCGGTTCAAAAGATAAAAAATATTTCTCATGAATTTAATGAATGTATCATAAAAATGTTTAAAAATTTATTCCGGGCACATCGAGCCTCAAATCACACGCCGTTAATTTTTAATGACTCATAATAATTCCATATAATTTAAAAACATTACATGGAAATTCGGGGTCATTAAAACTTACTTAATTTTCTACTATAAAAATAATATTACTTGATTATACTAGATTTTTATATATAAAAAATAAATATAAATAGTTTTTTATAGAAAAAATTAATATAACTAAAAAAAGTTATTGTGCCGCTACAGTGTAGTGCCAAATATGGTGCTACACTGTAGTATTTCTCTATTATATGTAGGGAATAACACTTAGTTGGAGGAAAAATTTACTTCAAAAAGGCATTTTTTTCATTGGGTTGGAGAGGGTCTTATCGATCATTGGATGTTTAGTCATATTCTGGAACCTTTTCCATCATGCATCGTTCATCATTTTGAATTAGAGGTATTTTCCATTCATCTTTTCTTAATGGTCGACGTTATTAAGGTATTGGGATATAAAATTAGATTATGTAAAATTCAGTGCTTCCATGTCCTTTGTTGGTTAATGGTTGTCAACAATGGAAATGAATATCCTCTCACAGTGCATTGGATCCACCTTTCGGTTCATCCAATATATTTCTAGAATATTTCCCTTCTCAAAATCATTATTAATGCCTTTGGCAGTTCCCCTTACATTGACGACAAAACGCTTCACACAGAGTTCATGACGGATACATAGATCTGTGTAGAGATGGATCTTGTGAATCCCCTTCCCCCAAAAATTATTTTGTGTGGATGTACTAAAAATTCTTTCTAGGAGATGATTATATACACCAATCCCCAGATATTTTATTCTATCATCCATCTTCATTGGAATGTTGAATTGAACTATTGGAGAAAAGGATGAGCTTTATACTCTGTTGAACGAAATTTTGACACCCAAGGCTCCCATTCATGGGTCTCTAGTTTTATAATAGTTTGTAATAAGGATACAGAAATTAATGAAAAGTTCCTGGTGCCATTTTAGAGGATATGGGTTTACAAGAACGTGGGAATGATTCTAAAAATGGACCATTAGTCTCAGGTTTTCTTTCTCTCCATGGGTTAGGTAGTCTTCTTTTATTCATCAATCATCAACACAATTTCATTCTATATTTAAATATATAGAGACACAATGTTAGGGTTTTTATGTCTCTTATCAAACCCTCACAACTACCCAAGTTATTATTACACATAATTCAACAAAAGAGTTGTTCATATCATCAATTCCAAGACCTCCTTTTATGAGTGTAGAGCAGAATGTTTGTCAGGATGACCACCCAGTATCCAAAAGCCTGATGCTTCCACCTTCCTATTGAAGTTGACATCTCTTCTCCCAATTATTTTAAGGTTCTATAAGAGCATGACGGGATTCCCAGCCCAAATCCTCCCCCACGTGGAAAGCTAAGGAATTCACAATCCATATTTCCCTCTCCATGCTTGGTGATGACAGGGAAATTTTCTAGGTAATGTTCATCATCTACGATAGATACCACTAGTGGAGTCAATCCACATTTCTATTGTTTCCAAGTTCCCATGATTTCCAAATTAATAAAAGATTGGGTTTTAAGCATCTGTTTATTATTAAAACAAATAAAATACCTCTTTTAACAGGGTATAGGGAGAATCAATACATAACCTGAAGGCCTAGTGGATATATAGCTCATTACATTGCCCATATGCCCAAATTATTTGGCCCAAGTCCCATTGTGTGTATAGTACTGCTACCATACCTACATCCTATAGTACAAAAAAATACCCTCCACTGCTATAGTGTCTGCCACCGCTACTGTCCATGCCATTACTACAGTTCCTGTATAGCTATGGTACTACATGAGTTCTGATCCAAATGGGTTTTGTACCCTCATATTTTCATGTAGGTTTACGAGGTGCATACCACTAACCCAATCCCCATGTACATTTCTACATTAATATGGAATTATAAGGGTATTTATTACCTATGTAAGACTGGATATCTTTGTAAATGTTTGAGTAATAGAAATGTTTCGATATTATCCGTTTTAGAGCCTATGTAGAAATTGCCTTCCGTCAAAGATGTTTCCAGATGATATCTCAATGAAAATACATACATTACAGCCTGATAAACTCCCACATATTTCTATTGTAGTAGAATGATGTCAAATTATTTTTATGTGATGCTTCCTCCAAACACATTACTACAAAAGAGAGAAATGATTATTACCCTTTTTCATGTTAATTGTTTATGATAAATTTATGATAGGATAAAATAATGTTTTTTATGATACCTTCTTTTCTTGTGACCCTAGTTCTACATCATGGTTCTGAGTGGTCGATTTTAAAATCGTCCTAGATCAATCTAAGAAGATGTGACTGAGACATTATTCCAACTGTGGTATGGATTATTTTTTATTTTTTTTGGTTCACTAAATAATCTACTTGAATTGGGTAACACAAGAAACCCCAATACATTGATCAACAACAAACCTATAGTGGTAGAATTTAGAGTAGATTAGAGAGATATTTGGGAAATCTTCTGGCTACTTCATTCTTTCCATGCTCATTAGTATGTCATTTGTCGATGTCTCTCTATGATCATTCTTTTCATCACCTACAATAAAAAAATATAGAGACCCTGAGAAACGATTATTCTAAAATAATAGGTGGATGTAGATGGATGTCTTGAAGAAGACAATTTAAGTGTCCTGGTTAGTTCTTACCCAAGGTTATGCATTGGGGATATTGAATAACAAGATCAGAGGATTGAATTGGGATATGATCACTTGGAAAAATAATTTAATTAATAACAACATGTGCTGTTAATATCATCAAGAAGACATTAACCATATGGATTCTAGTCTAAATTAGCATTGAGATGTTGAATTCTTAGATCTTCTTACATAGATATGTCACCAACAAAAATAAGAGCTAACAAAGTTGATAATGTTGGTCAGGGAGAGATATCAAATCAGGTGTCTTTGGGAGGGTGATGAAAACGTAGACTATTTCCTTTCATGAATAAAAGCGAAAAAAGTTATGGGGAGATAAATATGCAACATGAATATTGTTCATTATCATGTAATTATCATACTATAGGTCCTATTATAGTTTCCAATTTCTTGGGCCTTATATATGTCCCTCATCAGGTCTCTTTGGAGCTGCATTATGGGGAAAGTTTTAACAACGGTATTCTGAGGACCATTAGTGATTAGAGGAACAATAATGTGGAAGCCATTTTTTGGGAAGAGAAAATTAAAGGGGATAAGAAATATCTCAATATATTAAGTACCTCAAGACCAGATGATTTTTTGAGATCCTTATACTCTGATACTTGGATTATTATCAAGAATGATGTTATTGAAGTAGTTAAATATTATTTTAAAGAGGCAAACCTCCCAAGAATCACATTCTCCATCATCCTGGTTCTTATCCCCTAGTATAGTCAACCCAATAATTTTTGGAAATTTAATATCATAACTATGTGTAACTTTACATACAAAATAATCACCACTATTTTGAATAATTTTTTTGTTCAATTTATTCCCTTATAAGTGTCAGACCAACAACCATGTTTTCTTCATGGTAGAAGTATCCAAAGGGTTATAGGGTTGGCCATAAAATGATATCTGACATTGATTGCAAGGTTTTTATATCAAAAATCATGTTGAAAATTTATATTGATAAGTAATATGATAAAACAAAATGGGGATTTATTGTTAATATTAGGAAATGCGGCTTTTCCAAATGGGCCATTGATCTTCTCTTCCTCTACTTCTCCTCGCCTTGGTTCACCATATCACTCATTGGAATGATATTTAGTTTCTTCCAATATGTTCGAGGCATCCACCAAGGAGATCCACTATCTCCAACCCTTTCCATCATCACTCGAGATGTGCTAAGTATGAAACTCAATAAAAGTAACTCTGATTTCTGGGTTTACTCTTTCAAAAGGCGGTACTGTTTTTTTGGAATTTCATACTTGTTTTTGGTTATAAAATGATCTTTTCATTAATGGAAGTATTATTTCCATAAGAAATTTCAACATGATACTAGATGAAAATAGTAGAAAAAGTGATAATTGAATCAATGTTCTCAAGATTAGTATTTTTGTCTCCAGTAACTACCACATTTTCATTTTCAGGTAGGATCACTATCATTAATTAAATTTTCACCCTCATTACAATGCATTTACTATCAGTAGGTAGGGTTCCCTAGATAGTCATTAAGAACATGGATCTAATTATCAATAACTTCATATGAGACTCTCATTATGAGGGAAACATCATTGGTCTAGTTGGTTCATGCTTGTAGGGCTAGTCAAGGAAGGGGGAATTGGTCTCAGAGACATTGAGGCCAATATATTATGGGTGTAGGCCAAACTTATTTGGGATCCCACTGAGGGTCACTCCCTTTGGTACAAATTCATCTTATAGAATTATGGATGATCTATATTAAACTGGTCTAGAAACATTTCAATAACAACAATATCTTATTTTTTTCATAGTATCAAAAGGAATGTGCAACCAAACCTTGATAATTCTTAGTGGATCATTGACATGGGGAACATTGATTTCTAGAAGGATAACTGGGCTGGATGTATGCTATTCTATCCAAGTTTCCCTATCCAAGACACTAGTTTCATCCAAGTTATTGTTCACCCCTCTTTCATGGATATTGTTGTGAATATAGATATGAAACCCATTTATCACAACATTAATCTTTATGATGAACCCGATCATGGTGTTATCACTCCTTCTCATATGGGAACATTAAGGTTCAATGATTTTTTTAAATTCATTCAAGGGTATATTTGGGTTATATTGTGGGTACTAAGCTCTGGTGGAAATATCTTTCCTATAAATCCAATTTCCATTTTGACATATTTTTAATCATTCCATCATTATGGATATGTGAATTCATAAAATTGGAATCAATCTAGCCTCCAATTGTATGTGTCGTGTCAGCCCCCATAATGAATCTACTCTTCATTTATTCTTTTACATAGGCATGTATCACTTTATTTGGGATCCTATTGGCTAGATTATAGGGAAGAACATTAGGAATATGTGTCCATATTTCTTATTTCATGATTATTGTGGTTCTCCTACTAGTTTGGGAATTAATGATTAGGGGATGCACATTTTCCTGCCAATTGGGTGATGGGTATTTAAGATATGTAGAATGGGGTGAACCACCAAGATATCAGACTATATTTCAATTATCCCCATGATATGTACCATTATCTCTCCACTTTTCGACAAATATTTTGAAAGAATATTATCCTACAATTTTTTTCTAGAAATTTTAATGCAGAACAGTCTATGATAGGTAGTGTTAATAGTTTAACTATTATTTCCCGAAAGTTGTACCAATTCAGTATGAATTAAAGTTAAATGAATCAAGTATAAATGGAAGAATTCATGGAGGTGTATTAGTACGGTATACTTAGGGATTACATGTCAAGGATGTTTAGCCTTTTTTATAGGGTAAATCCATTCAAGCTAAAGCTTGCACTCTACATACCCGGCACAATCTCTACTTCACTAACAACATCACTCTCATAGGTGTGGAATCAGAATCCTTCATTATGGTTAACACATAAACTAGGAACATTACCTATCACTGTATAATTTTATATGTTATAATATCCTTAAATTTCATCTTTAGAAAGACAATGGAGATCACTCACACCTGTCAATCAGGAAACATGGTTACAGATATTTTGTCCTCCATGGGAGATCCCACAGTGGGAATTCATGATTTATATTAACTTAATTATCTTTATTTAGAGTGAATTTTTATTATATATGAGTATGATATTGGAATTCATTAATTTCATCATCTCGTGCTTTTTTGTTTCCAACGTTCATACTAATAAAAATTTTAAAATTTTATTCACAGTTTTCAATGAACCCTCTTTAAATGTGTCCAGTTTGTTGACTTGTTTGTTAATCTTGACCATTTTTATGGGTAAGAGTTATTTAATGTTCCTTAAATGATATGGTTGTATGTAGATCCACTCATTTTGGAATCGAGTGAGTATCCTATATAGATCTTGAGTTGGATTGTAATTCCATCTTTGAGAGTAGTCATTTTTCCTTACCACTTTAGTATTGCCCAAATTTTAAATTGAGTAGTGAGTGTTATCATTTATCTCATGAAGTTTTAGGGGATGTTTTATGATTAATCTGTATGTTTTTTTTCAATGTATCTATATGATAATCATATCGGTTTAGTTGAGAATATGGGTCTTTGAGGACCAATTTTCATGGTTTTCTTATGTTCCATGGGAAGAGTGGAATCTCAAGTGTATCCAGTGTTTTTGTTTGTGATGATAAGGTTTAGTTCACACTCACAAGTTTTATATTGGTTTTAGTTCTTCTATAGCATTGTTTGGATGTGTTGTTTATCTCCCCCTTTGGTAGATTCATTGAGGGTAGTTATCATACTGAGTTTTTTATCTTATTGTTTTGTTTCACTTTGTGAACTTTGTTCTACGAGCTAACATTATTCTATATGGTATTCCATGGGATTTTTCTTAAATTTCAATACATGGTTATCCTTGGGTATGTTCATGGGAAATATGATTTATTTTCATGACCAATTAGCTGTTATATCAATTGGAATAATGTTATTATCAGTAGGATAATGGGGGTTGAAGTGGATGAGATTACTAGACCCGAGTTACCATATATGTAGATTCATGAACTAAGACTAGAGACATGTAATTTATCATTGAGGAACTTCATTATTGGTAATTAATCTAGGTTATGTGAGATGTGGCGGATCTGGTGACATGGTTTTTCTCTTTCCAATTATAACTAGGGTGGTTTGACCTGATAATATTTTGTATGTTTCTTATAGATAACTCATTTTTATAGTCTTGATCGTGTTTTACATTTAAAGGTTTCATCATTGGTTAAAATGTTTGTTTCTCTTAGTTATGGTTAGAGATCAGGGAGGCTTCCCTCGTATAAATTATAGAACCTCATTTGTCTTGTTGGTTCACTTTTTCGTAGATTTCTTTGCCAATTGTTTTACAATTTTTAATCAAATATAAATGGTGGGGAGACTGATATGAGGTTTCTTTTTTCTATAGAGCCTTATGTAGGAAAATTATGGAACATGGGACTCCTTTTAATGGTTATAAGTTGAGTTACATTCATCTCAAGTGTTGGTTCAATATAAACATGGTTTAGTTTTTTTAGTCAATATGAAGCCTCACATAGGATTTGGAGGTATGTATTGATGTTGGAATATGAGTGATGTTTTAAGGATTTTATAAATAATTCATTTATTTATGATTTTATGCACTTGATTTTAAATTCATTATTGTTGGTGTAAATGGGTTTTATGAGGAAATGTTATTGGATTTAAATCAGGGCCTTAGGGATTTTTCGTAAAATGGGGTTGGCTAATGAAATGATCTGGAAATAGTTTATTTCATTTTGGTATTTGTAAAAAAATAAAATGATTTCCTTTTCTAATCAAATACTCACCGCAATGTGAAATATGGTTTTTGTATTTTAGAGGAAACTACTAATTTCCAAATTGATTTTATAGTATTTTTGGGTTTTTACACTAGGTGAGTGTATTTTAAAAGATTGTGTTATTGGGAAGATGTTTCCAAAAAGAATAATTTTTATTAATTTTGAAACCGAGAATGGTGTTTTGATTATAAAATTAGTGGTGTTTGTTTTGAAATCTGTATTAATTGTTCCTTTAATTTATCCTTGTTGAGTAAGGTCTTTGGGTTTGAATTTTTAATATTGATTATATTAAATTTTCAATGTAGGAAGGACCAATTTTTATGATGTCTTGGTTTTCAAATTGGTATTTTGGTAAAACCATTTTTTACCATTTCATGTGTTTTGTTTCCTTCTTAGAATTTTGTTCCTATAGTTAATCTAAGGATATTCTTTTTAAGTGAATCCTTTAGGGATTTTTGGGTCCAATGGTTCAGATCCTTGATCTTCACTATGATTCTTACATCAGTGGGGATTATATTTTCTTATATAATTTCAGTTAATCATGAGTTTAATGAGTTTTGTTAGTAATTTGTAGATATGTTTGAGGTTTAATGGTTGAAAATCCATTTTGGGTTTTGTACTTGTTATGGTTGGAGTCATTTTATATTAAGGAAGTTGTGTCCGAGATTTGTTTTTTCCTTGTTTCATAACCTGGGTTGGATTGTACTTGTTTCCTTGGACATGACTATAACATGGGGTTCATGCTCTTATACATGGTGTGTAGCTTTGTTTCTAGATGGGATGTGGTTTCCTCCATGTTGTGATAACCAATGGATTTATAATGGGATGGAGCTCCAAGGAGTTGGATCTAAATAACCTCATAATCCATTTGTGACCCTAATATTAAATCCATGTCATTTCTTATCAATGATTTCTTTTCATTGTGACCTCCTTGTGTGGATTACATGTTTTGGGGATCTCATTTTTGGATCCATTGGGATGTTTCTATGGGTAATGTTCTACTATTTATTTTGAAACTATTGTGTGTGGTTGGCCATGTCCATTGATGTTTTATATATTACCGTTATATATTTTGGGAATATGGTGTCTTGTTGAATTTCAATTATTTTTGCTAATAATTTTTATATTGTGTCCCCATTTTAGTTCATTTTAAAATTCTAGGGAGACTGATGCATGATATCGTTCCCTTTTTGACCAATACAATGACCGGTGTTCTTTTGGGGGAATAAATATTTTATTATTGGGATAATTATCACTCCGTTTTTGTTTTGGTATGCTCTATTTTATTGTTTAATGGTGGTAATTTTGAGTTATGAGGGTTTTGGTGGTGATTTGGAATTTTTTGAATTTTTTATTGAATTTTATAGGGGTCTATGTCGTGTAGGGTTTGGTTGTGGTGTGGAATGGGATCAATGCAATATAGACTAGTGGGTTTTGGTGTAGTATCATAATGGAAGAATGTTATTTCCACTTAAATATTTGGCGTGGAAGCATCGTGGAGTATATGATTGAATGTAGGATTTGTGTTTGAGTGGCTCTATAGTGGGGAGGAAAGTTGTTGTGATGTTGATCCCTATAGGTTGTTTCTAGTTAGTTCATCCCAAATGGGTTTTAACTACAACATGGGGTAAAAGATATTTTGTATCCACTCTTTGTAAGTGGGTCTATACAATGTGGTGGTCTCATATGTAATGTATCCACCCTCCTTACAAAATAGTATCTATATCATGGACATCATTGTAGATATTGGTCCTAGTTATTCTGGGTAGACTATGAAATTTTTTGGGAAGTGTCATCATGTTCCCCCGTATTTTATTACCCTTCCACTATTGTTTGGGAGGCTATGAAATGTCCTGGAGGTTCAGAATCATGATGTTGAGGGTGGTTTCATGGACTTATTTTTTTCAGATTGGGTATAAAAACCCAAATCCCTTCAAACTCAATCATTATCTTAGATTTCTTCATTTCTCTTGGGACACTCATGTGAGTCCCTAAGAGGTAATTAATCCCATTTTGATTGTATATCAAATCTAGTCTTTGGACTATCAATTCATGGGGGTTTTCTATCATTCTTGATGGATCTCTTCAAGGTATGTTCTATTTTTGATATGGTTTTCCCTCTTCTTCATAGGACCACATTAGATCTATTATCCTCTTTCCTCATTTGAACCAATCTTGATTTTTTTTCATATTTAAGGGGTTATATAGAGGGTTGATGTTGTTTACTAGTGATCAAGGCTTGTGACAAAATTATATACTCATTCTTAACCTCAATTTTTGAAGGCGGTTAGTTTACCTCTATTCCCAAGGAGGGAGTCCCTATACAATGGTCCTAATACATGAATAACTGGGTGTTACTATTAAATTTCATAGTATTTTGTGTTAAAAATGTTGTATTTGATATCATAACAAATTTTATTCATTAGATCTTTGTTTTTAAAGGAACATTATTTAAAAATGTTTTTGGAAACTCTATTTATGGATGAAATTCCTTAAAGGTTTTTTTGATTACAAATGATTTTTCAATCATGTAAGTGGAAATTATTCATTGTTAAAAATGATTTATTAATTTTGATAAATTATTTCTAATGGTTTTGGATAACATGGGACATTGGTGACCATAGGGTCATTGATAAAATGACATCTCATGTAAGTGTCTGTAATGCCACAATATTTATTTTTTATTGAGTGATTTTTATGAAACTAGATATTGGATAGATCCATGTTGTTCCTGGAATTGGTTTCTTTTTATGTCTACTATGTATTCCCATAGGATAGATCCCAATCCTGTGATTTTTCAATTTTTTTCACATGATGGTATATTTTATTGTTTTATTACTCACTTCTTTATCTTATGGTGTATCCATGGATATAATTTCATATGATCACATTTTTTATTTTATACACCTACCATATCAATTGTTCTGTGAGTATGAATGAAATTTCCAAAAAACAAGAGGATTTTTTTTAATTTTTTTAATACTTTGATCTACTTTATAAACTATAATTTTGAAAGATAATTCTAATAATTTTCTTGATATTAGACTTTGTATAGATTATTTAGTGAAATATTACTGTTCTATGTGTAAACATCCTAAATTTTCATTGGACATTACTAGATGTGATTTTTTAGGACATAAGTAGATGGAAAGAAATCATGTAGTTCTCTAGATTTTCTTGGGTTTCAACACTCTCTTCATGGGATAGTTTTGTGGTGATATATGGATACATTGAGTTTTGGCTTATTGATTAAATTTTGATTACTTTTAGTTTCAACAATTTGGGATTTAATTTTTATGTATCATGGTATTCTACACTTTATTTTTCTATGTACTTTATTTTTTTACTTCATTGTGGTAACACATGATACATGTTTGGTTGTTTTGACGTTGCTCACCTTATGAAAATATAATTTGAGTGATGATTTTGATAAGCCTGAGCTGGTTCATTACATATCACACATTATATAATCATCTTCATAACCTATGGAATGGAAACATAATAAAGGGGTGAGATTAAATTCTCCCTAAGGGAAAACAAGTCATAATATTTTAGATCATAAACATGATGAAGATCATGATAACGATTGAAATATCATAATAATAGATCATAACACCATAGATAATAATCATAAATGTTGATAAAGAAATATAATACCATAAAAATATCTTTATGGAATCATACAAAATATGACATGGCTACACATACATATCAATAACTATAAACATGTGATTTGGACATAAATGTTAAGACTACATTAAAATTATGTCTTAAACATGAATACTTGACATAAATCGATAAACAACTTAAAAATGTGAAAAAATACTAAACATAGGATTTATTATCATTATGAACCCAACTATACACCAACTTATTCACTTGTAAAATTGTTAGTAATATTGAACACCATCACACTCACCCTTTGTAAAACTCGCTAATCCCTAACATGTTCACACATTAAATAGTGAGTTGAGCATAACAAAATCAAACTCACCCTTTATAAACCCAGTTTTTTTCTAACCCATTCACATGTAAAATTTTGATTAGTGATTAACTCAATAGCACTAAACCATTGTGAACCTAGCTATTGTCAAACCTATTCACTTAACAATTATATCACCGGAGATATAATCTTTATCCAATTAATTTGAGGGATATATCTTTCACACCCATATCATAATCCATACATATGTGTGAACATTAAAATCAAACCTTTATAATCTCTTAAGGAACCCATGGAAAAATAATGGCCTTCTAAAAATATTTAAAAACATCACATTACATGAACATAAGAAATCATTGAAAATCAAAACACTCATTTTCCAAATTAAATCATAACTTAATAACATATAAATGGTGATTAAAACAAATCATCATGAAAGATAAACCATAGAGGGTAAATATAAGTGAAAATTATTATATTTTTTTTAAATATTTTAATAACATTGAATTATAAATTACATTCAAAAATACATTTCTATGAAGGGAGTAAAATACATATGAAAACATAATATAAAGAGTTACAAATAAAAAACCATTAAAATATATAAAGGTTACAAAAAATTTTAAGTCAATTTGTTTTTAAAACATTTACTTTTTATCGAATCTTTGAATAATGGCTTCTTGAAAGAGACATAATGTTTTCAAGAAAATAAGGGAAAATACATTGAACACTTTTTCTTTCAAAAAATATTTAATAAAGGAACCTTTAAAAAAATGGAAAATGGGAAAGTGAAAATTGATTGACTATGTTTAACTTTAAAAATAATATTTAATAATTTAAATATGAAAAAGGTAGTATTTTTCAAAATAAAATTTGTAGTGGAAGATAAAACATTTTAATTTCAAAATAACGAAAGTCATTTTAATCATTTATAAATAATGTTTTTGAAAATTACCTTCATTAAAATGATAATGGAACATATTATTTGATATGAATTAATGTTAATAAAAGTCTCATTGGAAATAAAAATAAATATAAATTCTATTAAGTAAAGGATAACAATATTGGGATGTAAAAACATGGATATGGACAAAAATCTATTTAAAGAGATGGAAACTATTCTTAACATAAAATCTTTCATGAAATAATGGAATCATGAATGAAGAATTATTTTGTATGAAATGTTATTTCTCTAGAAAATAATTTAGAAATTCAATATCATATCCTCATTAGTTATAATATATCAATATTGAATGATTAAAGTCAATGAAGAGACATTAAAAACTAATGAAAATTGTTTAGTCTCGAAAACCACACAAAACATGTGGTGTAATTCAATAAAATAATCATAAAAATGGGGATTAAAATTAAACGTCAATTACCAGGAATAAAATATATTTCATAATATAATATATAAAATTGGAATTATATACACCAATTAAATGGAAATAGTTTCATAATACATAACATGTATTGAATAGTGAAATTTGATATGAAAACCCATATGGAGTTTGAAAAATGTTAATAAAAATTATTGAAAGTGTGAAATCATGATGTATGTGTTAAAATAACATTTATAAGAATAATATATGATATTAAATATCAAATTTTATTTATATAAACCATTTAAAATAAATTAGGTGCATAAAATAACATGTGCCTCAAAGAAGGATAGTTTTGAGATAAAACACTTACATTGTTTCCTTACTTAGTTGATCTTATAATGAAATCCTATAAAACTAGAATAGATAATTAGATAAAATATTTTATATCCATTATTTTTAATATTATCCTTTTACAATCCTTATTTTAATTCTTTATAACGATTACTTTATTTAGTTATAGCATATTATGACCATCGGGTGTTCATAACTTTATCTATTTGGTGCATGTTTAATAATTTCCATATCACTAACCATCATTTAATACCATCTTAATTATTGATATATAATTTATTATTCCATAATATATATCTTTTATTTATTTATAATGTTTTTATTTCATTCCATATGTTTTTTGGTTTGGTTATTGGGAAATTGTATTGATAAAAACATATTTTAATAATAATAATGAACGAAAATGTAACATTAATAAAAAAGATAAATTTTTAATATAATATTTACTAAAAAATGTATTAATAATGATATTATTAATATATTATAAAAATATTAGTTTTTTATATTCCCATTTTTATCCATAATCATATTTTAAATCATTGTTCACGTACTGGATCAACCGACCCAAACATGAACATGATTTTAGTCGGTTAGTGAGTATAGATAAGAGGATATTCTGTTGATGTAATATCACTATAATAGAAGAATGCTGATATTTTTTTATTAATGTATTATTTGAAAAAAAATTAATATGTTTATATAATTTAGTATAATCTAAATTAATAATGAAAAATATTCCATCAGGGAGGTGGTAATCTCTACATACACATGATTATCATTCCAATTTTTTAACACATGAGAGGGGGTGATGGGGGTATTAAATTAAAATTTTAGAATAATAATTATAATATATATATCATATTTAAAATTAATTGATACCATTAATACAATAAATGAATGGATGTAATGAAAAAATTATGACGATTCTTGGATGCGGTAATCCGCGCTACACACTAATGATGCTCTTTTTTATTTTCTAAGTTGTCAGAAATTAAAAAATGAGGGTAAAAACATTAATATGAAAACACATATTTTTAATAATTTTATTTTTTCCATCATATTATTAGGGTAAAACTATATTTTTAATAGTAATATTAATAACAAAATCATAATAAGGAGATAATACTTACATTTAAGAGTTCATTTTTTCCATGGAAGTCCCCTTAAAATTGAAAGGGATTAGGATAAAAATGAATATCCAACAGATTATTTTTTGTGGGATATAGTTTTAGGTAGAGTAAAATAGAATATTTTAAAATATTAATTATATGGTTAAGTTTAATTTTCAAAGGGTTTAATTTCTTCTCATTTATAATAGATGAAAAGGGAACTTTTGGAAACACTGGTAATTTTTCATTAAATCAGTGTCATTATTCCAGAATCAATGGCCCCAAAGTGAATAAAATTTGATCTTGTGATAAGTTAAATATGATTCACATATCAAAAAATTATATAAAAAAATTATCATTTTTCCCATTTAACAATAGTAAAACTATTTTTACCATTTTTACTTTTTAGCAAGGTAACTATTTTTTACCATTAGTAATTAATTTTGATAACAAAATTTAAAATTTTTATTATTGCATAATTTTAACCATGTAATTATAAATTTTAAAAAAAATTATCATATCACATTTATCAATTTATGAATTTTTAATTTTAAAATAAACACAATTAATTTTTTTAAAATATTGTTTAGAAAAAATGGTGATTTTCACCTTTAAATTTATATATAAGATAAAATAATCATTAACTCTAATTTTAAGGAAATATATTGATTTATTAAAAAAATTAATTAAATTTTTATTTAATGGAATTACATTACTTAACAACACAATAATCATACGGCATTCAAAAAGAATACTGAAAATAGTTTTTACTAAACTAAAATTTTAATTTTATTCAAAAAATGTTTGACATGGTAATTATAGGCTCAAAGAATACATTAAAATTCATAATTTCATTCCACAAATATATATTTTATGATGTAAAACATTTTTAAACTACTAGTATATTCTTACAAAGCGGTAAAATTTAAAAAATTATTATTTTCACATAAACTATATTTTCGACTAAAAAAATGTTTTGTTAAAAAAATCATTATAAGTAAATTTTAAAGGGAGTAATGAAAAATGATTTTTATTTTATTAGCCAAATATTTTTAATTTTTAAAATTATTTTTTAAAATAATAAACTATATAAATAAAATGGGTTTAGTTATAACCTTTTTCAATATTAAGTACTATTAATTATTTATTATTTCTTGGTAATAGATATTAATGGTATACCATATTAATTTTTATATTGTTTAATTAATAATGTATCATTTATTTTTATGGGTTTTTAGGTTGGGTGTATCATCTGGAAAAAAATTTAGAAAATAGTTTGCATTTTTAAAGGATCTAAAATCTTAACTTGTTACTTAGTCGATGCCATTGTTGCATTGGATTTGAGGAAGGGTATTATAAATTTATAAACCTGACTCCCATTTGGAATTAAAAAAATCCATGCACATGTTCATTGTTAATGTTATATTATATAATTTTAATTGTCATAGTTTTGATATATTATGTTAATTATTTCCATGACACTTTTTTATTTTTTAACTTTTATAATTTTTATTATTCATAATGTGTTCATGTAGTGATTTAAAGGGAAGATAATTTTGATGAATGAGTACTCAAATGTTGAAAAGGATATATAATTTGGGAAAAATTCCTGTTTATGATACTAAAATTGAGAAGTTATAAAGAGAAAAAATTATTGAATAAAATATGGGTGGAATTTATCAAATTCATAGATTGGATCATGCTCTATAATGAAGAAAACCAATTTAAATAATCTTAATTAATTATTGTTTATCTTTAACAATGGGGATTAAACCAAAAAAACTTATGCCAAAATTCACTACAAACAACATTAAAGAAAAGTTGATGATTATTCAAAAGATCCCAAAATCAATAAAATTTATTAGAATACATCAATAATATCCAAACACACAGTTTTTATATTTTCTGATGCATTTTTTCTTATACCAATTTAATTGTATTTTTAATAATATTAAAAATGATTAAATTAATCAATTTATAATTATAAGTAATGTCAAATGAATTTATTCAAATCATGGAACCACAATCCATTACTACATGGTATAAAATGATAATATAGTTCATAATAAGATATTTACATCCTTAAAAGAAATGAAAATTCATTCCAATATTTTATATTTTAATTAATTTGATGAAGAAACACTATTCAATATGGGAAGGGTTTAGAGACTAGTTAAAAAAATATACTCTTTTTTTAAAGAGGTATTTATAATAATTAAAATTAATTATAAAGGCTTTTATAAAAGAAATAATTCAATATTTGGATCTTAAAATGGAGTATTGTTGATAAAAAAATATACAGAGAGAGTGTTTTTATCTATTGGATTAAATTTCTAGCAATAATTTTCATTGGAAAATTAATAAAGCATATCAATTTAAAGGAGTTTGCTTAGTTAATTTTAACAGATGGATTTATACACATTTGGAATAATTAATAAAAAAATGGATATAATTATGGACATGAATAAAACCAAAAATTATTTCATCTAAATATTTAAATTATTTTCATTTAAGATGATAAAATAATTTTTAGAGAATGTGGCTGCATGTTAATTAAGTATTTTGACAAATAAGATTAGACCCTGAGTTCCAATACCATCAAAAGGATACATAAATTGATTATAAAATATGTTCATTAGAGTATAACTTGGTTTAATTCGTGAAAAGTTTTAACTTCATTATAAAAGAGTTAAAATATAATTCAAATAAATATAGGACTATAATGATAAATCTTAAACTTCATGTTTAAAAAATTGTAAAACCTTCAAGGATAATAATGAAAATAGCATTTATGGATGATAAAAAGGTCAAACCATGTATATAGATGAATAATACCCCCATTAAGAGTTAAAAAAGAAAAGATAAATGTGATAAAATAAAAAATGAAAATATTAAAAAAAATAGATGAATAGGAAACAATTTTGAAGGAAAGAGAAAAGAAAATAAGAAGAATATATAGAGTAATATTTTAAACTATAGAAACCAAAAATATGATTCTCAAAAATGATAAAAAAAGTGAGTATATAGGAATATAAAATATATATAATGCTCTGTTATTTAAAAAATAATTTTCTGATAGTGTATACAACACGCAACACCAACCTTAAATGGGCAATGAGATATTATTATGTGTTCATTATTAACTAGCTGTTAAATTTTCAGGAATTAATATTAATAATATATATTATAAAAAATATTAATAGTTTTTTTATAGAACAATTTTTTTGATTTCTACAAAATAAATTAGTGCTCATTTTTTTGTAATGTCATTGTATGCATCAAAAATATTATTTATTGAGAAAGGTTTTTTATATATTTTTTGAATGTATAATGTAAACCATTTATATAAATATCAGAAATTTTATTTGATAAAAAATAAATTATTTTTTAAATCATCACATATAAATTATCATATTGTTGTATTTTGGGATTTTTCTAAAAAATTGGTTTTTAATGAATAGTGAAAAAATGCATATTTTTGTAAAACTATAATTTTTTAGTAGAATGTATAATTTTGATTTGAATTTGATCTAATATTAAAATAATACTGATTTAAATTTATATAATTTAATTTATTTCTTTTGATTCACCATTATACTATATTTTGGTATATGTTTATTTTGGGGCATAAAAACACATTTTTATCTAAAAACTATTTTTCATTTACTTTTACCCATTAATATTAAAATATGTTCCTACCACTTATATGTATTTATCATTTAAAATTGATTAAATATTTGTAATAATTAGGATCAAATAAAAAAATAGACTCTCATTTTTTGTCATTATGATTAGTAACCATAATAATATTTATCACCTCGGTGAGGGAAAAAACTGTAAAAATGAGTTAAAAGTATGGGGTAAGACCTCAAAATCATTAAAAAACTTTAAATAATAAAACTTTATGAGTTTAATTCTTCATTATTATCTATTTTTCAAAACATAGAAACTTTGTGCCATTTTTCAATGATATTGACATTAATATTATTCAAGTAAAGTATAAATATAAAATGCCTCTTTATTTGTTTTAAAGACTGTCAATATTTTATCACAAGGACTTTTCTAAGTCATTAATGATTAAAATGTATAAATTTAGTATGGAAAATTATATTTTTTCTATTAATATACTTTAAATTTTTATAAATTATATAATTTCCTTGAACGCTTCCACATCATCGATGTTGTGCTTGTACAAGTTAAAAAAATCAATATAAATAGATTTACAAGTATTAAATTTTATTTGATTTTGATATTTAAATATATTTAATTAATTTTATGTATCTATATGAAATTTTATTAATTAAAAACATTATATTTTAGTTCCATTATTTTCTTTGTCTTTATGTAGTTAATTTTTGTAGAATTTCATAAAAATACAGTTTTTAGAGGTATGGTAAATTTCATGATAATATCATAACATAAATATGACATAAATTTAAAAAAATTATGAAATGAAAATTTATTATAATATAATTCAAATATCATACAAAAATAATTAAAAAACTATAAATTATAATTTATTTCATGAATAATATAAAAATCATTTTCTATGCCGACGCAGTGCCTGAACAACACAGAAAAAGTAAAATTTGGTGTCCTAATGATAATAATTGTAAAAGAAAAATTATTTGAATAGATTTTTTTATTAAATAGTAGTTTTCAATTATTATTTAGATTTAAAATTTTGAAATTTTTAGTTACAAAATGACAATCTTATCTAAATGATTGTGCAATGTTTTCATAATGTGTTAGAAGTCAAGATAACATATTAAAAATGTTTCAATGATATGAATGAGAATAGATATTCTTTATAAATTAATATAAATAGAAAAATGATGTATAAAAATATTAATTATGTTAATTATTTATTTCTAGATTTTAATATTATTATAATTGTCTAAATCATTTACACCGCAATGGTGTGATATATATTAAAATACTAAAATAAATAAATAAATAAAATAAAAATATTAAAAATGATAATATTTAGATGATTTTGAGTATTCCATGAATTTTATAGATATATAGAAATTTTATGTAATATTATAAGATATTACATTTGAGATTTATTATTATAATTATGTATTTATAGTCAAGTATTGAGAATAATAGACAAAAAGACATGAAATTTTATATAATGTTTAAAATTTATTTTTATATAATTATAAAATTATGAAACTTTTATAATATATCAAATATAATTTAAATATTAAATCATATCTACAAGGACCCATCCTTAAAACATTATATAATCCTGATATAATTCAATAATTTCAATTTATTTCACATTGAGGATCTTTTCTGGTTTATAGTTTTAATGAATTCAGTCATTATAAATACATTACATCTCAAATGATACAAAGTAGACACTTCTAATCAATCTAATTTTTTCAAAATAATAAAAATACTGAAATTAAATAAGAATTATTTTCTTGATAAAATTCTTCTTGAATTATTCCTTTCACTTACCCTACCTTATACACTTTGAAACAAATATCAAAAACTCGAGATGAACATAAAATGCTCATTAAGGGACATAAAATAAGTAATGAAAACAATAGTGTGTGAATATATATAAATCAAAGATATCATAATTTTCACTCATAAAATATAATATCTTTAACATACCTCATGAAATCATAAAATTAATGAATATCTCATATAAATCATAAATCAGGAAGGTCACTTATGTCATCCATAACATACATACATTGTATCTTTCACACCTACATAAGGAGTAGCCTTCATGGTTTTATTTGGAATACCCATCAATGCATATTCCTAAAATCTCTTTTGATAAACCATAACGTTTACCTCCATCACATTATAAAATTAATTAGAGAGCTATCAGGGGCACACCCACCCTCGGTTTATCATGGAACCACCTATATACATAAGAAATTCCCATGAACCATAACTTAATCATAACACATGAACATGCATTAAGGTAAAAATAATATTTCCACATTGCAATCGTAAGACATAATTTCAAGATATTGATATAATCAATTCATTCTGAAACCCATTTTGAAAACAAAAATACCTTAATATGGTATGTAACTTCCTTTTTAAAAACATTACAACTTGTAGAAGAATCCAAATATCAAATAATGATTGCAGTGGTGGAAAGGTCATTGTCACCACATACATTAAAAAGAAACATTCCTTTTTCATTTAGAAAAACGATTCATCGAAAAATAATAATTTGGAAAAAAATTTGATTAATTTAATAGAAAAATGGTATAATTATACACCGTATAAAATAAGGCCATATATAACTCAAAATAAGCCTCAATGAAAGGACATTGAGATGAAGTCCTTTACAATGATCATGTCATTAAATTAAGCATAAATAAATGTCCTCAATATGTGTGAAAAATATAAATACACCAAATATAAGTGGATATTATGTGTACAATAATAAGAGGTCATTCACACATATTTGTGGAAAAACCAAACCAATGACATGGACATTTAACTCAATGAAGGAAGATTGAGTTAAGATTTCTCTTACCTTGAGTCTCACATGTCTTGTTCATTATTTATATTCTTAATTAATAAATATAGGTAAAATTATACTTGATTCATAACCATTTTCGTGTTTATTATTCCCATTACACCCCTTATGACTATGTTATAATAACTAGTTAATTATTTGAGTTCATGTCGGATGTTTAGTCGATAATTGGTTCTTGAGTCGAGAATGAACATGATATGATGTCACTAGTACATGTGGTATTTACTAAATCATGTCCAAAATATTATTCATAATTTTAATATCATATATATTATTTAATTATGTATTTATAATAGTCCATTACATATGGTGATAATAAATGAAATGCATCGTTCTTAGAGACCATATGTCGTACATTGGCATGAACGCTACATTCATTTCTTTATCATAATAAAATAATTAAAAATAAATGATGCATAAATTTGTTATAATTAAATTATAATACATGTTTTATATATGTTTCATAACTTCATTAATTCCATCCTTTATACATTCCATGTAGGTAATGAATTATTCATATCACTTCGATGGGGCAGTAGCCCACACTTCCCCGAATGAAATTATCGTATTTAAAAATCACGAAAAGCTTAAAGGTATGTTGTAAATAATAATTACATAAGAATATAGTAAATAAAAATATAATATATATCATTTTTATTCATTCATTTCTTTTATATAAACATGGTTCAATGAAGATCATGTATAATTAATCACATCACAATGTAGAGACGGTAGGTCGTACGTACACACGAGCGACAATATCATTCACTTAATGGTTAAAAAATATAGAATTGGATGGTATATTAATTAAAAAGAATAATTATGTTGTTATTTTTTTTATTTAAATCCATTATAATCATAATTATACCCATACAAATTATGACTTCTTGAATAACATATTACACCACGGTGTGGAGACGGTAAGTTGTACGTTCGCCCACATAGTGATATTGTTATTCGTTGAATGAAAATAGAGGTATAAAGTCTTACCATAATTATAATAACCTATCATAATGTATATGATATTTTATTAATTAATTAATTATGGAAATGAGATATGAAGATGAAGAATATGATGAAAATAATTTTGAAATAGTTGATAAAACAAATACCTCTTTTTTGAGTGTCCCAATTTGATTTCCACATAAGTTCTCCTTAAGAGATATTTCTTCACAATGTATGGAATCAAAAAAGAATTAATAGATGTTGGGATATTATTTGAGTATAATTTACGTGATCCAATGGGCTTAAGAGGTGTGAGTATGTTGGTAGAGGTGATGATATTTTATAAGAGGGATGAGGGGCACTTTAAGAATGTCTTGAAATATTATTTTATTATTAATTGATTTCCGAATTATAATTGTTATAAAGTGATATATTTTTAATATAGGACTATTGTGGGTTGAAATAATCTCATAAAATGGGTTTTATACATTATTAGGTCATAAAATCAACCTTATATTTTAGCTTTAACCCTTAGTTAAAAACATTAACTCTTACCATGTCTTCTTGTATTTTCACAATATATGGTTACTATAGTTACTATACAACGCCAATCGATCTATAAGTGGATCATTAAGGATATTTTTGACATTATATAAATCAATTTTACTAATATTTAATTTTTAGTACTATTATATCATTTAATAATATAGTACTCGTTTTAATAATCATTTATGTCAATTCTGAATCTTTTTAGTAATTAATTTTTGTTAAAGTCATAACAACATACTTCCTTCGAACCAAAAATATTTACATAAAGATAATATATCATAAGAATCCAAAACATTCCTTTATAGAAACAAAATGTTAAAATTATATTTATTTTAATATTTATTATAACTTATATTTTAATCTTTTATTAAGGGAACAATCACTACATCATCATTGTGTCATAATAAAATTTATTAATTTAATCTATAAAAATTATAAATAAAATACCATGATGTATGGAATATTTTAATATTTATAATTAATTTTTACAGTCTAATATATCACTTATATAATCCCACATTAAAATTATTTTAGTAAAATGATACTGGTTTATGTTATATTTCCCTTTACATTAAATTAATTATTCTAACATGTCATTTTCACACCCAGGTGGATCCCAAATTCATAAAGATACCCTATGGATTGTTTTGGTCATCCATGACCCATCTAATAAGATGAGGATAAATTTTAGGGTATTTTTATATTATTATAATATACCTTTTACCCATATTTACCTAATTTACCCTTTAACTATGGTAAATAAAAATAATTACTCATATTACTATTAATAATATATAAATATAAATGGTACCTATTTACATAATTTGTAAAGTATTAATATACATTTGAAATAGATTTTTCAAAATTCAAAACAAAAAAATTTCATTAATTTATTTGAAATTAATTTCCATTGTCAAAACCAGAATGCAGGTTTTTACGAAATAAAAACTGTAAAAGGTTTGGCATGTGTATATGTCCAACACAAATGTAAAATTTTATACAAAGAAAAACTGGATTAAATGATAGGAAAATAATATAATTTAACTTTAAAACCAATAATTGAGATATTCTATTTAAATAAATAAATTAGAGGAAAAGTTTGTTTTGACTTAAAATTCTGTATTTTTCACTATTCGTTAAAAAATGTAATTTATTAGAAAATTACCAAACTATTACCCAATGTAAATTTTGAAGCCCTTATTCTATAGAAAATGTTTATTTTGTCAAATAAAACATATAAAAGTAACAAAAACTAGATTTAAAAATGATTTTCTATCAAATGGAGGGAAAACATCTATTTAAAAATATTAGAGTATTTTATGCTTAAAATTGGATTCATTTTCATTTTAAGCCTCTAAAATTTATTGGATAAATGTAAAAAGATTTAAAAAATATGTGAAATAATAATATAGTTAATTTTTTTATTTCTTAATAATATAATAGCAAGGTGTTAACTACCATTTAAATTAATAGTATTATTGTTTTATTATTATTCGGTATAACTCTGTGTTGTGCGCAACATAAGATTTCAAAGAATCTCATTATTGCATGTCGAGTAAGATATCATAAAAAGATTCCCCTTTAGAATAAAATTAATATTAAATTCAAAAATACTATTAGACGTGAATATGCATTGATCTATAAATACATGGGATGTTACAGTATCATTCATGTTATTTATGTGTTCCTCTTTTCATTTTTATGATTATCGTTACGTCACATAAATACTAAAAAATTACAAAAATGCTATTGTTTTTTAATATAATAAGTTACTCACTAAAATATTTTTCACTGAAAAAAATTCAGTTTTCTCTCAAATATATTCTCAAATGCCTCTCTAAAAATCCATTCCCGTGTCACCCAAACACATTGGTGATAATAAACGTCTCTTAAAAGGAAATTAAGACCAATCAAATGGTGAAACACAAAGGGAATAGTATGTGGTTTCTTAACTAAATTTCCATTCATTAAGTTATAATTAAACTTTATTAACTGTTTTATTCCTTCATTCAATTTTAAAATACCTTTGAATTTATTATTCTATTGTTTTGTGGATTTATATTTATTACACATTCATTAATTAATTCTTACTTTTTTGATATGATATTTATAAATTTTATTCATAACTATATTGTTTCTTTGATATATTTTTATGTTATAAATCTATTTATGTATATTATATTTATATTCTAACCATTTTATATGTTATATCTTATTCCCTTTTGATTATTATTATTTAATTTAACCAATCAAATTATTTCATGTAATGGGATTTTTCTTAGATTGTTATTAAAGTGGTAATACTCTATTTCACAATATCATCCTAATTAGAGACTATTTATTTTTACATTTCAATTATAATAATGATATAATATTTATATATTAATCCTCATGAATTTTCATTTTTGGGTTTAATTATATGAGGTTCATTAATTACTTCCATTTTTCATTCTTGGGAACTCGAAAAGAACAAAAAAATGGTTCTAAAGAAAACCAATTTTATTTTTCCATCCAATCATTAATATTTTTTACCCATGTCTATATTTTATTTAAAAAAATTAGTGATTTTTATACTATTCTACAATGAATAATTGAATACATTTTTATCCGTCTGTGACATTCTATAAAATCATTAAAAAAATCATTAAGTTGTTTTCTAAACAAGGTTCTTTTACTAAAGGTATGGAAAGAGTATTTGTTTATAATTTTAAAAATTAATGGAATTTACCACTATCATGAACACTAAATGCATTGACTAATCCTTCAAAAGCTTCCATCATTATTTTCTAATTAAAAATTTTATAATATTCTTGAAATATTTAGCTTTGAGAAGTAATTTTCAAAGTAATAACATTATTCTCATCAATAAAATTTTAAAGTTATTTTAATGGTATTTATATTCATCAATTGCAAAAAAATATTTTTATTATGCTTCACTTTGGATATGTTATAGTGATACCATCCTTAATCATTCTATGAATGGTTGATAATACATTTGACCAGGGAAAGTATTTTCATTATGTATGCATGTTCTTCTAATATATATATTTCTTAATTATTAAAGAATATTTATTATGTTGTGTTTATTATTCTTATGAATAATACATTGGACATAATTACTGATGATAGAGGCTCATTACAACCCCTCTATGAATCATTAAATCTCATGAGACAAACAAGTATGTGATTTTTTTGAATTCCTTAGCTATTTATTTATGATGTTTTGGAATTATTCCATGATGGTATGTTTATGATTTATTATAAAAATTCTTTGATAATAAGTTTAAGAAGTATAACATTATGAATTATATAATTATGACATCACTTATTGTTATTTATGAAATTAATTTGAATAGTAATTATATCTATGGATATGTTTCAAGCTCATTTGAATATTTTTATATCATTATTTTTATTTATTTCAAATATATTATTCTTTATACTCATGTTACCGATTAAATAGACTATTTTTTCAATTATTAAAATTTTCCTATTGATTATTCCTTATTAACTCAAAATATTTTCCATTATACATAATCCTTACTAATAATTTGAGCTCACCACTTTATTAAATTCCCTTTTCCCCATGATTTTCATATGTTTAATATCATTAATATTACATGATATAATACATGAATTAATAATATTCTCAAAGAAAATATTTTGTTATATTTTATATTTTCAAATGTAATGTGATGTTCATGTATGCATATATATTAAAAATATTAATAAACTATTTGATCTTTTTGGATGCGATCTCTGGTATCTAGTACCAATGTAGAGGAGTAACCGCCAACCTGGGGATACTAGGGCTAGGGTTTTTACCAATAGGTTGTGTAAATTTTTAAGAAAATATATATTTATTTACATTTATAAAATCATTACAGAACATGACCACATATAGAATGATCAAGAAGGAGTTAGTTTCAAATAGTATTACTCTAAAAGATATTGGAACAATACCAGTTATGAGAGAATTTTTATTTTCGATATTGAGGAGTTTGATGAAGAAGAAATAAGATATGAGTTATATTTTTCATCATATTAATATTGGATCATATTAATTTATTAAAAAATTGTGTGATTTCGGTGTGATTATGATCGTAATACCATACTAAAAATTCAAACACTTGGGATTAGAGGAGTGGAAATACACCATGGTTTCTCTTTAATTGGTGGACAAAAAAGTGATATATTTATAAGTTATGATTGAAATTTTTTGCTTAAAGTGGATAAAATTTAATTTTTGATAGATTTTCATAATATTTAGAATGATAATATAAAAAAATCACTTGCAGTTAGAATTTCATTTTAAGTAATGAAAACAACCTTAATTTATATTAAAAGTGAGGAGTTATATTTCAGAGTTGGTTATGAAAAATTAGAGTATATCATCTATTGAGAAATGAAAATCCTTAATGGAGAAGAATAAGTTTGGAGAAATGAAAGTGGACTGAAAACTGAGAATGTTTATTCTATTTAATAATGGGAATGAAAATATACTACAAGGTACATATAAAGAGGATAAGTGTAAGTAAAAAATAAAATTGTGACAATCAAAATGATAGGGGATAATTGAAAAGATACTATGGAAAAGTCGATAATGAAGTCCCAAATGTTTCATTAGTTTATGAAATAACATTTTAGTTTTCAAAATTAAATAATGATTGGTGGATTGGTCCTATGAAACTAGAAAGGGTAAGACCTCCTATAAAATTAATCATATTTTAGAGAAAGGAATAATACTAATCTATATAGGGGAATCTCAGCTTAACCTTCCTTTGATCGAAATAAGTTAACTTCTTCAGCTACTCATCATATTGAGGTAATGTATAGCTAAAAGCCATTATAAATATAACATAAATGAAACGACTCATGTTTTTTATTTGTCCATTAGGAATTATTTTTTAGAATTAATTTAAAAAATTCATTTTATGTTTTTTATGATGGTTAATTCCATGAATCTTATCTTTTTGTGTTTCAATCCAACGGACCTTGTACTTTAACTTGTTTAATTTGGGTATTTGGGTCAATTACTATGGTGAATGAAAGAAGAAAATTTAAAAAATATAGAAAAATAAATTATTAATTGGTTATTGAAGCATTTATTTAAATTATTTATATTTATATTGCCTCTATATTTAATTAATTTACTTGTAATTCTTAAAATTAAGAAATTTTATATCACACTTAAATTTTTACTATATTTTATCTATAAAAAATATTCAATTAGTAATATAATCATAACATACATTCAATTATAATTTTTATAAATTTAAATAAGTACGATATTGAATGTATAAGAAATGAGAAGTAATAAAATATTGATATAATAAGTTTTGATTTGGTAATATTATTTTATTTGTGTAAATGAAATTTCACAAAGTCAGTTTTTATTTAATTCTTTAGAATCTATATCTATTGATTGATTGTTTATGTTAATGTCACAAGTTATTTAATAATGATTTATACCATTCTCAAGAGGTAATCTATGGAAACCATAGTTCTTTTAAATTACTATTACATCATCATAAAGATAAGCAACACAATAGTTATACATCCATGGATCGAAAGGTTTAATATCTTAGAAAAATTCGAATCAGACATCACATGTACATAATAAAATATAAAAAATATTTTAAATACTTATTCTATATCCTTAAAAATATTCACATTATTCTTAGTGCGTGTAGTCATATGAGGATATATATCAATGAATGGGGTGAGCTACATGCTCAGTAAGGGTCGGATTATTGGATATGAATCGATAATACATGGGTCAGAATAATCAACATCATAATATCATAAGAATAAGATCATCATAAACATCTTGAGGGAATGATTTTAAAATATCACTATATGTGGAAATGTATAAAAATTGTTCATTAACTCACAGTAGTAAAATACCACACATAGTTGTGAACAAATAAAGAATACTATTTAGCGTTAGCATATGTGAAAATATTACAACATCATCATTGTGAATAGTGATAACATCATTTTCACACATAATATACGTAATTTAATGGCATGTATCACATTACCCAATTCATTGGAGGGATATATAATTTTGATCTCACCCATACCAAGATAGTATTTAAATAATCATGCAAGACGTGTAAAACGTATAAAAATTGTAATAATGAAATAAACCATGGAAAGAAATGGATTTAAAAATAATTTTATAAGGAAATATTTCATGAATAAATTTTTTGTTCCAAAACAAATAAGGGAAAACATATTTGTAATAAACACCATCATTATTGAGTGAATAAGAAATAACTCAAGAGAAGTAAAATATATGTTTTGGAAAGAAAACTATTTTTAGAAAATCAATGCATTTGGATTTCAAATCAAGTTGTTATTATATAAATATACCCCAATGAAAAATTAAGAATAGTTAATTATATTTACGAAACATTAGAGGAATATCCGAAATGAAATTTGAGTGAAATAGTGATAACCTAAAGAAAGGGAGTTGGGTTCTAGAATCCCCTTACTTTAAATCCCACTTTGTTTCATTTATTTTCCACCTACTAAATAATAAAATTAAAATTTTTACAACATATTTCCAGAAGATAATTATGTTCTTTTTCTCCCCTATGTTTTCAATTAAAATTATTGCATTGTAATTTATAAAAGTCTATGTTAAATTTTAATTGTTTTGATATCATGTTTTCATTAAATTTTCCTATTTTGTTTTGATGTGCCTTTATTTATTTGAGGTCATTTATATATTAGTATAATTAATTAAGTAATCTTAAAAATCATATATTTAAACATTTAAATATTATAAATAGTTGATTATATCCAACCAAACATTTCATGTTAAGAAAATGATTGAAAATGTCCTCATTGACGATTAACTGATCGTTGATGGGACACTATCGATAGAGTGGGGAAGGGTTGTTTACAATTAATATATGTCTGGATTATGATACATAAAATAAGTTAACATAATTAATATAATGTTGTTAATAATTAATTTTATAATATTATTTTTGATGTAATTTGGAAAAAGAAATAGAAGACGAAGAAGAAGGAATGGTTGATAGAAGCATAATTTTCCATCGGTGTAGCTTCTCTTGTACACCACTAAAACTCCCTTGATATTTGGAGTAGGTTTAATCCATAACCTCCATAGGTATTATATGGGTATTGAAGGGTATTTTTTGGGTATATAATTTTATTTGTAATGTGTGATAGGAGTGTATTTCTAAGTGTAGGGAGACATGTTATTTATATTTGAGAAGAGGGTTGTTTTTAGAAAAAAAATTATATTAATGGTAAAACATGTAATAGAGAATTTTTGAAAATATCAATCATATATATTTAAATATATATATTTTATAATGGTTTTAAGACATTATAACCCTCTATAGTTCTAATTAAACTAGTTTATTAAAAAGGAATGTTGAAAAAATTTTAATTTTAAGGGATCACTTTTTACTTTATGTTTTCAAAACAACTTTTTACGATTATTGTATTTTAAGGACTCATTTATGAAATTAAATATATTTTTCCAAATCATTATGTTACATAAATTAGTAGTTAATTATTACATCATGACTGATGTAGTATAAGATACACCAGTTACTTAAAAAACTATATTTTTACTATTCACCTGAAATTTGATGTATTTTCAAAAATTACCAAAAAATAACCATTGGACAATTTAAATTTGTTTATTTCAAAAAAAATTTAATAATATAATAAATATAAATTTCCAATATATGTAATTTAAATTTTTTTAAATAAAAAAAATTAATTTTACCAAATACATTAAAATACAGTTTATTAAAAATATGTCTATATTCTCTTATTGTTTTTTAGTCATTGTATTTATTTTTTAGAATTTTATTATTTATATTTAATTATATTACTCATGATAAATATTATTTTAATAAAAAATAAATATTTTGAGGTCAATTTACTATACAAATAGTCAGGTTACTATTTACAATGATCATGGTACTTTTCCCAATTGTAATGTAACTATTCTAATGGTCAGATAAATGTTACATACTATAAATAAAACATCATTATTTTACTAAATATTGACTAAAATTACTCACATGGTTATATATTTTCATTTTTATAATGTTAATTACTTTATAAATATTTTGTTTTATTTTTATTGTGTTGTTCATGGGAGAGATGAATCTACACGATTATGATGATCCATATTATCCTATTAACGTTTTTAAACATTATATTTTTTATCCCCTTTTAATATGATTTATTTTAATGTTCTTCGTATTTGACTAAATTAACTAATTTTTTTAAGGAAATAAATAATTTTTGGTTTTTTGATATATTGTATGTGTATAATATTTTATTATATGACATAATACACATTTATTTCAAATGAAAAATATTATTTATAAACAAAGGTTTTACATATTCTTCCCTATTTAGAAAGTTCATCACTTAAATTTCAAATTATATTGTTGATTGAGAATGGGTGTGGGTACTTCTATTTTATTTTTTCTTTTGGTTAACATGTCACCCCTTTATACATATAGTTTTTCCAAATAACTTGGATAAGGTGAGTTTTGTAGTTGTTTAGAACTTTTTCTCTACATTACAAGATCTTCAATGGATTCCCTTTATAAGAGAGTTAATTATGTAATTATACATCCTATATATTTAGTATAGGTGACGGATCGGGTATATACTTACACAAGAGAGATACATGGAACACATCATGAACATGAGCCACATTTGGTAGAAGTGGAAGCCGATAGGACACTACATCTATGTGATCAAGGATCTCAAAGGGTTTCAACATACCTAGGGTTAATCTTCACCCTATTTTCAAACCATATGAATCTCTTCCATGGTGATATTCAATGGGAGAATTTATTACTAATATCAAACTCCAATTCCCTAAAAGGGTTGTTAGTATAACTCTTATTTCACATATGAGTAGATTTTATATTTTATTAGATGGATGAAACCTTATCTTCCACCTCTGGAATAAATTCAAATCCACATATATTTCATCCACCAAATTTATCTCAAAAGGTTGTAGTTCTACATAACTTACCATATAGAACATCATATAAATAAATTTGAATACTTGTGTGGAAAATATTGTTGTATAAGAACTCAATAAATAGGATATGTTGATCCCATCCTACATTAAATTCATTTTAGTAGGATCCTAGTATTCCTATATCATTTGAATAGTCCATTTATATTGGCCATTAGTTTGTGGGTGATTGGTCATTCTGAAATTCAATTCATTATTCAATTAATTATGAAGTACTCATCAGAATTTAGAAGAGAACCATAGATCCTGATCAAAGATGATTAGAAGTGGAACCCTATATAGCCTCACGAGTTCCTTTAAAACAATTTTGAAATTTTTTTATTGTAATAAAACTTCTAAAATAGATATTAAGTGGGATTTCTTAGTGTTTAAATTAACCAAAACCCATATCACATTGTATCCTTTGGATGTGTTCAGGATACTAGTGAAAAATTACATTGCGACATTTTACCTTTTCTACATGGGTATAGGCAGTGGTAACATTTTCCCCTTAATCATTATAACTTTTATTTAACTTTTTAACACACCAAAGACATTGATATATAATTATAAATCACATTATTCATGTTTTCCCACCAAAATAGTTCTCAATGATCATGGTACATCTTGGTACTTCAAAGATGGATAGGGAAAAATGAGCTATGTGAATTATCCAATATCTCCTTCTTTATCTTAAGCGATGAAGGCACATAATGCATAGTTCCAAACCAAATCACACCATCATCATATATATGTAATTAATGACTTTCGACACCCCAAAAATTAATTCCTTGTACATTTCCATTGAATTGACGATGTGATCCTCACATAGACACCAAACATCGAGTATGATTAGAAATGTGTCTTTATTCAAGAAGGATCATATTAGATATAACTATATAGAATTAATACTCACACATAGGGGGTGGTGATTCCTTATAAATGTTTCCCAATTCAATGGCATGGTGGTTATAATCTTTATTTGATAGTAATCCTTGAATTTGGAATATGGGGTTGTGTTGTATGTATTGAAACCCAAAACATCATTGAACCAACCCAAAATGTTCCCAGTGCGACTCTCTACAATTTTAATGGGGGTTAGTTATGGTAATGAAGAGAATACCAAGAGGGTCAGTATTGTATCCTGACACTGATCCTGAATAGGTGTAGGGGCACATCACCCATGGTATGGAGCAGTGGGTTTGCCTAGGTGTTTTGCCAAGGTAGTCCTGCATGAACAAGACTCTCACAATTGAAGGCTCATTGTAGACCATTAGTCTAGTTATAAAAGAGAATACACCCCTACATGAGATAACAATATAGTAAACCAATACAAGGTTACTACATGGGGTACCACCTTCATGTAGGGTCCTTTTTATTTATATAAATAGTACATCAAGGATCAACATTTGAAAGAATAGAAAAGCCAAACAAGATCCAAAGATCTAGTCACACAAACCCTTATCCGAAGCCCTTAAAAATATTTTATGTATCCCCCTCAAACCAAATATATGAAGGAATAAATTGTAAAAGTGGGATCAAAGTCGCTCTATGGTCTGAAACACCAAAAACCTACAAAAGGACCACCTCTCCCTATTTAACAAGCACAATCATGAATGTCCCTAGCCAAATCTAGGACCTTAATGAGACCCTTCAATTGACACATTTGGAAGCCCTTAGTTACTAGAACAAGGCATCTCCTATGATTTTTTTCTTATGTTCGTAATATCCAAGGAATATTCTACTACTGTAGGCCTATCTTGTGTGAAGCACATACAGTTCCTCCCAAGTCTACCCTATGCTAAGCACCCCCTTCTTACCAAGACTTGACCTACACGAGACATCTTTCAAGCAATATTTGAAGCTTCCAATGGCATGGATCCTCTTCCATTTGTTCCCTCATCCAAGGAATGCCTAATTCAATCATCCATTAAAGACTTCATACTTATACAACCATGGAGATAGACACACTAGTGTATCTCTAATTTGGTTATTCATTCCTTCAGACAGAGGTGT
Organism: Viscum album; assembly: GCA_963277665.1. NCBI lineage: Eukaryota > Viridiplantae > Streptophyta > Magnoliopsida > Santalales > Viscaceae > Viscum > Viscum album. The sequence goes on along the minus strand of OY728156.1, from coordinate 1,515,580,935 downwards.
CCCATAACTATCTTACCAAGTAGAAAGGGTCCTAAGGGTCCATCCAGCTAAGCATCCCCTCATTAATGAGGATCCTAACCCCAAGGGAAGTGCCAATGAACACCTAGTCTTAGGAATGTGGTCTAGGTCCTTTCCCTCCCCTCATTTTCTCTAGGACCACATACCTCTAGTTTTATGCAGGGAGGGAGAGGATGACAGTTTCTTTTCCCATTGAGGGTGAGTGGCTTATACTACAATATTATCTCGAACTATAAGTGGGGTATCCTTCGTAGAGTGATACCTTATCCGTTCATTCATGGTTCTAACGAGGTAGGTAGTCATACATGACTATTATGGTTTCTAAAATTGGAGAAGAGATGAGATCATCAAATCCCTTTCTTCGTATCCCAGAGCCTCAACCTATTCCACCAAAAGATGAAGGATCATGTGGTTTTCCAATATTTTTCTTCATCTTTAATCTCACATATGATCTGGAAACATATATTATTAGATGATGGGGACGATCAATTCATCAGCACGGTCATATGCATGTCTCAATAATTAATCTTTTTTCAAATCTTCCTATCCCCTTCTTTAAGAGGACCTCCATAGGCATGGGTCCCCAAATAAATGTATCCAACAAAAAGGGAATCCTCTTAAATATTGTAATCCTAGAAATCACTCTATGATATTTAAAGGGTATATATTCTTATTGAATAATTTTAGAGGTCATCCTCAAAAAGGTGTAATAAATGAAATAATCCCTTAATCCTCTCAAAGGGACACATTACCTATGAGAAAAACCCTTAGAGGTTACCCATATGTATATGTCCTCACAATAGAACTATTAGGGGTTTTATTCCCATCCAAATGAGATATTTTAGAGGCCTCAATGAGGTGCAAACACAGTACCCCAAAATCAACCATTATTCTATCCAGAACACATTCCCTATAGGGTCATGAAAATCCTAGGATCTTACATACCTTCCATAATCCTTGGGTGGCATCAGCATAATACCCACACCAAAATATATATAGCAACCATTCGCTTAGAATCCCTTTCCACATAACGTTAAACTATATAGTTCGTTCCTTTTCCCATGCCCATAAAAGGAATGATGTTTCCCATTAACTGGTACATAAATATGTGGGTTCTAATTTCTTTCTCAAGGATACATAATAATATCAACATGTGGGCCCATTCTCGACATAAATAAAAACTCCCATCTCCCTAGATGATGATAAAATCCAAAGTTCACCACTTTTTTATTAAAACCATAATCCTAATAATAAACAAAAAAATAATCTAATTTTTTTTCGTAAAACGGTATCATTAATGGAGAACCTAGAATAGATATAATATCTCCACTAATGAAGACACTTAGATATATACATATGATTCTAAGTTCCATTCATGCATATAATTAATTTTTTTTCCTGAGGGAAAACCATGTTATAATTTTAAATTAACAATAGATTCTTGAATATGCCTTAAATATTTAATAGAGTCAAAAAGGCGGTAATAATTCTTATAAAAATGTGTTGTGAGCCTGAAATACCATCATCTCGATCAGTATGATTCTATAAGTTTCATCTGAACCATTTCCCAATGAACACCTAACATTGGAATGTTGAATAATGAAACATCTTGAATAAGGGAACCATTGGGTGTTTCTAGCTCCACAAAAAAAATCACTTGGATGCCATTAAATAATAATGATCTTAGCATAAATTTTTTTTGACCATTCAAACCACCACAAACATACCTTTGAACTTATCTTACCACATGTTTTCATAATAAATAATGGTGTCTGCCATTCATAACTACATTTTCCTTCTTTAGAAGCACTAGGTGATCCCTTTTTTCCTCTTTGATCTTCTCTTTCATAGATGGAAAGACGATTATTTTGGAATGTTGGGATTTATTTTTGGTCGTTATGATTTACAAATTCATCCATTACAAATTCATGAATTTTGGGCCTTTATCAATCCACATGATGGATAGAGTAGTATTTTCTTTTCTTCTTAGAGAATTAACTAAATTTTTTATATTTTCTAGAAGGTAGTGAATAGATAAATTTTAGTCTATGATCATCTATAACAATATTATTTGATACGTTCTGATATAATTCTTTGTGAAAATACACATTATATTATTCTGATTCATATAAATGTCACAGTTTTCTTCATAGTGGTATTATAACCAATTATTCAGGGAAAATATCATAGCTTATAACTCTATACTATGTGTTGGGTAGTTTTGATAATGGATTGTCAACAACAATAAGGTGTGGGAAATCACTTTTTCATTATTCATGAGTACACAACCTAATACTTTATTTAGAACATCACTATGTATCATAAAATATTATCTACTTGATGATATTGTGAGTACAAGCATGGTGATTTTCCTCTTCTTGAGATCCTTAAATATTTCATCATATTCTTTTATCAATGAATCCTTTAGCCCTTATCTGTTAACATAGTTATGAGGCTAGACAATCCAGATAAATTTCCCAGAAAACATTTGTAGAACCCAATTAATACATGAAAAATAGGAAGTTATATGAAATTGGTAGGTCTAGGCTATTAATAAATTTTTCTTATCTTTGAAGATAATATAGAAATTACATCACATGTGATCACGTGACCCAAGAATTTGAATTTTTTATGAAAAATCTACTCATTCTGAAATTGGAATACATTTTATTCTTCCCTAATGTCTCCATCACAATCCATATATGTTCTTCATGTTCCTATTTTTTCATGGATTAAATTATAATATCCTATATAAAAACTACAAAAAAATGGTTGGGGTTTTCACTAAGGACTCTATACAATAAATCCATGAATATATTAAGAGAATTAGTAAGTATAAATGGAATAATTATAAAATCATTGTGCCTATACCTTATATAGAAGGTTGTATTATGAATATCATCCTTCTCCACCATTAGCTGATGATATTTATAATAAAGATCCACCTTTTAAAAGTGTTGAGATCCTCAAAGTTGATCAAACAAGTCATCAATCCTTGACATTTGATACTTGTTCTCTATAAAGATATAGTTATGATCCTGGAAATCGACACACAAAAGTATTGATCATTAATTTTTTTTACAAATAAAACAGGCACACACCATGTTGATTCTCTAGGGAATATGAATCATTTATCCAAATTCTCTTGAAGTGTCAAATTTAACTCCTCTAGTTCGATCGGAACCATCTTATTGGGGAATGTAGAGATAGTAGGGAATCCAAGTAAATGTTATATTGATAACTCTTCCTTATGATATGGGGGACTTCTGGGTAAATCTATAGGAAATTCAATAGTGTGTTCCCTCCCAATGGTGATTTATTCTAGGTTTACACCTTTCTTTGACTCAACCATTAAGAAAAGGTACGCTTATTAGAAGGGTATCAACCCCATACCATTGAGTAATTTTATGAAGGATATTACTTATCTTCTTTTCATTTATAGTTGATCAGGGGATGGGTTGGAATATGAAAATAAATTTCTTATTCCTTAATGTTGATGTGTTTTCTATATAATGATATCTTATCAATTCCTCATATAACATCAAATTCCACAAGGGTAAGGACTACAAGATCCACTAAAAGAACCATACCATAGATGATTATATGCTAAGAGTCCTACACTTGGATTGTGATAATTATAACACTGGTTATTTTTATAGATATCAGTACTTCATGGTTTTGGGGATTCGATTCAATAGTTATAAAAAATTTGTGGGATATAAAGGAATGAATAGAACTAGAACCAAATTTAAAAAAAAATTATTGAGTTAATGGGAAGTTTACCTTATACTAATTCATTTACACACTCTAATTTAGAATCTATGATGACATAAAATTTACCTTTCTGTTTGGGCTTTAGTGGTTACTGATGTTAATTCCCATCATGGTCCCATTGTTTACTTCACTGGATTGCATAATTACAATTTTACTTACAATTTATGTATTGAATCGTGGGTGGTGCATTTGGAGGTTCATTCATTTAATCCATAATGTTGGTTAAATTATTCACATATCTTAAAAATTAAAGATATTAGTGGCCATCTCTTCTAAACTTGAATAATTTCCCCATCCCTTTAAGGAAATTCCCAGTTTGATTCTTCCAACATTTTTGACAAGTTGGTAGTCAGATCCTATTTCATCCTTTTTTATTTGACCCATCACCTTGAAACTCCATTATTATATTATTTTCTCCATAACCATGGGTCTATTCCAAAAAAACTATCTCTACATGGATTACACATCGAACTAATTCATTGTGACTACCAATTTTTTGGATAGCATGATCCTTTAGAAGTTTTTTTTAGCTACTAAAAAATCATTCGATTTTGATATAATTATTTGTAAAAAACCCAAGGTGTATCTATCAATCCATGTGATTTTTTCCTCGTATGCCCTAATAAATTCATCCATGTTTTACTTTATCTATATGAATTATATCGGTATATTTTTTTAAGTGTTTGATGGAATTACATGTTAAGAAATATTTTATAAAATTATTCTTACTCCAACTCTTCCATTTCATCAATAGGTTTGGTATTACATATAAATACCCACCATTAGTTAGAAAATTATTCTAAATGATATATGGCCAAAGTCACCTTCTTCTTCTAATAATAGTGGAGCATAGAAAAATTCCTCTCTATTGATTTAACCCATTGTTCCATCACTAGTGGATTGAAAGTCCCACTAAATATTTATGTTTTTTATGAATAAAAGAATCAATATAGAGTTTATCATTCTTGGTTGAAGGATGATGTTCCACATGGTCCAGTTTATTTTTGATTTCCTGTGATATTTGGGAAAGCATTTTTATAAATTTTTTAACTCCACCACCACTGACATTAGAGACTTTGTTTGGGAAATCATTGCTTTGTACCTCACATGGGTTGTTGGCCTAGCTTCCCCTACTTCCCACTAATTTCTAAAATAGAAAAAGTTTAAAAAAACAGAAGTCAAAAAAACATTAATAAATAATTTATTATTTTATAAAATTAACTCTAAAGGAATATCTTATAGGATCCTTATGATTATCCTTTTTCTGAAACAAATATTATTGTATTCTTCCATATACTTTGTCTTATCCTAAGGGTTGTAACTAAGGGTTTCTAATCATTATTACTAAATTAACTAACTGTACCTATGATATCAGTTTAGATAACCTTCTTTTTATAGCATGACTATTAAATTAATTTATGGAAAATAACTCAAAAGTTACAAATTGGAGGATTGAAAGATTTCATCTGTTGAGAAAATTATGATCATACATCAGTTATACATAATAAAACTTAATAATTTATTTAAATCCTTATTCATTATCCATATAAAATATTACATTCTCAATAGAAAGTGTTTGTAATTGAGGATATACATTATAAAAAGGTGAAGTACAAGATTATTATGTGGAGGAATAAGTGACAAGAATCAATAACAGATGGGTGGGGGTAATCAATATCATTTTATCACAATCATAGTATCATCATCAAAATCAAGAGGGAACCATTTGATAAGGGAATGGTATTTTTAAATGAATAAAAAAAATTTCATTTCATATTTTTCAAATACCACACATTGTTGTGAATAAATATAATATCATGTTCACATATAAAATATGTGCATATATTTTAACATAATCATTGTTAACAATGATAGTATGAGAACCATTTTCTTTATTACACACAAATTAATGATTTATTACATAGGAATACATGTAATAAAACCCATAAGGTTAATAATCATGGTATATTTGGGTAATTATGTACATTACATTACATAAAATTATGTGGAAAATCAATATTGTTGAGAAATTCCTTAACATTCTCGTAATATTCCATCATTATTAAAACAACATGGGATAACCTGGGGTCATAAATAATAAAGGTGTGAACTATATATCATATTAAGGGAATAAAAAAATAATAACTTGACTAAATTACTACATGATAGAAAATGGGTATTTTAATGGGACAAAGAATTGGTGAAAGCAATAAACATAAATAATGAATGATTATGTTGCATGACAACATAATGGTGACATTAGAATGTGGAAACAACATTAAACATGGAATCATAAGCATATGTCAAGGTCAAACACCAATAGATCATAACATAATGTTCTTAGTATAATGTCATGTGAACCATATATGTTATCTCATGAGACTAAAATATTACCCAATGCATCGGAGCACTATCTAGCTGTACCCATCATAATCATATCGTGTACATGCATTCATTGTTTCCATAGATCATATAAAATAAGAACATATTTCCTAAAATTTAATAACATGATTAAAGATTGTGGGTTATATAACTGTAATACCTCAATAAATTAATAATAGGATCCACTCGGTGAATATCATGGAGTGGAAATGGGTCTAGTTATACACCACACGAATTTTTGGCAAGGAAAATCGTGGTGACTTTTTTGGAAATTCAACGGATGTAAAAGATGATTCATAAAATTATTCAATGACTTATGAAGGTATATATAATTGAATTGAAGTAAAAAAGGATACTATGAGGGATATATAATAACATAATCCAACAAGAATGTTTTGGAATTAATAGGTATAATTTTTTGGAGAATGATATATAAGTTGGTTTCCAAAACCCATACCCCTAAAGAATTTATTAAAGAACGTTAAAAATAAAGTGAATACAAGTGGTTCAATGAACTTTGACCATAAATATGTTAAAGGAGAATACATGTATGATTTACAAACAACAAATAACGAGGTAAATGAGTCATTGTTTTTGTAGAAAAGCTCCATGCAGATCCCTATTTAGCATAGTATCACTTAATTAAAAAAATCATCATGTTCCTCTTAGACTGTAGAGACCCAAATCTTGACGTACAAGGACATTATATTATTTTTTCACAATACATAATACATAACAATAATAGACACCAATGGATTGTAATAGTTTAGTGTCTCTGGAAACATGGAACATAATCTTTTAATCTTGTTGAATGATCTTCAACATATTCCATAAAGATCTTCCCTTTTTTTCTTACCGAAAACTTTTCTTTATATACTGGGGAAAATAAAACAAATAAAGGGTGAGCTAAAATTCTCAGTAAGGGTATGCATGGAGAAAATATAACAAACGATATACATTTTAACTTCAAAACATGAACATAAGGTTTGAATCATCAAAATCTTGAGTTGTGAAATAAATATTGGCAGTACGTAAGGCATAGATAATAAAGAAACATAAATCATGATAAAATAGCATGGGAATAAAAAATTTAATTGTGGAAAACCATTAATCACATGATATGATTTCTATAGTATCCAAGGCATTGCTCCTAAGACCATCTTAGTGGACAAAGTCCCTCTCTAAATCGAGTTCACTCCTTGTTCCAGTCCGGTATCACTGAACCAGATTAACTTACCATTCCAGCCATGTCAATATAATGAGATATAAATCATTACCCAATGCATTGGATGGAGATATAGGTCCCACCCATTTCATAATTAAACCATTCTTATGTGTGCCACAATGTCATAAATCATAGCATAACCCATGTAATAAAAATGGGATTCTTAAACATCATGCCATCACAACATAATCCATATAAGATAAAAGGACATCATAAAAATAATTCCATCATAAAATAATCAAATAAATTTAAAAGTAGGGATATAAATATAACCCTATATTATATTATATGGAAAATAATATTGATAAAACACTTGAACTCCATTCTTGAGGAAAATATCCCTTATACTTCAAAAAACATTTTTCCGATATTAACATGTCATACAATTTTAAACTAAAAGAAGTTAATTAAAAAAAAAATTGAAAACTTATAAAGGAATATTAATGGAAATAATGTTATATGAAATCATAAAAATCCATTCATGTCGTATAAGTTGAAAAAACATTCTTCTTGTACTTTGGCCGGAAAAGTCAAAAAGTACCTTTTACTAAAAACGACAAAAGATTCTTTTCATATCTATTACTAAAAACTCACCAATGGGTAGAATTGGATTTAAAAAATTGTAGGAGGATATAAATAATATTACATATTGAGGAAACATGGATGTGGATGATAAATATTCCCCGGGAAATTCTGATGTATAATCAATCTCAGATAAAAATGGGATTGCGAGATTTCCCCTTACCTTATGTATGATATGCTTTCTACGTATCTGAACCTCCTATATAATGATATAAATAATTTTATTGACATATTACAGAATAATATTCATTGTTATGATATCATATATGATCATATTTTTATCTTCCTATTAGTAATATTTCATTGCTACTTGTTATTCGGGTGTTCATTGCTTTATGTTCTTATGCATGTTTTTTCGAATAAATTCATATTCCTGTTTTTAGGTTATAGATACCTCATTTACAGAATGGTATTAATGTAATATATATCATATTTATTCATTCAATTCATTTATATAATCATTATTCAATAAAGATCATGTAGAACGAGTCGCATCACATCGTCGAGACGGTAGGTCGTACGTACGCACGAGCGATGATATCGTTCCCATGATCGTGGAATTGTATTGAAGTGTATGTATACTATTTCATAATAAATATCACTTTAATATAATCATATATAGTTATTATTTACACCATTATACCCATACAAGTAAGGTGGTGGTGGAAAACAGATTACACCACGGCGTGGTGACAGTATTCCGTACGTACGCAGGCGCAGTGATTTTGTTTTCTGTAGGATGGATAGAAGGTGAAATAGGGTTGTTTCATATTTATAATAACATATCTGTATATGAGTGATACTGATGTTATTACTTCATAATGAACCAACTAAAGAATAGGAAGTAGAAGAAGAAATAAATTTGAAATAATTGGTAACAGATATTAGCTCTTCTTCGACACGCCTCTTTGAAACGTCCTCTTAGGGCACTAAAATTGGTCTTTGAAGAAGACCAGGACCTCTAGTTTGTTTCTAAGGAAGTTGAGAGGGGAAATGAGAAGGGTTTGTCTGAGATTGATGGCTCAAAATGGTGTGAGGAGGAGAGGGAGAAGGTTCCCTTTTATAAGGGAGGAGAGGGGCACCTTTGGAATTATAAAAAATATTAATTTTTAATAAATCCAAACTCACTTAAAAATCTCCAAAAATGACTCAAATCTAAATATTATATGATATAGGGTTCTAATATAATCAAACAATAAAATTTAGACATGTGGGGAATTTATTTTATACATTATCAACTTGATTTACCCTTATTTAATCTATTTAATTTTTTTGTGGTAATAAGATTCTAATTTTTAAATTGTCATAAATAATTACTTATGTGTTGTGAATTTTCCATAATTGAATAATTTATGAATTTATAGACCATATAAATATCAATTATTAATTTTTAAATATTTTTGTGATATTAAAATATTTTTATTATTTTTTATTTTTTTTAAATAACAATTATGTCAATTTTGACATTATTCATTTATTTTTATTTAAATAAAATCCACACAGAGGATATATTATAAAAATAATTTTTCATTGATTTCTAATATGTCAAATATGTCTATAATATTCATGGAGAACATTAAATAATTAATATAATATTTATTTTAATATTTTTAGAACCATTTATTTGTTATATATCTTAATAAAATAATTAGTACAACATTTTTTTATAATTATTGAATATACTTATTTGTTGTATAAAAATTAAAAATAAAATCCTATTATGAAGATAAATATCATATCTTTTATAATAATACATTCACTCTAATTTATCATCATAAAATCAAAACATGTAAATTGTTATACTTATTAAACTATGAAGGTGACACCTTTAGAATCCTTTAAAATAAAATAATATAAGTGGAATAATCATCTATTTAAGGATCAAAATGGTCAAAAATTAGGAAATTGGATGCTTAGGGTTTATATATACACTAAAAAAAAGTCTTGGTAAGGTTTTGGGACTTATGTTGTGTATTATTATTTCAATAAAAACTATATTATTGATTTTTTACTAAATAAACAATTTCTACTTCATTAATGTATAAGCTAATAAGGTAAATAAATAAGTCATTAAAATTACAAATAAATTACCATGATAAATAAAAAAAATTTAGCTTTAAAATTAGTATTTATAACTGAATTTATATTCTGTATAACATTATATTAATAATATTTTAATTATTAAAGTTTGAGTGAGACATATTTCACTTTCTTTTAAATAAAAGAAATTAAAGGTCTTAATCACATCAAAGTGGGTTCCAATGGATTCCATTTCGACAAAAATGTGCCATAGGATGAAATATTATCATCCAATTTTATTAAGACAAGTGTTGGGGATAATTTATAATATTATATTTACCATCAATCACCAGATTTAACTTTAACTATGGTAAATAAAATTTAATGTAGTTACTATTCATAGTGCCGCAAAATAAAAATTAGCCAATTAAAATTCTCTGGACCTACTGATACGAAATATGTAATCCATTTTTTCTAATTCAAATCACAGAAGTTGTAGAAATTAATTTAAAATTAATCTCGTAGTTAAGAAAATGAGTTTTAAAAGTTAAAACATTACAAATGATTGAAATGATTTGACATATGAATTCATTGTAAAATCAATGCTAATTTCATATATTATATTAAATGGTAAAAATATATTATATATATACTTTAAAATCACTCAATATTATAATATAACTATATAAATTATTGCGATGAAAAAATGTTGTTTTTATTTAAAATATAGCGTGTTTTTAATATTTATTAAAATAAGAAAGTTATCAGAATAATATGAAAAATTAATCCAAAGTCAATTTTTATATCTTGATTTCAAACAAGAATTTTATTTTGTCACATTGAATTGATAAAACCTTCAAAAACTAGATTTAAAGTGGGTGTGCCATCAAATGTCGGCAAAACTGCATTTAAAAAAAAATACTTATTTTAGCCGAAAAAAGTATTTTGTTCACATAACATGTTTTAGAAAATGTATAAGATGTATAATAATGTTATAAAATTTAAAATTTAGTTATAAATATTAATAATATCTAGTTCATATTAATATTATAACAATATATCTTTGTTTAGTGAAACTCGGTATTGCGTACTACACACGATATCGAGAAAGGTCCTGATTGCGTGTAATGCAAGCCAAGTCAGGGATGCGTGTAGTGAAAGACTCCTTTGTTGTTTTGTATAACAGAATCCAACCATATTTCATTAATACATTGAATATATATATATACACTCAATGTTGCATAAAATAACTACTATCAAATGAACATGAAATTATGTGTAACACAATCCAAGAATCGTGTTGCGTATACTGCAAGCTTATACGGTGTTGCGTATACCGCAAGATAGTCTTGGTGTGGCGTACAACAGAAGATATGAAAAAATTAAAAATAATATATCTCATAAAATCTCTGGGTGTTACATTCTACCCCCCTTAAAATGAATTTCACCCTCGAAATCTGTCGGGGTTATAAATGGTTTACTACTTATAAGTTTCTTTAATAGAAACCCACATCGTAAGAAGGAATACCAAAACTAAACATTAAAAACTAAATTATGAAACGTAACGGTTACCCATATTAACTAATCACTAGGTTTCCACATAGGAGAACATAGGTGAAAATATGGATATGGAAAAGAAATCTAACAATCATGTTCTGATGGAGAGTGGTAGAGAACATGGCTATGAAAAAGCCAACAATTACAAAGCCATATATTTGTGATGATCTAAGGTACCATTGGATTTATCAGATATAAGAGCACTAGGAAAACATTTTTGGTTTTCAATATCATTTCCCTAAAGTTGAAAATTTTGAATTAGAAGAAATACTTACTTGATTTGGGTAAAATTTCACTATTCTTTGTGCCTTGAATAATTTCCACTTCATCTCTTAAAGAAATTAAGTTGAATTTGTCTTCTATAAAGTGTTAGTAGATCATATGATAGAATGATAGATCATTCCATCTATCTCAAACATAAAGTTATCAGAAGATATATATATAATTCCATATATGGTGTGCTTAATCATATATGATTCCAAAAATGGACTTATACTTCATCTATCATACTGCTTAGTCAAATAAAACTAGTTTCAACTAACCAGGGACTTCCTGTTGGCTAGTGGTAGGAGATAAAGGCCTATCACACTTTGGTTGTGGGTTTGATTCCCACAGCCTTGTCTGACGTGATGGGTTGTCACCTGTTCTGCATGTTGTCCCTTTTCTTAAACTACACTATTATAACATTCCCTCAATAATATCGAAAAAATTTCTAGCCTTAAACAATACTATATTATGTCTAAATTAATTCATTTCAATCATTAGGCTTATTCAAAATACATCTATTCAATCTCATAGTATAAAGAAAATGATTACTTGAAGTGTCACATAACAAACACGTGAATACCATCATTTATCCCCAATATAACATATGATATATCTTGTAGATCACATTCAAACATGTGAATAACTTAATCATGTATTCTCTTGAAACATAAATTATCATAGAACCATAGTGAAATCATGAATGTTGTCAAAACATAACTCTTTCCACATACCAAAATCCAAACAATTATATGTACTCAAACCATGATATCACTTTGTCCTTATATCAGTCATGTCTCATTAGTACTATCAAACATTTCATTATTTATTTCTCCCTTCTTTATGGGCATATTAGGTGCTTTCCAAAAATATCTGAATAACCTTTCATGGTTACCAGTACCATTCAACATATACATTAAAAAACATAAGAAAAAACAACAGTGTAACAATCCTTAGATGTCTCTTTATTCCATAGTAGCATGAGATTACTTATACAACATTACTCTTGATCAAAATGTAATCATTCCACTACCTTCTTAAACCATTGACCGATCTTGAAAAATTATTTAATCTCACATATCATTTGTATTCTCTTCATCATCAAAAACATAAATACTAACCATACAACCATTCTGATTCTCTTCATGAGAATTTACCATAGGGAATTGGTTTTCATAATGCTCGTACATTCCACATTTAAAACATTTAAGCATTGTTGATGTCTTATCAATACCATTATCTTTGTACATGGTGCTAACTTAACATTTTCCTTTACAATTACTAGATTTTTGTCCTTCTTTTCCAAATCCAAAGAATCTTCCAGTTCCTTTGAAACATTCTCCCTGATGCCTATTCCCACATGGTTTACATGAGGGAAATTGAACTTTCTTTCCTCTATGACAATCATGAAACTCTATCTTTCTCTTATTAGCTGAGTCGGGAAACATACCAAAGTTTATATTATTGATCATATTATGAGATTGATGATTAGGAATAATAACGATATGTGGACCTCGTGATCCAATTTTATTTGGTTTCTCATGAATAATATCATGACATTGTCCATTATATCCTTCATTATCATGAATCTTCATGTTTCCTGCCATTTTCTAAAACCCAAAAAAATAGTGTGAGAGGAAAAAATCATAATCAAGGGGGAGTAACTTCAATATCTAACATATTAAGTTAATTTATATTATCGTTACAAAAATTCTAGGACTATAACCTATATGTATACTTATCCTTAAGGGCATCCCTAGACATTCCGTAGAAATATCTCTAGGGATTTCACTAAAGTTTTCGTATCCTAGTTTCCAAAGGTTAACTAAACATTTCCTCTCATACCAACTGTAGAGACCCAAAGCTTGACTTACATGGACATTAAATTAATTTTGCGGAATTATTAATACATAACAAAAACAGACACCAAAGGACCATAATAGTTTAGTGTCTGTGGAAACATGGAACATAATCTTCTAATCTTGGTGAAAGATCTTCAACGTCTCCCATAAAGATCTTCTCTTTTTTTTCTGACCTAAAACCTTTCTTTATATAATGGGGAAAATAAAACATATAAAGGGTGATCTCAAATTCTCAGTAAGGGTAATCATGGAGAAAATAAAATAAACCAAATACATTTGAACTTCAAAACATGGACATAAAGTTTTAATCATTAAAATCCTGAGTTGTGAAATAAATCATGGTAGTACGTAATGAATATATAATAAAGAAACATAAATCATGATAAAATAGCATGGTAATAAAAAATTTAATTGTGGAAAACAGTTAAGCAGATGATATGATTTCCATAGTATCCAATGCATTACTACCATGACCATCTTAGTGGAAAAATCCTTTTTCTAAATCAAGTTCACTCCTCGTTCTAGTCTTGTATCACTTAACCGGATTAACCTACCATTCCAGCCATGTCTATCTCAGGTGATATAAATCTTTACCCAATTCATTGGAGGGAGATATAGGCCCCACCCATCTCATAATGAAACCATTATTATGTGTTCCACAAAGTCATAAATCATAGAATAACCCATGTAATAAAATGGGATTCTTAAACATCATGACATCATAACATTATCCATATAAGAAAAAAGGACATCATAAAATCAATTCCATCATAACATAATAAAATAAATTTAAAAAATAGGTATAGAAACAGAACCCTATATTATCATAGATAGATAATAATTATTATAAAACACTTGAACTCCAATCTTGATGAAAATATCCTTTCTACTTTGAAAAACATTTTTCTTATCTTAACATGTCATAAAATTTTAAATTAAAAGAAGTTGATTAAATATAAAGGTGAAAAATTTTAAAGGAGGCTTCCTGGAAATAATGTTCTATGAAATAATAAAAATCCATTCATGTCGTATAAGTTAATGAAAACATTCTTCTCGTACATTGGCCAGAAAAGTATAAAAGTACCTCGTACTAAAAATGACAAAACATTCTTTTCATATCTTTTACTAAAAACTCACCAATGGGTAAAATTTGATTTAAAAAAATGTATCAGGATAGAAATAATATTACATATTGAGGAAACATGGATGTGGATGATAAATATTCCCCAGTAAATTCTGAAGTATAAATAATCTCGGATGAAAATGAGATTGTGAGATTTACCCTTACCTTAGGTCCGATATGCATTGTACGTATCTGAACCTCCTGTATAGTGATTTAAATAATGTTATTTACTTATTACAGATTAATATTCATTGTTATGATATCATATATTCTTATATTCTTATCTTTTTATTAGTAATATTTCATTGCTACTTGTCATTCGGGTGTTCATTGCTTTATGTTCTTATGCATGTTTTGTCGAATAAATTTTTATTTCTCTTTTTAGGTTATATATAACTCATTTACATAATATTATTAATATAATATATATCATATTTAATCATTAAATTCATTTAATTCATTTATATAATCATTATTCAATGATGATCATGTAGAACGAGTCACATAACATCATGGAGACGGTAGGCCGTACGTACGCACGAGCGATGATATCGTTCCCATGATCGTGGAATTGTATGGAAGTGTATGTATAATATTTCAGAATCAATATCACTTTACAATAATCATATATAGTTATTATTTACACCATTATACCTATCCAAGTAAGGTGGTGGTGGAAAACAGATTACACCACGGCGTGGAGACGGTATTCCGTACGTACGCACACGCGGTGATTTTGTTTTCTGTATGATGGATAGAAGGTAACATAGGGTTGTTTCATATTTATAATAACATATCAGTATATGAGTGATACTTTTTTTATTACTTAATAATGAAAAAACTAAAGAAGAAGAAGTAGAAGAAGAAATAACTTTGAAAGAATCGGTAACAGATATTACCTCTTCTTCGACACGCCTCTTTGAAACCTCCTCTTAGGGCACTAAAATTTATCATTAAAGAAGACCATGACCTCTAGTATGTTGATAATGAAGTTTAAAGGGGAAATTTGCAGGGTTTGTCGGAGCTTGAAGGATCAAAATGGTGTTCGTAGGAGAGGGAGGAGGTGCCCTTTTATAAGTGAGGAGATGGGCGCCATTGGAATTATAAGAAATATTAAATTATAATAAATTCAAACTCACTTAAAAACCTCAAAATATTACTCAAATCATAATATTAGATGATATAGGGTTGTCATCTCATCAACCAATAAAATTTAGACATATTGGGAATTTATTGTAAACATTATCAACTTGATTTATCCTTATTTAATCTATTTAATTTTATTTTTGGTAATAAGATTCTAATTTTTAAATTATTATAAATAATCACTTATGTGTTGTTAATTGTCCATAATTGGATAATTTATGCTCTTTTAGACCTTATAAATTTCAATTTATAATTTTGAAATATTTTTTTGATTTTAAAACAATTTTATAATATGTTATTTTTATAAAATAACAATAGTGTCAATTTTGACATTATTCGTTTATTTTAATTTAAATAAAATCCACACATAGGATATATTATAACCATAACATTTAATATATTCCTATCATGTCAAATTTGTCTTGAAAATTCGCAGATAACATTAAATAGTTCATATATTATTTATTTTAATATTTTTAAAACCATTTATTTGGTATATCTCTTAATAAAATAATTAGTACAACATTTTTGAATAATTGGTGAATATACATATTTGTTGCATAAAAATTAAAAATAAAATCATATGATGAATATAAATCTCATATATTTTATAATAATAGTTTTAATCTAATTTATCATCTTAAAATCACAACATGTAAATTGTTATATTTATTAAACTATGAAGGTGACAACTTTGGAATAATTTAAAATAAACTAATATAAGTTTCATAATCATCTTTATAAGGATCCAAATGGTCACCAATTAGGCCATTGGATGATTAGGTTCTATATATACACTAATAATAAGTCTTGTTCAGGTTTTCGGGCCTTTTTATGTGTATTATTATTTCAATAAAAACTATATTATTCATTTTTCACTAAATAAATAATTTCTGCTTCATTAATGTATAAGCTAATAAGTAAAATATATAATTATTAAAATTAAAAGTAAATTCACATGATAAATAAAAACATTTTATATTTCAAATGAGTATTTATAACCGTATTTATATTCTGTTTAACCTTATATTAAAAATATTTTAATTATTACAGTTTGAGTGAGACATATTTCACTTTCTTTTAAATAAAAAAATTAAAGTTCTTAATCACATCCAAGTAAGTTCCAATGGATTCCATTTAGACCCAAATATAAAATAGGATGAAATATAATCATCCAATTATATTAAGACATGTTTTAGGGTAATTTTATAATATTATATTTACCATCAATTACCCGATTTACCTTTAACTATAGTAAATAAAATTTACCGTAGTTACTATTCATAGTGCCCAAAAATAAAAAGTAGTCTATTAAAATTATTTGGACCTACTGATTCCAAATATAGAATCCATTTTTCCAAATTTAAATCACAGAAGTTGCAGAAATTAATTTAAAATTAATCTCATTGTTAAGAAAACGAGTTTTAAAAGTTAAAACATTGCAAAAGATTGATATGATTTTTCCTATTAATTCAATGTAAAACCAATGATAATGACATAAATTATATTAAACGGTAAAAATATATTCTACTTATACTTTAAAATCACTAAATAGTATAATCTAACTATAAAAATTATTGCGATGAAAAAAGTTGTTTTTATTTAAAATATAGTGTGTTTTTACTATTCATTAAAATATGAAAGTAATCAGAATAATATGAAAATTTTATCCAAAGTAAATTTTTATGTCCTGATTCCAATGAAGAATTTTATCTTTTCAAATTATATTTATAAACCCATCAAAAATTATATTTAAAGTGGGTGCGCCATCAAAAGGCGGGAAAACTGTATTTTTTGAAAAATACTTATTTTACCCAAAATATTTATTTTGTTCACATGACATGTTTTAGAAAATGTGTAAGATGAATAATAATGTTATAAAATTCAAAATTTAGTTAATACTATTCGTAACGGCTATTCCATAATAATATTAAAACAATATATTGTTGTTTAGTGGAACTCAATATCGCGTTCTACACCGGCTATCGAGGAAGGTCACGATTGCGTGTAATGCATGCCAAGTCAGGGATACATGTAGTTCAAGACTCCTTTGTTGTTGCATATAATAGAATCCAACTATATTTAATTTATACATTGAATATATATATATATATATACACTCAATGTTGCGTAGAATAACTACTATCAAACGAACTTGAAATTGTGTGTAACAAAATCCAAGAATAGTGTTGCGTATACTACCAGATAATATGGTGTTGCATATAGCGTAATATAATCTTGGTGTAGCATAAAACAAAAGATATGAATGAAATTAAAAATAATATATCTCATAAAATCTCTAGGTGTTACATTCTACCCCCCTTAAAATGAATTTCGCCCTCGAAATTCGTCGGGGTTATAATTGGTTTACAACTTGTAAGTTTCTTTAATAGAAACCCACATCGTAAAATGGAATACCAAAACTGAACTTTATAAAATTAATTATGAAACGTAATGGTTACCCATATTGACTAATCACTGGGTTTCCACATAGGAGAACATATGTGAAAATATGGATATGGAAGAGAAATCTAACCATGATGTTCAAATGGAGAGTGGTAGAGAACATGGCTATGAAAAATCCTAAAATAACAACGCCATAAATTTGTGATGATCTAAAGTACCATCTAATTTATCAGATATAAGAGCACTAGGACAACATTTTTGGTTTTCAATATCATTTCCATAATGTTGAAAATTTTGAATTATAAGAAATACTTACTTGATTTTGGTACAATCTCACTGTTGTTTGTGACTTGACCAATTTCCACTTCATCTCTTAATGAAATGAAGTTGAATTTGTCTTCTGTGAAGTGTTAGCAGATCATGTGATAGAATGATAAGTCATTCATTCTGTCTCAAACATAAAGTTATCAAAATTTGTATACATAAGTCCATTAATGTTGAGGTTAATCGTATATGATTCAAAAAATTGACTTATACATCATCTATCAGACCGCTTAATAAAATTAAACTAGTTTCTACTAACTAGGGACTTCTTGTAGGCCAGTGGTAAGAGATAAAGGACTATCGGACTTCGGTTGTGGGTTCAATTCCAACAGCCTTGTCCGATGCGATGGGTTTTCGCCCATTATGAATGTTGTCCCTTTTCTTAAACTAAACTATTATAACATTCCATCAATTATATCGAAAAAAGTTCTCGCCTTAAACAATACTATCTTATGTCTAACTTAATTCATTCCAATATTTAGGCTTATTCAAAATAAATCTGTCCAATATCATAGTATAAAAAAATATTACTTGAAATGTCACATAACAAGCACGTGAATACCATCATTTATCCCCCATATATCAGAAGATATATCTTTTTATCACATTCAAAACATGTGAATACCTTAATCATGTATTCTCTTGAAACATAAATTATCATAGAACCATAGTGAAATCATGAATGATTTCAAAAGGTAACTCTTTCCACATAAAAAAATCCCAAAAATTCTATATACTCTAACCATGATATCACTTTGTCCTTATATGAGTCATGAGACCATTCATTCTATCAAACATTTCATTATTTACTTATCCCTTCTTTATGTGCATATTAGGTGCATTCCAAAAATATATGAATATCTTTTCATGGTTTCCAGTACCATTCAACATATACTTTCAAAAACATAAGGAAAAACAATAGTGTAACAATCCTTAGATGTCTCTTTATTCCATATTACCATGAGATTACTTATACATCATTACTCTGGATATACATGTAATCATTCCACTACCTTCTTAAACCACTGACCAATCTTGAAAAATTATTTCATCTCATATATCATTTGTAGTCTCTTCATCATCATCAACATAAATACTACCCATACAACCATGGTAATTCTCTTCATGAGACTTTCCATTAAGGAATCTTTTTGCATAATGCCCGTAAATTCCACATTTAAAACATTTAACCATTGTTGATGTCTTAGCTATACCATTATCCTTGTCGATGGTGATAAATGTAACTTTTCCTTTACAATTACTGGATTTTTTCCTTCTTTTCCACATCCAAATAATCTTTCAATTCTTTTTAAACATTCTCCCTGATGCCTCTTCCCACATGATTTATTTAGGTAAATTGATCATTCTTTCTTCTATGATCATCATGAAACTCCATTTTTCTCTTATTAACTAAGTTGGGAAACTTACCAAAGTTGTGATTATTGTTCATATTATGGAATTGTTAATTAGGCATAATAATGATATGTGGTCCTCCAGATCTAATTTCATTTGGTTTCTCATGAATAATATCATGACATTGTCCATCATATCTTACATTATTATGAATCTTCTTATTTCCAACCATTTTCTAAAACCCAAAAAAATAGTGTGAGAGGCAAAAATCATAATAAAGGAGGAGTAACTTCAATATCTAACATCTTAAGTTAAATTATAAGATCTTTACCGTAATTCTAGGAATATAACCTATACGTATACTTATCCTTAGGGACATCCCTAGACATACCTTAGAAATATCTCTAGGGATTTCACTACTATTTTCTCATCCTAGTTTCCAAATGATAACTAAACCATTCCTCTAATACCAATTGTAGTGACCCGGAGCTTGATGTACATGGAAATTACATTAATTTTGCGGAATACTTAATACATAACAAAAACAGACACCAAATGATAGTAATAGTATAGTGTCTTCAGAAACTTGGAACATAATCTTCTAATCTTGGTGACAGAACTTCAACATTACCCATAATGATATTCCCTTTTTTTCTTACATAAAACCATTATTTATATCGTGGAGAAAATAAAACATATAAAGGGTGAGATCAAATGCTCAGTAAGGGTAAGCATGGGGAAAATAAAACAAACAATATACATTTGAACTTCAAAACATGAACATAAAGTTTGAATCATCAAAATGTTGAGTTGTTAAATAAATCTTGGCAGTACGTAAGGAATAGATCATAAAGAAACATAAATCATGATAAAATTGAATGGGAATAAAAAATTTAATTGTGGGAAACCATTAAGCAAAAGATATGATTTCCATAGTAGCAAACGCATTGCTGCTAAGACTATCTTAGTGGACAAAGTCCATTTCTGAATCGAGTTCACTCCACGTTCCAGTCCTGTATCACTGAACCAGATTAACTTACCGTTCCAGCCATGTCTATCTCACAAGAAATAAATATTCACCCAATGAATTTGAGGGAGATAAAGGTCCAACCCATCTCATAATTAAACCATTCTTATGTGTGCCACAAAGTCATAAATCATAGCATAACCCGTGTAATAAATATGGGATTCTTAAAAATCATGACAACATAACATAATCCATATAAGACAAAAGGACATCATAAAATTAATTCCATTATAACATAATAAAATATATTTAAAAATAGGGATATAAACATAACCCTATATTATCTTAGATGGAAAATAATTTTGATAAAAAAACTTAAACTCCATTCTAGGGAAAAATATCTTTTCTACATCAATTTTTTTTCCTTTCTTAACATGTCATAAATTTTTAAACTAAAATAAGTTGATTAAAAATAAACTTTAAAACTTGTAAAGGTATCTTCATGGAAATAATGTTATATGAAATCATAAAATTCCATTCATGTAGTATATGTTAAAACAACATTCTTCTTGTAATTTGGTCGAAAAATTCAAAAAGTACATCTTACTAAAAACGAAAAAAGATTCCTTTCATATATTTTACTAAAAACTCACCAATGGTTAAAATTGGATTTAAATAATTTTAGGAGGATATAAATAATATTACATATTGAGGAAACATGGTTGTGGATGATAAATATTCCCCAGTAAATTCTGAAGTATAAAAAATCTCAGATAAAAATGAGATTGTTAGATTTTCCCTTACCTTAAGTCCGATATGCTTTGTACATATCTGAACCTCCAGTATAATGATTTAAATAATGTTATTAACTTATTAAAATAATAATATTAATTGTTATGATATCATATATGATCATGTTCATATCTTCTTATTAGTAATATTTCATTTCTACTTGTTATTCGGGTGTTCATTGCTTTATGTTCTTATGAATGTTTTATCGAATAAATTCTTATTCCTATTTTTAGGTTAAAGATAAATCATTTAAAAAATTGTACTAATGTAATATGTATCATATTTAATCATTAAATTCATTTATATAATCATTAATCAATGAAGATCATGTAGAATGAGTCGCATCACATCGTGGAGACGGCTGGCAGTACGTATGCACGAGCGATGATATCATTCCCATTATCATGTAATTGTATTGAAGTGTATGTATACTATTTTAGAATCAATATCACTTTACAATAATCATATCTAGGTTTTCTTTACACCATTATACCCATCCAAGTAAGGTGTTGGTGGAAAATAGATTACACCATGGCGTGGAGACGGTATTCCGTATGTACGCACGCGCGGTGATTTCGTTTTCTGTAGGATGGATATAAGATGAGATAGGGTTGTTTTATATTTATAATAACATATAAGTATATGCGTGATATTTATGTTATTACTTCATAATGAAAAAACTAAATAAGAGTATGTAGAAGAAGAAATAATTTGGAAAGAATCGGTAATAGATATTACCTCTTCTTTGACACACCTCTTTGAGACCTCCTCTTAGGGCACTAAAATTGTTCTTTGAAGAAGAAAAAGACCTCTAATATGTTGCTAACTAATTTGAGAAGGGAATTGGGCAGGGGATGGCCGATCTTGAAGGCTCAAAATGGTGTGAGGAGGAGAGGTAGGAGGTTCCCTTTTATAAGGGAAGAGAGGGGCACCTTTGGAATTATAAGAAATATTAATTTATAATAAATTCAAAATAACTTATAAACCTCCAAAAATGACTAAAATAAAAATTTTAGATGAGATAAGGTTTTAATATCATTAAAAGATATAATTTAGACATGTTGGGAATTTATTTTAAACATTATAAACTTGATTTAAACTTATTTAATATATTTAATTTTATTTTTGGTAATAAGATTCTAATTTTTAAATTGTTATAAATAATTAATTATGTTTTGTAAATTGTCCATAACTGGATAAACTATGCCCGTTTTGACAATATAAATTTCAATTTATAATTTTTAAATATTTTTGTGATTTTAAACCAATTTTATAATATGTTATTTTTATAAAATAACAATTGCGTCAATTTTGAAATTATTCATTTATATCAATTTAAATAAAATCCAAAAAGAGGATATATTCTTACCATAATATTTAATAGATTCCTAAAGTGTCACATTTTTCTATAAAATTCGTGGAGAACATTAAATAGTTCATATAATATTTATTTTAATATTTTTAAAACCATTTATTTGGTATATCTCTTAATAAAATAATTAGTACAAACTTTTTATATAATTATTGAATTTAAATATTTGTTGCATAAAAATTAAAAATAAAATCCTATAATAAAGATAAATCTCATATCTTTTATAATAATACATTTACTCGAATTTATCATCTTAAAATTCTAACATGTAAATTGTTGTATTTATTAAACTATGAAGGCGACGACTTTGGAATCATTTAAAATAAAATAATATAAGTGTTATAATCTCCTTTATAAGGATCCAAATGGTCACCAATTTGGCCATTGGATTAATAGGGTTTATATATACACTTAAAATAATTCTTGGTCAGGTTTTTGGGCCTTTTGATGTGTATTATTATTTCAATAAAAACTATATTATTGATTTTTCACTAAATAAATAATTTCTGCTTCATTAGTGTATAAGATAATAATGTAAATAAATAATTCTTAAAAATTAAAAATAAATTACCATGATAAATAAAAACATTTTAGATTTCAAATTAGTATTTATAACCGAATTTATATTCCGTATAACCTTATATTAAAAATATTTTAATTATTAAAGTTTGAGTGAGACATATTTCACTTTCTTTTAAATAAAATAAATTAAAGGTGTTAATCACATCCAAGTGGGTTCCAATGGATTCCATTTCGACCAGAATATGCCCTAGGACGAAATATAATCATCCAGTTATATTAAGTCAGGTGTTATTATAACTTTATTATATTATATTTACCATCAATTACATGATTTACCTTTAACTATGGTAAATTAAATTTATGGTAGTTAATATTCATAGTGCCCAAAAATAAAAAGTAGCCTATTAACTGGATTTGGACCTACTGGTTCCAAAAATGAAATCATTTTTTCCTAATTTAAATCACAAATGTTGTAGAAACTAATTTAAAACTAATCTCATTGTTAAGGAAACGAGTTTTAAAAGTTAAAGCATTGCAAAAGATTGAAATGATTTTACCTGTGAATTCAATGTAAAATAAATGCTAATGACATACATTATATTAAATGGTAAAAATATATTCTATTTATACTTTAAAACCAGTCAATATTATAATCTAACCATATAAATTATTGTGATGAAAAAAGTTGTTTTTATTTAAAATATAGGGTGTTTTAACTATTCATTAAAATATGAAAGTTATCAGAATAATATGAAATATCTATCCAATGTAAATTTTTTTATCCTGATTCCACAAAAGAATTTTATTTTGTAAAATTGAATTTAAAAAACTATAAAAAACTAGATTTAATGTGGGTGTGCCATCAAAAGGCGGCAAAACAATTTTTTTAAAAAAATACTTATTTTACCCGGAAAATTTATTTTGTTCACATAACATGTTTTAGAAAACGTGTAAGATGAATAATAATGTTATAAAATTCAAAATTTAGTTAATACTATTCATAACTTCTAGTCCATAATAATATTATCACAATATATTGTTGTTTAGTGAAACTCGGTATTGCGTACTACACACGCTATCGGGAAAGGATGCGATTGCATGTAATTCAATCCAAGTCAGGGATGCGTGTAGTGAAAAACTCGTTTGTTGTTGTGTATAACAGAATACAACCATATTTAATTTATACATTGAAAATATATATATACACTGAATGTTGCGTAGAATAACTACAATCAAACGAACATGAAATTGTATGTAACACAATCCAAGAATAGTGTTGTGTATACTGCAAGTTAATACGGTGTTGCGTATAACGCAAGATAATGATGGTGTAGCGTACAACAAAAGATATGAAAGAAATTAAAAAGAATATATCTCATAAAATCTGGGGGTGTTACACAGACTAACCTAAAAATAAAGATAACAACACAACCCATCACACATAAACAATTCAAAATGAATCCAAAAGGATGACATGTCCCACATCTCATTTAAAAATAGATCCATCACTATATAATGTGCAATCTTCATCACTGATTCATGCACAAAATTCCATCAAAATAATATACTTTAGATGTTGGAGAGAAATATACAGGATGTGAATAACAAGCCTGTCTGCAAGTAGTTATCATATTCCTGGTTGGAGGATTTAGTGATAATTTTCAACATCAGTAATTTTGGAACAAAATTCTTTCTCTAAACAAACATAAATAGTGAAGGAAAAAACATTGTAAGACTGAAAAAAAAACCAATTATCCGAACTAAAGGCCCTTTAAATACAATTTAAAACCAATAATCAAATCCTCGAACAAGGGAAAAAGGGAAATTTATTTCCACTGAATGTTTTTTAAATTAAACTGAGGATTAAGATTTAATTCCTCTTCCACCTTGATGAACATTATTTTTATGATTTGATGGTAGATATCCACTGTAATTTTACCATTATTTTATATTATTAATATTATTGTGTCTTTCTCATCGATCCCAAATCCTAGTATTTCATAAACTTCCTCATCATATTGATAAGCATCTCTCATAGCTGGATCGGAGTCATCATAATCACTATTATCACTCAAATTATCTTAACTGTAGGATGCACTAGAATTTTCGTCAACAAATGAATAAGGGGGAAGAGAATTATTCATCATCCTAGAAGCCACAATATCTCTAGTAAAAAAATTATATGATGATTAGAGTAGTCACTGTGTTTCTGGGACTTCATGGAGTTAGGGGTGATAAAACCATTTGGGTCAGTCATATGTTTTTTTCCCTTTTATAGAGCTTGATTTCATGTAATCATCCTCAATTTGGTATGATTCATCACAGACATTGCGTGATAGCCCCACGAAATTATATTGTACATTCTTATTGTCCCCACTATTGAAAAAATCATGAAATTTAATAGTTTCCAGTCTATTTTCGGCCATGGGGAGGGAATCAAAGGTGGAACCTAGAACCCCATGAATAACATAGAAAAAATCTGAAAGATCATTAAACATAGGTTTGTTAATATTAGATTTTCTAGTCTTAATAACGTTCACAACATGAGTCATAACCTCAATAGGATTCTCAACAAAATTTTATGCCCACAAAAAGTAAACTAAACCCCAGAAGGTCCAGTAACATCTATGTCAAATCACTCTTCGAGGTCAAAATTTAGTTTTCCCTTTCAAACCCATGTTATTATTTGAGGTGGTAGGATAAATTCTTTAACAACACAATACATAGTGGAGTGTCCAAAAATGAGGCAAGCACTGTAATAAATTGGGAGAATTTCATAAATCACATCCTAAAAAAACTAAAATTTCCATTTTCGATCCAGATCTGGGAAGGAAGGGTCTGTGAAACATCAATCTCCGCACAAACCATAGAAACATAATGTCTTGATAGGTTTCTCATTTCATGGTCCAATTTAATGGGTTTTCCAATAAGACAAAATATTGGAAACAAGGAAACATGTTTGAACAAGTGAAGTTATAGACTAAGAATCCATTATAGAATGGGGAAATAGGGGACTCAATACAAGGATCAAATTATGGTTTCCATTTAAGAATTTTTATGGAACAACACTCGAAGGACCGCAAACATCTCTCCCAAAGTCTATAATATTCATGTTCTGAGGAAAGGAGAATAACTTCGTTAGAAGAATTCAATAAACCGATAGTGAAGCCAGAGAATCCAATTGCTTTGAGGGAATTCCACAAGAATTTTAATGATGGCCTATGATTGGTAAAATTCCCAATGAGTGTAAAATGTAGATTTGAGGAGAGAATGGTTACTCCTTTTGATGAGAAGGAGATCACTGAATGATCTCTCTAATAAAAGGGATTTGTTTGATGCATGAATTTTTATCCATGCAAACATCCAAGATGAGCTCATCCCACTTGAACAGTCCTCCTACACTGACATCCCAGAAGGATCAAGATTTTGTGATAGGTTTTCTTGATTGTTTTCTCATGAGTGGGCTTAACGTTATAAGACAAGTTGGGTACTTTAATATAAACTAGTTTTGGAAAATTCACAAGATAATTTTGGCAGCATAACGGCGGTGAAAAATAACCAATGGGAAGGATTAATGAGAGTGAAATGGGATCAATAATCACTTGGTAATAATAATAATATTAGGAGGGACGCGTAATATCATATATTGTTAATCTTAATTTGAAGAAAAAGTGCATTACCAAAATAATGTGATTGAATAAAGTGGATAAAGAGAGAATCCCATATGAAATTTTGGCAAAGTAATGGCTTAGGTAACTACTATAATGAGAGGGGATAAATAATATATCATCATTATGAAATTAATTGGATATTATATGGATCTTTATAAAGTCAATAAAACATAACCTAATGAGATATAAAAGTATAAATACAAATAAGGTGATTGAATTGAAAGGAAGAGAGATAGGTCCCTTACCATGATAAGATAATTCCCAAAATATGGGAGGAGATTATTTGAGAGTTTGGGGAACCATAGGAGGAATATAGAAAAGTAAAGTAATATTAAGGATGTGATAAATGCGTTTTTAGTGAAGATTAAGGGGATATTTTGTGGGTTTATATAGGAACAGAGAGGAGAGTTATTTATTATTTCTAAAACATAGGTTTTGGACTCTATATAATAATGAAATCAAAACTAGAAAACATTATATGGTTTTCCCCATGGTTTCTTCCAAATAAGAGTGCTTTTATGTATTTTATAAGTTCAATTTCCTAACATGGTAAAATATTACCCTTGGGGATATGGAAACGAGTCATGTTTATAAATAATTGATTTCAAAACATTCAAATACATTATAGGTTTTGAAGGATTCATAAAGACTCTATATAATTAATCCCAAAAACTAAAAATAATTAATTTGGAACCATAAGTTTCTTTATATATACAATTTTATAATTTATTCCATTACTTTTGGGTCATTAAACTATAATAATATTGACAATATATTTATAATTTATTTATTTTTTAACTAAAAATTTGACTCTCTTAGAAAATTATGAAAATTAAACTGTTTGATAATTTCGGTGATCTGATTCAAAAAAATATATTTATATTATTTAACTAAATCTATGAATTTTTGAATCTATAAATTTAAAGTAATAATTAATATTTGATGAAAATTCTGGAATTTTAACAATAATTATTATGTAACCCATATAAAAATTACATTTGTCATCATAAAAATTAAATTTTCAATTAAATATAATAAATTTTATTTAATTTTATTATATTATTAATATATCATATATTTTTAAAATTCATTAACTCATCAAAAATGAATTTCTTAATTGAAATTTCATATTAAAAAAATAAATTTTTTTAATCATATAAAAATCATTTTAAATGTAAAGAAAATAAGAAGTAAATATATTCATTATTTTATAAAATATACTTATTAATATTATTAGGGTCTTGATAAATAACTATTTATTATAATAACAAATGCCATGTGGTTAAGGTTCCAGATGGTGATATTTTTATGGGGTGGTTCAACATACATGGTTTGGGCCATGATCTCGATGAGCTTGACCTTCTTCTGTAAATGGATTTTATCATTCTTTAGTTGTAGAATATTGGATTGGGATTGGTCAAAATCAATGTAATATGATATTATCTTCCTTGGAAGATTTGATAAATGTGAATCATAGGGTGTGATCCTGCTGGTTGGGGCCATTGCATCCTTTGTCTGTGTCAATTGGATTTATCATAGCCCTATGTTTATACTAATTATATGATCACTATTCAATGAAAATTTTATTAACAATTATGATACCTAATGGTATTTTAAATATAATATTTTATATTAAACCCAAATAAGTTCGTGTGTTTTCTTTAGCCATAATACATAATAGGGCCTTTAATTCATTCAAAAAGGAAATTTTATTTATAAAATATCAGGTCGTTACAATATATCCACCTTCAAAAGTATCTTCAATGAAATTTTTATTTCATAAAATAAAATAGATGAAGATTACTATGATTCATAACCTCTTCTAGTTCCCATGTATATTCTTCAAAATTATGGTTTCTCCATAACACTATGACCTGGTGCATTGTCTTATTTTATATAACTTTGTCTGCATGATATAAGATCTTCACTGACTGGCCATATTATGAAAGATCATTCTCCATATATAACACCTCTAGATTTATCATATGAAAAAAAATTAATTATGAAAAAAAATATTAATGGAACACATCATGTACTTGATATATTTTAGGTCGGATTGATAGTCGATAGGCCACCACATCGATGTGCTAAAGGATCTCAATGGGACTGATGTATCTTGTACTATTTTTCCCTTCTTCTCATATCTCATGACTTTATTAAATGGATATATTAATAGTAATTCCCTATCTTCATCCTCAAACTATAAGTCTCATCAATGATTGTCAACATATCTATTTTCTTTCTCTGGTAATCTATGATGTCCTGCTAAATGGTCTTGACCTTTCCACCACTTCATCAACAATTTCAGGATCCAGCAGTTTGCAATGACCAACTTTATCCCAGCATTCAGGTGTTCTTCATCTCTTACTAAAAAAGGATTCATAGGGATCCAATTTGATATTTGAGTGGAAACTACTTTTTTATGATAACTCGGCCAAAGGAATATATTGATCCCCTCCTCCCTTAAGTCCATTAATATTAATCTAAACATCCCATTGAGTGACTAGATAGTCTGCTTAGATTGGTCATCAATTTTAGAGAGATAATACATTATGAATTTCAACTCAATAATTAAATAATCTTGAAGAATAATTGAGAAAATGGAGGTAAATAATCAATCTCATTCAGGTAAAGTGGATAGTGGTGTTCCATGTATCCTCCCCACATCTATAATTTATATCCATACAAGTTGTTGAGTGAAAATTCATCTTAAATATCAATTAAATGAGTAGTCTTTTTAAGATGATCCACCACAACCCATGTAGAAATATTTAATCATGATGTATTTAGAAGAAAAATGACAAATTAAATGGTTTTGTTTTCTCATTTCCATGTAGTTATGGGTAATGATTTAATCTCTGGATCATTTTTTGTGTGGTTCTACTCATGAAAATTAAATTTCCTTGATATATAGCCTTGTGCTTTGTCATTATGCATTAGCGCCCAACCTAATTCCTTATTAAGATCATCATTGTAGCCAAAAAAGATCACCACTATTGGGTAGTGTAATTACCAATGTAGTGATAATCCACATTTTAAACTTCTTTAAGGTCTTTTCTAATTAATTTTTAAAAATGAACATGAATCCCTTCTGAGTTATCATGGCTGTAGGGTTTTAAAATCATGAGAAATTTTCCAAAAATCAATTATAGTACCCAGATAATACATGAAAACTATGGATTTCCATCACAATGATTGGTCTTGGTCATCAATAAATTCCCATTTTATTAATGTTTCTATAGATGTCCCCTTTATGGTGATAACATACCCCAATAATGATACTTCCTTGAAACAGAACTCATATATTATATACTTTTCATAAATATTATCCTTTTGTAAGGTCATTAACATAGTTTTCAAATTATTATAATGCTCCTAAATTATTTTAGAGTATATTAAAATATCATCTAAAAATACTACAGAAACATCACCTTAGAAATCTCTAAAAAAATTATTCAACATGTTTATATTTATTTGGAGCAAGAGTGAGTCTAAAAGGCATTACTATGAAATCATAATTAACATAACTTGTTCAAAAGTTATCCTTCTGGATATCCTCATTTTCAACCTTACATGATAATACCCTAACCAATGTAGCACATTATAGAAGTATTGGAATCAATATAGCTGATCAAATAAGTTATCAATCTATGGGAGTTGGTGCATTTTCTTTTTTTGATCTTATTTAGATAAATATAATTAATGAAAAGGACCATCGAACCATCATTCGTCTTGATAAATAGAACTGGTGCACCCCATGGTAAATCACATGGGCATATGAACCATCTAGCTATATTCGCCTTTAGTTTCTTATTCATCTCCTTATATTCTATAACAACCATTCTATATAGAGTCTTGGATAAGGGAAAATCCCAAGGCCTATGCTTGATTAAAAAATCATCCTCTTAGCAAAGTGGAACACCATGATGTTATACGGGAAATACATTATTGTATGCCTTCATAATGGTCATGTCTACAAGGATTATATTTTTCTTATACATAATAATTTTAACTTGATACCCTTTATCAGAGGGAAATAGTATCCATTTTTAATATTTTTTATACTATAAAGAATTCATCCCCCTCCTTTCAATTGTACATAATACGAGGAAGATTCCTGATACTATGGGTGATGTAAATATTATTTAAATTTATTTTTTGATGTATATAATGAAATTAAATATATAAAAATAATACCATAAAATTACACTAAATGAAAACAAATTAAATTTTTTAAGAATAATATTCCCAAAAACAATATCCTTTGATACAATAATCAGGGTTGTTTTCCCTGATGATATCAAAACATTTTAGGTGGGGCCATGATGTTCATATAAAACCTGTTGGATATGATAAAAGGTAATGAATTCAAAATACGACAAGACATGCATAAATCTATAGTATATGTTATATGTATTTCAGTCATCATGATCCATATTAGCATTGAACGTTATGTGTTCCCTTTTTCTTAGATATTATTCGTGCTCATCATGATTTTATGTCCTTTTAATAGTGAATTTAATTGGATAATTCCCAAAATCTCCACATTTATGACATAGAACTATATATTGTACCTTGGAATTTACATTATTTACATTCATCATGTTATTAATTTTTTCATGGAAATTTGTTAATTTATTCTCTATCTTTAATACTTAAAACATATCATAGTTTCTTTTTAATATTTCCCTTGGTTCCTCCTACCATATTATTTTCACAAAGGAAATTAGGCCATCATTCCCTTATCACCTTTATGAGATAAATGATCTTGAGATGGTATCCTCTTCATCTTTGACATGTTTAGACATTCAAATATGTGCTAGTTTTTAATCATGATATTTTATAGTAGGATTGAAATAATCACAATGTGTCTTACTTGAGCTACCATCATGTTAGGCATCTAGTTTGGGTAGTCATCACATTTCCCTTAACATTAGTAGTTTACTTATCTAAAAATATTTATATACATTGGGTATAATAAATAAAAAATTACTGTGGATTAATTATAAAAAAATAATGGGAATCTAATAACATTAAAGGGATAATTTATAAATTAAATGTATTTTTTTAACTAATGAATTTATTAGATTCAATATATGTTATCAAATATCTATTTGAAAACATAAACTATTATGGTAATTTTGGATCCCTTAATCATGGATTGTAATCATATTGTGAATTTTATATGTCATAATCCCCTAGAGATTCAAACTAGGGGTGAAATATGTCATTTTTTCCCTGCACCAGATGATGATCGAGTCCAGATTAATATGCCCTTTTCTGGATTATTACCCCGAAATACCTCTATTCTAAAGACACGTCCACTTGTAGTATCCAATAAGTTTTGTATTTTATTGGAAACCACTTACTCTATAATTACCAAAAAATATGGATTTTTTTCTAACATTATTATTATCCATAATTATTTCTCTATAGTTTTCTAAATATAATAGAAAACCTAAATAAACTGTCCTCTGATACCAACTTTGAAAACCCTTTTATTTATTACACATCAATTCAATATTTATTACATAGTAATAACCATAAATTAACATAAATGAGTGATAAACATAGTGTATTTAGATAATTAGGTATATTATATAACAACATAAAAATAAGTGGAACATCAATATTATTGAGAACTTCCTTAACATGCTCAAAATATTCAATCATTCTTTAAAATGCATTGATAACTTTGGGAGATACATAAGAATGGACTGAGCTATAAAGTATAGTAAGTTAATAGATAAATAGTAACATTAAAATATTAATTCCTATTATACAACGAGAATATAAATGGGACATATAGGGGGTGATACCAAAAACATGACTAATGAGTCATTATATAGAATGATAACATAAAGGAAACGTGGGAATGCAGAAATAAATTTAAATATGACATTATAAGCATAAGATATGGTTTACCACAAATACAACATAACATAATGTTATTATCATAACCTCATGTGCACGATGTATGGAATCTCATGAGAATTGAAAATTGACCATTGCATTGGAGTACTATCTGGGTGGACCCATCATAATCAAATCATGTACATGCATATGTGTGCCACATAGATCACATAACATATGAAAATATTTTATAAAATTTAATACCATGATTAAGTGTGGGAGTTTTGATAAATATAATTCCAAAAAAAAAAATATAGGTACAAATAGGTGAATAAAATTGATTGGAAAGAAGTACATGTGTACACCTCACAAATGCTCAGCATGGAAAATCACAATGATATTTTTGTACTGTAATGAGTATACTTGAAGAATTGTAAAATGGTTAAATGAAGGAGAGGGGGATATATAGTCACCTAGAATTAAAAATTACAGTATTAGGGATATTTGTAAATATAATAAAACATCCAAATGTCCTAATTAATAGATATAACACATGTATGGTTCTTGAACAAAAACATGGCATGGAAAAATCAAAGGATAATTTTGGCAGCATAATAGGGGTACATAATGAATAATGGAATGTATTGATTATAGTTAAAGAGGTAAATAATAACTTTTAATCTTAATAAAATTAATATGTATGTGATAAAACATATTCCATACACATAAATTGGAAGAGAAAGTGAATTACTTAAATAAGGTTCTTGATTAAATATGAGAAACTGAAGAACCGTTATTAATTTGGGTATACTATTGACATAGGTAAATGATATAATGAGTGTGAATAAATGATATGACCTTATTAGGACATTAATTATACTTTTTAGAGATAATTATATATTAATTAACACAAAACTAGGTGAGATTCAAAAAGATAAATGCAAATATGGTTTTTGAATTGGAAAGAAGTGAGAGAGGTCCCTTACCATGAGAGGGAGATTCCAAAAGCATGGGAGGAGTTTCATAAGAGATTTGGGGTAACTTGGGAGAAATATAGATAGGTTATGTAATATTAATTATATTATAAATGTTTTTTTAGTGAAGATGAATGCGATATTGTGTGGTATTATATAAGAAAATTGTGGGGAGTTCTTTATTAATTTCCAAACATAGGGTTTTGACTCTATATAATAAATTAATAAAAAAACCATCTAATGGGTTTTCATATGGATTATGAAAAATAGTAGTACTTGCCTTTATTTTATAAGTACAATGACCACTCCCATTAATATTACACTTGATGAGGTGGAAGTGAGTCATATTTGTAATGAATTGGTTTTAAAACCGTAAAATATAAAATTGGTTGTGAAGGATTCATAAGGGCATTATTAAAAAATCATGTAAACTCAAAAAAAAATTATATTAAATTAAAAACATATATATGGTAATATATAACCTTAATAGTATTTTTACATCCCTTTTGGGTCATTTTTATGTCATAATACAAACCGTATATTTATACAGTATTTAATTTTTACCCAAAAATTGAAGTGTCTCAAAAAAGTATGAATAATTAATTGTTGGATAATTTTGACTTGGGGAATCCAAAATTAATATTTATTTTTTCCAAAATAATTATTTAAATATATTAATTTTAACTTTTAAAATAATAATATGTATTTATTGTGAAATACTAGTTTGATCGAGAAGAAATTTTTTTTAACCCTTATAACAATTATATATATCTTCATAAAAAATTATATATTAATTTATATTTAATAAATATTATTTAATTGAATTATTTTACTAATATATTATTTATTTTTAAAACTCATGAATTCCTAAAAAATAATATATAAATTTACATTGCCTATTACACAAAAAATAAAATTTTTGTTTTATCATATCAAAGTCATTTATATAGTAATGAAAATAAAAATTAAACATATTCATTACTTAATAAAATATAAATATTAATATTATTAGGGTCGTGATAAGTATCTCATTATTAAACTAGAAAATTCTTGTAGGATAAGGTGTGTGATGGTGAGATTTCCATGGGTGGTTTGATATACATGGTTTTGCCTATGATCTCGATGATCTGGAAATTCTCTCATAAATTTTTTTCTCATGATTTAGATATTGGATCTATGATTTGTAATGTGAAATGATAAATCTAAGTGATTTTATCTTCCTCAGATGTTCCGATAAATGGGCTTAATATTCTACAATCTTATTGGTTGAGGCCATTGCTTCTTTTGTATGAATTAAATGGTTTTATTCTAAACCTATATTTATAATAAAAATATGTTAATTGTTAAAATTTTATTTTATCTATCATTATGATGATTAAAGGTATTTTAAATCTAATAATATATGATAAAAATAATAATTTCTTCTATTATATATTACTATAACACATAATAAGTCATTTAATTCAATTAACAAGTGAATTTTATTTATAAAAGTTTGTATCATTACATATAGAGTCATATTCACCCATAATAAACATAATCTCATGATATACATCACATTACCCAATGCTTTACGGGAATATATAATTATTGTCCCGCTCATCAAATCATAAAATTTACATAACCACTCATGGCATATAGAACGTATAACAATTATAGTTTTGAAATAACCCATGGGAAGGAATGGGTTTCATAAAGATTTCATAAACATGATTTAATTAATTAAAAAAATGTTACCAAATGAATAAGGGAAAACATATATTTCATAAGAATCATTATTCATGTGTGAATAAGAAATATCTCAATAGGAGTAAAACATGTGTTTTGGAATGAAATTTATTTTTAGAAAATATTTGTATTTGGATTATAAATCAAGGTTGTAACATGTATTTCCCCCAACGAAAAAGGGTTATTAGTTAGAGGATGTTTTAGATAAATTATAGGAATAACTATACTAAAATTAATGTGAATGATGGATAACCCAAAGAAAGGGAGTCGGGTTCGAGAATCCCCTTACCATAAATCCAGTTTTATTAAATTTCTTTTCTGTATCTTGAATAATATACATAGGATTATTAAAAAAATTCCAGAAATGATTTGGTTTATTTTTAATCTATTTATTCATTATAATTTTTTATTCTAATTAATAACACTCTTTATTAAATGCATATTTTTAATACCATTTTTTCAATAAATTTTTCTATTTTGTTTCGATGTCACTATTTTCATTCAATTTCATTTATACATTATTATAATTAATTAAATAAAATTAAAAAACATATATTTATACCTTTATATATCATAAATAATATATTTAAAAAAAATAATTGGTTTAGTGTTAAGAAAATGATGGAAAATTTCCTCATTGGAGATTAACCGACCGTTGATGGGATATTATTGAAAGAGAAGGAAATGGATGTTTAAAATTTATATATTTCATAATTGTGATACATATAAAAAATTTTCATCATAGTTATAATGTTAAATTAATACATAAATAATTTTATAATATTTATTTTGGATGTAATTTAGAAAAATAAAGAGAGGAATAAGAAGAGAGAAGGGTTGATAGAAAATTACTTTTTTTCCTAGCTATAGGTTCTCCTCTACGACACTAAAAATCCCTTGATGTTGGAAGATTTTTTACTACGAAAAATATTTAGGTATTATAAATATATTTAGAGGTATTATTTCGAAAGATCATTGGATTTGTAAAATTTTATATGAGTTGTTTTCCAAGGGGATGATAGGCATTTTTTATATTTCAGGAGATGACTATTTTGAGAATAAAATATTGAGTAAAATATTATAACAAGGAGGAAACTTATCATAGTTAATTTTTTACAATATAAATAACATATCAATATAACAGGGTTTAGGTCATTCAAAAACTATATAATTTTAAATAAGTTATTTTATTTAAAAATAAAGTGGAAAAAGAAAAATTTTATTTTAAGTGATCACATTGGACATTAGGTATTGAAAATAAATATTTGGGTTGGAAATTAAGTTTATCTTATTTTAATGATTAATTTATGAAATTTTAATTATTTTTTATGAAGCTAATTCTATATAAATTATTAGGTCATTAATAAATCATAAATGATGTAATTTAAGATACATTAGTTACTTGAAAAACTGAATACTATCAATCTAAAAATTGATGTCATTCAGAAAATAAAAAATAAATAAATCTTGGAAATGTTTTATGTCATTTTTTTAAAAATGATATTAATTTTATCAAAATAAATTCCAAACATAGAAATTTTAATTTTTAATGTAATTTTTTTCAGAAGTACTTTAAAACCCATTTTATTAAACATGTACTTATATTGTTTTGGATTTTTTAATCATGATATTTATTTTTCTAAATTATAAAATTTTTCTATTAACATAAATTAATCATAATAAATATTATATATATCACACATTTTTATTTGAAGTTTAAATTACCATTCAAATAGTATTGATATTATTCCTAATGATCGGGTTACCATTCCAACCATGACAACACTATTACTTCATATGAATATCACTTCATTATTTTACACAACATTTACTAAAATTCCTCCCAAGTATATAAATTTCATTTTTCTATAATGTTATGAGTTTAATAATATTTTTTTCATTTCTTATAATATTTCTGGCATGATTGATGATTTTAGATGATTGGGGTGATCCATATTTTTCTATTGTAGTTTTCTATTTTCAATTTTTCCCCTAGTAATATTTGTCATTTTAATGGGATTAGTGTTTGATTTATTTAATAATTTTCATTGATCTAATAAAGTGTTGTTTTTTTCTATTTTTTTTCTTGTATAATATTGTATGATATATTATAACACACGTATATTTAAAGTGAAAAATATCATTTATAAACTCTGGGTTTTCACATATTCCGAATTATCACACTTAATCTTTTTAATAACCTCTTTCTTGAGAGGTGTTTAGGACTTGAATAATTCATAAAATTTATTCTTTATTTTTTAAAACAAAATTAGTTTAATGACATCAAGATTATTGATAATCTTTTTGTTTATTATTGACCTTCATCCTTGGATAACACTTTTACATTATATCCCTCTTTAAGACTTTAAAATCAATGAATAGATGTTTTTAGTAATCTGTATTAAATGTTTTTTCAATTTATTACCCTACCTTATGATTTTTTTCATTATAATTAATGAGGAAATCATAGAAGTATTAGTTGGTTTCTTAATATTTTGTGCGGAGATGAAATTTAAAAATGTGTAATTTTGAGTAGTTATCATTGGAAAAAATATTCACATGCTACATTAAATTATACTTTCATGGATTCTCTCTAAAAATAAAAATATAATGAAAAGATAGAATTTGTTTAATGGTTTTATTTATGATGTAATGGGACAAAAAGAAAAATAATAGATGGGATGAGGAATAATCTTTTTTTAATGGGGAATGAGTGAGTAATTTTCATTGAATTTGAATAAAAAGTCATTTATTTTATTTATGTGAAAATCCTCATCATTAAAACTTGTATTTTTACATAAATACCCACCAACTATTATCCTAATTATATACATGTTCAAATTCATCATTATTGAAGTGATTTTTTTCTTTGAATGTGGATATTCAAATACATGGAAATCCTACTTTCAAAATAATTATACTTAATGATTGAGTATAAATTTGAGTAATTGATCCTTCAGTGATACTTGAAATAATTTTTGATTTGGTAAGTTACAAGTGAACATCAATATTGTTGACTTTTTAGAAGATTTTAATTAAAGGGAGGTGAAGTTAACTTTTTTAATTTAAAAATTATAATACATGATTGATTTTTTTTAATTAAAAATAGTTGTTTTAAAAAGATGTATTCACATGATAGTTGAAATTTTACACTCATTTATAACAAATTTTTTTTAATATTAAATCATGGATATGATGAAGTTTCTCTCTATTGATTTTGATATATATTCTTGATGAAAAGTGGTAATTTAGGAGTGGGGTGTTTGATAGGTTTAAAATTTCATGAAATTAATGGTTTAGTTTAATATAATTTAAGATAATTTTTCCGTTATTTTTTCCAATTATTAATAATATGAAATATATTTTTTAATATTAGTTTTATAACATTATTTTAGTCTTGACATATAATTATTAGTTTTATTTTTAATTTAGATTTATAATTTTTTTAATTTTTTGTTTTTATAAGAATCATGAAAACATGTCTTGGTTTTTGAAGAGGAATGGAAAACATTGATGTTAAAGGGAACTATGATGTGTTTGTTAAGCTCATGGAAGGAATGTATTTTACAATTTTTAGAGAAATCCCATGAGGCAAAATACATCCTAATTTTATAAATTACATCTTATTTTATAAATAGCACATATTAGTTTAGATATTTAATATATAAATTATACCCACAAATAGAGAAAAGAATCATGGTTACTGGTGATCTAAGCTCAAGATAAATAAATATATATATATATATATATGAAATCATTGTTACTGTACTATATTAGGGTTTTGAAAATATATGAGAAAAGTTGGAGGCTACCACTTTGTGTTTTTTTATCTTGTTTTAGTTATGAAATTTCATCATATCTATATATTTTATATCTCTATTACTTTATAAACATAAATATACATTTTGGGAAGATATTTTCAATATAACACTCATCTTCTAGGGGATGTTTAAATGGGTTTTAACTACTAAGTAATGATCATAATATAAGTTGATACATAACAGATATAAATATTGGTTATCTCTATAAAGGATGAAATTTTATGAGATAAAAGACATTGATACACCAACATTGAGAGGAAAGGACTTAGAATGGAGGTTCCTAGAACTGAATGTATATAGGTATAAATTAGATTAGAATTTCTCTTTCACTTTTCCATGTTTTACAGGAATCAAATCATTTGTTTGTCTGAAAACAAGGATGGGTGAACTTATTTTACTAGGTTTTATAGTAAAGTTTGAACATATTATATAGATTTTAATATAAGTATTTATATGATTATATAAATAAATGTAATTGGAGGTGTAACTGAGTGGTAAATACTTGTGACCATTCATTGAGAGAACCATATTCAAAACTGGGTAGGGAGAATTTCTTAGTTACTGTGTAAGTCACTATAACAATACGGTATTAGGTAATATAGTGAACAATAGTAGAAGAACTATTCATCCAAAAAGGGTTTTTAAGAAAAAAATGGGGACCACAATGCATCAGACCATTGATAAATCGATGTAATTTGGGACACAAGGCCTCTAGATCATAATAAATGTAAGGAATTTGATCTAAAGGTTATTTAAGTCATCACAAGTAAGATGGGATATTCCTATATAGGATTGGTCATGGACTGTGATTTTTAGATTACTCATAACAAAATGCCCAAGGTATCCACTAAGATTATTTGGGCTTCGTAAGTGTATTTTATAAATTCCTTCACCACTATAAGTTTTATAAAATTCAACTGCAACATACATTGGAAATTCCTATCCTCATATTCTTGAATGTTCAAGTGAGAACCCACCTCAAGGGATGGAAAAACGTTTCACTAAAATTTTTGGAATCCCAACCAACACATTCTGTTTAAATTTATACATCCAAATAGAGGTAACCAATATTTTTATTATCCACTATAACTTCTATTAAATTCTATTTTAACGTACAATGTAACATCCATTCATCCTATTCTGGGTTGTTCTAATTGTAATCCACCTCAATTTATAACTAAATGTTCGACTAATATATTTTCAATCCCTACTAAAACAACCCACTAAAATTTGGAATTATTGATAGGGGTAATTAAAAGGATTCTGCCATACTTCAAATTCAATGAAATTTCACTAGAACATACTTTCATCATATTCTCAGAAGTTCTATTGGAATATAGTCTCAAGAGATAACATAATTTTCCACGGCATTTTGTGGAATCCCTATTATTAATTAAAATATTTAAATATTTAGAGGGTTATTTGATAGGTTTGATTCCCCACTGAAGATTCTATGAAATTTCACAATAAATTCAAATCTAACACCCAAACCTTATATCCTTAGATGTTCCAATTAGAAGCCACCATATGAAATAACTATAAGTTTTCCTAAAATTTGTGGAATCCTGAAAAAAAACATTCAAATAAAATTTTACCATATTTAAAATGGTAATTGATAAGTCTCTAACATACTAAAAATTATATTCATTTATATTTGAACATAATGTTCTCATTTGATTTGAAGTTCAAGTGGGAATCCACCTCAAGGGATGACTGAAATTTCCACCTAAATATGTATAATCTCCACTGACACATTCTAATCTAAATTTTGTGACATCATAGATGCAATTAATATGTTTCTTACCCACTAAAGAATCCATAAAATTACACTAGAGCTTATAATGGAACTTCTTGTCATCATATATTTGGAAGTTCCAATTGAAAGCCACATAAAGGGATGAATGAACGTTGTAGTAAAATATCTGGAATCCCCATCAACAATATCCATTAAAATTAGACATTCTTTAGTGTGGTCATTTATTGGTTGATTGTATTCTTAAACATCAATATATTT
This sequence comes from Viscum album, assembly GCA_963277665.1. Taxonomy (NCBI): domain Eukaryota; kingdom Viridiplantae; phylum Streptophyta; class Magnoliopsida; order Santalales; family Viscaceae; genus Viscum; species Viscum album. The sequence goes on along the minus strand of OY728156.1, from coordinate 1,515,539,186 downwards.
CCTATTGAACATCCAGTGGTACATCTAGTACTATAGTTCATCCAGTGGAACATCCAATCCTCATATTCATGAAAGTTCTATAGGGAATCCACCTCAAGGGATGACTAAATCTTCCATCTAATTTTTTGGAATCCCCACCAACACGTTCCACTAAAATTTTACCATCATGAGAGAGGTAACTGATAGGTTTCTTCCCCAATATAACTTATATAAAATTATATGCTAACTTTAAATGGATATTATAGTACTCGTATTTTTGTAATTTTTAGTTGGAATCCACCTCTTGGGATAACTATGAATTCCATGAATTTTTACTATAACATCAATCATAACTTCCAATCCTCATATTCATGAAATTTATAGTGAGAAGACACCTCCCGAGATAACGGAACGTTCCACTGAAATTTTTGCAATCCCCAACAAGTTATTTCACTAAACATTTGTAGGCATGAGAGGGTTGACTAATAGGTCTATTCCCCACTGCAACTTTCATACATTTAAAATAGAATGTATAGTCCACATATTATAATTTATATTAATTTTCAATTAAATTTTCTATATTTAATTTATAGGTTTACATTTTAGATCAAATATGATGGTCTTATAGTGACTTATACTATAATTTCAACTAAATTTGAATGATTTTGACACAAATTCGTTGTGGGAAACTATTTTTTGGAATATGTTTAATGATTATATGTCTAAAATTGTATCATAATTAGATAATTGAAATTCATATAGATTAGTTTTATATGTTCTTGATAGATATGATCCATCAATATATGCATTTTAAATCGATACTGTGGATTAATTTTTTTATTGGTGATGTTAGAAGAATGTTAGAGAATACTAAATGAGTGAATAATATCACTAAATATTATCCATTGTAACCTATGAAAAAAAACATTATATATCCATATATTTTTTAATGATGTAAGATCACTTCCTCAAAAGATAAAAAAATATTTATTATGAAATATTTTATGGGGGTTAAACATGAGGACCATGTTATCACACCACTCTTATGTTTGTACACATGTGATGTTGTATTATTTATAACTATAGGTTCTTTTTTTATTTTGGTTTTTATCACATGAATGAATATTTTGACACATATGTGAACATAAAAGTTTCATCATGAAACATACAAACAACTGATGAATTATTTCAATGAATTCCACAAGAAAAGTTCAAATATCACAGGGTTTATTGTGTCATTCCTTGTATAATTTGTGTAATTCCTTACCCCCAAAATAATCTAGATGTTACATAAAAATTACAACATAAACTCAAGTTTTCCTCCTACTACTCTAGATACTACTGACAAGTAATAGTGGTCTGAGAAGGTATATTGGGGAGATTATAATCCCATATCACTGTGAACAATAATATGTAAATTACCATTAATCATTCATATTAGAGTACAAATATAGAACAAATGAACTAAACAAAAGACCGTAAAACAAAATTATGAAATTATCATATATATAAGACATAACTCCACCATGATGATCACATATAAAAATAATTATGAAAGTTTATAAATTAAAATATGTCTTTACTATAACTTTGATCCATACCTCATCCCAAAATCCTTTCACCATCTATGATTATCATGTTTAATCACATATTAATGGGTCCTAATCTAGGCATTTTCATGTAACCAAGTGATATTATGCTTAGTTTCCCCAGTGAAATAGTGGACCAATCATGGTGGGAGTACATAACTAAGTTTGAAACCACTAATTTGGTCCTACCCAAAATGAACAATGTAGTGATATGATCATACGCCATGCTTAATTAAAATAAAACCATGAAGTAAATAAATAAAAAACCCACTCATAGTAATTTATTCCACTTAATTTAGAAATGTCTCTAAGAAAATTACAATGACCATTCCAACAAGTATCAAAACAAACTCAGGGGAGTATATATATAAATTGATCCAATACCTATAACCATTTTCGGTCCTCATTTTTGTAACTGTAATAACCCATACCATCCCCAATTTATGTTAGAGTATCTTCGAGAATGATCATAACCTCAGGGGGATCTTTATCCACACTCTAGGGATCCCACACCCACACCTCCACCATGATCAGTAGTGTACCATAATGTATCACCAAAAATACTTCATCGTAAATCCCGCTGGCTGAACCCCATTGTAGTACCTAAGTGTTATCATTGTCATGCTGACGTCTGATTCACATGAGGGGGAGGCCTGAGTAAATACTATACATCCATGTGTGACTAATTCATATAAAAAATATACAATCAAATGAAATACCCTCTCGGGCCCCATTGTTAATCTTCTAAGCATCCGATAACACTCGTCTCCCTATTCATACTATATGTGGTGTGTCCACCCAATCCTATGGTTTATCCATGGTATCAATTAAGGGGATTAAATAGTATGTATTAGGGTGTCAAAAATTCATTCATGAGGATATAATCCCACCCAAAAATTCATATAGAATTTTTAATATCACGAATCCCTGGAATTTTTGATTTTTTAATGGACATTCCATTCATATACTAAGATCCCTAGGCATTCAAATTGGTCAAAATAATCACAGGAGTCCCAGGATTATCATGAATTCATATACGCACACCATCACAAATGATATAATGTTAGATCCTATGTACCACCTCTAAGAATCCACACCTGCATCAATTAAATATATTTGATTCTATTCCAACTGAGAATACACCCCAAATAATATGTGATACTAGATGACATACATTTTGGGAATCTTAGGTTCTTATCCATATTCAAATAGTGATTCATGAGCATCTTGGGCAATCCAAACATTTAAAATACAAATATATAATTCCCATGAATCTTAGAAAATAACATATCATGTTCATAAATGAATAAAATAAATAATAAAATGTTATAGAAATTATCTCACACCCAAATTTATCATCACATAACATAAGACTTAACCATATGTTTAGGTTAAATGGTGACACCCCAAACCATCTATTCACAAATTCATATTCACCTATCAAGGTCATTATATCAACATGTTACTCATCAGGGGTCTCCATAGTGATAATACAACAGAGGAATCCCACACTAGTTCCTTATGGTCATGATAAAATCTCAAGACAATGTCTATTTCTCAAAGGTCATACCATCCAGAAACATTGTCAGAAACATATTATAGACTCATAGCAATCAAGTGTACACCACATTGGTGATAGTCTCAAGATCTGACTCATGGACCGTCTATATTTTTTGGGTTACTCCATTTCATTTCACACAACCATCCCTTCTCATATATTCTTATGGTATATCAATCTAGTCCCAACACATATCAAGGGTTCTCACACCGACTTAACGGGGTTTTCTATATCATGTAGGAGTGGTTGAGGTATTAATACATGTATAAGCTCCTTCATGGACTTCTCACTTAATTTAATCCCGATAATTTCATTTTATTCAAATAATAATAATTAACTACCAAAACAAAATAATGTGAACATGTCATTGACCTTGGTGGTGTGACTACACAACCACATGAATATAACCAAAACCATAAAGCCCCAAGGATTGTATGGAGACCACCTACCTCAATCAATAAGATTTACCATTTAATATTATTCTAGGAATCTCACTTCCCAAGCATGCGAAAGTCCCACACAAGCGCGTACTACTACTAGAGCTTCTACCTCAATCCATTCATAATTAATAAAAAATTATAAGTAATTATTATTAATTATATAAATTAAAACAACGTTAAATAATCCCCAAAAAACTCTCCAATCACCATCAAATCACTATAATCTCATCTAACCACACCCAAAGGGCCTGAAGCACACCCCACAACACCAACCCATGGAAAAGCGCCAACCAAAGGAACCCATTCATTCCTATAATTAATTAAATTTAAACAAAAAATCATAAAAACTCACTTTAAAAACATAACCCCTTGAAAATAAAATAAAATCATGTGTATGGTATTTTGAGATGTTTCTTATATAGGATACACAAAATCCTCGTCTGAATCGGATGATTCCACAATGTTCTAGTGGAATCATAATTAAAACCTAAAATAAAATTCCTAAATTACTACAAAAATAAAAATAAAGGAGTAATAAGATTGTGTGGTGTTATAATTAGGAATAAGGGTATCTTTTATTGAATAAAACATTTATCCTACAAGAAATAAAGTTAGAGGAGATACCATAAGATAATACTAACCAAAAACAAGAGACAACGGTGGAAGGGAAAATGGGTGGATTTTGAGATGGTTCCCCTATTTTTAAACACCTAAAAACTACTCCGGGTTGATTCATATAGTGAATTTTTTTCACACAATTATGATTCGATCCTATGCCCCCAAACCACCCAAAAAAATATTTTATGGTGTGGAAGCATGTTTCATGTTGTGAATTCGTTATTATATCTCCCAATATCTACAAGTACCTCATGATCTTCCCATTATCTCTCCCAAACATTTTCATGACATAAAATGATTCTATAATTTCCCAAAACTATCCATTATACATGTTCAAACCCTCAAATTCCTAAATTTATCTCCAGTACTGAAAATGAACAACCAACTAATTGAAAACATTAAAAAACTACAAATATTTCACAAATGTTTGGGAATTGTGTGTTATAGTCCCCCAACCATAAAACATCAAATCCTATAGAATTATTTATAATCATTTAACCAACAATCCTGACCTACTCATGTTTTTGAACCATGCACAATTCACTAAGTTCTACTCTAGAATGTCGAATGAGCTCCCATTGTGATACTCAAATCACGAGGATCATCATTCATCAATAATTGAGACACTAATAATATCTATCACAAACCACAATATATGGTTCCCCATGATTCCCATATATCTCAATACACCATTGTTTCATCAACCAACTCATAACCCATCTTATGGTTCTCCCCACCATAATATTTATATCATAACTACTGATTTCAATCCATGATGATCTCCACCATTGAAACTACCTAATGAAAACATTCCCAACTATTTCATCCATACATTCAACCACATCCCACATGATGATAAAAGTATTATTCCACTATAATCATTTCTACCCTCTAGTTTAAAAAAAACCATACCTCCTCCATTCACCAATACTCAAAACACTCAGTTGCACCAACTGACGCATCCTCAAAAGAAACATCTACCTCCAACCCAATATTTCTACTAAAAATCCTAACATAATGTCTGTTTTTTTGAAGGGGTGTATCATAGAAAAATATCCATGAAATATTTATTGAAATCAAAAAGAGATTACATGATTCTAAAAGAGAGTACTTTGTTATAATCATTTTCAAGATAGGGATGAAGATCAAATATTAATTAATTAATCCAAATGAGTTCATTGTTGATTCCATAATTGGAGAGTACGTCCACCACCATGTTATCTTCTTGCTAACCGTGGGTGATTAAGAAGTTGACATTCATGAGAAATGAGGGGAATTCCATCCATCTCGCAGTATGTTTCCATAACAAGTGAATATTTCTTTTCATATAGCTTGAACTATAGTGGTAGAGTCGCCTTCAATCCAATGTTTAGTCCATAATGTATGTTTTTAAAATTAAAATTCATTAATAACACATATAATTCCATCCTCAATAGAATATGGAATTCCAAAAATTCTTTAGAAACATCCAAGGGCTTTTCCATTGTGATCCTGAAAAATGCTACCCTAACTCGTAGGACTTGAATAACTTTGTGGACCCATTGGAATTATTTTTTATTAATCATTTAAGAGGAACTTTCAAGAAGACCTTGAAGAATAATATGTGCTTCTTAATGTTTTAATCCACAACTAGATTTAAGAGAATCATGACGATCTATATTGAATTCATACAGTGATCTGATTAAATGCTATTAGATTTTTTTATGAAATGAAGAGTCTTACTAGATCAGATTATAGGGATAAAGGTATATTTATTGGGATGATTCTATGTTATAAAACCCTTATGAGATGCATTACTTTAGATGCAGGTGATATGAATTGAATAATAAGATAAAGTACTGTTTGTATAGAGATATAATGTTGAAACATAATAGAACGCGTGGATGTTTATGGTAATGTAGTTTAAAAAATATCATTTAGTGCCCTCCATAGTGAAGACATGGTGTCATATTATAAAAATAAATAAGTTTCTTCCTCTGTATTTTGGATTCAAAATCTACACATAAAACTTATATTAATTCCAATATGTTGTAATAAATCATTAATAGTTATTATTTTGGGAGAAATACTGTAACATCCCAGGTAAATAAAGAATAAAGAATTTTCAAATTTATTAATATTTACGAATTAATTAAAAGGTTTTTCTACGATTGATAGCGTACTCGATACGCAACAATGAGTTCCTTTGAAAACCTACATTGCACACTAGTAATAAAATAATATTATTTTAAATGTTAGTTAACACATAGCCGTTGTACTCGCGGGAATGGATAGAAATAACTAAAATACGATTATATATGTTTGTTAAATGTTTTTACATTTATCTAATAAAGAATAAAGGCTTAAAATACGAAAAGAATTCAATTTTAGGCTTATATACTCTAATTTTCACGAAAGGTCCACTTATCACCTTTTGACGGCGAACCGTCATTAAATATAGTTTTGATAGATCTTATAAATTCTATTAAACCAAATACGACTCTTATTTAGAATCAGAACATCAAAATTTACTCTGTGTAAATTTTTGGTATCTTTCCGATAAAGTTCATTTTTTTAATGAATAGTGTTAAATGTTGTATTTTAATTCAAAACCTCTTTTTAATCTAATTTTTTAAGATGATTAGATTATCTTTTGAATTGGTTTTAAAGTGAAATTATAATATATTTTTACCATTAAATTATAATAGTGTTCGTTTGAATTAATTTCACTTTGAAATAGGACTTAAACTAGTGTCAATCTTTTGATACTTATTGTTTCATAAAAACACGCTACTTGCTCTGACAGCGGGAATTAATTATTAAATTAATTAATGAAACATATATGTTGTGAATTTTGTAAAATGGAATTCATTTTTGAAATCGTAATATCAAATATAGCTTAGGGTGAAGTTTTGGTATTTTTCTAAAAAACTTCAATTTTTGATGAATAGTGAAACCACTAAGTGGTACTTATAAAAACTGATTTTTTCATTTAAATGAAATTTTTCCACTTCTTTGTTTTGAATTTCAAAAATCCGACATACATGGTTGTTATTAATAAGTAAAATTTGGTTCAATGAGATTAAAATATTTTTTTGGTGAATAGTAACTTTTAACTTCTTAATCGCAATTAGAGGTAATTAGTGCAATTTTAGGAAAAAATGATATTATAATAAAATGAAAATACCTTGACACATGTCCTACCCTTAATGGATGTGTCATGGCCGACCAAGAAAAGCCATGGGTCAACTTGGGTACCCCATGGAGCCACTTTGGTTGGGAAATGACATAAATAACTTTTTATTTAATGTTAAAGTAAAAATGACACACACATGAGATGTTTTACTAAAACAATTTTTACATGGGGTTATACAAGTCAGATATTTGACTATAAAAATTCATTATAAAGATAAAAATACTTCCTACAACATATTTTTTTTTTAATTTTTAGACATTAAATAAATTAAATTATTTATGACATCATGATGATGCAGCGATTACCTCATTAAAAAAGGATTTAAATAAAATGAAAAGATAATGTAAAATCTATGACCTACACATGTCCAAAACATATTGTATGGGTATATTTCAAACCCTTATCACCTTATCCTCGAAACAAATCAATTTGGGACCTCTAAAATTAGAATACCATTTTGAAATAAAATGAATTTTCTTTACCTTCCAAGAGTGCCCCTCCTATCCTCTTATAAGAGGCCCCCACCTCTACCTCCATACCCACACTTTCAAAGCCTTTGGATCAGCCTAACCCTGCCCATTTTGTCTCTACACATCCCTCTCTTACTCCTTGAAGCCTCACATTGGTCATAAGTCTTCCCAAAGAAGCCTTTTACCTCAAATCTAAGAGAGTTACCCGATTTTGAGGTAATGTGTTCACTTGTGTTCTTTTGTTGTATTTTGCTTCTCCAACCCCCTAAACTCTTTTTATTCTTTTCTTTTGTAACGACTAAAGTATCCTCCATATAATTGGATGTTTTTATAAGATGTATTAGAGCTACAATTACACACACCTACATCTAATGGTTAAAGAATATACTGTTTCTGTGGATGGCGAATTTCTGCCTCCCGAAACGATGATTGTTCATCATTCTTTTAACACCTTCAAAGGTGGCCATTAAGATGACACTATATTTATATATGATATATAATATGTTTATGTTTTCCTTAAGCTTCTGTATTTTTCTTTTTGGGAATACCTTTATTGTTTCCATTATGGGTAAACACGATAATTTCATTTTAGGAAGTGCGGACTACCGCCCCCTCAAAGTGATGTGATTCGTTAATTCCATATGTGGGACGTATAAAGGATGGATTTAAAGTTATTATATATGATTTTATACTGGAATTATAATATACCTATATATCATTTTTATTTCATTCCATTAAAGTATGAGATAGAAATGAAAGTACCGTTCATGCGTACGTACGGCTTACCGTCTCCATGAACAGTGCATTTCATTTCTTATCCCCAAATGTAATGTACGATTAAAAGTACATGTATATAATGGATATATATAATTAATGATGCATCTAAATTATGAATATAATTCTGGAATTAAATTATGCATACCTCTCATTTAGTTTTAATTCCATTAATATGACAAAAAAATGAAAGTAGCGTTCATGCGTACATACATCTTACCGTCTCCCTGAACGGTGCATTTCATTTCTTACCTCTAAATGATTATGTAATATTATAAATACATGTGTATTCTGGATATATATGATATATATGCTATCCAAATAAATAATTTCATTCTAGATATAAAGAACCTTTGACCACACGAACAAAATGTAATTGTAAGAAGTCCACTTTCGACTTAAGAACCAAATATCGACAAAACAAACATTATTAACTTAAATGGTTACATAACGTTTATAACATGGAAATAAGTGATATAAAAGGAATAATGAACTTTCAAAAGATTCTTAATCAGGTATAAATTAACTCCAGTTTATTATTCAGGAGTTTAAATAACGATCGAGTCAAGTCGGACCTGAGGTAAGGGACTTCGTCTCAATCTCCTTTCATTGAGGCATATTTCGTTTTATACACAACATTCTTTTATACAGTGTATAAACTAATTTTACTTACTTTTATACAAAAGTAATCTTTTTCTACGAATCTTTTTACAAAACGAAAAAAAGGAATGTTTCTTTTAACATATGCGGTGACAATGACATTTTCTGCCACCGCGGATATTCTTTGGTCTTTGGATTCCTGAACAGGCCGTAATGTTTTTTCTAAAATGAAATAATACCATATTATCTTTTATATATTTTGGTATTGAAAATGGTTTTTATAATGGATTTGTTATTTCAATATATTTAAGTGATATATTGTGATCAAAGTGTGGAAATGTTTTCTTTCCATTATATTTTTTTATGTCATATGATTTTTATAACGGTACTTGGACATTTGACAGGTGGTTATGTGATAAACCATATGACGGGTGGTGTCGTGAATACCAGGATGGGTGGTTATGTTATAACCTCCAATGCATTGGGTATGGAAGTCGGCCGTATGGCTATTCCATTAAGTATGTATGGAAGTTGGCCGTATGGCTATTCAATTAAGTGATATGTGTGGAAGTCGGCCATATGGTTATTCCACTTAAGTATGTTTATGTCCCAAGTTACCTTTATATATGTTATGTGTTCTTTATATGGGTTTTATGGTAATCCTTTGGTTACAAAAATGTAAGTAATGGTATTTTATTCAGTGAAGAGTTTTTTACTACTTCATGAAGGTGAAGGTATTACTTTTATAAAGTATACATGGTTTACTTGATCTTTGAAAAACTAACAGTTTTCATTCTTTGTGTATACCTTACTGAGCTTTTTATGCTCACCCCAAGTTTTTTTGAAATGTTTTGCACATGACTTTATGTGGAATAAGGTCAAGGATGGGATCAAGGGAATGTCATTCTATATAAAACATGGAACTAGACATGTTTTTTTAAGAGTTTTTTATTCTATGGAAACTTGGTAAAAGTGTCTACTTTGTAAATCTTTTGAGATGTAATAGTTAGGTTCTAATTCTCTAAAACTCTAAAACTGAAAAGATTCTCAATGTAAATTATTCATTTAATTCAATATTAAGTAATGTTTCAGGCCAGGGCCTTATAGTTGGTATCATAGGTCGGTTTAGACAACTTTAGGAGTTAGAAAAGTGTTAAATTATAAATTAATTTATGGTATGATTGAAATGATATAGCATTTGAAGATTACCATGTTGCTTTGCCTAAGATATTTTAGTGTTAAGAATGATTTTTCATAGAGGAAATAGAAGATTGCTTTGGGAAGGAATACTAAGGAAAATGAACTTCCAAATCAGTATACTGAGATGGTCAGAATCAGAACAAAACAGTTTGGTGCAATAATGGCTCAGTTGACTCAGGAGTTGAAAAGAAGATTGGTGAATGGTCTAGTTTTGGCACTTCCTTCCAGAAATGGTGAGTTTGTTATATACAGTGATGCTTCATTGAAAAGACTTGGTTGTGTCCTTATACAGAATGATCAGGTAATTGTATATGCTCCACGTCAGTTGAAAACTCATGAGGTAAATAACCCTACACATGAATTGGAATTAGCTGTGGTTGTTTTTGCTTTAAAAATTTGGAGGCATCATTTGTATAGAGTAAAGTGTGAAATATATACTGATCACGAAATTTTAAAGTATATATTCACTCAGAAATAATTGAACATGAGACAGAGGAGATGGATGGAATTAATCAAGGATTATGATTGTACATTTAATTACCATCCGGGAAAAGCAAATAAAGTGGTTGATGCTTTGAGTCGAAAACGTAATACTTCATTAGCAATGTTGCATTTGGAACGTAATCCTTTTGTTAAGGATTTGATGAAATTTGGAATAGAATTTGTTGGTGTAGGATGTTCTTCTGTTTTGTTTCAGGTATCAGTGAGATCATCTCTATTAGATATAATCAAGAAAGCACAGAAGCAAGACAGTGAGTTGCAGAAAAAGGTAGAGCTGGTTCAGAAGGGTAAGTTGATTGAATTCAACATTGATAGTGATTGTGTTTTGAGATTTGGGAAGAGATTATGTGTTCCTTGTGATTCACAGTTGAAGAATGAGTTGTTATGTGAGGCTCATAGTTCATCGTTTTCAGTTCATCCTGGCAGTACTAAGATGTATAGAGATCTGCAGGAGTATTACTGGTTGGATTGAATGAAAAGGGATATTGCTGATTTTACTGTGAAGTGACTGACTTGTCAGTAGGTTAAAGCAGAGTGGCAGTTACTGAAAGGGATGCTTCAGCCTTTACCAGGGCCAGAGTGGAAATGGGAAAACATATCCATGGACTTTGTTGTGAGATTACCAAGGACATCTCGAGGTAATAATGCAATCTGGCTTATTGTTGATCTCTTGACTAAATCTGCCCATTTCCTTGCTATACCAGATAATTTTTCCCTAGATCAACATTCCCGTTTGTATCTTAAAGAGATAGTCAGGTTACATGGAGTTCCTCTCTCCATTGTTTCCGATCGTGATCCCAGGTTTACTTCTAACTTTTGGAAATGCCTTCAGAAGTCGTTGGGTACTGAATTAAATTTTAGTACAGCTTTTCATCCTCAATCAGATGGGCAGTCAGAACGAACAATTCAGAACTTGGAGGATATGCTATGAGCTTGTTTGATGGATTATCAGGGATGTTGGGACGAACATCTTTCTTTGGTTGAGTTTTCTTATTATAACAGTTTTCATTCCAGTATACAGATGGAGCCATTTGAGGCATTATATGGGAAGCGGTGTCGAACTCCAGCTTTTTGGGATGAAGTGGGTGAAAGGAAGTTGATGGGACCAGAATTGGTAGAAGAGATGGCAGAAAAAGTTCAGTTGACACAGAAACACATGAGAACATCTCAGAGCAGGTAGAAGAGTTATGCAGATAACCGGAGGAAGGATCTATCTTTCGAGGTAGGTGATCATGTTTTTCTCAAGGTTTCTCAATGGAAATGTGTGATGAGATTTGGTAAGAAAGTAAAGATGAGTCCAAGGTTCATTGGACCATATGAAATTCTGGAGATAGTTGGATCAGTTGCATACAGAGTGGAATTACCTCCGATTTTATCTCAGGTACACAATGTTTTTCATGTCTCGATGCTGAGAAAGTATATGCCAGATCTATCCCATGTTTTGTGCCTAGAGGTAGTTCAGTTGGAAGAGAATCTCTCTTATGAAGAACAACCAGTCCAGATTCATGACCGAAGAGAGAAAGTGTTGCGAAATAAGGTAATCCACCAGGTAAAGGTTTTATGGAAAAACCATATGGTTGAAGAGGAAACGTGGGAATCTAAAAATGCTATGAGGGATAAATACCCCCACTTATTTTGGTAAGTGAATAAAATTGAGAGGACGCAATTCCCAAAAGGGGGGGAAGGATGTAACATCCCAGTTAAATAAAGAATAAAGAATTTTCATATTTATTAATATTTACGAATTAATTGAAAGGGGTTGCTACGTTCGATAGCGTACTCTATACTCAACGACGAGTTCCTTTGAAAACTTACGTTGCACACTAGTTATAAAATAATATTATTTTAAATGTTAGTTAACACGTAGCCGTTGTACTGGAGGGAATGGATAGAAATAACGAAAATATTATTATATATGTTTGTTAAATGTTTTTACATTTATCTAATAAAGGATAAAGGCCTAAAATACGAAAAGAATTCAATTTTAGGCTTATATACTCTAATTTTCACGAAAGGTCCACTTATCACCTTTTGATGGAGAACCGTCATTAAATATAGTTTTGATCGATCTTATAAATTCTATTGGACCAAATATAACTCTTCTTTATAATCGGGACATCAAAATTTACTTTGTGTAAATTTTTGGTATCTTTCCGATAATGTTTATTTTTGAAATGAATAGTGTAAAATGTTGTATTTTAATTCAAAACCTCTTTTTAGTATAATTTTTTAAGATGATTAGATTATCTTTTGAATTTTTTTTAATGTAAAATTAGAATATATTTTTACCATTAAATCCAATAGTGGACATTGGAATTAATTTAACTTTGAAATCGGACTTAAACTAATGTCAATCTTTTGATACTTATTGTTTCATAAAAACACGCTATTTTCTCTGACAGTGGGAATTAATTATTAAATTAATTATTGCAACTTATATGTTGTGAATTCTTTAAAATGGACTTCATTTTTTAATTCATAATATCAAATATAACTTAGGGTGAAGTTTTGGTATTTTTCTGAAAAACCTCAATTTTTGATGAATAGTGAAACCACTAAGTGGTACTTATAAAAACTGATTTTTTCGTTTAAATGAATTTTTACCACTTCTGTGTTTTGAATTTAAAAAATCCAACATACATGGTTGTTATTAAGAAGTAAAATGTGGTTAAATGAGATTAATATATTTTTTTGGTGAATAGTAACTTTTAAGTTCTTAATCTCGATTAGAGGTAATTAGTGCAACTTTTATGCAAAATTGATATTATAATAAAATGAAAATACCTTTACACATGTCCTAACATTATTGGATATGTCATGGCCGACCAAGAAAAGCCATGGGTAAACTTGGGGACCCCATGGATCCACTTTGGTTGGGAAATGACATAAATAACTTTTTATTTAATGTTAAAGTAAAAATGACACACACATGAGATGTTTTACTAAAACAATTTTTACATGGGTTTATACAAGTTAGATGTTTGACTATAAATATTCATTAGAACGATAAAACTATATCCTACATCATAGTAATTTTTTTATAATTTTTAGACATTATATAAATTAAATTATTTATGACATCATGATGATGCAGCGATTACCTCATTAATAAAGGATTTAAATAAAATGAAAAGATAATGTAAAATATATGACCTACAAATGACCAAAACCTATTGGATGGGTATATTTAGAACCTTTATCACCTTATCCTCTAAAAACATCAATTTGGGACCTCTTAAATTCGAATACCATTTTGAAATAAAGTGAATTTTCTTTACCTTCCAAGAGTGCCCCTCCTCTCCTCTTATAAAAGGCCCCCAACTCTACCTCCTTACCCACACTTCCAAAGCCTTTGGATCAGAAAAAACATGCCCATTTTGTCTCTCCAGATCCCTATCTTACTCCTTCAAGCCTCACATTCGGAATAAGTCTTCCCAGGGAAGCCTTTCAGCTCAAATCGAAGAGAGTTACCCGATTTTGAGGTAATGTGTTCACTTGTGTTCTTTTGTTTTATTTTGCCTCTCCAACCCCCTAAACTCTTTTTATTATTTTCTTTTGTAACCACTCCAGTATCCTTAATATACTAGAATGTTTTTATAAGACGGATTCGAGCTACACATATACACACCTACATCTAATGGTTAAAGAACATACTGTTTCCGTGGATGGTGAATTTTTGCCTCCCGAAACGATGATTGTTCAACATTATTTTAACACCTTCAAAGGTGTCCATTAAGATGAAACTATATTTATATATGATATATAATATGTTTATGTTTTCCTTAAGCTTCTTTATGTTTCTTTTTGGGCATACCTTTATGGTTTCCATTATGGGTAAACATGATAATTTCATTTTAGGAAGTGCGGACTACCGCCCCCTCAAAGTGATGTGATTCGTTAATGCCATATGTGGGACGTATAAAGGATGGATTTAAAGTTATTATATATGATGTTATATTAGAATTATAATATCACTCTATATCATTATTATTTCTTTCCATTAAAGTATGAGATAGAAATGAATGTAGCATTCATGCGTACGTATGACTTACCGTCTCCTTGAACGGTGCATTTCATTTCTTATCCCAAAATGTAATGTACTATTAAAAGTAAATGTATATAATGGATATATATAATTAATGATACATCTAAATGATGAATATAATTCTGGAATTAAAATATACATACCTCTCATTTAGTTTTAATTCCATTAATATGACAAAGAAATGAAAGTAGTGTTCATGCGTACGTACGGCTTACAGTCTCCATTAATGGTGCATTTCAGTTCTTACCTCTAAATGATTATGTAATATTATAAATACATGTATATGCTGGATATATATTATATATATGCTATCCAAATCAGGAATGTCATTCTGGATATAAATAACCTTTGACCACACGAACAACATGTAATTGTAAGAAGTCCACTTTCGACTTAAGAACCAAATATCGACAAAACAAACATTATTAAATTAAATGGTTACATAATGTTTATAACATGTAAATAAGTGATATGAAAGGAATAATTAACTTTAAAAAGGTTCTTAATAATGTAGAAATTAACTCAAGTTTTTTATTCAGGACGTTAAAGAACGATCGTGTCAAGTCGGACCGGAGGTAACAAACTTCGTCTCAATCTCCTTTCATTGAGGCATATTTCGTTTTATACACAACTTTCTTTTATACGGTGTATAAACCCATTGGAGTTTTACTTTTATACAAAAGTAATATTTTTCTACGGATCGTTTTACAAAAAGACAAAAAGGAATGTGTCTTTTAATGTATACTGTGACAACGTCATTTTCCGCCGCCACGGATATTCTTTGGTCTTTGGCTTCCTGAACAAGTCATAATGTTTTTTTAAAATGAAATAAATACCATATACTATTTTATGTAATTTGGTATTGAAAATGGTTTTTATAATGGATTTGTTTTGTCAATATATTTATGTGATATATTGTTATCAAAGTGTGGAAATGTTTTCATTCCGTTATATTTTTTAATGTCATATGATTTTTATAATGGTACTTGGACATTTGACGGGTGGTTACGTGATAATCCATATGACGGGTGGTGCCGTGAATACCAGGACGGGTATTTACGTTATAACCTCCAACGCACTGGGTATGGAAGTCGGCCTAATGGCTATTCCATTAAGTATGTATGGAAATTGGCCGTATGGCTATTCCATTAAGTGATATGTGTGGAAGTCGACCGTATGGTTATTCCACTTAAGTATGTTTATGTCCCAAGTTACCTTTATATATGTTATGTGTTCTTTATATGGGTTTTATAGTAATCCTTTGGTTACAAAAAGGTTAGTAATGATATTTTATTTAGTGAAGAGTTTTTTACTACTTCATGAAGGTGAAGGTATTACTTTGATAAAGTATACATGGTTTACTTGATGTTTGAAAAACTAACTGTTTTCATTCTTTTTGTATACCTTACTGAGCTTTTTATGCTCACCCCATGTTTTTTTGAAATGATTTTCACAGGACTTAATGTGGAATAAGGTCAAGGATGGGATCAAGGGAATGTCATGCTATATAAAACATGGAACTAGACATGTTTTTTAAGAGTTTTTTATTCTATGGAAACTTGGTAGAAGTGTCTACTTTGTAAATCTTTTGAGATGTAATAGTTACGTTCTAATTCTCTAAAACTCTAAACCTGAAAAGATCCTCAATGTGAATTATTCATTTAATTAAATATTAAGTAATGTTTACGGCTGTGGCCTTATAAATACTCCCATTCAGAGCTAATCATAAAGGCATATTTGGAAGCTTATCAAAAAATTTAATCCAATAGAATTAATTATCCATGTAAATGTTAGAATAATAAATATTCTTGGAATCATTATTTCCATTTCGAGAAAGTTCTCAGATCAGAGAGTCCCTATGAGGATACAAAACATAACTATTTAGAAAAGTATGATAGTTTTCTTTTAAATCCTTACTGGGAAGAGATAGGGAATCATGTATGGATGAATTAGGGTCTAGAGGAAGATTATGAGAATAAATTAAATAAATAATGGGAGTATCCATCCAATTATCATGACAAAAATTATGATATGATTCATGTAATAAATACATTAGGGTGAGACATGATCATAGAAAAATAAGTTTTGATGGATGACCTAAAGGAATAGTTAGTATAATAAGTATTTACCCTTTTCATTTTTTTAACAAATCTGGATTTGAGAGATCTGAGAGCCATGGATCATTTTTTAGAATATTCCATGTGAACCTAGTTTGAAGATCTTTATTAAATAATATTAATTTTTTTGATCCCCATACCACTGTTATCTATAGTCTTGCTACACTTTCTCCAAGGAATGGTAACCGATTTCCATTGGAGAATACTATCACTTAAAATAATGTTCATGATACACACATTTTGATTATTGCGAAGGCAAACAATTCATTTAAAAATTATAAAATAATAAAAGAGTTTGGAGAAAATAATGAATTTAACAAGACATATCCTTCCAACAATCGATAGAGACTTCCTTTTCAAGGATTATTGTTGTTTATAGATTTTATCTTTAATCATGATAAAATAATTTATTTTTGGTCTCCCAAAAAATGAAGTAAATCTATGGTACAACATGGCCTAGGATCCCTCTTTGATATGAAATTACAATAAGAGATGATATTTTCTAGAAGTATGAATTCCCTTCCAAAAATAGACAATTGACTTATTGTAATTTATATCCTTTCCCAAGACATCCTCATTTGGAGAGAGGCCCATTTTTTGATTTTTTTTATATTTCTTTTACCTCTTTTTAGAAAAATGATCATGTCATCATCCTAGAAGAGGTGGGTGGTAACATGAATGTTTCCTTGATGAGTGAATGAGTTTGATCTTACTTTGATCTAGCATGTGTGTGAGAATAATTCTTAGATAACATTAGGGAATAGAGAAAATAACTGAATCAAGTTGGTCACCTTCTATAACTCCATAAAACAAATAAAATACCACTTTTAAAAAATATTATAGGCTTTTAAATATGAGAGGAGTGAAAAAGTAATTTAAACCATTTAAAAAATTAGTTATTGAATCTAAATCTATGAAGAAATTTTAATATAAAACCCCAATCTTTAGTGTAAATGTATTTTATTCTATCCATATTGAGAGAAATACTACCAAATATATTTGTTTTAATGAGGTGATTAACACTTTTAGAGTCTGTGCTGATGAAATAATGAATTGATCTACCTTTAAAAAAACTAACATCATTATAGGAGATAATTTAATTTTAGTAGTGTGAAGGCGTTTGTAAAGATTTTTTTTAATAATTTGGTTGATTGTATTGATGAGAGTAATATGTATGAATAGTTTTATCTTAGAATAATTTTAATCCATGGGTATAAGGGTGATAAAATTGGAATTAAGACCATGAGATAGTATACCTATAGTAAATTCGGATTTAACCAATATGTAGACATCCAATTGAATGTCATACTAAATATTATAATAGAAATAATTAAGAAAACAATTAGGTCACAGATCAATGTCTGGTTTAAGAATAATATGTACTTCTCTTTTCTAAAATTAAATTTGAAATCTAGTAATCTATTCATTATCCTCCTAACTAATAATGTTTTTAATGATTCCATCATCCATATCATTTTTTATCTCTATCCCATTTAAATGCATTCAAAAATATGTCCCAATATGATCGATAAGAGTCAATTCATTTTCAATTAAATTTTCACCATTCTTATGAGTTATGAGAGTTTGAAATACCTTTCCATTTCATTGAAGGGAATTGCAAAATTTTGTATTTTTGTCCCAATCCTTTAAAAATTTTAATCGGAATTGTTTTTTTAGTGTTTATCTTGGATATAGATTAATTTTTTCATATTAGAGGAAAGTTAATTTTCTTGTTGGATATCCACCTCAATGTCAGAAACTTTGGCCTCATATTACATTGGGTTATCTATGTTATTGATTGATGAAATATCATTTTCCACCTTTTTGTAATTGAACTTGCACAAACGTTTAATATTTTACTTCCAAGTATTTTTACCTAATGATCCATAAAAATCCATCTCTACAATGATGATTGGATTTCCAAAAATCATGAACAAGGTTTCCAAAATCCGTGTGTGAAACCCAAGTGTTATTATATCTGAAAGATAGCCTTGGTTTCAAATTTCAAGTTATAATGCTAATTCGAATTGGATTATGATTATATTTGATCAATGGTAGGGTATTTCTTGATATTTAATCCCATTTATCAATATCTTGGTTATTAGAGAAGGATAGATCATGTTTTCAATAATTCATTTTTTTGGTGTTCCTTCTATACAAGGTGTATTCTTTCTTCAATAAGATTAATTTAAATCAAGCTATTTGCTTCAATAAAAGACTAAAACTCCCTTGAAGAAAGGGTAAAATTAATATCCCCCATCATTTCAATAGGACACAATATGTCATTGAATTCACCAATAATAATCCATGACTATTGAATTATATGGTTGTGGTATTCCATGTTTTACCAAAGACATCTCCTTTCTTGATATATAGTCTTAACATAAATGAAGGAGGAGAAGAGGTGAAAATTGGAGTGGTCTTTTTCACAAGTAATTATCTACTCATCAATACAGAAGGTAGAGGAACCACTTAGAGAAGTGTGAGAGAAAATCCATAAGGTATTAACATTGCCAAAATCACCGTTCATGATAATCATTCTATATCCACTCTTTTCCAAACTAGAAAACCCCAGAGAATAGATATTTTTTGGTTTATAAATTCCCATTAGTTTTTTATGTATATGTATAAATTTGTTAAGGTTGGGGATGAATCATATTTTTCCACTCCGATAAAAATCATCCCTAAGGTTCTCATACAAAATTCTAATATATCAATATTGTCTAATTAAACCACACACTATCCACTATCTTGTATCATTCCACATCATGAGTTTCCACTCATTATCTCACTGTTCACTGAAATTCAACCATAATTAATAGGAATAGATGACAGAATGATCCCGACCATCAAGGTCAGTCTCAAACTATATCATTATCACCCAAGGTTATTTTCCCATAAAACACCAATCCATCACTATTATTATATAATATATGTGATAGTACGTCCCATGCATCAATATAAACTCGAGACATTTTCCATTACCATGTAGCTCTAAGGAACATGGGTTCCCACTCTAACCCCTACCCTTGGTTACACTTTTATATAGCTAGGGACTAACTAATGATACAATGGGTTACATATCTTGGATCTCTAGGTCTCCCACTTAACCCTAGAGTTAGGAATCTGAATACCATTAACCATGAGGCCTCTATTTCACTCATATATCAAATACCACCTCATATATAACACGCTAAATTCACTATCTAGGGTGTCATAAAAACATCTATCTGGAACACCATTCCATGTCATCATCCAACTGGGGAAATAATTATCAATGATAATCCACCTACAAAAATTCTCCCATGAGAATCCCAACTATTCTAGGACCATATATATACAAAAACATTGTCACACACGATCCATTACAAAGAACCATAAACACGTTGTTCAATTATATAGAATGTCATTCCAAGATATATAGGGAAGCACCAAATATGTTTTTATTGGAAATTTAAATATCCAAAACTATATGGAAACAACCCACATGGGGTATAATGATAAGGCATCTTGTGATTTTACTCACCCATACCTGTGGAACCCACCTTCCTCATACACCCATGCCTTAGAATACTTCCTAAATTTCCTAGTCACATCACTTAGGCTCACACATATAACCAACATCACCATATGATAATTTCTATCTAGAAAACCATCATTACAAAGTTAAATTTGTTAATGTATTATTATATTATATATGGGAAACACCATATATTTTATTACTAGAACATTAAAAAATGAAACCCGATTAATAGAAAACACAAGGGGTTCTTAGAAAGGGTATCAAATTCCTTCATCAATATACTAGGGACACACCATGTACTATACAGGAATAAAATCATAACTATTATCACCATCAATCATCTCGCCATAGAATCCACATGGTCTGCCATCTGTTTTAAATACAGATATAATTCGGTCTAGAATAGTGAAATACCCCCAAATGTGGATATTGTAAAATGTTCTATGTGATTTTTTTGGAATATTTTTAAAAAAAGCCTCATATTTAGTTATATAGATCACACACTAGTAGTCCTATATTTTATTTAAATCCCTACATACCATGTTTAATTCATGAGAAACCTAAAGATTCTACAAGCCAATATTCAAATTACAACATGGTCTCTTTTCAATGACCCAATAGACCAAAATACATAATAAATCATAAATCCAAACACTGCATACACCACAGGAGTTGAAATAAATAAACTATATCATCAAAAATCTAGAACCTTAATCCTTTCATAGTAAACATGGCCTTACTAATATTAAAGGTACTCATAATGAACCACCCCATTATCAATAAAAATCACTAAAACATTCCTATATGTAAACTACCACATACCAAATAGTAAGGAAAATGAAAAGGACATCTAATACCACTTAAAATTATCCACCTATGATCACTATGAATAGTAGCAAGACTATATTTCCCCATGAATTCAGGTGCATCTAATCATATGGAAGAGGATTCAGACTAGTTTAAGAGGTCTGAGAAGGTACCATGGGGAGAGTATACCCCAATATTAGAGGGTGAAAATATATTTAAATAAGTAAGAATCATATATATCAGAGTAAACACGATGAATAAATAAACAATACATGATATAATAAAGTGAAATGTTGATGTATGGGAATATAAGACCAAACTCTCACTGGCTGATCACATATACAAATATGTAAAAATAATAATAACATATACTAATACTCCAATTCCACTCCAAGAAAGACCACATCCAAAACTCTTTTCACTTTTTAAACTACTCAATCTCAATCATGTAATTATATTGCCTCAGCCCGACTTGTTATAACATCCATCTAAGATTCATCTCAGGTGTCCCAGTGCAATGGAATCTTGAGAATTCTATGAGTTTATATCTCAATAGGGAACAACCAAAATGGGCTTTACATACCCCAACCCTACTAATCCATAATAATTGGTTACTTTATTACATTGGAATAAGATATTAGTTATCGCATCCCAAAGGAATGAATAGTTAAGTAGTATTGTTAAACTAGATATATATTTTAATCTCCCAATACAATTGAAAATAGAAAATATAGTGTTGTATTTTCATTTATCAAACAACTCTTTCTTTTAGCATATCCCTAACTTTTTTTCATAATAAACTTCATGGTATCATAGGTAAAATTAAACATAAGAAAGGGGTAATATCATATTTTCATTAAGGGTATGTGTATAAAAGAATCTATCATGAATAAATAAGTAATAATAAATATGTTATGTGGAATAACTATAATATATTCCATTTGATAAATAACATTATTATATAATTTTAGGAATATAATATGATCAAATAATTCTATATAAATGACCACATGAGCATCAAAATTAACCAAATGTATTATAACTAATTGAATAATCACATGTAATATAAAAAACATAATTAAAAATTATGGGATGCATAATTTCAGACATCTGAAATATATTTTCGAGGAATTTTACCAAGACATCGAAATAAATTAACAAGGCTTCAACCAAAAACCAATCTCATTTGTCTCATTAGACCAACCAATGCATCGAGGGGCTATAGCGGGCTCGACCCGTCACTTACTATGTCTAATTAATTCCTCATATAAAATATGTAAATCATAATAAATATAAACATTCATATTTAAAAAAACATATAAAATATTAATACATACCCAACTTAATAATCGTAATCATAAACCATCTACAGAAAAATGGGGAATGGTGATAAAATTATACATCCCTAGTCAAAATGATAATAAATCATACAAAATAAATAAAGATTATATATATATAAAATATCCATATTGAATAATAAATAAAATAATATTTTGATGTATTTGATGAATATAAATACCATAAAGATGTCATTAAAAACAATTTTTTGGAAAATTACGTTTTTTACATTGAAAATATATTTTTTAAAAGTTCAAAAATATATTTTGAAATTAATTTTATTTGAAAATAAACATCTAAATCATGTAAAATAATCTTTAAAACATTTTTTGGTCATAATAGATAAAAATTATTTTCATTATGTACATGTTGAAAGAATGATTATTTTCACATTTTTGGTAAAAGCCAAATTGTACTTGTTCTGAATACAACTTAAAGAATCCATTAAAAAATTGTTAAATTTTATAAATGGGTTAAAAAATTACTTCATAATTGATTAATAAATAGATAAAAAAATTTAATACATTTTTAGAAACCATGGATTTTTATGAAATTTGGTTTTTGATTGATGAGAGAAATAATGTTGGATTTTCATAAAAACATTGTATCCATCATATTAAGTACCAATGATTGTATAAATGGTATAATTACATGAATAAGTTCATGAAAATATATTTTATAAGAAAATATATTTATTTTAAAATACAAGTATCAAATAATTCTTCTAAAGGATACTTAAATAAAAACAATCCGAAATAATGATGAGATTAAAAAATTAAATGTTTACCACTTTGGTAACTTTTAAATCACATGCCTCATGAAAAAATAACTTCAAACTAAAATATAAATAAAATTAATATAAACATATTCTTAATTTAACATTTCAAATTTGGTAGTATATACACCACACAAAGGAATAAGTGGTGAATCTGGTGTGTGTCTGATGAAAGTAAAGGTGAGATAAGAAACAGTTACGATATGATTGAATTCATTCGTATGTCTAAAACTTTTGCATAATAAATATTTTTTTATTATATATATATCAAATAAACATAATAATATATATCATTCTATATATAATCCTCTTATAACATTTTACCACACTTTTGTTAATAATATTTCACTATTTTCATTGTTTTGCGTGTTAATTACCTTGCTTAATCAGGTATGTTTATAATGGAAATACCTATTCATGTAAATAGAATATAGTTACACCATCACTAGAATTATATTAATTTAATAAAAAATTATATACATCCATAGAACCATTATTGAAAATTGTACATAGAAAATGAATCACATCGCTTCATTGAGATAGTAGGTCGTACGTATGAACAAGCGGCGATATTATTCCCTTAAAGGGTTAAAGGGTAAGTAATTTTATGATATATTAATATTATATAATATATATCATGTAATATATATAACATAAATTCATTAGGTTCATCTTTATTAATATCAATATAAATTGTGACTAAAAAATCAACCATATCGCTTCGTCAGGCTGTAGTACACCATACACACGAGCGACATTATCATATTTTAAATAGAATGTAAATTAAAATTTATATATTATATTATATTTAAAGAAGTATAATTATAAAAGAAATTTAATATATATACATAAACCCCCAATTATAACCAACTGTATGGAAAAATAGTTAGATCTGTTGGTGAGGTGGCATCACATTGTATGAACGATTGATGGTTTCGTTTCCCATTTGATAGAGGAAGAGATAGATAAATATTATTTCATTAATATAAAAAAATATAAAAATAGGTTTGATAATGTATTTATTATATTTTACGTGTTAATACACAATTTAACATTGTAAAAGAAGAATGAAAAAAGAATGGTCTTAGTGAATCCAATTACCTTCTCTTAATGAAACCTATTGCGGTTCCCTTCTTAAGGACCAGTGGATTGGTATTTTTGGAAGAACATATGCCCTATATTGTGCCTATGGATTTGGGGGTATAGGGTTTTGAGAGTTTTTAATGCATAATTTATTGAGAGGTGTGAATAATTGAGGGGAGTGAGTTCCCTTTTATAATTGAGGAGGATTGAAATTTTTTAAAATATTAAAAACTATTCAAAGATAAGAATTCACTCTCACCCCAAGTGGATAAAACATTGATATTTAAATCTATATAGAAATTACATGCTAAATATACACCTCTAAAACACAAAAAATACATTTTTTAACATTTTTATCCTCAACTTATAGGTTTTTTTACATTTACCATTTAGGTTTGTCACTATGATAACTAGTATTTTCAGTCTAGGAAATATATCATTTATGAATAAAACAAAATAAGACTCATTATATAACATTAAACCAATTACTATAAATATGAAATCCAAATTTTCAAAAAAAAAACAATTCTATTTGTGTTGATAATTAATTTTAACACAAGCATAAGTAATGTGAAAAAATATTACTTTAACCTCAACCACGATAATATTTTTTTCACTATATAGTGGTTAATATAGTCACTATAAATGAAAAATTTATTAATTAATGGACTGAAGATGTAATTTTTAAGAGTTTTTAGATAATTTTGAATAATATTGTATTTTTAGGAATTTTAAATCATTTATTATAAAATAGAATTAATACCTATTTTCAATTATTCATTTAATTTTAAATTAAAAAAATTAAGAAAATAATGTAATTATAATATATTATGATAATTAATTGTAAAATGATATATTTATTTAAAAAATTAATAGAACATAATAATTCATTCAAGTTATTTTAATTTTAATGTTTCTGGTATCATTAATTTATTTTTTCTATTTACTGAATAATTATTATGTTGGTGTTTCTTAAGAATTTGAAGTAATTATGTAATTACTAAAAATTAAAAAATTAATTAAGAACATAAAATTAATTTAATTATGATAAAAATTTACCATCCATATTTATTAAGTATTTATTTTTTTTCTATTTTTACACATAACTGATATGTAAAATCTATAGGGTAACATTTTTTCTTTTTATTTACAGAAATTTATATGTAGGTCACTTTCTTTTAAAAGTGTCCCAAAAACTCATAACAATATATCATGTGGTGATAAGGGTCGAAATATAGACCTTAAATATAAATTTCATAATTATTTTTGTAAATTTGACCCAAAACGTTTTAGTTTAACCCCTTCTAAACCCATTTTTACCTTAACCATGGTAATTATGTATTTCAGTTTTCATTATTCGTTATGGTAAAAAATTAAGGGGAGCTTGTTTGATAAATAATTTATTACGATTATAAATATTGAACAAATTTTTAAAAACGAAATTCTTAAATGTGATGGAATTCAATTTTAATTAAACCCATAGATGCAATAAAAAGGATTTCTTTCTAGTAGAAAACATTCGATGTTTTGAAATGTTTTTATATAAAATTTTAATATTAAATTGATTCCAATGAACTATATTAGTTAAATTTTAATATAATCTAACTAATTAGACTTTTAATATAATTTAAAATATAGTTTAACTTTATAATTAATTTAAACTAAAATAATGTTTTCAATAAAAATAAGTATTTTTCACTATTCATTCAAAAAATATTATTTTCAGAAAATTCAAAAATATTCACCCAAGGATATTTTTCACAAGTATATTTTAAAAATGAAATTTATTATCTCAATTATATTTCCTAAATTTTGTAAAAATTAATTTTATATTTTTGCGCAAAGCATGACAAATCCATATTTCAAAAAAATATAGTTTTTCAAAAAACATTACTTTCTCTTTGAAATAGTTATTACATTGTTTATAATCAAATGATAACCATTGAATTTATTTTATACATGTTTAAAACATATAATTTCTATAATTTATTTATTATTATTCATAACCACCATACTAAGGACTAAGTTATAATGGCCATGTATAAATAATTATATTTTAATAGAGTATAATGTTTCATTCTAACGCGAGGTTGTGTATTTTTCTATGTATTAAAGAGACGGGATTTATTTTAAAAAGTACTAAATCATGTTTTATCGGGGTGTTATATTCTATTATATGATTGTTGTTTTGATTCATACATGATATCAAACATGATGTTTCTAATTTAAAGTCACAAGGTGTTACATTCTATCCCTCCTAAATAAATTATGTCATTGTAGTTTAATATTCATCACAATAATCAAGTGTTTGAAATTAAAAAACCTTAATTAAAAACTCATATCATAATTAGGTAAAATAGAACATTCTCTCTATAAGAGATAAAAGGAAGTAAAAAGGTCAACTGGAAAAACACATACTAGGTTTCCCAATAATAGAACATTGGTGAAATGTGATGATATGGACATAAATGAAATACATAAATAATTATATTAAGTGGCAGTGGAAATGGATCAAAATAAAGTTAATGGTCATGATAAAGTTAACAACCAGAAATCCATAAATGTGTAATGAGTTAAGAGTCCATTTGATTCATCAGATATAAATGTATTAGGGAAAAAATTTGTTTCAAGATCCTTTTCCTAGAGTTGAGGGATAATGTTACCATTATGATAGAGACCACCAAATAATAAACATAAAATATATTCATTTGGATGTACTTAATTTTTTACCCCGGGAAATGAGTATCCTAGATGAGTTTTTTACATGAAGCATGACAATAAAATTTCAATATATCATAATATTTATAAAAGGGTAAAATGAAATTTCTCATATATTTAATAAAACAAAAATTGTTAAAAAAAAGTTATCCAATATAATAAGATATTCTCTAATACCTCAACAGTAACTATCAATTTTAAATCTAATCAATTTTATAAATGGTTAACCTTAATACTCATCCAAAACATATCGGACAAAATTCTATATACAATAATTTATAATGAATGGGATGAAATTATATTACCTTGAAAAAATGAAGTGGATATTGATTTCGAATTCAAAATAATTGAATAAATTTATCACAATAAATGATATATGATAACTTGAATTTTTAAAAAATAAAATCTCATATTATAGAATATATTTTTCTCCCATCATTTGTAATTTCAGCAAAGTTAACATGGACCATCAAATAACAAAAAAAATTCAAAGTCGCTAATTTTATCCCACAAACATATCGTTATTATTATTATCCCAACAAAAGGCACATGTTAAGGGTTATCCAACCTCAATCATGTTTTTTCCAAGAAGTTCAATGTGCCTCTAAATCACTTTTCTTGGTCATCGATACACCTCAACATATTCTCTCAAATCCATAGTGAAATAATTTTATAGAAAATTCCTTAAAAATTTCTTAATTTTTATAACTAAAATATCATTAATTAAAATACACATACAATAACATTGTTTAATACCAACACATGAATGTTAATCTTTCGACTTCTTTTGTAGTAATATTGTAATCTTTAACATGATGACTTAGGTCCCTTTATGAAAAGATACCATAATTATTAGGGTATTCATTTGTGTAGTTCTTTATATCCTTACCATTGAAGAATTGAACAAAGGAAGATTCCTTCTTTACCATGAAGATAGGACTAAGGTATACTTTATCTCGAAACGTGAAGTAAAATACTTTTCCTTTTATGAATTTACTATGGTGTTTCCTTCAATAATTATCACATGTTATAAAATATTTCATTCCATTATTATTATTATCTATTTTATGATCTCCCATCATCCACTTTTCATATATCCCTTCAAATTTATAATACTTGGTGAATTATTTCTCTATCATGATAGAACATGATACTATATTCTCATATGATAATAATGTTTGGTAGAATAGCTACCATTGGATAATTTTCCTAAGCCCATGAATGAAAAAATCAATCTTTCTTTTCAAATTATATATGTTGTCCACAACATGCCATTATAAACACGTAATGTTGGATTCATACTTAGAAACCATTTCATATTCCTTTAGTATTACACTTAGGAATTATCTCTCTATATTCTCTAATTTCTCGCAAGCAAAATGGTACTACAAAAAGAGTTCCTTAAAATCCTTCCACTACATGATTGTTATTTCCTCATCATTATTAGTGTTTTGAATTAATGAACCCCATTGATCTGCATCGCCTAAGATATAACAGATTTCAATGATATCATTCCCCCTTTAATTACATCTGAGTGTGAGAAATATATTTTCAATAGAACTTATCCAATAACCAGTTACAAATGGATTTATAGTCCCATTCAATGATGGGATATGATGACACATGAAGCGGTCTGACAGTGTTACATCATGTGGAATATTATAAGGATATTTTATAAAATAAATGTTATTACTCATAACATATGTTATTTTCCCTAATATAGTAAAAATTTGAACATTTCTAGTTATAGTTTCACACTAATCTTCATTATCTTTCCCATGGGGGAAATCCCCACATGGGTTATGTTGTATTGATACAGTTCTCATTTTTTATATTAGGTTGTATTTATAAAAAATTTCATAAAATATAGTAAATCATAAAATTATTAAAAATAACCTATAATTCCATAACCAGTGAAATAATTAACAAAATTTGAAAACTAAATATGCATACCTAATCTCATAATCATAAACATGGATTATTCGGGAATATTTTTAAATCATAAAAATATTTTCAAATCCTTCATAACGGTAGGAAAATAAATGTGAATTAACCCATGAATATACCATAGGTGTGTTAAAATAGGTGTGTAGTTAATCCCAATGTTGTGTTCCATGTTATACTTGATACATTACCAACATGTGTTTTTTTGTTATTACACCTAGTTACATATGTTTCTGTACCACGTCTACTTATCATATCCAAAAAAAGACCTATTTCTAGGAAGACCACTTTATCAATACCTTACCAAAATTTTAGGATGTTCTTATATACACATCCTCAATGACTATCATGTGATCATGTTCCCTAATCTATGTTTTTAGAATTACAGTTCCCAACGTATCTACTAAACATCTTCTGATATCCACTATAAATAACCTGACCCTAGTATCCTAGAATCAGTAGTTTCTTTATTACATTAGAAAAAAATATAAGGAATCATATCCTGAAAGGAAGAATAGTTTAGTAATATTGGAAAAATAGTTACATATTTCAGTCTCACAATATAATTGGTAACATAAAATAAAAAATAGTATTTTTTGAGTATACCACCCATTACTTTAGAATATCCTTCCATATCATTCATAATACACATCCTATTATCCTAGTGAAAATAAAGAATCAGAAATGGGTAAGATGATATACTTAGTAAGGGTAAGCGTATTGTGAAATATATCATGGATAAATAGGTAATAATCATTATTGAAAGATTAATATCTGAAACACGTGGCATTTAATAAATAACTTGAGAATATCATGGCATGAATAAAATATGATCAAATAATTCCATATAAATAATCACATGAGCTAGAAACATTACCATGGTAATTATATGTAATTGAATAACCAGATGAAATATTAATAAAATAATTCATAATAACAGAATTCCTAATTTTTAATATCTATAACATACTCTTGTGGCTTTATTCCAAGGCATCTAAATAAATGGGTAAGGCCTTGGACAAAACCCAATCTAGTTTGTCTCAGGAGACCTACCGATGCATTGAGGGGATATAGAGGGACCCAACAATCACTTACTAAGTTCAATTAATTAATCATATTAATGGGGCGGAACATAATAAAAATAAATAACGTTATTAAAAAACAATCAAGTGAAATTTTAATACGTATTCCAATCATCAAACATTATCATAAATCATCCCGATTAAAATTGTGAATGTTAATAAAATTTTACATAATTAGTCAAAATGATCATAACCCATCCAAAAAAGAATAAGGATATTATAAATACAACATATCCCCATTGTATCAAAATTTAGATAAACAGTTGATGTCATTGATTGATAGAAATATCAAAAAATTATATCGAAGAACATTTTTGATGAAAATAACCTTTTGAGTTTGAAAATATTATTAAATGAAAACATAAAAACATATTTTAAAAATTAATTTCAATGAAAATATCATTTTAAAACATGAAAAATAATTTTTAAAAATATGAGTGGTTTTTACAAAGGGATTTTTTTCATTTCAAACGTGTTAAATCAAAGATCACTTTCATTTTTTAGGTAGAATGAAAATGATCCTTCTTTTGAAAACAATACGATTATTGATTTCGAAAAATATATATGAAGGAAGAAATTTGTATTAAATTTCATTAATAAATAATTTTTAAAAGGATGAAAACATTTTTTTTAACAGCTATAGAAAACATGGATTTCGATGGAAAATGGTTTTTAATCAAAAAGAGAAATAAAGTCAGATTTTATTAAAAACCTTTTCTCAAATATATTAAGTATCAAAGAGGGTAAAAATAGTATTATTACATGAAAAAGTGCATGAATAACCAAGTGATAATAAAATATATTCTTTCAAGATATAAATATTATATAATTCACCCAATTGAGACTTAATCAAAAATAGTACACGAATAATGATGAAATTGTGAATTAAACCTCTATTACTTTGGTAACTTTTGAATCATAAGACCCATAAAATAAATAACATTAAATTAAACTTACAAAATCATTAATATAAGTATATAAATTATATAAAATATCCATAGGGTCATTATATACACCATAAAAAGAAATAAGTGTTGAATATGGTATATGTATTCTGAATTTAAAAGTGAGAGAAGAAGCCCTTACAACAGGTTTGAGTACCTTAGTTTGTGTCTAAACCTTCTAATAATAAATATATATTTTTTGTAAATCTATTAAAAATTGATAATAACGAAAATAAAACCATATATTATCCTCCTATAATATATTACCACCCATTTGTTAATAATGTTTAATTATTTTTATTTTTTTAGATGTTAATTGCATTTTTTATCATGTGTGTTTTGTCATGAAAGATCTAGTTATTATAAATATGATATAGTTAAATCATAAACATAATAATATTATATTTAAAAATATTATTATTTTATTATATATATCAATAGAACAATTCTAGAAATTGTAAATTGAAAAGGAATCTCATTTCCTTAGTGAGATGGTAAGTCAAACGTATAAAAAAGGGATGATATCCTTACACTAAAGGGTGAATGTCTAAGGAATTCTATGGTATATTAATTTTAATTAATTTATATAATTTAATATATATCACATATATTCACTAAATTTTACCTTATTACTTTCCATGTAATGATTATTTGAAAAATGAATCACATCGCTCTGTAAGGCCATAGTTCTCCTTTCACATGGGTGATGTTATAGTTTTTTAAATGGAATGGAAACTAAGAACATTTATAGGAAACTCTAACTAAAGTATTATAATTATATTATTAATATTATATATATACATTAATTACATCATTCAATTCAATTTTGATAAGTTTTTATGGAAAATGAGTTAGATTAGTTTGTGATGTAGTAGTATGTCGTACAGACGATTGATGATTTAATTTAACATTTAATGGATGAGAATATTGATGAATTTTATTACATAAACAAAAAAAATCTATGTATATGGGATATAGGTTTTTTTAAAAATTTATACTATATATATATATATTATGATTTTAACATATGAAAAAAAATAATGGGCATAGTGAAGACAATTACCATCTATTAGAAAAACCTCCATTGGATCTCTTCTCAAGAACTATAGGTTTTGTATTTTATGAATAACATAAAATATATAATGTGTTTAAGGAAATTTTTATGGATTTTGGTAGGGTTTTGTCAATCCAAATTTCATGATATGCATCAGTAAGTGAGGGGAGTGAGGTCTGTTTTAAAATTGAGAAAGGGTGGTATTTTTTTGAATACTAGAAAATATTAAATAATGGGAAGTCACCATCACCCAAAGTGGATAAAAAATAATAATTAAAGGTTTGTAAGTATTATATGGTAGATTTAAACCTCCATCACACAAAAACACATATTTTAAACATTTTGTACATTAACTTCTGTGTTTCCTTAATTTTTACATTTGGGTTTCGCAATATGGTGATGATTTTTTTAATCTATGTAATTTATCATTTATGTGTAAAATTAAATGATAATTATCAGATAGTTTTTACACATTTATTTTAAATATGAAATAATAAATTTCAAATAAAAATTCATTTTTTATTGAAAATTTATTTTATCACACTTTCATATAATGCGCAGAAACCATGCATTAACTTTAACCGCGGTAATAAAGTTTCTACTCTTTAGTGATCAATATATTCATTATAAAAAAAATTGGTCAATGAATATAAAATATTTTATGTTATTCAATATTTATATATTTATTAGAATAATATATTATATTTAAACATTTTAATTCATATTATAAAATATAATCTATTATAAAATAACATTAATGTCAATTTTGACATTAAGCATTTAATTTGAATTTAAAAAAAATTATACAGATAATAATGGAATTAGAATATATATATTTTAACATATATAAAATAATATATTTATCTAAAAATTTAATTTAACTTAAAAATTCATTTAATTCTCTTTACTTTTAAAAAATTTAGAATCATTTGTTTTATTTTTCCATTATCTAAATAATTATTGTGTCTATGTTGCATACGAATTGAAAGTAATTATACGATCTCTATAAATTAAAAAATTTATTATCCACATAAAAATAATTTCATTATGATCAAAATGATCACCCATGTTCATTCATATATTTCTTTTTTCCCTCTATGAACACTAAATTTAATTATAACATAAAAAGGGTCAAATGTGGTCATTTTCTTTAAAAAAATTGACATATAGGTAACTTTTTTGGAAAAGTGTCCCAAAACTCATAAAAATATATTATAAGGTTATAAGTGTCGAAATATTTTGGCTAAATAAAAATTGAATAAGTTTTTAGGTCATACCAACCCTAATCCATTTAGTTTTACCCCTAGGTGAACTCATTTTTACTGTAACAATAGTAATTAATTTTTACTATATACGCTTTTCATTATAGTAAAATATTATGTTTATCTTATTATATAATATTTATTATTTTGATATAAAATATGAAATCTATTTTTCTAAATTCAATTCACATAAGTGGAAGAATTCAATTTAATATTAAACAAGTAGATGTGATGAAAAACAGATTTCTTAAATGAAAACATCCAAGCATTTAAATGATTTTGAAATCATAATTCTATATGAAATTCATTAAAATTAAATAAATTAGTTAATTTTTAGTATAAATGAACTAATTATACTTTAAAACCAATTTAAGATATAATTTCACTTTATAAATAATTTTAATGAAAAGGAAATTTTAAATAAAAATCAATATTTTTCATTATTCATAAAAAATTATTATTTTCATAAAATTATCAAAAAAATTCCCAAATATAAATTTGACATGTATATTTTAAAAAAAATATGTTAATTTTTTAAATTTAATTTTATAAAATTGTTAAAAATCAATTTAACAATATTTTTAAAAATCATGAAAAATCCATCTTTCCGTAAAATATAGTTTTTTTGGAAAACATTTCCTTCTCCTTAAAAAAGTTACTATTTTATTTCTAACGAACATATAAAAATATAATTTACTTTATACATGTGTAAACTATATAGTTTTTCTAGTTTAAATATTATGATTCATTCCTTTTATCTTAATGGTAAGGCTATTATTGTCATGTTTATATAATAAATTTTTAATAGAGTATCTCGTTTCATTTAAACATGATATTTTGTTAATTGTAAGATATCAGAGAGGTTGAATTTATTTTAAAAAATATATTTTTTAAAGTCTCAAGGTGTTATATTCCCTTCCAATCATGGTGTTTTTCTTCATACATGATATCAAACATAATGATCCGCTTTGCCAATTTTTGGGTGTTACACAGTCCCGTAGCGCATAACTAGTACTGTAGTGATATGTGTGTGTGACATATTCAGCTAAAGACAATTCATACATTTCACAAAATAAAAAAGTAAAAAATTCACCCATGATACAAACCTTATCCCAATGTGGTAATGCCTCTAAAAACATCATGATGATAATTACATCTTGTATCCTAACTACCCAATGGACTATTTTATATAAACTATAAAATGCCTAATTATCATCATCAATACTCATGTTCAAGACATTGATCAACCTTACAATCCTCATCTTGTTTCATACTTTCTCTTAGCATGAAAATAAAATGGGGGGGGGGGGGTGGGCTTAATCCACACTCTAGGGATCCCATGTCCATTCCACCATCATGATGAGCAGCAGACCTTTCGGTGACACTTTACATCCCTTATCCGAAATCCTTCGTGGTGAACTCCATGTTAGTACTTGGGAGTCCTAAATTCCAGTAAAAAATATGATTCCTATGAGGTTTAAACCTTGTGAAACACTATGCATCTAGGCATGTCTAATTCTTGGGTAGACTAGGTAAAAAAGGGATTACCCTATGGGATGCCATGTTAAATCTATCGGGTATCTAATATCACTCATCTCCTCGTCCATACCATAGCTTGTCCGTCCACCTAGCTTTATGGGGCATCCTAGGCATTAATCGAGGTGATATAACAACTACCCTCAGGATTTACAATATCCATTCTTAGGGATATTCACCTATATATAACCTCATACTTACATTCAAATCCATAGATTCCTAATAATTCACAATAGTAAAATGGTATCGTTGTTCAAATCATAATATCCCCAAGAATTAGTAAATGTCTCAATAAGATATATTAATACATTCTATCCTAGGAAAGCATCTATGCGTGCCACACATAGTATATTATGCTACATCCTAGGTGCAACCTCTATTCATCCAAAATTGTACAAATAACATACATTGGATGCTATCCAAACTTGTAATTCACCCCTAATATACCATGAGATTGGATCCTAAACATTTCGGTAATACCTGGATCTCATCCATATAAATAGGTGATTCTCAATTATCCCAAAAAATCAAAAAAAAATTCAAGTACAATGGTCAATTCCCATTTATACTAGGAAATCTCATATCATATCCATAAATGTATAAAATAGATCATAATAAGGGCTTCCAAATTCCCTTTACTAAACATATCATCATAGCCCATAAAAATTAACCCTCTATTTCAGTTTTGGGGTGACACCAACAACCATCTCTATGCATATCCATATACACCGTTAAATGCTTTTCTTTCAATGGGGAAACCATATGGGGTCCCATTTGGGGAAATATAACATAGGCACCCTGTACTGGGTCCCAATGGTCATGTTTAGCTTTTTTTCCATTGCCCGCCACTCAAAGGATATCAAATCCCTTGACATCTTCAGAATCGTCATATTGTCTCATAGGCCTTAGGGTTATAACACAATATAAATAGTTTTGTGATATATTCAAGGTCCATCTATATGTCTAGTTTTACACCATGCCAATCCTCTCACCTGAACCATATCAAATATTCATATGGTTTATTCACCTAGGCCTACCAAATCTCAAGGGACCTCATTAATTCTACTATGGACATCCATTTCAAGTCTCATCACATCCCCTCTTGGAGGTGTAAAAATGTACAGGTTCCCTCTTATCCAGGCATCGAACATTAGTGGATGAGCTATAAATCCAGTGAATAATGTCCTTTGTGACCTTTACACATTGTTAATTTTAGGAATTAAAAATTTAATATAAAAAATTTATATCATTAACATAACAATCAAACATAAATAAGTCATAACCCTTGGGGGAGTGACCCCATACCTAATTTTTTATAACCAAAATCATATATCCATGAGGCTAATACATGGAACACGTACCTCATTCTAGAGGATTTCTCATTTTATCTTTATTTAGTAAACACACTACCCATGTTCATCGAAGACCCATCCAAGCCCATACTACCACTTGAGATTCTACCTCAATCTATACGCATGATATAATTCATTATAAATAATTATTTTAATTATTTATAATAAAATAAAATATAATAATCTACTAACAACTCAACAAGCACTACCATATTTCAAGAACCTAAACCTATTACAAATGGAGGGCCCATAGTACACCATCAATACTAAAATGAGTAAATTATCTAACAACTGGTACCCATTCATTCACTGAATTAATTTATGAATAATAAAAAAAAAATATAAGTCATTAAAATTTCTTTCCTCCACAAAATAGAAAATGTAATCATTTGGATGGAATCTTGAGATGATATGTTACAAGGATTCCCAAATTCTTGTTCAAAACTAGATGATTGCTACATGATCTAATAGAATCAAAATAGAAATCTTTAAAAATGCCATATTAGTGATTAAGGAAAATTATGGGATGAAGAAGAATTTCTTAGTCTATCATTCCCAAGTGGAATCCATTTGATCGAATGTTTCTTCGATCTGGAAAGAATGAAGGTCTGACTGAAGTTAAATCCCTAAAAAATGGGATGAATTTAAGGTGGGGAAATAAGGGAATTCTGGGATAAGTACCCTGCATTAAAACACTTAAAACCCAACCCAAGGGTCACTAGAGATGTATAACATGATTTGAAACCATGAATTTGTTCTCTAACACCCCAAAATCAACTAGACCAATATTTCATGGTGTGACAACATGTGTCATGTTGTATATTCCATCAGGTAGCTCCCGACAGTTGTAAGTACTTCCCGATCCTCCCAAACCTACTCTGGAACTCTCTTAAGACCACCAAAAACACATTAATTTATTATAAAGATCCATTAAAGTTATTTAAACCATTTTATTCCCAACTCATGTTCTAGTCTTGAAAAGGAACCACCAACAATTTGAAAAATGAAAGAAATCTCTAAATTTTTCAAACCCATATGGAAACAGTGTATTACATTTAGAAATTTAATTTTCTCAATATCCATAATTTTTTCTAATACATATGTTATTATATAAAAATATAAATTATTTAATTGGATTGGTTGTGGAAGGAAATGATAAAAGTATAAATGAACCTTTTATAAAATAGATCTTGGTAGTTTTTGATGTGGCTATCAACAAGTAACTCAATGGTTAAAAAGGTCAAGAAAGTAGGGTATGTATTTAAATTTTTTTACTGATTCCCTTATAAATATGATTATGTAATATAGCTACATGAATCTTTTAAATGTGAATATGTTAATAATAAACAACATATACCATTGAATGCAGTGTTGTATCGTAAGAGTCTAAAATAGATGACAAAGAATAAATATAGGTCCTTAAATAAAAAATGAAATTTGAAAAGAAAACTACAAAATATGGAATCCAAGATCCCAAATAGTATAAAAAATTTAAAAATTGATGTAGTTTATAGGTGGTAATACTATGAAATAGGTAAGTGGAATTAAACCCTAAAGGGAAGGGGCTAATATCAAAGAAGGTAACTAATAGATGATCAATGTAGTAATGGTTAAAAAAATAAGGGGAGAGGAATGTTAGAAACCAAACTATGAATATAGATTTTTTATTTAATACAAGTAATGAATTTAGACAAAACATCCCAAGAATTATGTGATCATTTAATTGAAAAAATACCTTGTAAATAAAAAAAATTCATCTATCCATCCCTAAAGATAATAAATCTATAGTAATTAAAGAAGAATCTCAATAAAAGGTCAAATATCCTGCACTCCGTAGCATAACTAAAAACCCTACACTAGAAACTCATTAAATGTGATCAATAATTAGAAATATAATATAATGAACCTAAAAAATATAAAGTTAGACAGATTTTTTGTTTAAGAAACTGGGACAAAAAGAATAAAAGTACTAGAAGTATAGTGAATGTCAATAGAATATTCAGATGATCTAGGAAGAACCAATTACATTCCCATTATTTTAGAGAAATAGAAATAGATGAGGAAATATATTGGATAGTGTTTCATACCAAAATGGTTGATTCAGGGGTAATGATTCTAAAAATTATACTATGATCATCTTTAAAAGATTCAGGTGTTCGAGCCTATATAGTATATTTTCAAGACCAAGTGGACTGATCACCCATAATTCAAACTTTTCTGTTAAATTACTCTTAAAAATAAATCATTTCATATAAATAACTATTATTTCTGTGAAATTAATATGTTTATAATCCTAAAAATCCTTTATTTACTTACAATGGATAATATTTATCTCTTTAAAACATAGCAATGATGAGTAGTAGCGTGATTATTTAAGTTAACCAAGACTATTGTAAAATAATATAACACTTAATGTATCATTCTCCACTCCTTTTCATTGATATTAGGTATTAGATTCACATGATAAAATAATTAAAATTATTTTTAAAATGGGTAATATAGTTATAAATTTATTAGATAATTTGACATTTATTACTAGTTGTGTCATGGTGATTATAATATTGTCATCATTATTTAAGATAAAAATGAAATAGACCACAATTGTTCTATATTTATTAATATTTATAGGGATTAATTATATGGGAAATTAAAAATTTAATTGAAATGATGATTGAAAAACTGATAAAATATGTTATCCAGATAAAGGTAAAATTTTACATCCTCATCAACACCACAAATGTGAATTGGAAATTTCTTATTTTTAATATTAAGTGAAAATATTTTATCCACTAAAACGTGATTCAGCCTTTGTTGAGTAGTTGGGGATATGAAATTTATCATAAGGATACATTCTTAATCATATATTATATCCTCTTTGACATGAAATCCATTTTGTTAAATTAACAAACTATGAAGTGGTAACTAAATTTCTATAACATTTCAATCATTTATAAATCACTTATCGAAGAAATCATCATGAAATGTATCCTTGATTACATAGAGAATACTTCCACCATGGTCATTATTGAATATATCTGTAAATAGAGTGATGAAAACTTGTATAGTGCAATAATAGATTTATATATTATGGATAATATAGAAACAGACCAATCATATAGAAATAACTTATCTCAATAAGAAGTTGATGACCAGTGGATTTATATATCACACTTCTTCCTTATGAACCATACTAATAACTTGTCAAAGAAATTATAAGAATTAGTTACCTATTATATTAAGTGTTTATAATATCTATATAATTAATCAAATATTCATGGATTGTGTATGTCAGATAAATGTGGAATATAACACGTTTTTTGATTCGTAGTTTTAGTGACCTAGGTATAACATACATAAATATTACATCATTTTGAGGAATATTCAATATATCTCCCAAAAAAATGCTCAATTACCATAATGATTTATAGTACTTGGATAATAGATTCATAAAAATATTATTTAAGTAAAAATTTTATCTTCTCAAACAAATTTATTTAAAACATGTACCCTTTATACACATTATATTTCATACCAATTTTCATAACCTAAGGAAAACTTAAATCATTATAATGGGTGAGATCAGTTGCTCAGTAAGGGTAAACATGGGAGATGTGAATCCATAATCATATATAATAATATCATGGTCATAAGTGAATGATAATTTTTAATTATCAATTGAAAATCATACTAATGAATACATAAATCATAATCACAAGTCATAACATAAACCATTAGTATGTCAAAATATTGAGGATTCATGAAATAATAAATCATAAGCAATGAGTTAAAATCATAATCATATCAACATATAATAACACTGTGGATCCATCGTAGGAATAAAAAACATACAATATATCCAGATTAACTATCATTAACATAATATCATAGTAGTTCTGTAATCACAACATGTTTCCTATATCGTAGTGGATTAATCATCCCCACTTTCTTCCTATAGTTGGTCGAGCACGTTAACATGTTTACCGTAATTATCTCATGCCATAAAAGGAATTACCATAAAAATTGTAGGGATATAACAAACCAACACATTATATAAATATATCCTTAAATATGTGTGTCATAAGATTATACACAAGTCATTATTTTAACATTGTATAACCCATGAAAAATAAATAGGTTTCATAAAGATCTAATCATAACACAATTAACCTATGGGAAAGAAATGGGTTTCATAGAATCGTCATCATCATAAAACATCTGAATAAATACTTTATATGGTATCATAATATAATAACCCTGTTAAAAAAATAATCCTTCAATTATTAAAAAATAAATGAAAAATAACATTAAAATAATTTTTGATCACATCATTGCAAACATGAGAAAATATTCCTCTCGGATGATAACATTTCAACTAAAAATTCATAGAATATTCGCAAAATACTATTATTTGAAAACAACTAAGTAAAATTGTAAAAAAATAATTTAAGACAATAGTGGTCTTAGAGATAAGAAAATTCATTCATCTAAAATACGTTAGAAGAAAGCATTATTTTAACACAATTATAAAAATTCAACTAGGTCATGTTTTGAAATTTTTTATAATGATTCAATTTTAACAATTTGTAGATAAATTAAAAGGCTGTAAATATGAACTTTTTAAAACATGTAAAGTATATATAAGTACATGAAAAAAATAATTTTCAAGAGTATTGACATGGAATAAAAATATTTCCGACCGAATAGAAAATAAAGTGGACTTTTCATTAAAAAATTATTGATTATTTTTAGTACCAAATTAAGAAAATGGTCGTAATAATTGAAAATTGAAATAGAAATCAATTTTATGAAAATATATGGTTTTTAGAAGTCAATATCCATAAAATTTCCTTCAATGGTAATTTAGCATAGAAAACCCAAAAAATAAATGAGATTGAAACATAAAATCTTACCTCAAGTGTTGTATTTCTTCATATGTATTCTAACCTCCTATATAATAAATATATATTTATTATAAGTATATTAAAAAAACCATAATATTTTGTATCATAGAATATATTGTTTACATGGAACATCTTATCTCCCATTTATTATCAATTATTTATAAAATCACTATTCTAGGTGATAACTACTTTGTTTTTCATGCATGTTTTGGTTCATTGGTCCCAGTATTTATACTTTGATCATGGTAAAATAATGTATATAATGTTTATCATGTAATGAGTATCATATTTAATATTTATATAAAATTTCATAATAATTAATTTAATGAAATTATTATAAATTAATTACATCACTTTGTGGAGATGGTAGTCCATACATACTCACAAGTGATGTTTCCTCTTTCCAATGGATTAAACAAAATTAAATTAAATAATAATTAAATATCAAATATTTATAATAATATAATAAATTTCACACATATATATATAGTAAATATATCACTATAATCATCAATGTGATGTGATGTGAAAAATGAAATGCATCACTTCATTGAGTTGGTAGTACACACATATGTACGAGCAATGTTTTATTTTCACATGGAATGGAAAAGAGGTGAATAATAGTTTCTATATAATCAAAATAAAATTTAGTATAATCAATATACTTTATTATTTATTTTATAATGTGTACCATATAATTAGGGGAGTTATAAGAATAAATTAAATTAAAAGTGCTCACTTAATAGTTATAACTATTCATTGGCAGACCACCTTTGGTTTACACCTTATACATTGAACGGATGGTATTTTGGAAATAAAATAATTTCTAGGAAATTATTAAGGAAGCTAATATTTTTATATTTTAGGGATTCTACAAGATAAATTGATCAAATGTCATTAAAAATGGATGAAAAAAATATTCCATTTTATAAGTGAGGGAATAGACGCATTGAGAATTACATAAAATATTTTAATAATATATATATCATAGTCATGAAACATGGAGAAAATGGAAATTGCATCATGGTTAGGAAAAAATAAGGTCTACAAAAATTCATAAAATTTAATTATGTTTATGTTATATTTTAAACCATATCTTTTTTAACCCCCTCATTAACCCTATTTAACAGTAACAATGGTACATGTTTTTTCCATTAAGGGTTAAAAAATTTATATCTAAAGTGAAAGGTTACTTAAAAATTGTCCATGGATGAAATTTTATACACTTTCAAGAAAAATTCTTCTTCTGTAATATTTTTTATATTTTTAATTTATTTGATAAAGTATTTTTTAACAGAAAATTTGATTGATGTAATTATTAGGTTTATTCATTTAACATGATTT
Organism: Viscum album; assembly: GCA_963277665.1. Lineage (NCBI taxonomy): Eukaryota > Viridiplantae > Streptophyta > Magnoliopsida > Santalales > Viscaceae > Viscum > Viscum album. Next base: position 1,515,496,457 of record OY728156.1, on the reverse strand, counting down.
GAAATATGTCAATGCTGTAATGTAATTTTTTTATAAACATATAAAATATCATTTTTAGTTTATAAATACCTTTTGAATTTTTGAATACAACAATTAATGAAAAAAATATTAATTTTACTATTTTTTTAATCATTTACCGTGATTTTTGTACTCCTTGCACATACACTATGTCGGCATTGTGAATGATTTTAAGATAATTATACCATAAACAAAAAGTAAAAAAAATATAAATAAAAAAAATCTTGTTATTTTCAAAATAAACTTTTATATTTTTTCATATCTTATTTTTATTCTAATTAAAAAATATAAGATAAAATAAAATGTGGAGTGTGGCCATTTGTATTTATACTTTTGTTGAAATAATATAAATGTTATAATCAATAAAAAGTGGAAATAAATTTACATATTTTGAAAAATATTGTTTATTTGATAAAAAAACTCATCTAATAAGATAAATTTATGTTTTGGGATATTTTTATGCCTTATATCATAGTTTTAACCGTGTTTTTCCTACTTTACCCTTATTTAGGTGACAAATATTTTCGATAGTAACAATTCATAATAACTAAATTTAAAAAGTGGTCTATTTACCGAATTTGATCCACTTGATTCCAAATATTGAATCAGTTTTTCAATAATAAATTTCTATAACTTTTATAAATCCATTTTTAAATAAGAGCACAAAACACCACAAAATAGTTTTTAGAAAAATGTTTTTAAACATAAAAATGGATATATTATTATGTCATGCATAGTAAAAACTATTGTATTCTAGTTAAAAATATATTTAATAATATATATATCATTAAAAATTAATTAATTGTTATTAATTTAAATTATTATGATAAAACACATTATACTCACAAAAATAATTTTTCATAGAAACAACTCAATTTTACTTTCAAATGATTATATCAGTTGATAACTGATGAATTTATATTATACATGTGTAAAAAATCATTTTTAATAATTTATTTAATCTTATTCAAAGCCTCTAATCCAAAAGCTAGGTTATTACTATCACATGATACAATAATATTTCAACAGAATATCGTTGTCGACTTAAACTCGTTGTAGCGTGTAAAGAAATTTATCAAAAATTTTTGAAGTAAATATATTATAAAATCTTATGTTGTAACATTAGAACATAATTAGAATAATTTCTCCATTGATATTTTATCATTATAACATAAACAATTGATTACATTCTCTCCACAACATATTCATTTGTCCACATAGCTTTTAGACATTTATGGTTTTACCATAAAACATTGACCATGTCAGTATTCTTGTCCCAAAAAATTTGATATGTTTGATCTTTAATCTCTATATATTGTTCATCATAAGATATATTATGCTCCAATTGTATTAATTATAATTTTCATACATGTGAAGGATCAATTTTTTAATAACTCTTGATAAATACATGAAACCCGTCATGAACTTGAGAAAGACTTGGTGGAAGCACCAACCAATAAGCTACCATCCCTATATGATAAAGAATTTATAAGGGTATGTTATGTATAGAGATTCAATTCACCTTCCTCAAATAATATATTTATAGTAATAACTTGTCATCAAATTTTTACTCTAAGTCTCATTAATGATTTTCATCGTAACATTTTCATCATCTATGAGATTCCATGATGTGTTGGAGAATGAATATAACATTATATTCCATTTCCCTATCTATATTTCATCCCAATATATTTTATTAACTAGATTCATCCCATCACATTAGACTTATGAATTTCATTCCATGGAGGGATTCATAAGGATACATCTAAATTCTTATGTAAAATCTGTTGTTTTTAGAAAAATAAACTAAAGGTGTTGATCCCAAAAACCTTTAAAATTCATAGATTGTTCTCTTAAAACATCTTTGAGAGTTTTAATGGTTCTCTTAGTGTGTTCATGTATCTGATGAAAATATGAAGTTATGAAAATAACTGTTGTATCCCGATCTTATAGAATACTTTACTATAATAATGAATTAATCATTGGAACATGATTACATATGATATAATGAGGTAATACCGGTAATATTACTACATCCTTAATGTATATCTTAGAAAGATGGTAAAGATAAAAATATTCTATAATGGAAATAAAATATTAATATTCATAATGTGATTGACTACAACTCAAATATAATAATATCATTTATTTTTCTTGGGGGGTCTTGTAATAAAATCCATAAAGAAGATTTCCCATTTCCATTAATGTCTAGATAATGGTTGTAACATCCCATTATACTTATTTCTCTTATCCATAACTTATTTATATACAATGAATTAGGATACATTCTCTAAAGTATCCCTTTTAATGTTATCCAACTAGAAATATTCTTTTAAACCTCTATTTATTTTTTTCCTTATATGATTAATAGTTAATGATGAACTTTAAGAATCATCTATGAAATCCCTAAATTTTTGTATTGATGGTATAAATACTCTATTTTCTAACCTTGTCATTTCATTACATTCCTGGTTGAACTCATGAACATTTCCCACTTTCTTCTATATTTCTACGTCTTCCTTTTATGCCTCTTTGATCTATAAATGGATGGATAGTTGAACAATAATATGTAAAACTGTGATCTATCCCCCTTCCTCAAGATTTTAGGTTTTATATTATGTAAATATATAAGTATTATATATCATTAAAACCACTTCATGGTCAAACTAGCATGTTCTTTCTAACTCAAAGCATCAACCACCTTGTTCTCCAACATAGGTTTGTAAGGTATTGAGAAGTCGTAATTATTAATCATCTAAAATAATAATCTATGGAACATGTTCAGATCTTTTTGTATTAATATATACATTAATATTTTATGATACTTATATATTCACACCTTTAAATAAAAGATAATTCCTTTATATATTTAATGAAAATATTACTTCTTCTAGCTCCAAATCATGATTTGGTTAATTTTTCTATGTATTTTCAATTAGATAGACGAATATGGTATAAAAATATCATTTTTCAAAAGTATATATCTCAATCCCTTCATTAATGAATCACTATAGATAAAAAGCCCGTATACACTATAGGGTGGTGTGAGGAAAGATTCACTAACCAACCTTCTCTTCAACTCCATAAAATTCTATTTATATTCAAAAATAAACTAGACTAAAATCCCTTTTCAGTAAACTTGGTGAGTTTATTAGAGTTTCATGAGAAATATCTAAAAAAATATTGGTATTTTCCATCCTAACCAAGAAAACTATGGATCTCGGTTACTGTGATTCATGTAGGTTATTACTCAACAACTTTTGTTATTAAAGGATCAATATATATACCCTCACTTGAGATTATATGGCCCAAGATTGAAATTTTATGAATCCAAAATTAACACTTGGTTAATTTAGCATAAAAACTATCCTTATTATAGGTCTTCAATATAATTCTCATATTATCTTCAATATCTTACTTACTCATAAAAAATTAATAAAATCTATAAACACTACCACAAACTGACTTGGGAAATCTATGGAGAATAACTTAATTAAATACATTAAGATAATAGGGGCATTAGTAAGTCCAAATTAAATCCCTGTAATTTCATAATTCCTATACCTTATATATATTATTGGTTTTTGTATGTATTTTTATGACCCTTATTTTATTATATCTTGAATTATGGTCAATCATTAGAAAGAATTGATCTCTTCATAACTGATCAAAAAAATCATTGATATAGGGTAAAGGATAATTAATCAAGGAAAATGGTAATTGACCCATATTTATTTTAAGAAAAAAGAACATGTTCACCCAAAGGTGATTCACTAGGGAATATGAATCCCTTTTCTATATTAACATAGAGTTTCTTCATTAGTTTTTACAACTCAATTAGGCTTATTTTATATGAAGTCTTTAAAAAAGGTGTAAAACCATGTATGAGTTCTATTAAAAACGAAACTCCATGATTATGAGGAAAACATGGAATATCCTCTATAAATACATTATAAAAGACACTCCTACAATAGGAATTTTCTCTATGTAGAGTTTCTAAAAAACTATCATATATAGATACCCTTTATGGATAAGAATTAATACCCATAAGATAGAATTAATATCTATTATAATTTCATATTCATCCAGAAGCCTATAAATGATCAAAGTTTTTTTATAATATGAGATATGACTTCCATTCCTCAGTAATTGATATGGGATTTATATAAAGAATGAAAATCCATTCCAATAATAACATAAAATTCAACTAGATGGAGACTCACAATATTTTTAAGAAATAAATTACCACAAACACCAATGAGAGATGACCTATAGACTATAGGTGAGATCATCATACTATAAAGAGTTTTTTACTACTAACTCAATAACTATTTATTGATGTGGTAATTTTATACCCTTAGAAAATTCCATAGATTCAAAATGTTTGTAGATCCATAATAAAACAAGACATTAAATATTACGGTGTGGATATTATGTGTTCCTTTTACCACTTCATTCTAATAAAACACATTGATAGTTATGGTCACATGTGATTTATCTTTTCTTATTTAGTTTTAAGAGGATTTTGAAACTGATAATAATCACTAACCATTATATTTATACTTTGGTTGGTGTATTGATCATATTCCGTTAATATGAATTATTGAAGTGTGGGAGTGGAATTAGTTGGAATCTTCATTTCCTCAATTATATAAATTTCTCTATTAATCGTATTTTTAAATTCATGGGCTTTGTGATGATCTCTTTCACATTTAAAACACCTCCTTCTTTCATTTAAGGAGCTTCTTTTGGGTTTATTTCAAACTTTATGGCATGTATGTTCCAGGAATTTCATCCATCAACGTGATATATTTGATTTTTCATTGGACTCAACATTCCTATTCTTATCAAGACCATAGGAATAATGGGAATATCTAAATTTTTGTTTCTATCTTCAATGAATATCTAATGATTTAATTATAAATACTAATTTTTTTTATATCTACAAACCTTTAAAGACTTGTATTTATGCCAATAAGAAATTGATCAATTTTTCTTTCAAGGATGATGATTAAACTAGATGCATACCCTACAATTCTTGAAAAATTTTACACATAGGTACATATTTATTCATCATCCATCTTCTTAAGAACAAGGAACTCCATATCCATTTTTCTGTGTAGAATACAAGGGATGTACTTACTAAACAATATCCAATTAAAATAATCCCATTATATGGAGACAATTTCATCCTCTTTACTCACATTCTTAATAAGATTCTACCATTTATCTTCTTTTTCTTCCAAGTGATAAATTGTTAAGAATTTTTTTTCATGTAATAAGAATTATACAACATAAATTATTTACTCATTGTTGTTGATACATCAGTAAACCGATAGTAGATTATAATTGCCATAAAAATAATGTGGATGTTGCCTTAGGAAATACAAAATTGTATATTAGTGCCTCATTTGATCATTCAGAAGATCATTAATATTCATGGAATGAGTTATTTTTTGTGATTGTAACAATAAGTTTTTTTATTCCAATTCCCATATATTTTAGATTCTCAAGAGGACATTACATTTTTCATGGAATTAATTATTTTCATGATCCCTTATATTTAAATCCATTTACTAAACCAAAATAACATTATATAATTATCAAGTTATTATAATCAATGTGAGTAATCATATAATCATGAAAATAATTTCTATTATATCCAAAATAATGACTCATTATCAACCTATTACACATAGGGTTCATATTATATCACATTAAGTTCAGCATAGTTTGTCTTAGGATCTATACCCATAATAATCATAACCAAATCTCCAAATAATACCTAAATCTATCCTCTAATACAACCTATAGTGACCAAAATATAGAAGATATATATAATATATTTTTTGTGAAAATCTCATATATCTCCCAAATAAACATGCCCAAGAACTCTAAATGTTTATTGTACATGGAAACTAGTTATGTAAAAATATTATTTAAGTTCTATCTTCCACATATAAAATAAATTTATTTAAATAAGTTACCCTTATATACTCATTATTCTTAGTGACCTTCTTCTTAACCCAAGGAACAATAAAAACATTAGAAGGGATGAGCTCAGATGCTCCGAAAGAGTAAACATGAGTAACATCATTAAATGATCATATGTAAGAATATAATGATAATAAGATTATGATAACATGAAATTATCAATATAAAATCATACCCAAAAATTCATATATCATAATCATGAGTCATCGTATAAAACATTATAATGTTATAAGATTTAGGATATGTTAAAACATTCATGAGCCATGAGTTCAAATCATAATCATATCTATATGACATAAGAGTGTGGAACCATCATATGTATAGAAACCATATCGCCTATCAATGTTAACAACCAACACCATTATATCATATAATATTAGGAATCACCCCATGTTTCCCATATCATAGTGGATCTGTCATTCCAACATGTTTCCCATTGAAGATCGAGCAAATCAACTCAGTTCCCATAATTATCTCCTGATATATAAGGTTATACCAAATTCATGAGATGTATATAACAAAAACCACTAGTCATTTAAATAAAACCATAAATATGTTTTCCATCTGATAATTAACCATTCATCATTTTAACACATTATAAATCATGGAAAATAATTATATTTAAAAAATATATCGTCATAACATAATTAACTCATGGGAATGAAATGGGTTTCATAGAATCATCAATATCTTAATCCATTCAAGGTAATAAATTTTATCGTATTATTTTATTATTACCCCATATAATAATAAAAACACTTAAATTCTGGTGACCTAAATTAAAATCACCTTTAAAACATCATTTATATATTTCTTTCAAAGCATAGAAAAATATCCTTTTCCCATTGATAACATTTTAACTAAAAATCCACAAAATATTATTAAAATAATTGTTTTTAAAAATTAAAAAGGACACATGTAAATTAATATTTATTTAAAATAATAGTCATGATAGAGTAAAAATAAATTCATGTTATATATTATTAAGGAAAACATTCTTTCAACACCACTATAATATTTCATAAATAAACTCATCAAAGAATAAAAAAAATCCTTTTAAAAAAATGTAAATAAAGTAAAAAGTAGTGAAAATTAAATTTGTAAATAATTTAATTTATATTTATATACTTTCATAAAACAATTAATAAGAGTATTAACATGGAAGTAATATTTTGTAGAATGAAGTGGAATGATGGTTAACTTTTATTTTAAAATATTTTGCAATTTTTTTAAGTAACAAGGAGATAAAAATGGAGATAATAAATGAAAATTATATGAATACCCAAATGAGAATAAAATATTTTTGGTCTCATGTATAAGATCCATAAAATTTCCCTCAATATAAATTTATCATAGACAATAAGAAAAAGAAATGAAATTGTTACATAAACTCTAACCTTAAGACCCATCTTTCTTCGCATGCATGTGAACCTCGTTTATAAAAAAATGTATATCTATTATAAATCTATTAAATAAAAATTTTAATAAATATCATACAATATATTATTTTCTTATAATATCTTATCTCCTATTTATTAATAAATGTTTATTAAAATAACAGTTCAGGGGGATAAATAATTGATTTTTCCAACATGTTTTGATTTGAAAATTCTAGTCCTTGTAATTTAATCACGGATACATAATCTCAAAAATATTTCTATTGTATTTAACATAATAATTAATCACTATATAAATATTTATTTATATTCACAAAAATTAGTGTTGAAAAATGAATTACATCACTTCGTGGAGATGGAGTTCGTATGTCTGCGTAAGTGATGTGTCCCCTTTTCGAGGGATGGAATGAAAGAAAATTAAATTATAATTAAATGTTATGTAACTATAATAATACCGTAAATTTCAAATGTAAAACCCTGATATTTTATGAGAAATATATTTTTTGATTTCTTACGTTATACGCAACACCAAGATAATCTTTCACTACACACAACACTGGCTTGGCTTACGTTACACACAAGAGCAACCATCCTCGATAGCTTGAGTTGTACGCAATACCGTGTTTCACTAAACAATGATATATTATATGAACTAGACATTATGAATATTATTAACCAAAATTTTAATTTTAAAACATTATAATTCATCTTACAAATTTTCTAAAATGAGACACGAAAACAAAATCATTTTTTCGGATAAAAGAAGTTTTTTTTCAAAAAATGTAGTTTTACCGCCTTTTGATGGCACACCCATTTTAAATATAATTTTTGAAAATTTTATAGTTCAATTTTACAAAATAAACCTCTTATTTTGAATCAATATATAAAAATTTACATTGGATAAATTTTTTATACTTTTCTTATAACTTTCATATTTCAATGAATAGTAAAAATACGCTAAATTTTTCTTAAAAACTACCTTTTTCATCAAGCTAATTTATATAGTTAAATGATAAATTTTAATGGTTTTAAAGTATAAATATTATATATTTTTAAAATTTAATATAATTTATGTCATTACCATTAATTTTACATTGAATTATAGATAAAAACATTTCAATCTTTGACAATGTTTGATCTTTTAAAACCCTTTTTCTCAATAATGGGATAATTCTAAATTAATTAGGGAAACTTTTGTGTTTTGAATTTTGAAAAATGGATTCCATATTTGGATTAAATGGGTTCAAATTATGTTAATAGGTTACTTTTATTTTTTTGACACTATGAACAGTAACTACGGTAATTTTTATTTACTATAGTTAATGTTTAATCGTGTAATTATGGGTAAAAATAAGATTATAAAATAACCCTAACACCTTCAAAAATTTTATTGGATGAATAAAATTATACTCATATCACCTAAGGGTCATAATAGATTCATTTCATAGACTTTTGATCATGAAATATATATAATTATTATTAAAACAGAAGAAAGTGACAACATGTCACTCCCTTATATTTTATAAGTGTAATATTTTTAATTTAGAGATAAACTTCATAAAAAATATAACATGAATATTATACAGAAATATAATAAAATTATCTACATGATGTGAATTTATTTATAATTTTTAGGGATTAAATAATTATCATTAATGATGACACAATAGTGATGTTGAAATTATCTTATTGATTGAAATATCAAATAAATGGTTTTAAAAATATTAAAATAAATAATATAAGAACTATTTAATGTTATCCAAGAAATTTATTGATTAATATTAAATCTTTGGAATCTATTAAATTTTTTTGTTCGAATATATCCTCTGAGTATATTTTATTTAAATTCAAATAAATAAATAGTGTCAAAATTGACAGTATTGTTATTTTATAAAAATAACATATTATAAAATTGTTTAAAAAATCACAAAAATATTTAAAAACTATAAATTGAAATTTATATGGTCTAAAATGTCATAATGTATACAATTATTGACAATTCACAACACATAAGAAATTATTTATAACAATTTAAAATTTAGAATATTATTACCACAAATAAAATTAAATAGATTAAATAAGGATAAATCAATTTCATAAGGATTAAAATAAATTCAAAACATGTCTAAATTTTATTTTTTTACGATATTACAACCCTTTATCATCTCATATTTGAATTTAGTCATATTTAGACGTTTTAAGTGGGGTTGGAATTTAGTATAAATTAACATTTCTTATGTTTCCAAAGGTGCCCCTCTCCCCCCTTGTAAAAGGGAACCTCCTCCTTCTAATCCTCACACCATTTTGAGCCTTGAAACTCGTCCAATACCTAACCATTTCTCTTCTACATTTATCTAGAAACATACTAGAGGACCTGGTATTCTTCAAAGACCAACATTAGTGCCCTAAGAAGATGTTTAGAAGAGGCGTGTCGAAGAAGAGCTAATATCCTTTACCGGTCCAATCAAAATTATTTTTTCTTATACAACCTATCCTTTATTGGTTTCATTATAAAGTAATAACATAAGTATCAGTAATATACTTATTTTTTATTATAAATTTGAAACAAATCTATTTCACCTTATATCCATCTTATGAAAGATGAAATCTCCACGTGTGCGTACGTATGGAATACCGTCTCTACGCTGTGGTGTAATATGTTTTCCACCACCACCTTACTTGGATGAGTATAATGGTGTAAATAATAACTATATATTATTATTATAACCTGATACTAATTCTGAGATATTTTATCATCCACTCTAAGACCATTCAATAATTATGGGAATGACATCGTTGCTCGTGCGTACGTAAGACTTACTGTCTCCACGATGCGATGTGCTTACTTCTACATGATATTCATTAAACTATGATTATACATACAAATTGAATGATTACAACTGATATATATTATACTAATACCATTTTGTAAATGATATAGCTATAACAGAAAAATATGAATAAGAATTTATTCAACAAAGCATGCATAAGAACATAAAGCAATGAACACCCGAATAACAAGTAGCAATGAAATATTACTTATAATAAGCTAAGAATATGACCATATAAGATATCATAACAATGAGTATGATTCTAGAATAAGTCAATGACATTATTTAAATCATTATACAGGAGGTTTGGACAAGTACAAAGCATATCAGACCTAAGGTAAGGTAAAATCTCGCAATCTCATTTTTATCTGAGATTGTTTATACTTCATAATTTACTGGGGAATATTTATCATCCACATCCATGTTTCCTCAATATGTAATATTATTTCTATCCTTATAAAAATGTTTAAATCCAATTTTACACTTTGGTGAATTTTTAGTAATAGTTATAAAAGGAATCTTTTGTTGTTTTTAGTGTGAGATACTTTTTGACTTTTCCTGCCAAAGTACGAAAAAATGTTTTTTTAACTTATACGTCATGAATGGATTTTTATGATTTCATAGAAACTTATTTCCATGAAGGTTACTTTACAAGTTTTCAAGTTTATTTTTAATTAACTTTTTTTAGTTTAAAATTGTATGACAAGTGAATAAATGAAAAATGCTTTTGAAGAATAAAGGATATTTTCCTCAAGAATGGAGTTCATGTGTTTTATCAAAATTATTTTCCATCAATGATAATATAGGGTTCTGTTTCTATCCCTATTATTAAATTGATTGGATTTTGTTATTATGGAATTATTTTTATGAAATCCTTTTATCTTATATGTGTTATGTTATGATAGCATGATGGTTAAGAATCCCATTTTTTATTACATGGGTTATGTTATAATGTATGTTTTATGATTTTGTGGAACACATAAGAATGGTTACATTATGAGATGAGATAGACCTATATCTCCCTACAATGCGTTGGGTAATGATTTATATCTCATGAGATAAACATGGCTGGAATGGCAAGTTAATCTGGTTCAGTGATACATGACTGGAACGAGGAATGAACTCGGTTCAGAAATGGACTTTGTCCGCTATGATAGTATTGGAAAAGAGTATTGACTAATATTAAATTATTTTTTATGATTATGTGTGTATGCCAAAAAGTTTCATATTTTATGTTTGGATTACTGGGATTACATTTCACTACTATGATTTATCCCATGTTATGATATTATGATCTCTTTTGCAGGTTATGATTTTCAAAATGTTATGTTCTTATGAATGTGATATAATTGATATTTCCATTGATTACCCTAACTGAGCATTTGAGCTAACCCTATTGTATGTTTTATTTTCCCCAGGTCAGGAATAAGGGTATTAAGTAGGATATGCCAAAAGGGAATCTAGATATGATGAAATAATGGGAGATAATGAAGATGTTTTATAAACCAGTTGTTTATGTTTCCCAGTTTCTAAAGACACTATACCAATACGGTCCTATCAGGGTTTGGTTATATGTTGTAATAAGTATGCTTCAATTTTGAAGTAATAACAATTTTTGTAATGTATGGGTCATTATAGTTGGTATCAGAGTAAAGGTATAGTCATCCTTTGGAAACTAGGGTGTGAAGGCCTTAATAAGAACCCTAAGGATATGGCTAAGCATAAAACTCTAATCGTAGTGTTTTAGAAAAGGCCCTGAACATCCTATGATAAGACCTAAAGTGTGAAATTTTATTCCGGATTATGTGGTTTTCCTGTTGTAATTAGTGTTTCTCACACTATGTTTCTTGGTTTTAGTCAATGGCTAGAACCCAATGTAACCATGTTTATACTGAATGTGACAAACAATGCAATTATTGTCCCCCTGAGCCACCAAACATTATGGGAGTTGGAATGAAAAATATTGTAGCTATGCTCACACAACTTTCTCAAGCTATGAATAATATAGGACGTCCAAACGATCAATGGGGGGAGAAACATTCTATTGAATTATTCATGAGGCAGCATCCACCTTCATTCATTGGTTCTTTTGATCAATTAGTGGTTGAACAAAGGATCAGTTCCACTAAAAAGAAATATTCAGTCCTTCAATGTTCTGAACATGATAATTTCTTCATTGTAGTATATTGTTTGGAAGGTGAAGCTGATCAATGGTGGAATCATACCAAGAATACAAGGAAAATAGACGAAATTGATTCCATGGAATGGGACGAGTTCAAGAACATATTTTTCAATAAGTACTTCCCTCTTATTCTTCGAACAAATATGGAGAAGGAGTTTCTTGAACTAAAGAAAAAGGATGATGAATCTGTTGGTACCTATGAATAAAATTTTACAAGACTTGCAATGTATTATTTCGGAATTTTTATCCAACCTGAGGGTAAGATTTATCGATTCTTTAGTGGCTTAAAACCAAGTCTTCTAAGGAAGTTAGCCATAAGGGACTTCAATAGCTACGAGGAAATTGTTCGATGTTATCTCAAGTTTGAGATGGATATTGGAGTAACCCATCAGTCATATGGGTATGATAAGAATAGGAAAATGGAATTAGAAGGGAAATATAAAGACCACACTGAAAAGAAGACGATTATTCCCTTATGCTCAAAGTGTGGGAAGAAACATGTAGGGAATTGTCTTCAAGGGACAAGTAAATGTCTCAAATGTTGAAAATAAGTTCATCGATAATTTTAATGTTGTAGTGATGAAAAAAAGATGTCTAGGGATGAGAACAGAGAAAAGTCAACACAGAATGCACCTCCTACATATCAATGTTACAAGTGCAAGGAAATGGGGAATTATTCCAATCAATTCCGTAATCCAATGGTTGTTGATATTGATCGATGTCAAAAAATTCTAAAGGCCAAAGACAAAGGAAAGTAACATGCAATTTCAATCGGCGATGTGGAGTAAGATAAAAAAGTGGTGAAAGGTACATTTACTATCCACTCTAAAGTAGAAAATGTTTTATTTGATTCTAGAACCACCCACACCATTATTTCTGATGAATTTTCTAAGGGTATCACCATACTGCCTCAATAATTAGTTGTTGAGTTAGCTGTGATAACTCCTAATTGCACAATAATCACATCATAAGTTTTCAATTATTATCTGATTGAAGTTTGTGGGAAATTGCTTCCTGCAAATCTTTTGATCCTTCCTATAGTGGAATTTTATGTGATTCGTGTCATGGTTTGGATTTCTTTATATGGAGCTCATATCAATTGCTAAATAAGGGAAGTCACATTTCATATTCCTGATCAATCTATGATCATCTATCGATACCAGGATGAACATAACCTTCTAATGGAAATTTCTTCCATCTTATGGGTCTTGATTCCAATAAATGGAGGTTATTTATCGGAAATGGTTGGAGGAAAACTCACGATTAAGAATATTCCCACTGTACGGGAGTTTTATGATGTCTTTCTAGAGAAATTTCCAGGTCTTCCACCGAATCGTGATGTTGAGTTTTCAATAGAACTCATACCGTGTGCTCTTCCCATTTCAAAGACTCCTTATAGAATGTCCCTAATGGAGTTGCAGGAATTGAAGAAGAAAATCCATGAGAATCTTGAAATGGGATTCATACGCCCTAGTGTATTATCTTAGGGAGCACGGGTCTTGTTTTTTTAGAAGAAATATGGATCAATGAGACTCTTCATTGGTTATTGGGAACTTAAAAAGATCACTATCAAGAACAAATATCTTCTCCCATGAATTGATGACTTTTTTGACCAACTACACAGTGCTCAATACTTCTCCAAGATTGATCAATGTTAAGGGTATTATTAATTAAGGGTCAAAAAGGAGGATATACCAAAGACGGCTTTCGTACAAGGTATGGAAACTATGAATTTACAGTGATTCCATTTGGTCTTACTAATGCCCCTAAAATATTCATTGCCTTAATTAATAGAGTCTTTAGAGACTATCTTGATTAGTTTGTGGTAGTCTTTATAGAATATATTCTCGTCTATTCAAAGATAAAGGAAGAACATGAAGATCATATGAGAATTCTATTAAAGACCCTTATAAAGGAGAACAATTATGAAAAATTTACCAAGTGTGAATTTTGGCTTCAAAAAGTTTCATTTTTTGGGTCACATAATCTCATAAGAGGGGATATATGTAGATCCAGCAAAAAACAGAGGTTATAGAAAAATGGTTGAGACCAACAACAGTAACCGAGATCCAAAGTTTTCTTGGTTTGGATGGATATTATTAACGTTTTGTCAATGATTTTTCACAGTTATCTAATCCACTCACCAGGTTCACTGGAGAAGGAGTTATGTTTTGAAGAGTGTGAAGAGAATTTCAAGGAGTTAAAAAGAAGGTTATCCAGTGCACCTGTGCTCACACTACCTTGTAGTGGAGAAAGGTTTGTGATCTATAGTGATGAATCCAAGAAGGTATTATGGCGTGTTCTCATGAAAAACGATATGGTGATAGATTTTGCCTCACAATAGTTGAAAATCAATGAGCAAAATAACCCAACTCATGATTTGGAGTTAGCTGCGGTAATCTTTCCATTAATGATTTGGAGGCGTTATCTTTATGGTGAATGGTGTGATATTTATACAGATCAAAATTTTTTAAAGTACATTTTTACACAAAATGATCTGAATATGTGGAAAAGAAGATGATTGGAGCTGCATAAGGATTACGACTGCTCAATTAATTACCACCCTAGGAAAGAAAAAAATGTGGCAGAGGCATTAAGTCAACAAGACCATGCTAGCTTATCCATGATGAGGTTCTCAAAAGATCCAATATTTATGGATTTACAAAGTATGGATCTTGGAATTATAATTGAATGGGAAAAATGTCATCTTTCACAAATTAATGTTCAACCATCTATACATGTGAAGATTAAAGAGGCACCGAAAGGAGATGTAGATTTAAAATAGATGGTGATAAATGTTCCTGAATACCACATTGATTTTGATGAAATAATAAGGTTCATGAATTGGTTTTGTTTTCCTCCAATACTAGAATTAAAGAAGGAAATATTTGATAAAGCTCATAGTTCTTCATTCTCTATTCACACTGGAAGAACAGAGATGTATAGGGACCTGAAGAAGTACTTCTAGTGGGATGGAATTAAAAGAGATGTTGCTGAATAGGTCTCTTGATGCTTGGTTTGTCAGCAAGTTAAAGCTGTAAGACAGAAGTCTAAGGGGATGTTACAACCATTACCCATACCATAATGGAAATGGAAAAAACATCACTATGGACTTTATTACTGGACTTCCTAAAACATACAAAGGCAATAATGCTATCTGGGTTATAGTTGATTATCATATGAAGTCATCACACTTCATTGCTATTATAGAAGATTTATCTCTTGATTCTCTTACCAGGATATATGTGAAGGAAGTGGTAAGATTTCATGTAGTACCACTTTCCATTATATCTGATCAGGACCTGAGGTTTTCCTCAATGTTTTGGCAAAGTCTTCAGCATACTCTAGATACAGATTTGAGTTTCAACACTGCTTATCATCCTCAGACAGACGGTCAGTCTGAGAGGACAATTAAAACTCTAGAAGACATGTTGAGAGCTTACTCTATAGATTTCAAAGGTGTTTGGGATCCACACCTACCATTGGTGGAATTATCTTATAATAATAAATTTCACTCCAGTATTCAGATGGATTCTTACGAAGCTCTCTATGGAGAGACATGTCGAACTCCAACTTGCTAGGATGAAGCTGGGGAAAGAAAGCTATTAGGACCTGATCTTGTTGATGAGATGGCAGAAAAGGTAAGATCTATTAAACAACACATAAGAGAAGCTCAGATTCGACAAAAAAGTTATGCTGATAACTGAAGAAAAGACCTAGAGTTTGAATAGGATGATAAAGTGTTCTTACGAATATCTCCTTGGAAGAGAGTAATGAGATTTAGAAAAAAGGGCAACCTGACCCCTAGGTATATTGTTCCTTTTGAAATATCGAATCATCTTGGGAAGGTATATTACCGATTGGTGCTTCCACCGAATCTCTCTCAAATTCATGATGTGTTCCATGTATCTCTCCTCAGAAAGTACATACCTGATCCTTTACATGTACTAAGCTTAGAAGTTGTACCGTTGGAGAAAGATCTTCCTTATGAAGAGCAGACAATGGAGATTCTAGATCGTAGAAAAAAAGTTCTACGAAACAAGACCACTCACATGGTTAATGTTTTATGGAGGAACCACCAATTAGATGAAGCTACATGGGAACTTGAGGAAATTATGAGGGAATGGTATCCTTATATGTATTATACGAAGTGATAAATTTCGACGGTGAAATTCATTTTCAAGTGGGGATGAATGTAACACCCTAATGTTTTATGAGAAATAATATTTTTAATGTCTTATTATATTTGTAACACTAATATTATCTTTTACTACACACAACACTGGCTTGGCTTGCGTTAGTTGCAAGAGCAACCTTCCTCGATAGCATGCATTGTATGCAATGCCGAGTTTCACTAAACAATGATATATTCTATGAACTAGAGGTTATGAATAGTATAAACCGAATTTTTAATTTTACAGCATTATAATTCATCTTACACATTTTCTATAATGAGATATGAAAACAAAATGAATTTTTCTGATAAAAGAAGTATTTTTAAAAAAAATCTAGTTTTACCACCTTTTAATGGTGCACCCATTTTAAATATAATTTTTTGACAAGTTTATAAGTTCTATTTTACAAAATAATCTTCTTCTTTTGAGTTAGGATATAAAAATTTACATTGGATAATTTTTTATACTTTTCTGATAACATTCATATTTTGATGAATAGTAAAAATAAGCTAATTTTTTCATAAAAACACAATTTTTAATCAAGATAATTTATATGTTTAAATGAGAAAATTTAATAGTTTTAAAGTATAAATAGAATATTTTTTTACAATTTAATATAATTTATTTCATTACCATTCATTTTACATTGAATTCATAGCTAAAAACATTTCAATCTTTGACAATGTTTTAACTTTTAAAAATCTTTTTTTACAACGGGATTAATATTAAATTAATTACTTCAACTTCTGTGTTTTAAAATTTAAAACACAGATACAATATTTGGATCCAGTGGGCCAAATTATCTTAATAGGTTACTTTTAATTTTTTTGACATTATGAATAGTAACTAGGGTAATTTTTATTTACTACACTTAAGGGTTTATCGGGTAATTAAGGATACAAATAACATTATAAAATTACCCTAACACCTGAAAAATTTATACTGGATGAATGAAAGGTGTACCATTTAACCTATGGGTCAGAATAGATTCATTTGATGGACTTTTGACCACGAATATTATATAATTATTATTAAAACCAAAGAAAGTGACCACATGTCACTCTCTTATATCTTATAAGTGTAATAATTTTAATTTAGTGATAAAATTTATAAAACATCGAACATGAATAGTCTACAGAAATATAATAAAATTATCTACATCATGTGAATTTATTTAAAATTTTTAGGGATTAAATAATTATAATTAATGATGACACAATAGTGATGTGGAAATTATTTTATTGATTGAAATATCAAATAAATGGTTTTAAAAATATTAAAATAAATATTATATAAAATATTTAAAGTGAACCACGAATTTTCTGGATGAATATTACATGTTAGGAATCTATTAAATATTTTGGACTGAATATATCCTTTGTGTAGATTTTATTAGAAATCAAATAATTGAATAGTGTCAAAATTGACACTATTGTTATTTAATAAAATTAACATATTATGAAATTGTTTAAAAATCAAAAAAATATTTAAAAATTATATATTCAAATTTATATGGTCTATAATGTCATAAAGTATCCAATTATTGGAAATTCACAACACATAATATATTATTTATAACAATTTAAATTTTAGAATACTGTAACAATAAATAAAACTAAATAGATTAAATAAGGATAATTCAATTTGATAAGATTTAAAATAAATTCAAAAAATATATAAATTTTATTGGATGATTATATTAAAACCCTATCTCATCTCATATTGGAATTTAGTCATTTTTGGACGTTTTTAAGTGGTGTTGGAATTTATTATAAATTAATATTTCTTATGTTTCCAAAGGTGCCCCTCTCCTCCATTATAAACGGTCACCTCTTCCGTCTCCTCCTCACACCATTATGAGCCTTAATGATCGGCCTACCCCTGCCAATTTAACTATAAGACTTCCCTAGAAACATACTAGAGGTCATGGTATTCTTCCAAAATAAACTTTAGTGCCCTAGGAGGATTTTTAGAAGTGGTGCGTCGAAGAAGATATAATATCCTTTACCGATCCTTTTAAATTTATTTCTTGTTCAACTTCATATTCATTATGGGTTTCAATAAAAAGTAATAAAATACATATAACTAATATACTGATATGATATTATTAATATGAAACAATCCTATTTCACCTTTTATCCATCCTATGGCAGATGAAATCACCACGTGTGCGTACGTACGGAATACAGTCTCCACGCCATGGTGTAATCTGTTTTCCACCACCACCTTACATGGATGGGTATAATGGAATAATGAATAAATGTATATGTTTATTATAACATGATACTAATTCTGAGATATTCTATCTTCCACTCTAGTACAATTCAATAATTATGGGAACGATATTGTCTCTCGTCCGTACGTACGGATTACCGTCTCCACAATGCGATGTGATTCGTTATACATGATCTTCATTAAACCATGATTATATAAATGAATTGATTGAATAAATCTGATATATTTTATAATAATACCATTATGTAAATTATGTATCTATAACCTAAAAAGATGAATAAAAATTTATTCGACAAAACACGCATAAGAACATAATGCAATAAACACCCGAATAACAAGTAGCCATGAAATATTACTTTTAAAGAAGCTAAGAATATAACCATATATGATATCATAAAAATGAGTATGATTATGGAAAAATTCAATTAAATTATTTAAATCATTATAGAGTAGGTTCGGACATGTACAAATCATATCATACCTACGGTACGGGAAAATCTCGCAATCTCATTTTTATCCGAGAATGATTATACTTCAGAATTTACTGGGGAATATTTATCATCCACATCCATGTTTCCTCAATATGTAATATTATTTATATCATCCTATAAATTTTTAAATCCAATTTTACCTATTGGTTAATTTTTAGTAATAGTTATGAAAGTAATATTTTGTCATTTTCAGTACGATATACTTTTTGAATTTTCCATCCAATGTATGAGAAAATGTTTTTTAACATATATGGCAAGAATGGATTTTTATGATTTCATAGAACATTATTTCCATGAAGCTAAATTTTCAATTTTTCAAGATTATTTTTAATTAACTTGTTTTAGTTTAAAATTTTATGACATGTGAAGAAAGGAAAAATGTTTTTGAAGGAGAAAGGATATTTTCCTCGAGAATAGAGTTCAAGTGTTTAATCAAAATTATTTTCCATCTAAGATAATATTGGGTCCTGTTTCTATCCCTATTGTTACAATGATTGGATTATCTTATGATATAATTATTTGTGTTAAGTCCTTTGATCTTATATGCATTATGTTACGATGGCATGATGATTAAGAATCCCATTTTTTATTGCATGGGTTATGCTATAATGTATGATTTATGATTTTGTGGCACACATAAGAATGGTTTCATTATGATCTGGGTGGGACCTATATCTCCCTCCAATTCATTGGGTAAATATTAATATCTCATGAGATAGACATGGCAAGAATGGCAAGTTAGTCTAGTCCAGTGATACAAGGCTAGAACAATGAATGAACTCGGTTCAGTAATGGACATTGTTCGCTATGATAGTCTTAGAAATAACTCTTGAATAATATGAAATGATTATCTATGATTATGTGTGTATTCCATAAAGATTCATGTTTTATTTTATGATTGTTGGGATTAAATTTCACTACTATGATTTACACCATGTTATGATATTATGATATATTTTGTAGATTAAGATTTTCAAAATGTTATGTTCTTATGAATTTGAAATGATTGATATTTCCTTTGATTACCCTTACTAAGCTTTTGGGATCACCCTTTTGTATGTTTTTTCCCCAGGTCAGGAAGAAGGGTAATAATTAGGATATTCCAAAAGGGTCTCTAGATATGATGAAATAAATGGGGGACAATGTAGATGCTTTATGAACCAGTTTATTATGTTTCCTAGTATCTAAAGACACTATACCTATACAGTCCTATCATGGTTTTGTTATATGTTGTAATAAGTATGCTTCAATTCTGAAGTAATAACAATTTATGTAATGTATGGGTCATTATATCACATATATTCTATAACGATTTCATTATTACCGTCAATGTGTAGTGGTTATGAAAACAAAATTTCATCTCTTCGTGGAGGTGGTAGTACACACATACACACTAGAGATGTTTACTTTTCCCACAAGATGGGAATGATTTGGATAGTAATTATTCGATAATAATAATTAAAATAAATGTATTTAAGATAATGATGTAATTATTTAATAATATATTCCATATATTTATAGGAATTAAAAATGAAATAAAATCAAAAGTACTCGGTTAATAGTTATACCACTTTGTTGAGAAACATTGATTGTATAGAACATTAAGCCTTGAAGGGTTGATATTTGGGAAAGAACCTAATATATATAATATGAGAAAGGAATATAAGACGGTAATAGGGAATTTATTATCTAATATATAAGGATAAAAAATTATGAACAAGTGATAAGTGAAGATGACCATATATACGGGTGGTCAAAAGAACACTTGAAAATACATATAATATTTTAATATAATTTACATAATAATAATGAAAATTAGAAATTAATGGAAATAATTTTTACTTAAAGTAATTATATAGTATATGTACATTCCAAAAAATAAAATTTATAAATGTTTAAGTAGTATTTCACAGCTTATCTTTGGTTTAACCCCTCATTAAACCATTTTAACCCTAATTGTGGTAACACATTTTTTTTATTTTAAGGGTCAAAAAATTAATTATAATGTTAAAACTAGATAAAAATTGTCCATGTATACAATTTTATTCCATTTTCAATCCAAATTTTCCACTTCAAGTACTTTTTTAAACCATTTAATAAAATATTATTTAACATAAAATATCATAGAGGCCATTTTTGACTACTTATTTAATCTAACTTCAAAAAGAAGAAGAAAACTACAAAATATGAATATTAACCCATTAAAAAATTTATAGTTTATAATTACCTTTTAATTTTAGTTAATACATCAATTAATCAACTAAATATTACTTTTATTACTTTTAAAATCATATTACTTGATTTTTCTACATCAATATTAAAAACTGTATTAGCTTTGGGTAAGTATTTAAGGTAATTATATCATCAAAAATAAAATAAAACATTAATTACTATCATAAAAATCCTTAATATATATTCAATATAACCATATATATTCTTCCATAATTTATTTTATTCTAATTAGAACATATAATAGTTTAAAATCACGAAAATGGAATTTCGTATGTATCCTTTTCAAAAAATAATATAATTGTTATAATCAAAGGAATGTTGAAGAAAATGATATAATTTCATATATATGATTTATTTTTTAAAACACTCTAATAAAATAGGATAAATTTAGATGTCAGGAGAATATTTTGGTCGTATTTCATAGTTTTAACTTTTTTTTACCCTTTCCAAGGTGACCAATGTTTTCAAAAATTACTATTCATAATTACCAAAAAATAAATGGGGAATGTTTATAAATTTTTAACCTCTTGATTCCACATATTTAATCCATTTTTAAATATTCAATTTCTATAATTTTAATAAATCCTTTTTTAAATAAATGCAAAAAACTCAATGAAAACCATTTAACGATAAATCCATTTTTGAGCATAAAACTGGATTTATATTTTTCGCAGGCCAAATAAAAACATTTTGTTGAATGTTAAATTTTTTTATTGAAACAACTTTATAAATTTTATTTAAATAATTAATAAATAGTGATTATTTTAATCTAGTAAGATAAAAAAACATTATTTGTATAAAAACATATTTTTCATAAATACAAATCTTTTAGCATTTAAATGATTTTATCAATTGATAACCAATGAATTAGTTCTATGCATGTATAAAAAATAATTTAAAATAATTTAATTATTATTATTCATCAAAACAAATAAAATTTCTAGGTGAAAAATATCACATTAATTAATAATATTTCAATAGTATATCATGTTTAGTTTAAACATGGGTTTTCATGTAAAGTAAGCTATCAAATTTATTTAAAGAGAAATATATAATAAAAAATAAGGGTGCTAAATTAGAAGTGTTATTTTTTTATTATAATAGTTTTTAAAAAAATAAATGTAATCAAACAACGTTGTCCATATAAGTTGTATGAAATAAAAATTTTTATTTATTATTATTCAAAATAGAACATTTTTCCTAGTTCTGTTAGTGTGTTCAAACATCAACCAAACTTGTTTTCTCATAAATGGACAATTTTCATAGATGGTATTAGTAATATGGTAAATTATGTTAGTATAAATTGTATAAAATAACAATCTGTATTCTTTACAAATCAAAATAGTTTCTTGATGTATAACAATTCTCTTATAGCACTCTTGCAAAGAAATTATTGTTCGTAAAATTGGTTTCGTGCAAACAATATGTAATGTTTCAAAATAGTTTCTTTAAGAATTATAATTTAAAATTTATTATGGATGGTTCATTAGATACACTATAATTAAAATTATCATATATATCATTCATCAAAAAAAAATTCTTCCTGCATTCCAAATTTAGTAGAATATAATATTTTTTACACTTCTAGTTGTGGGGTTCAAAAATCAACAAAACACATTTTCTTAGAAGTGTTAAATTTTTCTATATGGTATTAGTAATTTTGAATATTATTTCATTATAAGTGTTATAAAAAACCAATATGGGTGATTTTCAAATCAAAATAGTCTTTTGATTTATAATAATTCCCTCATAGTACGGGTAAAAAAACTATAACTCCTAAAATCGGTTTTACACAAAAAATTGTAGATTCTTAAAATTGTTTCCCAATATATTAAAATTAAATTAAGACTATAAATGTTTCATTTCATTCATTAAAATTAAAATATATTTTAATTTTTGTATAGGCATCACTATTCACTAAAAAACAACAACTTTGATCCAATAATTTCAGTGCCCCGCCACTCTTCCAATTCTATGGCAGTATAACTTCAAATATGACATTATAAATTGGTTTATTGGTCATAATACAATAGAAAAAAATATAGAACTTATTTTAAATTAGGATACTACTACAAAAATTACATTTTGAGGTGCTTTTTGGATGTGATTGAGAAGTTTGATTTTTCGTGATTGGTAATTAGCTACATGTAATGAAAAATGATATTAGATATGACATTACCATTATAATAAAACTATTAGAAGTAAAATACATCATAAAATGAAAAAAAATCCATCACAGAACTATCATTGTTCTTATTTAATTCAATTGTTCCAGCCCTTGGCCTTTGGTTTCTTAAAATATTTTTACTATATAACCCACCCTGTTTTGTTTGCTGTTAAATTAATCCTTTCTTAATATTAGGTCACAAGTTTCATGGAAAAACTGTCTAACTATTGTTGTATTTGCAGCAGTAGAAAATAATTAAAAAATTACTAAATTTGGATAAGGTTGTGTCATAATCCGCATCTCTCTTACATGAAACAGTAATTAACCTCATTCCTATTTTTGATAAATATTTTTAATGTTTTTAAAACATAATTCATATAAGAATTTACATAATCCGAATCTCCATAAAAAATTAACATATTTTTAGTAATATAGGACCACCTACATAAAATATATTTTTCAATTATTGGTCTCACATCATACCAATAAAAAGTTTTAAAACATGAAAACAAATATACCCAACTAGCTCGAATTTTTGATATGAACATTGAACAAATTCATTAGAAGCATCATATAATATATGAAAATAATCTTCACAACCAACCATTACAATGACATAAATAAATTTAACTGTGAATTATTTATGTGATATAAAAAAAAGAAAAAATATCTTTATATTGACGTCAAAATAAATTAAATACCTTAGGAGTATACATTGAATCAACCTGACACATCAATGAATGTAAAAGTTAAAGATTATGACGTAACTTATCCCGCATTTCAAATTCATAATTTTTTTCCCAATACTTATTTTTATCTAAAAATAAATCAAATATAATAGATAAATATACAACACCTAACTTATGATGAATAATATATTTAATTAGTCTATTTAAACTTTTACTTAATTTAGTGTTGTTAATACCAAGTATTAAATAATCTCTCAAAATTTTAATCACCCGCTTATCTCAAAACACAAATAAATAATCTAACCACTATGATTTCCCTTCCCATGTTATTCATTATGAGAATACCACTTCTAATTAATCTCATTCTAATCAAGGTATTAGAACATATACTTATTAAAGTTAGATAGAAAACTAGATCCAAATTTCATCCAATTACCAAAATGTTTATAGCCATTTTCAATAAATTCCATTTACAAAGGCAATGTCAAATTCACACAAAAACATTGAATTTTTTTTCCTATTATTGAATTCTGATTAGTAAATATATTTTCATATAGATTCATGTGATGCACTAGTAAGTTATATTTTTAAACAACCAACAAAGGGAACACATAGTTTCATCATATACCAAAAGTTTCCCCAAAATCTCATGATAATGGTTAAAACCCACAATTAAACCTAAGGGATTATAGTAACTTTCTGTAATGAAGGTGGATATGAATAAAACAACATGTACAAAGAACTCATTATCTATATTCATTTTTTGATCATCCTATAATATATTTTTTATTTTCTTAGCCATGTTAAATTACATAATATAATCAAATGATGGATTTTCCTTACCATTTCATTCTAGGTACTCTAGAATGAAACATGTATCATCATAATCCTATTCAATTTATCATTTAGAATGTAAGAAATTAAACTTATCCACATATGTGTAGCTACTTTCATCTTGACCTCCTATAAAATCTTTCACCGATAAGAAAATAATCATTTAGTTTTATACATGCTAAAACATTCACATCTAACTCAACTATTTGTGATTCTATTATTTTTTTGGGGCCTCATCATATTAATTGATCTAGGATTATTCATGGGATGGTTATTCCCCACTAAAAATTATTTACATATATATTTCCCATAAGATAATAAATAGACCCCCATTCGAGCAAGGAAACCTATACATGTCAAGGTATTAAGAATTTTTTCCATTCTATCTTGTTTATCAACCTTCCTATGACCTTATTTACTACATGTATAAATATATGTTGTGGGGATTCTTTTATCTATTATTTATTTACTAAATTTTTTTGGATTAATAGAAACAATTTTAGTTCCTCATACGTAAAATAGAAACATTTTTCATCTTTAAGTGATTTGAACTTCATCCCTTGTTTAGTAAATGATGATGAAAAATAAACATCATCAACATTGGACAAAATATAAAACATAGAAAATTTGATTCAAGGAAATATGAAAATGATTTTAAATGAAATTATCACTGAAATTTATAAATTACATCGGTAAAACATTCAATTTATGTTTCATGGGAACTTCTAGTGAAACATTCTGTGGAAGTTCTAGTGAACGTTCCAATGAAACTTCCCTTAAAAATTTCACTAAATATTTCAGAATCAAACAAAATATTATATATATATATATATATATTCCAAAGTTATAAATAAAATGAAATATATATATATATATTATATTTATAATTTACATATATTAAAAAAAATATTAAAAAAAATTAGGTTTCAATGTGACATATTTTAAAAAGGTATTTATAATAAAATATATTGTACAAAATATTTGTATTATATTTGTTACATAATTTTTATAAATATAATGTCTATAATTTTTTTAAAATAAAATATAATTAAAATTATAAGAAAAAATGTATATAATATTTAAATAAAAATTTAAATATTATTTATATATTTAGGAAAAATATTATTTATAAGTATAACAATGAAATTGTTTTATAAATTTATAATAAATTCACATATAAAATATATTTAATATATTTTTAAAAAATTATTTATAAATAACATTTATAAATATTTTGAGTGAAACTTTGAATGGTTGTTTTAGTGAATGTTTCAGTGCAACTTACAATTAATGTTTTGATGAAAGTTCTTGAGAAACTTTCTTTGAAGGTTCCATTTAACGTTCTATTAATATTTCATGTGGAAGTTCGAGAGAAATTTTCATTATGAAACAAAAAAAATATTTATAAATATATATAACTAACAATACATATTATATATTAATAAAAATTATATTTTAAATATACATTTGAAATAAATATTGTTATATAAATTTTTTTTTATATTTTTATATAATTTTTGTTAACATAATATCTATATATTTATTTATTGAAATATAATATAAATAAAATTACTATAAAAAGTGTATATACTATATTAATAACAAAGTTAATAAAATATATAAAAATTTATGAAAATAAATATTTATAAATATAACCAACAAAAATATTTTTAATAAAATTATAACTAAATCAAAATTTATACTAAATTTACTTATAAAATATATTGAATATATCTTTTAAAAAGTATTTATAAATAACATTTATAAAACCTTTTAGTGAAACATTAAATAGATGTTTCTACGAATGTTTTAGAGGAAGTTCTAATGGAATTTCTAATTCATGTTTTAGTTAGAGTTCTATTAAAAGTTCCATTGAATGTTTTATTGAAGTTTAATGAATGTTTCAGTGGAAGTTCTAATAAATGTTCCAATGGAAGATACAATGAATTTTTATGTAAACATTCTACTAAAAATACATTTAAATTTATATTGAATGTTTTATAATATAAAAAAAAGTATATTTATAAAATTAAATAACTAAAAAATAATTATATTATATTAATAAAAATTATATTGAAGAACAAAATTATCAATAAATGTTATTATATGGAATATACGTATTATATTTGTATCAAAATATTTATAAATATAATATAATCATAATTACAATAAAAAATGTATATATTATATGAATAAAAATATTAATATAATTTTTATATTTACAAAAATAAATATTTACAAACATAACACACAAAACTATTTTTTAAAAATATAAAATAAAAATATATTTATATTAAATTTAGTTATAAAATATAATTAATATATATTTTTAAAAAAATATTTATAAATAAAATAAATGTCCTTTTAATGGAATTTCTAGTAAATTTTATGGTTCATGTTCTTGTATGTGTTCCAGAATTTATTTTAGTGAAGTTCAATCAACGTTTCTGTGAATGTTCCAATGAAAGTTACAGAGGATGATCTAATGAAAGTTTCAGTGGAAACTCCAATGAATGTTCTAGTGGATGTTCTAGTGAATTTTTTAGAATAAAATAAATATTATGTTTATAAAATTAAATAAATTAAAAATGCATACTATATATTAATAAAAATTATATTCTACACAAAAATTATAATAAATTAAATAATATAATATATTTGTATTATATTTCTTTAATAAATTTTATAATTAATATATATATATATATGTGATAAAAATTGTTATATAAAAATATATATTATATATTAATAAAAATGTAGACAAAATTTGTATATTTATGAAAATAAATATTTATGAATATAATAAATATAAATTTTTTAATAAAATTACAACTTAAAAAATTTATAACAAATGAACTTATAAAATATATATATTTTTTTTAAGAAAAAAATATTTATTAATATTATAACATTTTCAATGATAGTTTTGTGAAATATCATGTGAATGTTTCATTGAATTTCTTAGTTTTAGTGAATTTTTTTTCATTTAATTTTTCGTTGAATATTTCACCTATATTTATAGTGAAACTTTTAGTGGATGTATCATGGAAGGATTTAGTGATAAATTCAGCGTATGTTTCAGCATAGGTTTTTTTATTTATATCAGTCCAATTTTCAAAGGGTGTTTCTGAAAACATAACTAAAACATTCCTTAAAACATCCAAAAAAATCATTGCATCACTAAAATTCAGCATACAACATTGGGAAGAAAAAATTTCAAATTTAACCAAAATAATAACATGTGTTGTAATGCACTGACCCCAAAATCCCAAATCTAGTGCATTTTTTCATTACATTATAATGATTACAATAAATCAAATCCTAAATGACCGATCAATTTAGAAATCATGGAAAGCCATATAATATACATGATATCCACAATAAATTATGAAATATAAAATAAAAACATGGTAAAAATAAAATAGATAAACAGCATCTGTGGAAATCATTCAAAGGGTTTCTCTTCATAACCTAGGGAAAGAAAATATAATAAGTGTGAGCTAAAATAATCATTAAGAGAATGTTGAGCATAAGCAATATTGAATCAATGAGAATAAATCAATATATAAAGGTAAATGTAATTACCCAAGCTTGACATACATGTATATTACATTAATTTTATAGAATACATTATACTTGAACCAAATAGTTTCCCAAAGACCATATTATTTTAGTGTCTTTGAAAATTGGGAAAACATTTTTCTAAATTGATGAATAATCTTCAACATCTCCCAAATAGATTTTCCCTGTTATATTTCCTACCAAAAACCATTATTTATATCCCAGGGAATAGATAATATGTCAAAAGGGTGAGCTAAAATGATCAGTAAGCATAAAAGATATCATACAAAATGTTACCATAAGAATGTAAAAAATGAACATAAATTTCAAAAACCATACTAAATTTAACATATATCAAAATCTTGATTGATGAAAAAAAACCTTGACATTTCATAAGCCATAAATCCTAATGGAACACATGACATGTGAAAATAACTTTTACCTAAAACATTGAATTGTGTAATCACATAATCATAGAAAATAATTTCCCTAATATACATGGCTCATTTCCAAGACCATAAAAGTGTAAAAAGTCCATTACTGAACCACGTTTACTTGCCATTCCAACCCTGTATTTCTGAACAAGATTTACTTATCATTCCAACTCGGTATTACTGAACCAGATTTACTTTCCATATATTCATGTCCATCTCATGAAACATATATATTTATGCAATTCATTGGTAGGAGATAAATTTCCCACCCATCTCATAATTAAATCTTTCTTATGTATTCCATAATACATAAAACATTCATCATATCATAACATAAGGAATAAAATTGGGTTTCTTAAAAATTATTCCATCATAGCATAATCCATATAAAAAATGTATTTCATAAATATAATTCCATTATAAACTCAATAAAATCATATCAATAATAGGGATATAATCATAACCCTATTTAAATAATTTTATTGTATAGAGAAAATAATTTTGATAAAACACTTGAAATTAATTCTTATGGAAATTTTTTTTTCTTATATAAAAACATATTATTTTCTCAAAATTCCATAAAATTTTTATATATAATATATTTTCAAATAAATATGAAATTTTATAGAGTAATATTCATTGAAATATGACATTATTATAACCTAAAAATCCATTCACACTGAAATGTTTAAAAAAATCATTCTCTTTTTACATTTTCTGGAAAATTCAAAAACTACCTGACATCGAAAACAACAAAGATGATTATTTTCTCACCATTTAATAAAAATTAACCAATGGATAAACATGGTTCTAAATAATTTTATAATAATAGAAAGATTATTTTGGAATACATAATTAGGAAACCTATACATGGATGGTAAATAGACCCTAGTAAATACAAACGTATATAAAATCTTGGGTAATAATGAGATTTT
Organism: Viscum album; assembly: GCA_963277665.1. Taxonomy (NCBI): domain Eukaryota; kingdom Viridiplantae; phylum Streptophyta; class Magnoliopsida; order Santalales; family Viscaceae; genus Viscum; species Viscum album. The sequence continues at coordinate 1,515,466,282 of OY728156.1, read as the reverse complement.
GAAATTATCGCTTGACCGATTTATAATCTGTTGAATATTATGACTAATAAAATAAATAAAATAATATTCATTTTAAAACCTTCAAAATAATAATAATTAAAACATTCATGGTAATAATAAACACAACTCTAAAGAAATAGGTGGTGTTTAAGACATATGTCCCCTAGAAATAAAAGTGAAAAAATAATACCTTACAGAAGGTTTGATATCCTTTGTATGTATAAAACCCTATGGTATAATTATTTAATTAATTTAATTAATTTATTATAGAATCATATTCATTTTTATGATATAATATATAATCATATTATCAACTTTTTGTTAGTAACATTTTATTGTTACTCGTTATTCAGGTATTTAGTATTCTATTTTATTATGCATATTTTTTCAAATAAGATACAGTTATCATTCTTAGGAAATAGTTATATTATTAAGAAATGTTATTAAAATAATATATACCAAATTTATTCAATATTTTCATTTATATGATCATGATTTTATTGATATCTTTTGTAATGAATTGCATCGCATCGTGGAGACGGTAGGTCGCACGTACACACGAGAGAAGGTATCATTCTGATAATCATGAAATGATATTGAAGGGGATTCCATATATTTTGTTCTAGAAAAAATATCATTTTATAATAATAATTTATTGTTATAATTTCCATCGTTATAACTATCCATGTAAGGTGGTGGTGAAAAACAGAATACACCACAGCGTGGTGACGGTAAGTCGTACGTACGCACACATGGTGATTTTTTTCATTGGATGGATAAAAGGTGGAATATTGTTATTATATAACAACAATAATATCTCATATTATAATTTATACAAGATTTATTACATATTAATAGAAACAACACATTAAGAGTAAGTAGAAGAAGAAGGGATTTCAAAGAATCGGTAGAGGAGATTACCTCTTCTTTGACGTCCCCCCTCTAAATATCCTCTTGAAGGCATTAGAGTTGGTCGTTTGGGAAGACCAAAACCTCTATAATGTAACCAAGGAAGATGATAAGGTAAATGGGTAGTGCATGAATGATCATGACAGATGAAAGTTATCTGAAGTGGTTAATGAGGAGTTTCCCTTTTATAATTAAGGTGAGGGGAACTTTTTGAATATATAAAAGTATTAAATTATAAATAAATAAAACCACATCCAAAAACATAAAAATATCATAATATATGTTATAATATGAGATAAGGTAGTATTATCATTAACCAATAATTTTTAGATTTGTTTTTATATCATTTTAATCCTTATTATTTCGTTTTACCTTTAATTGTTCTCTTTTAATTATAACTATGGTAACAAATTTTTTAATGTTAAATTAGTGTCCTTTTTTACTAATATGATGTCAATTGGAATATAAATGAACAATATGAAAATATTTAGAGTAAAAAAATTATTTTATATTTTTGAAAATGTATTATTATTTTTAAATAATTTAAAAATACATTATTTGGAAAAAATATAAATAGTGTTAATTTTAACACTATTCATTTAATGGATTTTTAATAAATATCAAGATAAGATTTTATCCTCAAACTAAATATTTTATTATTTATCTTATAGTCCAGTAGAATCTTTAAAATTTATTGGATATGTTTACTATCCCAAATTAAATTTATTTTAATATTTTTAATAACATTAATTTGATATTTCTAATAATATAGTAATAACTGCATCACTATTATATAAATAATAAATAAACATTTTTTAAAAAAATTTAAAATAATATAATATAATTAATATAATACTCTATTTTTCATAAGAAGACTTACAGTCGAATATATCTCTTGGAAATGAATACATTAAAAAAGATATAGTTATTAAATCATGAATGGGACTAGTTTAACATCATTTTAAATAAAATAATATAAGTGTCATAATCTATTCTATAGGGATCCAAACGGTCAATAAATTGACACTTGGATGATTCTAGTTGATATATACTTGACCAATACGATTGGATCAATTATTTTAGTCTTTTAATATTTATTATAATTTTAATAATTATAATTTTAATGATTTTTCATAAATTAATTAATTTTATCTTCTTTAATGTATATGCCTTTAAAGAAATTATTTATTTCCTAAAATTTACAAATAAATTAACTTCACAAATATAAACATGTTGTATTTGAAATGAGTATTTACATTAAAATTTATTTATTATATAACCTTATATTAAAAATGGTATATTTATTAAAACAACATTGTGTGATCATTTCAGTTTTAATAAATAAATAATATAAATATCATAATTCCACCCAAGTGGTCAAAAACGTCAAAAAGAAAATTTTAAATTGAAAATATATTTCTTAAGTTAAAATTTTTCATTTAAATTCGTTCATAATAGAAATATTTTCCCATGTGGACACATAATAGATATAAAGACATAGAAAATGACACTTTTTATCTTTCATTGAATTAAATATTATTTAATTCATTTTCATGGAAAAGATTACATTTAATGATATAATTTGGATCCTTAAAATTTAAGTGTCTAATTTTATTCATATAATAATATTTTTCCATTTTTTGGGTTATTTTATAGTCTTTATAATTTTTTTACCTAAATTAAATAATTTAAACTTTACCGTTGTAACAAAAATTACCATAGTTACTATTAATTTTGAAAAAAAATAATTGGGACATATTTTTTCAAATTTAATCCTTATGTATAAAAATATAAAATCCATTTTTTTAAAATTCAAATCCCATAAGTTGTAGAATTAATTTAAAAAAAATTCATGAAACATTTTTCAGAAAAATGTTTTTTTAGAACGGAAATTGTTTTTCTAATAAATTTGTTTATAAAATCAATTTCCTAAACCATAATTATATAAAAATTAACTAGTTAATATTTAAAACTAATCCAAAATAAATTTTTATATTATAGTGACTTTATTAGAAAATACAGGTTTAAATAAAAATTAGTATTTTTACAATTCATCAAAAAATGAAACTTATCAAAAAAATACCAAACATTAAACCAAGGTGTATTTGGATACTAAAATTTCAAATAATATATTTTATGAAATATTATATAAAAAAGTGGGAAGAAGTATATTTAAAATTGGTGTTCCATCAAAAGACAGCAAAATTGCATTTTTTCAAAAAATAAATCTTTTATCCAACCAATTATATTTATTCTTATTTCATGTCTAAGAAACATATATGATGATTTTTAAACATTATATTTAACATATTAAATATTTAAATCATTAATAAAATTCATCAATAATATTTTTTCAGAAGTAAGTTATTATTGTTCATACCTGACATTATAATTACGAGGTTATAATGTATCATAATAATATTTGGTTGATCACTTATACTTAGTATTGTGTGAAATTAATAATATCAAAAGAAATATAAATTGTCTTGTAACATATTCAAGGAATTTTTTTGCGTATACCTCAATCAAAGTTGGTTTTTCATGTCGTTAAAATATATCATGGTGTAATATACAACACAAGACATCGATGAAATAAAAAAATCTATCTCATAAAATTTTCAGGGTGTTAGATTCTACCCCCCCCCCCCAAATAGAATTTATCCCTGTAAATTAGTTGGGTTTTTTAAAGTATTCAATAATTGGATGTTTATTTATTATATATTGATAAAGATCACTGATCCCAAGGAAATTGTTGATCGAGAGAAAGCTAACAATCAAAAAATACTAAACTGAAGTTGTATGAAAAAGGCCATTGATATCATAAAAAATGATGCTAATAAGAAACCCGTTTTTATATTGATACATTTTTCCAAATGTTGAATAATTTTCATGAGAAGATATTCTTTCTTGATTTTTATACAATCTCACCATTATTCGTGCCTTGAACAATTTCCTCTTCAATTCTTATTCAATGAAATGAATTTCAATTTTTCATTCTTGAAGAGTTAACAGATATTGTGATCAATAAATACAATGATAGTCCATTCTATTTATATTTAACATGGAAAAAAGATTATCACAAGTAATAAAATATGCATAAGTCAACCTATGGTGAGATAATAATTTATTCTAAAAAAATTCATCTGGTGTTTAACATAAAATTTCCATAAATTGATAACATTAAAATCATTCTGAAAGTTGAAAATAAAAAACATTAGAAAAAGTTTCACTAACATGACGTAAAATTTATCCCCTATATATCATAAGTTATCAATTTTTTTTTCACATTCCAAACATGTGATCAACATCATCGGGTATTCTCTTAAGTCTTGGTAATATCCTGAGTTATTCTATAACCTTATTGTAAACATGCTTGTTTCCTTATTCCAAATCTTATTGAATATATTCCATAAGTCCCAAAAAGTTATATACATCATCCATTATAGCATAACCCTCTTGAAGAAAATAGATTATTAGTTCCCAATAAACAAGTATTGTTCAATTTTCTAATTCATATACATAATATCATAATCCAATCATCATTATATGAACATAAGGGACATATTAAGGGTTATCTCTCCCACAATACTGTGTAACCCAAATATATCACCTTACCATTAAATCACTTTCATAGCTCCTTACAACTATTCATCACATCCCATAAAATCGTTGATGAAAAAAATATATTGAAAAAACATATATAATTCATGACTCGTATAACTTAATCCTTGAATTATAAAACATATATACCTCAATCATCCTACTTTATTCTTAAACCATTACTCATGATCTATCATCTTTGTCTTTTATAAAATACGAATCCCTTCTTAAGGTTCCTCTTACTTTATAAAACCAATATTATTTGTATTAATGTAAATAATAAGGCAAGAAAATACAATTCATTTCACATTTCATTTACAATATCTTTATCCTCAACAGTATAACCAATACACATACCTGATGGTTTTGATCTAGTTGAAGCATGGTAGGGTTGACACCAAACATTGATTTTTACAATGATCAATGAATATTCCAGGACCTACACAATGATGAACTCCTATCTACACGAAATATAATCAAAGATTTAGATAAGGAAGAACGTGGCCCAAAACCTTTAGAGAGGATCTAGAACTTCATGTTTATATTTAATTTAATTAATTTCATAATGAAAATAATACATGCATCTTTGGTATTCTCATAGTTGATGACGTTGATGATCCGGAATGTCCCCTACAGATTATCTCATTGTCCCTGTAAGGATCCAAACTAGAATCATTCTAGTGGTGATCCACATGTGATCTGATAACCTCCGATCAACACCCCTCATTATCTAGGTGCTAGCGATGTGAACTGAGTGTCTTGTGTCTGTCATTCTAGATAGCTGGTTCTTCAGACATGAAGAACATCTCTCATTCATGAGAGGGGAGAGAAGATTATTTAACATAGAAATTTTCTGAATCCACCATTCCCAATTCACCAGGCATGTGGTGTGGTTTATGGAACAATATGCATACTTGTCTATTTATATAAAGGTTATTTTAGATACAATATTTAATTGAATAGAAACAATTAAATACATTCATGAACTTATAGAAACCCCATACATTTAATAATAATTCCGCGTCATTATTTATAAGTCACCAACTTGTGCAAAACAGAATAATAAATAAAATTCCACGTCACAAAATAATAGCACTGTAATTTTAATTAGTTCCAACTTGTTAAATTATTATTTACCATCTTGCAAATAATTATTCTTCTACTTGACTGATCATGGTCCTCTCAAACTCACTTCTATTAATTGAACACATGAATAAATAAATAAATATTTTATTCTATTAAATAAATATTTTAGTTTCAAACTAGTAAATAAATATTTATTAATTGTTCAATAAAATAAATAAATAAATTTTATTTAGTTTAACTGATCATTTTAACTTGAATAAAATTATTCCATGGTCTTGAGAATAATATTTATTTCATTAATTAAAATAAAATATAATTTAACCAGGACCACCAAAAACACTTAGTGTGTTTCCCTTTACGATTATTTCTTGTTTGGATTAAGCGGGCTTGTCTAAATTCCAAGAGTACAATCTAGCAATGAGTCAAAGCTTCCAAGAGTGAGAACATAAAGTGTCAACAACTACATTCACATATGAACACTCATTGTGTCACATAATCTCTTTTTCAAAATATATCATCAAGTAGGTTTCATGACTGTGTCATCAAATTTAATTCTTGATATGTCATTCATTGACTACATTGAATAAACTTTTCATTACACCATGGCCATGTAATTTCGCGTGAGGGTTCTATTTCATTCAACGGGTTGAGATATCAACTTCCAGAAATGGAAGGGACAAATAATTCCTTGAAATAGACATTAATAACATACCACTCATGATGCACCCAACATACCCTACTTCCTTCAAACATTATGCATGACAGTTTTCATCCGAAAATCAAAGAGCATAAGTCATGACATGTAATAATTATAATCTTAATGTCTAAGGATCATTACACATGCACATATATAGAAATATCGGATGACCCCAAAACATGCAGAATTCCTACATGTGGGTCTGTTCTCAAAATCATCTATCTTGGAGATTACCAAGTGCGATCTTCAAGAGAAGAAGTCGCATCTACTTATGAGTACTCACACCTAATGGTCTACTTTCTATGTGACCCATTATAGTATGTCATCCAACTGCTGAACAATATTTAAGAATATTGTTAGTGCATTTCATGGTTCTCACCATAGTGGAGAATTTCCATGACCTTATCAATGTATCAAATACTCTAGGACATTATTGCATCATAGTAATGTAGAACAATGAACAATATGTAATAATACATTAAATATCAATGTAATAAATGTAAAAACACTTGGTTCTAGGACACAAACTCTTATAAACATCCACTTGGAATATAGCCAACTGCCTATGACATGTTTTCTTCTGGACCTCACATGATGATCATGTTTCTACTAAGTCAAGGATTTAGTCATGGGGTCTTCCATATTGTCTTCTGTGGAAATACTTCTCACCATAACTTCACCACTTTGAGAAAAATCCCTCAAGATATGTTACTTCGAAATTATGTGCTTTGTCCGCTGATGTGACCCTAGCTCTTTTGTGAGAGCCACCGATGCAGTATTATCACAGTGCAGGGTTATGGGATCTTTACTGCTAGGTATCACATTTAGCTTCTAGATGAAGATTCACATACAAAATTCTTCTTTAGCTACCTCAAAAGATGTGATATACTTGGACTCTCTTGTAGAATCTATGAACACACTCTTCTTTGAGCACTTCTAGCTCACTTCACCTCCATTCAACGGGAAGATGTATCATGTTTGGGACGTTCTGTCATGTTGATTAGTCTAGAAACTAGCATCCACAGATCCTCTGATGACTAGTTCCTCATCTCATCCATAAACTTGGAACATATCCTTAGTACACCTCAGTTACTTTAGGATAGTCTTGACTACCATCCAATGGCAGTCACCTGGGTCAGCTAGATATCTTCCAAACACACTCAATGCATAGGCGACATCCAACCTAGTACATATCATGGCATACATGACTGATCCAATTGTTTATTCATATTAATTCCTTTCCATTGTATTTCTTTCCTCATGTGTTTGACGACACATTTTCTTGGAAAGATGAATGCCATGTAATGCTGGAAAAAATCCCCTCTTGGATTGTTCTATACTAAATCTCTTCAGTATCTTATCAATGTATGTACTTTGAATTAGGCCCATCACTCTTTGGATCTAACACAATGGATCTTAAATCCAAAAATATATTCTACCACAACCAAGCCTTTCACGAAAAAGCACTTAATCAACCATGACTTAGTAGACTATAATACTTGTATCTCATTTTCAATACATAATATGTCTTCAACATATACTATTAAGAAAATGACTACACTCCCACTAAACCGTATGTTGATATATGGCTGAAATTCATTCTTGATAAAAACCAAATTCTTTTATGGCTACATCAAAACAAATGTTCCATGACCTGGATTCCTTCCATAATCCATAAATGGATTTCTTTAACTTTCATACCTTATTGGAATATTTTGGAGACACAAAACCTTCAGGTTTTGTCATGTATACATATTCCTGAAGGTTCCCATTAAGGAATGTTGTTTTGACATCCATTTTCCGAATATCAAATTCATGGTAAGCTGTAATGGAAAATGGAATTCTGATTGATTTCAACATTGCAACTGGTTAGAAGGTTTCATCGTAGTAAATTCCATGAATTTGTTTAAACACATTTGCAACCAGTCATGACTTATTTGTACTTACTAGTCCTTCTTTACCTATTTCTTCTTGGAGACCCATTTGAAACCAATATGTATTTACAAAAACTTGAGGATCTACAAAAATACATACTTGGTTTTGGTACATGGAATCCATTTCTGAATTCTTGGCATCTTTCCACTTGGTAACATCTCTGCCACTTACTGGTTCCTTGTATGTTAGAGGATAATTATTATCAACTAATAATGAGTCACCATACTTAGTAACTAGAAAACCATACCATTAAAGTTCTCTATCCTCTCTTGTACTCCTATAGAGTACATATGTCTCTATATCAGATTCTTCTTCCACAGGGCTTTGTGGAATCTGTTCATGTACCAACTCTTGTGTACCACGAGACTCAACATCATCATAGTCTATCTTACTACCACTATACCTTTTGGAGATGTTCTCCCTCTCAAGGATTATGTCTTGTCTTTCCACTATAACCTTTTTTTCTGAGGGGTTTTATAGGTAATATTACTTTTTTCCTTAGGGTATCCTATAAAGGTACACTTTGGGCCTTAGGGTGCGACTTTGTTACCTGATGAGGCCTTAATAAACACTTTTCTACCCCACATATGTATGTTTGAAAACATGAATTTTCTTCCACTCCAAAAATCATATATAATATCATTTATCGATTTAGTTTGTACTTGGTTGATTATGTGTGCTGTTGTTGGTAATGTGTACCGCCAAAAGGATAATGGAAGACTAACATTACTCATCATTGATCAACCTTTTCAAAAAATCTGTGGTTCCTCCTTTATATTACACCATTTCATTGAGGTGTGTAAGGAGGAGTGGGTTGGGATAGGATCCCAAACTCTTGTAGGTAATAAATGAAGTCCTGATTAAGATATTTTCCACCTTGGTCTAAGTGGAGTTTCTTAATCTTCTTACAAGCTAGTTTTCAACTTCATTCTTGGTTCCATGAACTTATAAACGGAATCTGACATATACCTCAATAAGTAAATAAATTCATATCAACGAAAACCATTACTAAAAGTTATAAAATATGAGTACCCACCCCTTTCTTCAACTAGAAATGGTCCACACACATCTGTATGAACCAATTCTTAAATCTCTAATCCCTTTAACATTTCCCACAAAATGGGGATTTGGTTATTTTCCCTTGTAAACATGGATGACATATGAAAAGTAGTTTTAGTTTCAAAGAATCAAAATATCCATATTGATGTAACTTTTTCAAGTGTTTCTTGTGTATATTCCCTAGTCAATGATGCAAAGTTTGGGTGTGGTTTGAGTCATGTGAAGTATCTTTGTCATAGATTTCCTTTACATGGTTTGTGTAATCCAACACCTAATGACCATTGTATAAATGTTCCCTACCAAAAAAATGCTATCATTATAAAATAAGAAGTATTCATTTCCCAAAATGAAAAAAAAACTATGTATTTCTAGTCTGGATATAGAAATTATGTTTTTGATTACATAAGGCACATAAAAAAACCCTTTAACACCTAGATCATCCCAATTAGCAATGTGAGGTGGTAGTCCCTGACAGCTATAGCAGCCAATCTGACTCTGTTGGATGCTCTTATATCTACCTACCCTCGATCAATCATCATTAATCTACTTGGTTCCTATATTTGGATCCATATGTGAGCACCACATGCTGTATCAAATACCCAATTTGTAAAAATAGATTTATTTCATTTGATAAAAAATGAACCTGAAGCTTCCCCTTAATTCTTAGGCTGGGTGCAGTTCTTCAAGTGGCCCTTCTTACCACATGTGAATCAAACAGCCTCATGTTCCCTTGACTCCCCTTTGTTCTTCCTTTTCTTGGAATGTCGTGAATAAGAATTGGGCTTAATGCTCTTCTCCATCCCATTATTCTTATTCACCATAAAGATAGAAGGCTTTTAGTGCTTCATATCTTTTTCCACATGGTGAATGATGATAAGAAGATCAGATAGAGACTTTTCATTGTTGTTCATATTGATATTGATAACAAAGTTAGAGAAGCTCTGAGGGAGTGATGCAATAATTGGATCAGTGCCATGTTCTTTGGGGAGTTTAAACCCTTGAACCTCCAAGCACTCAATGTAGCCAATGATCTTGACTACATGAGTCTTAAATGGGGCACCTTATCTATGATTACTTTGAAAGAGTGCCTTAGAGATCTCAACTTGTTCCTGTCGTTCACTCTCCAGGTAAAGACCATGGATGTTCTCGTGTATGCTATATGCATCCATGTTTTCATGAGACTTCATGATTTCACTATATATTGATGATAACATCAAACAATGAATGTCTACTGCATCATTAATATGTTTATCATAGACCAGGAAATACTCATAACTCACCTCTATGGCAGGTGGATCAGGTAATTTTGACTCTGGCACTTAAGACTTCCGTTCATAGCATAGGATAACCCGAATGTGTCTAAACCATTCCAGGATGTTACTACTGGTTAGGATATTATCCTTAACCATAATTGATCACTGGGATAGTGTGTTTGATGATATTTTCATTTTTATTCTATAATAAAAAGTATAGATCATTAGTAAATTCATGAACATATTTTATGAGAAATAATAAATTTTATTAAGTCTCCCACTATTTTATCAAGTCCCAATGACCCTCACCATTGATCTGGTAATGTCAAGTTTCCATGAATTTATTGTATAAAGGATCCATATTCCCCACCACATAACCCAAACAAGGGTTGGTCAACCTATTAGAAACTATTTAGGTAGGTAGGTCTTTGCCAACTATAGGCTTGCAGCTCCTTGATCTGTTAAGTGGACTCCCTAAACCAGAAATAATGACATTGGATTTCCTTAACTCTTCCCTTCAATATTACACCATGTCTATCAAGGGAAACTCATCATGATGTAATATGGTTAAGTCAACCCAAAACCAGTCATAAATGCTTCCTGCATAAAAGTAAGTGTTGAAACAGTGGTTGGTCAAACACATAGTTTTATTGTATTTTTCCTTTAATCATGTAACGGAATGCTTGTTCTAACATAATATTTGTTCTAAGGGATTTTTCTCTCGTATGTGTGAATTTCAAATTATCGCACACTTGTTAATATTAAGTAGAACATACTTAAGTGATTAATCTTGTCTTGATAATATTTATGCATAAGTCTGATTTATTTTAGTTATATCTTGAATTCACGTTTAATTCATTTATTATGTGATCATGACAAAACATCCCTAATGATAAACCATGAAACTAATATAAATAAAGTAATGTAAATGTAATGATAATGAGTTTTTCAAATGGTTAGTTTATCTAGTGATTGATGATCTAACCCTAACCTAGGGGAGAAACACCTTGAACTTTTTGGGTTCATGTTTACAGATTCCACCTGTCTACCTCTGTATTTCATGAGATTGGTTTCTTCATGTCTACAGCTTGAACCGTCTCTACTAGGTTTTGAGTTCTATCCATTACAAATTCTTGTTTTAACTCATAGGTAGGTGTAAGGTAAAAAGGGGTTTACATAAATGAAAATTTTAGCATAGAGGCCCTACATATTAATGTGGAGAAGGCTCATAGACCAAGAAATTTAATTCAAATAAATAAATTACAATAAACCATCCACATAAAAAGGTCTTTGTCTAGATCCTGATCCTCCATCCATGTAATTATATTTATAAAAAAATAATACAATTAATAAATTCTTTAATTGTTCTTTTTTAATAATAATAATGCTCGAATAAATTAATTATCATCTTTAGTTAGTCAATCATTCTATCTTAAACACTTTTCTGAATTTCCTTGAGATTCTCATCCATCATAGTTTTAAAAAAATAAATTAATTAAAAATTATCTTTGTACATAAAAAATACATTAAAGGAAACCTAGTAATTCTTATTCATAACTATCCAATTAGTAGAAATGAACATTATGTAGATGTTAAATTAAACTCATATATATAAAACACATATCACGTGTTGTGCCTCATCATTATTATTGAACGGTGGTATGTGTATCAAGGGATTGTATAATATAAGAATAAATTTGAATAAATTGGTTTAATTTGGATGAGTACATGACGTGTAGTTCCAACATAACTGTGTGTACTATTTTCATCATCTATCTGATGTAAACGCCCAAGGAAATAGCGTTTGAGTGTACTACAAAAATATTCATAGTACATGACGTGTCCAGTGGGCCACAGTCTATGTAGTTCCTCATTACACAATTTCTAGTAGGGAAAGCCATGTACGGGGTACACCGTCCAACCCTAAATCGAAGGGACTGCATGCCGTGTCCATTGGGCCACACAGAATGTAATCCGAAAATAGTGTGCCACCTATTCCTGGTCAAAACACTGATAAATTTGAGGAATAGAAAGACAACAACACACATCTTCGTTTGGAGGACCGATACGATGCTTTGAATATTGACTACACAATGTTTGCTGCCGAATACATGTAGTGTGTTCTAGTATTACATGACCAGGAAGATTTAGAACCTCCAGATGGGATCCTCTATTTTATTTTAATCGAAATTAAAATAGAAGGCTATTTCTGTAAAGTGAACGTGAAATGAAAGAGGAGGAATTGATCTCGAGATTCTGATTTTGATAACAATTAACATCAATTGAAAAATCTAAATTATTAAATGTTACATCATCAATGAAATATTTAAATAACTATAAACTATGATGTAACCTCCCTCTAATACCACTTGATGGTTCCGAGTGCAGCGATAGTGTGGTTGAGATGACACCAAGTATTGATTTTTACCATGATCAATGATTGTTCTGGGATCAATACGAAGATGAACGCCAGTCTCCATAGAATATAATAAAATATTTATATAAAGAAGAAGGACGCCTAAAACCATTAGAGATGATCTTGCACATCATGTTTATAATTAATTTAAATAATTTCATAAATAAAATAATACATGGATATTTGGTATTTTCTTCGTTGATGATGTGGATCGTCTGGAATGACTCTTCTAGACTATATCATAGTGCTTGTAAGGATCTAAACTAGAATCCCTCTTACAGTGATCCACACGTTCTATGATTTCCTCTGATTGACACCACTCATCATCTGGGTGCTAGAGCAGCAAAGCGAGTGTTTTGTGTCTGTTATTCTTGATCGCTTGCTCTACAGTCTTAATGAATGTCTCCCGTTATTGAGAGGGTCGAGAAGATGATTTCAGAGAGAAATTTCTTGGGTCAACTATTCTCAATTCACCAGGCGTGTGAGTGCTCTATGGCATAGTAGGCATACTTGTTTATTTATATACATGGGATTTCGGTTACAATATTTAATTTCAAATGAACAATTAAATACATTCATGAACATAGATAATACCCATGCATTTAATAATAATAATTCATCATTATTTATGGGGCATCGACTTATGCAAAATAGAATTATAAATAAAATTCCACATCAAAAAATAACATCAATGTTATTTTAATTTGAGCCAACTAGTTAAATAATTATATATCCTCTTGAAAATAATTATATTACTGTCAGACCGACCTTGGTCCTATTGAAATCCACTTCTATTTATTGAACCCCCGAATAAATAAAAAAATTACTCTCTTAAATGAATACTTTATTTACAAACTATTAAATAAATATTTATTAAATGTTCAATAAAATAAATAAATAAATATAATTTAATTTATGTGATCATTTTAACTAGTTAGAAATTATTCCACAGTCTTGTGAATGATATTTATTTCATTAATAAAATTCATATAGAATTTTACCAAGACCACCAAAATCACTTATTGTGTGACCCTCTAAGATTATTTCTCATTGCCATTAGGCGAGCTTGCCTAATGTCCAAGAGTGCTATCTAGAAATGGGTCATGTCACCCATGAGAAAGAACGTAAAGTTGCAACAATGAAATCCACATACAAACGCTGAATGTTTAATATAATCCCTTTGTCTCAATTTCTGATCATGTAGGTTTTATGATTGTTTCATCATATTTAATGTTTGATATGTCGTTCTTTGACTACCTGAAATAAACAGGTCGTTACACCCTAGCCATGGAATTTAGCCCAATAGTTCTATTTTAATCAAAGGGTGAAGATATGAAATTCCATAAATAGAAGAGATAAATCCTTCCTCAACTTATCCATTAATAACATCCCACTCATGACACAGCCAACGTACCCTACTTCTAGCCAACTGTCTGTGTGATGGTTTTGGTCAGCAAATCAAAGTGCATAAGTCGTGACACGAATTAATGATAATCTTAATGTTTAAGTATCATTACTCACACTTGCAGATAGAAATATCTGATGACATCAAAACATGTATAATTTATACTAGAATGTATGTTATCATAGTATTATATCTTAGATATTACAATGTTTGAACATTTTGAGAGGTAGTCTCATCTGGTTACGAGTACTCGTACTATATGGTCTTCACGATATGTTTCCCTTCAGAGTATACCATCCAACGGTAGAACTATATTTAAGAATATTGTTATGTCATTTCAAGGTTCTCATAATTGCGCGGAACTTCCATGAACATTTCAATGTAACAAATACTCTAGGACATTATTACATCATATTCATGAAGAACAATGAACAATATGTAATAATACATTAAATATTAATATAGTCAAATTAAAACTAGTTGGTTCTAGGACACCAACTCTTATAGTACCACCTTCATGATTCTCTTATTAATATTTACACTTAAGAATTAAATTTACATAATTCCCACAATTTCTACATCTGAATCATTCAATGCTAACTACATTTTAACGAATTCTTACTATTGAATAGGACCAGAAAGAAAAGTGTGAGAAATACATTTCAGATATTAAAAACATATAAGTACGGTAAATTACATATAATACTTCAATCTATGGTTTCTAATGTTTAATTGTAGGTTATTCATGAATACCACAATAAACTACATGATTTTAACCTATACATAAATTTTTCCTTATGAAATGCCAAGAAATAACCTTAGAAATATCTCTAGGGACCTCACTAATTTTTTCGTATCCTAGTTTCTAATGGTTGGATAAGCCTTTACTCTAATACCAACAATAAAGATCCAAGGCTTAACATTCAAGGGAATTACATTAATTTTGTGGAATATTTAATACAAGACACAAGTAGATTCCGAAATACTGTTTTAATATCGTGTGTTTGGAAACTGGGAAGAAATTTTGCTAACATGATGAATGATCGTCAATATCTTCCATAAGATCTTCCCCTCTATATTTCCTACCTTAAAATGTTCATTATATCATTGGGAAATTAAAATATAAGAAAATGGTGAGATAAACTTATCAGAAAGTGAGATAATGAAAGATATAATTCAAAACAAAAACATAATAATGTAAAAACATGAAAATATATTTTTTAAAACAAGTCCATCTATAACAAATATCAAAATATTAAGTCATGAAATAAACCATGGTGGTTTATAAGGCTTAAATCGTAAAGAAACATAATCTAGGATAAAATAACATTGACATAAAACATGGAACTGTGGAAATAAAATAATCATATAAAATCATTATCATAATAGCCAATGCTCATTTCCAAGACCATCATAGAGTAAAAATTCCATTACTAAACAGTTTTTACTTTCTGTTTCATCCTATTATTACAGAACCAGATTTACATGTCATTCTAGACATGTATTACTGAACCATATTTACGTAATGTTGTTTTCATGTTTATCTCATGAGATATATATCGATATACAATGAATTTTTGGGAGATATAGGTCCCACCCATCTCATAATGAAATCATTCACAATACATAAGTCATTCATCATAGCATAACCCATAGAATGAAAATTGGATTCCTAAACATCCTTCCATCATAACATAATCCATATAAAACAAATGGATTTTATAAATATCATTCCATCATAAAAACATTAAATTATAATGATAATAGTTATATACTCATAACCATATTTAAATAATGTCATCTTAGATGGAAATAACTTTGATACAATACATGAAATTAATTTTTGAGGAAAATATTTTTACATCTTCAAAAAAAATTTCTTTTATACAAATGATAAAAAATATAAAATAAAAAAATTAATTTGAAAATAAACTTAAAATCATGCATAAAAAGATTCATGGATATAAGGAATTATCAAGACATAAAATTCCATTCATGAAATATATGTTAAAAAAATTCTCATCATACTTTTACCGAAAAAGTCAAAAAGTACCTTGTATTGAAAAAAGTCTCCATTCATACCATTTAATAATAATTCACCATTGGGTAAAATTGAATCTAAATAATTTTAGAAGAATAGAAATTTTATTTTGGAATACATAACATGGAAACATGGACATTGATGATAAATATACCCTAGTAAATAATTACGTATAAACAACCGTGGGTAATAATGAAATTGAAAATTTATCTGTTGACTAATTTATAATCAATAAAATCATATGACTTATAAAATAAAGAAAATTATATTCATATTATAACCTTCAAAATAAGAATCATAAAAACATTCGTATCCAGTATAAGCACCACTAAAAATAAATAGGTGGTGTATTAGGAATATGACCCACAAAAATAAAAGTGAAATAAAATAATCACTTACCTTAGGTCTGATATCACTTGTATGTATCCAAAAATACTATAGAATGATTTAAATATTTTCATTGATTTGTTCCATAATCATAGTCATTTTTATGATATCATATATGATCATATTATAATATGTTTTTTTATAACCTTTCATTGTTACAGGTTATTCGGTTATTAAATTTTTTATGTTCTTATGTATGTTTATTCAAATAAGATTTAGTTCTAATTACTAGTTCACAGTTATATAATTAAAAAATATTTTAAGATAATATATAAAACATTAATTCATTATTTAAATTTATATAATCATACTTTAATGGATATCTTTTGTAATGAATCACATCGCACCGTGGAGAAGGTAGACCATATGTACGCACGAGCGATGATATCATTCTGTTAATCCTGAAATGGTATGGAAGTGGATGGTATATATGCTCTTATAGAATACGTATCATGTTATAATAGTCATATATAGTTATTATTTCCATCATTATCTCCATCCAACTAATGTGGTGGGGAAAACAGATTACACCACGGTGTGGAGACTGTAAGTCGTATGTACGCACACGTGGTGATTTTATTTTTTATAGGATGCATAGAAGGTGGAATATGGTTGTTACATAACCATAATAACATATCAAAATGTAATTTATACTAGATTTATAACATTATAATAGAAACAACTCATGAAGATAAAGTAGTAGAAATTATAATTTGAAAAAAACATTTGAGGAGATTACCTCTTTTTTGACTTGCTCCCTCTAAATCTTCTCTTAAAGGCACTACTATTGGCCTTTTGAGATGGAAATAACATCTAGAATGTAAATATGGATGATTATAAGGGAAATGGATAGTGTATCACTGAAATTTACTGTTCAAATTGAATTTAAGAGGTGGGGGGGAGGTTATCTATTATTATTGAGGTGTAGGTCACTTTTGGAATCTGCCAAAGTATTAATTTATAATAAAATAAAACCACCATAAAAAATATCAATAAATTCAATATTTTTATGATTAGATGTGATGGGATTGTAATATCATCAACAAATAATTTTTAGACATGTTGTTAATTTTAATAAACCTTATCATTTTTTTAACCATTAAATATTCTCTATTTTCTTATATATTTTTTCATCTCAATAGTATTTATATATGGAATAAAGAGAAAAAAAATCCCCCAAGAGAATGAAAAGGAAAACAAATCAAGGGGGTCTAAAATAGTGTAAGCCGATGGAATCCCCTCTCACAAGTTCCTCTCCCTCAACCTTGAGAATATTCCCACCCTCAGGGGCCAAAAACCCGAATTGTGGGATGCAATGGAGGCTAGATGATCAGCCACTTTATTACCCTCATGCCAAGTGTGAACCACCTTTATATTTATACTCATGAGGCCATTGCATTTTCTGATAGTATATGATATGGACCAGGGAATATTATCAGTTCCATGAAGGGCCTTAAAGAGGACCATGCAGTCTGTTTCCACTTCATCAATGATGATATTATGTTGATAGCACAGCCGAAGGCCAGAAATCATGGCTCATGCCTCTTCCAGGAGTGAATGACCACTTCCATAATAAGCAGTGAACAACAGGATGACCGAGCCACAGGAGTCTTAGGCAACACCTCCACCCCACAAGCTTCCCAGTCTAGAAGAGCTGTTAGTATTCAGTTTGAGACCCATGGAGGGAGGCCTCCAGTAGAACCAATGACCTGCTCTAGCATTGAGAGGACCAGTGGCACCCATAGGTCTCAGCTGGTGAGGACTGAGTGAGGGGTCAGTCCCAACCAATCGTTCGATCTTAGAAGATCCATGAGTAGGCATCGAGTTTTGGTGATAATACATCTTCCATACATTGGGTTTTTAATGTGACAAGTTTAACATCACATTAAATAAAATAATATAAGTATCATAATCTATTATATAAGGCTTCAAATTCTTAATAAATATACCCATGGATGATTTTGGTTGATATATACTTGATGAATAATATTGACTGATTCATTTTGGACTTATAAAATTTATTATCATTTTAATATAAATTATTTTATTGATTTTTCATAAATTAAATAATTTATGCATCATCAATGAATATACCATTAAGGAAATTATTTATTCCTAAAAATTACAAATAAATTGACATGATAAATAAAAAATTATATATTTAAAATTATTATTTTTAGTCGAATTTATATACTGTATAAGATTATATTAAAAATGATATATTTATTAAAACATGTGTGTGACATAATTAAAATTTTAATAAATAAAAAAAATATAAATTTAATCATTCCACCAAAGTGGTCTAAAAGGTCAAAAATCAATTTTTCTAGTTAATACATGTTTCTTAATTTAAATATTTGAATTTATATTTTTTTCATAATAGGATTTTTTCCTCATGTGGATATATACTAGATATTAAATTCAATGAAAATGTCACCTTGTATATTTCTTTGATTTAAATTTTATTTATGTCATTTTCATGTACAATTGTATATTAAATGAAACAATTTATTTCCTTAATTTTTAAGGGTCTAATTTCATTCATTGAATTTAATTTTACCCTTTGTTAGGGTTGTTTTATAGTCATTATATTTTTTATTTTAAAAAAATTACCAAATTTACCCTTTAGCGTGGTAACAAAATTTACCATGGTTACTATTCATTTCGGTTAAAAAAAAGGGAACAATTTATAAAAATTGGACCTTCTAATTCAAAATTTAACATCAATTTTTCTTTTCAAATTTCAGAACCCTAATGTTGCAAAATTAAATTTAAAATAGAACCAGTAAAATGTCATGAACAATGTTTTTTTTGAAATGTCATTTTAAAATAGAAAATATTTTCATCATAAATTCATATATAAAATCTATTTCAAAAACCAAAATTGGATAAAAAGTAAATAATTAAATTTTTTATCTAGTCCAATACATAATTTTACTTTTTAATGACTTTAAATGAAAATAAATATATCTTGAAAAATCTTCATTTTCACAATTCATCAAAAAATAAAACTTATCAAAAAAATACAAAAAAAAAAACCAAAGTGAATTTTGATACCCCTATTTCAAATATGATGTTTTCTTTATCAAATATAATATTTAAAAAATGTAAAAAACTAGACTTAATTTGGTTGTAACATCAAAAGGAAGCAAAACAACACTTTTTGAAAGATAATTCTTTTATCTAAAAAATTAAATTTGTTCTTATATCTGGTCTAGAAAACATATAAGAAGAATTTTGAACATTAGATTGAATGTATTACATATATATTTCATTAGTAAAATTAATCTAGAATGGTTTTAATAAGAATGTTAATATCTTACACACCCACCATTATAATGACTACATTATAAGTTATAATAATAAAATATAGTTGTTCACTTAAACTAGGTTTTGTGTGAAATTAATTATATCAAAAATAACATTACATTGTGTGTAATATAAGATAAGTATATTTTTTCACACACTGAAAGCTAAGTCAGTGTTGTGTGTAGCATAAACATATCTTAGCGTAGAATACAATACAAGACATAAAATAAATTAAAAAATATATATCTCACAAAAATCTTGTGGTGTTATAGTAAATAACTGATAACACATGTAATTCCAATAAATAGATAATTAATAATCAATATGGTAGTGTAAGAGACTAAAACATATTCCATTTAATCAAATAAATATGAATTAAATGAATCCATAGATTTGTCGATTCAAAATCTCATAGATAAAAATGATAATTAAAATGAAGGAAATACTTTACTATTGGACGTCATGTATCTAGAATATGAAACACTAGACCATCAAGATCTATTCTCAATAATGTGTAAACTATTCTAATTTGTCCAACTGATTCGTCTCATAAGACTACAATACATCGAGGGGCTATCAATAACCGAGACTCACCTATTTCGTACATGTCCAAATAAATCCTCATATAACGAATAATTAATTTAATCAATATAAAATATTCCTTACCAAATATATGTATTGAATAAAAGATCTATATTTATCAATAATTCCCCAGCTAATCAAATAACATTCAATGTGAACACCATTTGTAAAAATGGAATACAGTTTATGCAATAATAATATCCATCACCCAAAAGTTGATATTTATAATAAAGTGATTGTTTAAAAAGAAACATAAAATTTAGAAAGAAAATTTTATTTTAAATGAAATTATTAAAAACAATCTTTAGTATAATAATCATTAAACATTCCAATGAGTCCCATAACACTTTGAAACATTTGAATCATAATCTCCATGTAAGAATAACATTAAATGAAACATAGAATATCATTAGAATAGTGGAATTAATGACATAAAATGTAAAAAGGAACTATATACATCATATAAAAATTAATTGGTGTATAATAACAAATAAGTATAAATGGAATGTAAATTGACATGAAATATCTTACCTTGAGTCTGACTGGTCGTGTGTGTGTTTATTTTCCTCTTATTGAGGTGAATCCTTTTTTTGCACCAAAGGGTTTCCTAGAATGGATTTATTCCCATTTTTTGGGCTTCTCGGATGAGGAGAGAGTTGTCGATGAGCCATTTTGATAGATCATGGTCGAGAAAAAGTTGCTTGAGAGGTGTGAGGATGTGGGAGGAGAGAATTACTTTTTATAGTGGAGGATAAGTTACACTCTTGTAAATACTAAAAGGTATACATTAATGGGAGGTATACGTTATCTAATATTCCTAAAATATGGAATTATAATTGTGTAATGGAGAATCATGGTTAATAAGAATCTCTACAATTGAAAAATAAGTGTAATTCTATATTTGGTTCCTTAACTTCTATGTTGCCCCAATTTTATCATTTTGGTTTTTATTATAGATACTAGTTTTCTTATATATGTAATTTAACTATTGAGAATTAATTAAAGTCAGATTTATTAGATAATATAGAGCCACTAAATAATATTTTTTATATCTAATATTTAAAATATATCATTTTTTTGGAAATTAATTTCAAAATAAGCGCTTAAAACACATAAAAACACTACTTTAACCCGGACAGTGTGAACAATGTTTTTACAAACTATGGGTCAATTGGTTAATTTTAAAATATAAATTAAGAAATTAATAGAACATATATAATATTTATTTAAACATAACAAAAACTGTTCATTATAAATGATTTTTATCAATCTGAAATCATTTAGTAAAATATTATTTATTATAAAATAACATTAACATCTTTTTGACATTATTTATTTAATTTTAATTTCAAAAATAAAAAATAACATTTAAATTAAAATATATTAATTTAAAAGAAATGTAAAATTATATATTCATCAAAAAAAATTATTAAAACTATAATTTAATTAATTTTCATCACATTTAATATGTATAGTATCATTTATTTTATTTTATAATTAGATAAATAATCACTTTTTTGGTCTTTCTTAAGCATTTTCAGTAACAAACAAATAAATATAAATTAATTATAAATTTTATTGATAATAATAACAAATTTATAATCCAAAGGGGTATTTATATCCTAAAATATTTTTTTACATAAATCAATATTTTGTAAATGTTAAAGGGAAGGACTTTTTTGTCTTTTCCTTAATTAAATTATTATATAGGAAACATTCCTGAAATATTATGCCAATAAATCATACCATTCAAAAAAATGGGATATAGTAGAAATAGTGGAATATATGGCTTGTAGACAAGTTTTTAGGTCATTTTGGCCCTTAAGATTAAGGTTTTCTCCAACGTTAAGCTTAATTTTACTTTAATCACTATAGTTAATTTTAATAACTTTCACTAATATTTTTTAGTAAAATTTAATTTTTATCATATTAGACTAAAATATCATACTTATTACAACTAATTATATATTTTTTCAAATTAAAATAATATATGAAACTAAATTAAGTTTAACATTAATCCCACAGACTTGGCGAGAAAGCATGGTTTTAATGTAAAAACATTTAAAAGTTCAATAAGTCTTTATATCCAATTTTAATATAAAAATGATTCCAATGACCTAAGATATATATATATATATATATATATATATATTTATTTAATTTATCAATTGTGAATTTAATTACCATTTTATAATATTATTTAGAATTAATATTTATTCAAATGAAGAGGGAGTTTTTAACTAAAATGCATTATTTTTCACTATTCATCAAAAAATGTAACTTCCCTAAAATTTTCCAAAAATTCATATTAAGAAAATTTTGAATTTCAAAATTAGAAAATTATAGTTATTTTGAAAAATAAAATTTATAAAATTTATAAAATTTTATTTTTTAAATAAGTGCTCCATTAAAAGGTGGTAAAACTCAATATTGCGTGTAACTCAAGATAACATAGGGTTTTTTATATTGTGAGCTTAACTTGTTGTTGAATAAAATAAAATATAAAAAAATGTAATTTTAATCTAAAATAAAAATATTTTAAAGTATTGAGTTGTTACATTTGTAGTACAAAACTCTATTAAAACATAAATTACATAAAATAATAATCTTTAATACCTTCATCTATGGTTATTATAAGTATAAGAAAATGGATCACAGAACCCAAAAATTTGGTGCACATACTTCTCCAATACACTAACACACAAAAAATAAAATTCGACAATTTTTTACAACCTAGGTGAATAATATTTCACAATCGACTATCATAGTGAAAACAAAAATTGGAAATTCCCTCTAGAAAATTAAAAACTATTACCCCCACCCCCCCACCCCAAATGAAAATAAAATGTTCCCCCTTTCAATAAAAATTTCTTATGAACAATAATTGTTCAACACATTGACATGGAAAAAATTTCGATATAAATTCGAGACCATCACAGAATAATTTATAGCCATTTACACATTCAATTACCCCTAATACAAAAATGACCACCAGCAAACGACTACATCTGCATTTTTCCACCTTGAAAAATTATGATGTTTCAACAACCAAGGAGTCAGGGTATTCCAATAAAATGTGGAACTCAATAGGATAAATCAATCAATCACTCACCTTTAACACTATATGGTGATATTTTTTAATACCAATTTTTTAATGTATATTTTAAATTAAATTATTTTTCTCCTTCAACCATGAGAACCCATGATTCCATTAAAATTCACCAGTGTTACGACTTGTATGTCATGCACCAGTGTGCTACTAAATTCATGTAATATATCAAATAAAAAAATTTCCTCCTTATCCATTAGAGATCCATAGGATATGTACTCACCTTAATCCAAATTGTTTCTTTGTTTTTTAGGAAGTGGAGTTGAAACCTACCACTGAATGATAACAGTGATCTGGTTAAGCTCCACAGGGATACTATTGCCTAAAATTAGTTGCCAAAAGAATTTTCATGATGAAAAATATAGGTGGATGACAGACCATCGATCAATTATTTATAAAAAAATAAGTTTTGATAAAAAAGGAATAATAACCATAAAATTACAGAATTAATGATATAATTACAAAATAAATTCATAGTTATTATCATTAAGAAATAATGACTCATTGAGATGATAACCAACAATCCAACCTAGAGTTCAGTAAAATAATTTCCAATCAATACCCTGAATTGTGTGCTTAAGTGAATTCACGGGAAGAGAAACATTGTTTTTTATAAATAAATTGAACCCACAAAAATCAGAGAACCTATATACAACTAATGTTTCTGTTAAAATAAATATCATTTAACTATGGGTTTTGTGTTGGACTATATATGGGATATTTTGAAAAATCTTATTTGATTTAGTGAAGTGAATAATGGTCGAAATTATATGACATTTAATACTTTGATATGTGGATACGAATATATATTGTAACAATACATGGGAACCATACTTGGTGAAAGCTTTAGGACATTGATAAATATGATTGTAAAATATGTTGATGATCTTGTTAATTATTGTAGGGAAGGGCAGTGGATATATAGAGGAAGGATATATCTTGATAGATCTATACACTATGGGCATAGAAACTATATAATAGATATAACTTACCTATCTTTTCTGAAGGTAATTTAAGTGCCCCTATGAAGAGGTAGTGCTATTATGTGGTGAACCAATAGTGATTTTTTTATAGTTTTTTCCTTGAAATTATCCTCTATGTAATATTAAAATATAATCTAGTGTATGTAAATCTCTCATCCATATCAAAAAAAATACTAATACTGATATTAGTTTTTTCAGTGCTATAAACCTCTTCCATCAGTGCTAAAACACATTATAATTTTGTATGTTCCGTTAAAATTCAGTGGATTTTATCATCTCTAAAAAGAGTGTTGCTAAAAGATCATTTCATAATTTCTAAAAAAAGTTACAATAAAGGGGGTTCCTTTTTGAATCTTTTTTATCACTAATAAAGGAATCCATTTATCTATGGATTTTATAACACTAATACATATGTACTTTTATCAGATCTTTTTTAGCACTAATAATGGAAAAATTTATCAATGATATTTCTAGGACAGTTAAAAGACAACTTGTAATAGTGTGTAGCTAAAATTTCATCACACTATAGCAACAAATATATATTTCCATTTTAATTACATTTATATCACAATAAAAAAATACTATAAAATGACTAAAACGTTTCAATAATAGTTATGTACAATTACATTGGTACATAAAATTTATCACAAACATCAAAAAAATTCAAAAATATTAATGTTCTATTTTATTTGGTCCCTGAACCCTTTTAAATAGATATTTATCATGCTACCATTTTTTGAATAAACCACCCCATCTTAAAAACGAGTGTACCAATATAAAAAAATAGTATGTTAGTAATACAATAAATTAATAAATTAAAGGTAAATATGATATAATGCATTTATAAAATGTCACTATTAAACTAAAAACATACACTTCGATTCATAACGAGACACCATTTGTCTGATTAACAAAGGATTAATTTCTAAAATTCATAAATGATTTATAAATCCATTTCATAAAATATCCAAATAATCTCAATTCATTTCCTTGGTTTTGAGTATATGGCATGTATATTGAACTAAAATTTAATTTTTGAATAAAAAATACACTTTTATTCGTACCGGCCACATTGTGTGGAAAAATGATGTGTAACTAATTCCAACACATCAAGAAGGATATATGGATATTTTTATTAAAAATATAAATATAATATGACTGTTTTTACCTAGTTTTTAGTGAGTGTTACATGTTTTTAACATAAATTTAATTTTAAATTGAAAACACGTGATTTGAGTTATATCAGTGACACCATATATCATATCTATGTGTGGATAATTACTACACATCAGGAATAACTTATTGATCATTTTCTTAAAGTACCAGAACTATAAAATTGTTTTTTTCTATTTTCATATTGTGACATATGTTTTTAACTAAAATTGCACTTTTAAATTGAAAAAACATATTTTAGGTCATACTGGTAACACAGTGAATTAGATTGAGGTATGGTTGATTCCTACACATCTCAAATAACATATGGATCATTGCCCAAAATTATTAAAAAATTGAATATGTTTCCTCGGTTTTGAGTATATGACAGGTGTTTTGAACTAAAAAATAAATTGTCAAATAAAAAAACAGTTTGAGTAATATTTCTCACAGTGCATGTCTTATTAAGGTGTAGTTGATTATTACATGTTGAAAATAACTTATGAATTATTTTACAAAATTATAAAGACAATAAGTGTGTGTTTTCATTGTTTTTAGTGAGTGATACAAATTTTTAACTAAAATGTAATTTTTAAAAAGAAATATCACACATTGACTCATACCATTCACACCATGTATCAAATTTTCATGTGGATGAATCATACACAAAAAAATGATTTATAAATTTTTTTCAAAAATATAAACACAATTTGAGTATGTTTTATTCGTTATTTGTGAGCGGAACATTTTTAACCAAAATATAATTTTTTAACAGAAATCATGCACATCGAGTTATATAGGCCATTCTATATATCAAATTGATGTGTGGATGATTCATAAACATTAAAAATAACTTATGGATTTTATTCTTATGTATAAAAACAATATGAATGTTTTATCTTAGTTTTGAGTATGTGATGTCTGTTTTGAACTAAAATGCCAAATTTATATTAAAGTGTTCACTATGAATCATACTGGTCACACCATGTGTATGATTGATGTGTGGTTGACTCCTACATGTCAAAATTAAAATATGTATAATTTTACTAATGTATCAAGAAAATATGAGTTTGTTTTATGGATTTTTGGTGGGTGACACACATTTTAAACTAAAATTAATTTTTAATACATAAACATGCACTCTGTTTTATATCGGTCACACTATATATTAGATTGACATGTGGGTAATTAATATTCCTAAAAAATGCATTATGGATCATTATCATAAAAAATCAATACAATATGAGTTTTTTTATTTATTTTTTGTCATTGGAATGTTTTTAATAAAAATATCAATAACAAAAAAACACAAACTTTGAGTCATATCAGTTAAGTTGTGTGTCAGATTGATGTAAAGATGGTTCTCGTATGTCCCAAATGAATTATGGATCATTTTCATAAATATTCAACAAAGTATGTGTGTGTTTTCTGTTTTTTCTAATGAGTGACACATTTTTATAATTAAAATATAACAATAAAACTAAAAACATTCACTTTGAGTCATACCTGTCAGACTATATGCATTTATCACCTCTCGTAGGCCCCTCTACCCTATGTGGAACATGACTAAAATCTGAGGTTCCATTACACCTGGGACTGCAGCTGGGGGAGTACATAAAGGCGCTTGGTGGTGGGTGACGTCCCACTTATTCCGTGTAACCCCTTGGGCCGGAAAACATAGTGTACATTTTCCAATGAGGTCGTACCCGAGTAGTTAGGGCTAATGCTTGGCATCCATGAGAACCATGTTCAAAACTGAGTGGAGGAAAATTTCTGGTACTGTAGTAGTGTTGTAGCAGTACTGTAGCAGTTACTATAGCAGTTACTATTTGGTTCTATAGTAGCTGGAACTATTCACCTGATTTGGGCCTTCGGGCCACTGGTTTGGGCCTATGAGTCTCATGGGCCTTTGGGTCATAAAAGGCCTTTGAAACACAGGGCCTTCAGGCCATATAGACAATAGAGTATCCCAGTTCACACAAAATAGGCCCTTGAAGAGAATCAGAGCAATATGAGTAGCAGCCACCAGAAGCAGAGCTAACCGGATTGGAAGAATGAGTGGGTATGGCAGCCCCAATCGAGACCAGGAACTGTATATATTTGTACAGTTCAATGCTAGACGATCCTCAATTCAAGGTGGGAAGCTAGGTGATCAATGACACAGATGCTAGGGATGGAAAATTCTAGCGGGTTGGGACTACGGGTCATGTAATGGGCATGGCATGCCACTGGGCCATTGGGTCATGTATTGTGGATCAGTCGGGCATTGTGCCTTGGGCCTACAGGTCATTTATGGGTTCCCCATCAACCCTTAAAAGGTGGATTATCCATAATAAAATAAAAATAAGGCCTTTGGGACATTCAGAATAAATAAGAAATCATACTTTTTTAGTAACACTCATCATAGCATGTGTTTGATTAATGTGTGGTTGGCTCCTACTTTTCCAAAATTACTTATAGATCATTTTCCAAAAAGTATCAAAACAATAAGAGGGTGTTTTCATGTTTTTAGTGAGTGTTACATGTTTTGAATTACAATTTATTTTTAAACCAAAAACATGAACTTTGAGTCATATCATTCTTATTGAGTGTTATATTGACATGTCACTAATTCTTATTCATAAAAAATGTTTTATGGATTGTTTCCAAAAAATATAAATATAATATGAGTGTTTTTTATTTTCTTTCATTGAGGGGTATGTTTGTTATTTAAAATGTCACTTTTAAAATGAAACCAGACACTTTGAGTCATATTGGTCACACCATGTATCATATTGATGTGTACCTGATTCTTGTATGTATAAAATGAATTATGGATTATTTTAATAATGTATCATGAAAATAGAACTATTTTCTTGGGTTTCAAAGTGTGATACATGTTTTTACCTAAAATATTACTTATAAACTAAAACATGAACTTTGATTCAAACCAATCACATCGTGTATCATATTGAGGTCGGGATAATTTCTACACATCAAAAATGACTTTTGGAAAATTTTACAAAATTTTCAAAACAATCTTAATTTTTTTCTTGGTTTCGAGTATGTGAAATATATTTTAAACTAAAATAGTAGTTTTAAATAAAAAAACATGTACACTAAGTTATGATGATGAAAAAGTGTCTTTCATTGTTGTGTGATTGATTACTACATGTTAAAAATGATTTATGTATCATTATACTAACATATAAAGAAAACCTAAGTTTTTTTCTTGGTTTTCATTGAATAAAATGCGTTTTGAACTAAAATTTCATTTTTAAGATAAAAACATGAACTTTGATTCCTATAAGTCAAACCATGAATCATATTAGTGTGAAAGGGAATCTTATTAGTCAAAAATGATTTATGAATATGTAACCTCCCGACCTGACTTACCATTCAATCTGATAGCCGGACCGATCACCACATGGCCTCAAGCGCATCTCCCCAAATTCCAGAGGCTGCCGACTAGCAACGAGGGCCTAGGTGATTCCATGAAGAGACTATGCCCTCATTACCAAAGCATCACAATAGAATTACAAACATACTACAGCAGAATTATGTAACCAGTAGACAACACATAGATAACAGAAATAGATAACAAACAGAAGGATCTGATATATATGTATGGAGGATGGGGCAAGTCAATATAATACAATACAACTATAAAAAATCCAAAAAAAAATAGAATTTATCCCATATCACATCACAAGACTCAGTTTGGTCCCGTGCACTCCTACTCCGAGCAGCAAGTCTAGTATCTATACAAGGTCCTTTTCCCTTCTCATTATCTACAAACATATAATCTTCTTGGGTCCAAAACATGACCCAAAGAGGGTGTGAGATTGAATCCTAGTAGGAAACCACCGAATATCTGTGCTGATCTTCCAGTGAATATATAAACAGGCAGTGTAATATGGAAGGAAGTTAACAAGGAAAACTAGCATGATAGACGCAAGCTTGTGCTTTGGCTTGGCATCGCTTCATGTATCCATTTAATTCATTAATCACCTCATTCAAGTGTTTAAACAATTCCTTTATCCCTTTCATGGAATAATCAATTTGGTAACCAGGCATTGCTCAGGGAGAAAATATTCCTACACCCTACACGCACATTCTGGAGAACCTCTAGGACCCCGACATCGCTCTATGAGCCCGTTCCGGAAAACCTCCTAGATACCCTGCCTCGCTCTAGGTGTTGTATATTCCATCATCTGAGCCCATCCCCAAGATCCTAGAAATAGGATATGGCTGTCGCCCATGACATATCATTCCCTATTGAGTCTGTCCCTGGCATCTCATGTGGTATCCATGATTCACTCGGCACTTCTGTAACAATTCTTCTATGAGTCCATCCATGGCAACTCGCATTGGTTCCATGGCTCACCCATGTCTTTTTTTCACATTTAAAACAACTCAAAATTATTTAACTCGCGTGGGATATCAATTCATGAATTAGCATACAAAGTTCAAGGGGAAAAACACCATCCCATACCCGAAACCAATTCAATTACAATTCATCTCATTGCAATTCCATTCATATACAATTTCCATTTTTAACAACCCACAAGGGAAGGAAAAGGAATACCTCATAGGAATCAAGGGTCAAAACCCATAAAAGAGTCAGTAAATGCAACTCATCCAAGGGGTGGTTCCTGTCAAAGGTGTATAACTTATCTTAAGCACATTCCATCCTATTATGATTACCTACCACATGCTTGGTAATAACAAGGTTAAATTCAAGGTTCATGTGACACCCCAAAAGTGGGATCGCGGAACTCCAGCATATATAAATAGCTTGAAATTCAGAAAAAAGCACTAGACCACCTACCTTAGGCTTGTACTAGATAGCTCATCCCGTATCAGGATCTGATTTTTCCGAGTTTGGAAGAAATTTGAAGAACAGACAAAGAATGAGAAATTAGGTCATATGAGCCTTAATCCAATCTACATTCATTATAACCAGAAGAATCAAGATGGATTAAAAAGAAATCAAAGACCTACCGTTGCGGATTTAATGAGATGAACAGAGCTCGAATCGGAGTTCGGACGGTGAAGCTAGCTCAAAATCCTCTTTAGCTTCCTTGAGAGCTTTCCCTGGCCTCCCCCTTCTGTCCGGTTGAAGAAGGGAAGGCTAGGTTAGTTTTTATAAAAAATTTAATTAATTTAATTAAAAATTAATTAAATTTCAAAACACAATAGGTCACACGATTAACCCGCAGGTCTTGGAAAACCGTGCGAAGACCGTGCAGACCTTCCTAGAAGGCAAGGGGGAACCGCATGGCCACCACGCATGGTTTCCTTAAACCATGCGCAGGATGTGCCCCTACCTCTAGCAGGCCTGCACCAAGGTGCACAGTTTACCTAAGCCATGCGCATGCCATGTGAAAACCAAGTGCCATGCCATTTCCAGCCGAAAACTTTGTTCTTGGCTCCGAACAAGCCCCAGACACCTCCGTAACTTCCTCGGTCAAGTTAGGCATCCACATTAGGCCTCAATAGAAAAGTTATACTGAAATGAAAAGGATCTGTACCTCGTACAAAAACATGGGTTCTTACAATCTTCCACCCTTATATCAATTCGTCCCCGAATTGATCTCTGAAGGGTGGTTAAGATTCGTCAGTGAAAAACTCTGTCCACTGAGCACGTACGTCAGCCTCCCACTCCCAAGTCTCATCCTGTAAATGGTAGTTCTTCCACAACAGCCGTACTAGAGGAAAATACCGGCCTCGGATATCCTTCATGATCCTATCAACGATACGAACCGGATGCTCATCAAACGATGCATCTACCTGAAGCTCGACCTCCTCAGGATGTAAGGTATGAGATGTGTCTGAATAGTATCACTATAACTAAGAAACATGGAACACTTCACACATGGATCGGTACTTATGAGGTAACGGCAACTGATAGGCTACCCACCCAACCCTCTCCAGAATCTCAAAAGGCCCATCATATCTCGATGATAGCATACCATGTCTTCTGATACACCTGTGCCCCAACCTCAATGAAACCCGCAAGGAAACCTGATCCCCAACCTCATACTCTAGGGGTTGTCTGTGGCGATCAGCTTATGACTTCTGATGAGGATTTGCAATAGCCATCCACTTCTGTATCAACTGGACCTGCTCAGAAGTCTCCGAAACAAGACGTGGTCCCAGTAAATCTGCCTCACCTACCTCTAACCAGCACAGGGGTGATCAACATGGCCTACCATATAAATCCGCGTATGGTTCCATCTGTATAGGATCTTGATAAATTTTATTATAGGCAAACTCAACTAGGGGAATATGCCTCTCCCATGAGCCCCCAAAATCCAGGATGCATGCTCGCAGCATGTCCTCAAGCACTTGTATCGTACGCTCTGACTGGCCATCAGTTTGAGGGTGGTATGCTGTGCTCAGAAGCACCTTTGTACCCAGCACCATCTGAAAACTCTGCCAGAAGCGTGATGTAAAACGACCATCCCTGTCTGAAACAATGGTGCGAGGGACCCCGTGGAGTCGTACTATCTCCCGGATATAAAACCTTCCCATCTCATCTACACTGAAGGTATCCTAAATTGGAAAGAAATGAGAAACCTTCGTGAGCCTATCAACCACAACCCACATAGCATCGTTACCTCAAGGTGACCTCAACAAACAAGTCAATAAGTCCATCACAACATCATCCCATTTCCACTCTGGGATAGGTAACTGGGGTAAAATCACAGCTGACCATTGTTGTTCCACCATCACCTACTGACAGGTGGAACATCTCATGAAAAAACTAGCAACTTCCCTCATCATACCCGGCCACAAGTACTATCGACACACGTCAGGATACATCTTAGTGACTCCGGGTTGAACTGCCCAAACCGAAGCATGAAACTCCTGGATCATCTCCTCTCTAATATCCACTAGAACCCATACACGTCCATGGATACAAAGAACATCATCCACACCTATTGTCCAACTAGGATGAGGGTCCTCAGCTGATAGACCTTCCCGTAGAACTATGCATTCCGAATCTAATAGCTGTCTCATCCTTAATCTGTACAGGATGGTAGAAGTCATAGCTACAGACAATAGAAAAGACTGCCCTTGGCTATTCTGCACATGAAGATGCATCTCAGAGAACAAGGACATAAGATTCCATTCGTTTCTAGCCTGTTGCACTTCCTGTATTTGAGTCCTTCTGCTCAATGCATCAGCCACTACATTTCTCTTACTCGGCATACAAGAAAGCTTAAAATCAAAGGACTGTAGCGACTCCACCCATTGTCGCTGCCTAAGATTCAGATCACGCTGAGTAAAGATATATTTTAGGCTCTTATCGTCTGTGTACACCACAAAATTCTCCCCTAATAAATAGTGTATCCAATAGAACATAGCATGAACAACTGTTCCTAGCTCAAGATCGTGCGTCGGATAATTCCTCTCGTGTGGCCTTAGCTACGGAGATCCATATGCCACGACTCTATCTCCCGGCATCAACACTACACCCAACCCAATACCTAATGCATAACAATAGACAATTTAACTCTTGTCTTGTTCTAACATTATCAGGACTGGTGCTGATGTCAACCTTCCTTTCAGGTCCAGAATGCCTGCTTCACAAGAATCTCTCCATACAAATTTCACACCCTTCTTAGTCAGGCCTATCAACGGCGTTGCTAAGCATGATAAATCTTGTATGAAATGACGATAATAACCAGAGATCCCCATGAAACTTCGTATGTAAAATAAATTCTCGGGATGTTCCCTAGAAACCACAGCTCTAACCTTCTCTGGGTCTAAAGACACTCTTGTCTTAGAGATAACATGGCCCAAGAAGTGAATCTAATCCATCCAAAAGTGGAACATAGTATTCTTTTCATATAGCTGATGCTCTCTTAGTGTATTTAGGACGATCTCAAGATGGTTGGCATAGTCCTTTCAATTTCAAGAATACATCAATATATTTTCCATGAAAACCACGACGAACGAGTCTATGTAAGGATGGAACACGCGATTCATTGAAGCCATGAAAACCGCTGGCACATTCGTGAGACCGAATGGCATAACCAGATACTCATATAAACCATAAATTCTATGAAAAGTTGTACGAGGTATGTCTGCATGTCGAAGACACACCTTGTCATACCATGACCTCAAATCAATTTTCGAGAACACCCTAGCTCCTCGAAGCTGATCAAATAGGTCATCAATCCGCAGCAAGGGCTATCAGTTTTTAACTGTCAGTTGGTTAAGCATCCGATAGTCCACTCATATCCTAAGATTCTCATATGCCTTTTTTGCAAAATGGACCGGCGAACCCCATGGAGGAGTATCGGGTCAAATTAACCCCTTTGCCTCCAAATATTTGAGTTGTCTCTTTAGCTCTTGTAACTCCGTCGTAGCCATCCTATAAGGAGGAATGGATACTGGTGCAGCTCCTGGAACTAGATCTATGGAGAATTCCACCTCTCTCTCAGGATGTAAACCTAAAAATTCGTCAGAAAAAACATCCCTTAAGCGCTCAACTACCGGAGGAAGGTCCGTCTAACTCACTCCCTGATCATCTAGAAACAAACTAGTATTCTGGGTCGTCATCCCGTCCATCCCACGATACTCTGGTCCAGCTCCTCTTGCCTTGATATCCCACTCTCCCTTAAGAATAAACACTGCACCATATGGTGATGTGAAAATCACCCTCCAGCTGTAAAAATCAATGTAGGATCGATAAGCTACTAGCCAGTCCATACTGATAATGACATCAAAACCTTTCATCTTGATAACATAATGATCCCAGACAAAGTGACACCCTCCAACCTCAAGGGGGAACCCTCTACACTTACGTAAAACCTCTTCCCTAACTCCTAGTGGTGTGTCAAGCGTCAAAGCACCATCAAAAGACAACACAACTCACTCAAGGCCTTTCACTATAGGCGCAGATATAAAACTGTGTGATGCACCTATATCAAAGAGGGAAAATGAAATAACAGATGCTACTAAGATCGTACCTCTCACCATAGACAGACCCACTCCCAGATCCTCGGATGTAGGCTGCCCTGAATACATCGGGCATGAACCATAGCCATGTGAAACAACCTCAATACCCTGAGTTGGCCCACTCTGACGTCTCGATGTACCCTATGCCTGGCTAGCTCTACCATGAACACTACCTTGGCCTGATCGGCCAGTCTCACCCCAACTCTCTATCTAATGAGAAGCTGCCGTCCCTGATCGTATATATAGAGTTAGTGCAAACGCTCTATCATTGGCTGCTGGTGGAAACGTTTAGCAGAAACGTTGAAGATGGCCCATCGTGCCACAAGATCGGCACTCGACTGGGTCCCTCGGACACTGCGGCTTCATGTGTCCTAGCCTACCACACTGGTAGAACCTTAGATTTCTAACAGAGGATGGGTTCTTACTTCCTAAATCATAATGTTGATGCTCTAGAAGAAGCTTCCTACTAACAGTCACTGTAGTACCTGATCTCGATGTCGAACCACTCTGGCTCGCACCTCTAGCCTCTCTTAGGTTATATTCTATGATTAGCACCTGGTTCACAATTCCAGAAATTGTAGTCAATCTGAAGATATTTACCTGAGATTGGATGTCATATCTCAGAACATCCTCAAAACATCTAGCCCTCGACACGTCATCGCCCATCAGGATAGGTGCGACGTGCGAAAGATCAGTAAAATGGGATGAGTATTCCATCACTGATAACGCGCCTTGTTCCAGACGCAAGAACTCCTGGGCTCGATCGGTCCTCAATGTCTCAGGATAAAATTAATAGTACAAGGTCATATGAAACTCCAACCAAGACATCTCCCGATGACGATCTGACTAGTTGATCATGTCCCAAAACCTGTTGGCGGAATCATGCAGCATGTACATAGCGATCTTGACCCTCCTCTATCGAGGCGTCTCCAAATGATCAGAGATAGCTAGTATTCCCTCTAACCAAGACTCTACAACCTTTGGTCCACCATCCCTTGAAAACGTAGGCAGATGCAGCTGTTGAAACTCACGCATCACCTCTACCACAGTCGGGGCAGGTCGCGGTGCTCCCTGAATGGTCTGCATAAAACGAAACAAGCTCTCACGGAACTGTGCCTCAGCACCTATGTCCAGAAAAACCACTGGTGCCCCAGTAGTAACAACTGGAGTTTTCCCTAGTAGCACATGTCCTACAATCTCCAGAATGTGGTCATCACCACTCAACTGACGTATGACTGGTGGTCTCCATGGTGGCATGACTCTGTAATGCCAAACACACGCCTCAGTTCAAGATTTTTAAAGAGATTCGAAACTCATGAGCACAAGGACTAGGATAGGACAATTCAATACCTTCCTAAAAACCATGTCAACCCACAACCTACTTCTAACACCAAGACTACATAAGGAATAGTCACCAAAAACCACTAGAGTCACTACCTCTTGCCCACTCAGAATACGGGTCTAGGTCAGGCTCTATTTTCAACATTCATTCATTTAACATACCTATGTTCAAAAGATTTAACCAATGGTCCACCATGTTCCGATCCCTGAGGGCCCATAACACCTCATGAATCCATCTTTTATGCCCATATAACCATGCAATTAAATTTCATTTAGCATTTACATCCCATTAGTGCGTCATTTCCTAATCCATAAGGGCTCATACTCCTTATGAATTGAAAGATGATGTCACTCTTCATTCATTGCACCCAATCTAACACAATTTTTGGCAAACCTATCAATCAACTATAAGAACATAATGTAATATCTATCACAACACCTATCACAATAGCATGAAATATCTAAGGCATCCTAGATAGCATGGCATAATGCATGATACACGATTCCCAACAAGGTGCCTATATGATGCCTGAGATGGAAAACCCTCATCTCATCGGGTTGCAATGAAATAGAACCCAAAATAATATCAATCATATTAGCAAAAACCATATGCGTCACCCAATGGTGAAATAAGAACAACTGTAATAAGAAAAACTAGAAACACAATTCCATACGAGGCAACATGGCTTTTCCCTGTATGTAGGTTTGCAAATCCCAGGCATAGTTTATTACCAAAGTCCCTACCTTCCTACTCCTATATATAGTCACCAAAGATTAAGTCAAATCATAAAAAATAAATCCTCTAATACCACTTTGTAACATCCTGACCCGACTTACCATTCAATCTGGTAGCCGGACCGGTCACCACATGGCCTCAAGCACCTCTCCCCAAATTCCAGAGGCTTATGACTAGAAGTGAGGGCCTAGCTGAGTCTGTTGGGACACTATTTCCTCATTACCAAAGCATCATAGTGGAATTACAAACATACTATAGTGGACTTACTAACATACTACTACAGAATTATGTAACTAGTAGAAAACACATAGACAAAAGAAATAGATAACAAACAGAAGGATATGATATATATGTATGCGGCATAGTGCAAGTCAATACAATACATCACAGGTATACAAAATCCCAAAAAGAAACCAGATTGTACCCCTTGTCGCATCACAAGCCTCAGCTTGGTCCCGTGCACTCCTACTCTGAGCAGCAAGTCAAGTACCTGTACAAGGGCCTTTTCCCTTTTCATTACCTGCAATCATATAATCTTCTTGGCTCCAAAACATGACCCAAACAGGGTGTGAGATTGAATCCTAGTTGTCAACCACCAAAGATCTGTGCTGATCTGCTAGTTAATATATAAACAAGAAGTGTAATATGGAAGGCAGTAAACAAGGAAAACTAGCAAGATAGACCCAAGCTTGTGCTTTGTCTTGGAATCGCTTCAAGTATCCATTCCATTCTTTAATCACCTCATTAAAGTGTTTAATCCATTTCATGAGCCCGTTCCTGGTATACTCAATTCGGTAACCAGGCATCGGTCAGGGAGAAAATCAACCTACAACCAACATGCCAGTTGCGGGAAGCCTCTAGGACCGGGACATTGCTCTACGATCCCGTTCCAGCGAACCTCCTAGGCATACAGCCTCGCTCTAGGTACGGTACGTTCTGTCATCTGAGCCCATCCCCGAGATCCAATAAGTAGGATCTGGGTATCGCCCATGACATATCATTCCCTATTGAGTCCGTCCATGGCATCTCACATGGGATCCATGATTCACTCGACACTTCAGAAATAAGTCTTGTATGAGTCCGTCCATTGCAACTCTCATTGGTTATATGGCTCACCAATGACTTTATTTCACATTTAAAACAGTTCAAAATTATTTAACTCATGTGGGCTAGCAATTCAAGAGTTAATATACAAGGTTCAAGGAGAAAAACTACATCCCATACCCGAAACCATTTCAATTACAATTCATCTCATTGCAATTCCATTCATATACAAATCCCATTTTTAACAACCCACAAGGGAAGGAAAAGGCATACCTCATAGGCATCCTGGGTCAAAACACCTAAAAGAGTCATTCAAGGTAACTCACCCAAGGGCTGGTTCTTGTCCAAGGTGTATAACCTAACTTAAGCACATACCATCCTATTAAGATTACCTACCACACGCTAGGTAATAACAAGGTTAAATTCTAGGTGTAAGCGACACCAAAAAAGTGGGCGTGTGGCACTCTGTCATATATAAACATCTTGACATTCATCGAAAAGCACTAGACCACCTACCTTAAGCTCGTACTAGACAGCTCGTCTAGTATCAATCTCTCATTCATCCTGGTTTGGAAGAAATCTAAATAATAGATGAAGAATGAGAAATTAAGGCATATGATCCTTAATCCAATCTGCATTCTTCATAACCAGAATAATCGAGAAGGATTAAAAACGAATCGAGGACCTACCATTTTGGATCTAACGAGATGAACGACTCTCAAATCGGAGTTCGGACAGCGAAGCTAGCTCAAAACTCTCTTTAGCTTCCTCGAGAGCTTTCCCAGGCCTCCCCCTTCTTTCTGGTTGAAGAAGAGAAGTCTAGGTTAGTTTTCATAAAAACATAATTAATTTAATTACAAATTATTTCAATTTCAAAACACTGCAGGTCGCACGGTTTACCTGCATGGCCTGGAATACCGTGCAAAGACCGTGCGGACCTTCCTGGAAGGCAAGGGGAAACCGCATGACCACCCTGCATAGTTTAATCAAACTGTGTGCAGGCCATGCCCCTACCTCTGGAAGGCCTGCAACAAGGAACACGGTTTACCCAGGCCGTTCGAAGGTCGTGCGCAAACCATGTGCCAAACCATTTTCGGCCTAAAACTTCGTTCCGGGCTCCAAACAATCCCTGTACACCTCTATAACTTCCTCAGTCAAGTTAGGAATCCACATTAGACCTCAACAGAAAAGTTAAACTGAAAACTAAAGGATACATACCTCGTATGAAAACACGGGTTCTTACAGATCAATTGTTCAGAAATATCAATATATTTTTCCTATTTTTCTTTTTTTCAGTAAGTGAAACATTTTTTTACTAAAATGTCACTTTCAAAACGAAAACACACACTTTCAATCATACTAGTCATAGTGTCTATCAAATTGACGTGTAACTGATTCATTCATGTTACAAATAAATTATTGATATTTTTATTAAGTATCAAGAAAATATGGCTATGTTTTCCTAGATTTCATTATCATCCATTTTTTTCTAAATTTTCTATTTTAAACTAAAACCACACACTTCGAGTCATACCGGTCCCACAGTGTATCAAAATGTTGTTTTTCTAAATCCTAAACAAAAAATGGTTCATGTATTTTTTTTAATAAAAATTCCAAAAAATATAAATGTGGTTTCTTTGATTTGATTATGCGAAACATGTTTTGAACTAAAATGTAAATTTTAAATAAAAACAAACACATTGAGTCATATCGGTCACGCTCTGTGTCCAATTGATATACGATTCATTCCCGTATCTCACAAATTCCTTATAGATAATTTTTATAAAATATAATGTCAATATAAGAATTTGTTTAATATTTTTTTTTATTGAAAAATGTTTTTAAATGAAGTTACAATTTTAAACTAAAAGTACACACTTTGAGTCATTCCAGGCACACTGTGTGTTAGATTCACATACAGTCAATTACTATATTTCAAAAATAACCCATGGATTATTTTCATAAAGTATCAACACCATTATAATGATTTTAATAGTTTTCAATGATTGATGCATTTTTTGAACTGAAATGTTACTTTTAAAATGAAAACATGTACTTTAAGTCATATCAGGGACATTATGGGTTAAATTGACATGTATTTTATTCCTAAATGAAAAAAGTTATATATGGATAATTTTAATAAATTATGATGAAAAGATAATAATTTTTTTATCAATTTTCAATGAGTAATTCCTATTTTGAACTAAAATATATCTTTTAAATAAAGTCGTTCATATTCAATCGTACCGGCCAAATCTTGGGTTGGATTGATGTGTGGAAGATTACTACATGTAAAAAATGACTTGTGGATCAATTTTATAAATTATATAGATAATATAATAATGTTTTTTTAGTTTTTAGTGAGTGACATGGGTTTTAACTAAGGTATCACTTTAAATAAAAACACACAATTCTATTCAAATCGGTCACACCATGTGTCAGATTGATATGTGTTCGATTGATACAAATCACAAATGACTTATTAATTGTTTTCATAATGTCTTAAGATAATCTAAGCTTGTTTTCTTGGTTTTTAGTGAGATAAATTTAACATGATCTATAATGTTACTTCTAAACCTAAAACACACACTTTAAGATATATCAAGAAAAAAAATTTCCATATTTACTTGTGTTCAATTATTACATGTCAAAAATGAAATTTAGATAAATATCTTAAAATATCAAATAAATCTAACAATGTTTGATTTATTTTCAATGTGTGATGTCTATTTTTAACTATAATATAATTTATAAAAAGAAAACCTGAAATTTTATTGATTTATAAATTGAAAAAACGCACTACAGAACAAAATCAAATTAAAAAAATAAAAAATAACTCATTGAAGAGAATAAATAGTACCTTAGTGCATCTTTATTATTGGAGATGTCGTTAAAAATTGATTTTTATCTATTTATTTAATAATCTTTATAGAGAAAACTTTTTTTAGGGAAAATTCAATCCTCAAAAAAATCATTTCCTCATTATATCGTTGTACATTAACTAAAAAAGTATTAGATTAAAATGATAAAACAAATTAACCAAAAATGAAGTAGATAAAATAATGTAAAAATTAACAACATAAGTAGCAAGAAGTCACTTCTTAATGATGTTTACATACATTCTGATTCATGTTTTTATGAAAAAAAAATTATAAAAAAAATCCATTTCCACTTTGGAATACATGGAATTTCTATAGTCCTTGTATTATAGTTATTATAAATATGAAAATGATTAATTAATATTTTAAATCAATTTGTAATTATCATTGGAAATAACTCTTTGGGGATGCGTGTTTATAGATGAAATATATTATATTTCATAAATTTATAAATAGGATAAGCTTAATATTTCATATTAGTTTGTTACCAAAACAACAAAACATTGAGAAAAATAATTAATTTGATTTAATATATGTTTTTATAGTGAAATATTATTATATATACATCAATACTTCACTAGTTTTAGATGTTGATAGGCTTCTTGTGCTTATAGAACTTCCCCATATAATGATTTTGATGATATTTAAACACCACCCTATCATAACAAAATTATCATGAAAATTTAATATATATTTTTTAAATTGAAGATTATTTGTAAAATATTGAATTCAGCATATTAGAAATTTATATAGATAATAATATGTTGTTGTTTTTTTTAATCCATGAATTGAATTAAAAAAATTAATTGTTGAATTATCCAAATTGATTTCAATGAAAAAATAATAGACCACAAAAAGGAATTAGTAAGGAAAATAGTAAAAATGTATTCGATATAAATAATTTTTATTGTTTTTTCTTTACATAATGAGTATTAAGAAGATGTAGTCATCCTTAAGTTTCATTTAAAACATTTTTTCTAGTGAGTCTACTATCTTTTTAATATTATTTTTCTCTAATTTCATTTCTTGTGTAGAAGTGATGTAAGGGACAACGACTACAAAATAATCCACTATGTTTTCCTTAAAACAGTAAAAATATATATGTTGGTAAAATTATTATTATTATTAACAAATAAATAAAAATATAGATCAAATTTTAAACAAACAGATTATGAAAATTCAACTAATGTATATATCTAAAACTAAGACTACTTTTCATTCATGCTTGGGGATTTCATCAACATTATCAAGACCATAAAAGTTTTTATTCATCTCTCCATACAGTTTTCTTAAAAATAAATAATCTTTTATGTTATATGAATATATTTTCCATTAATTGGCTTATCCTTTATATTATTTTGATTTGACCTTCTATTTCCACTTTATTTTCCCTGTATATAATAAAATTCTCTAGTTTAGGACTTTCTAATTATTTTCTAATTCTTTATAAAAAAATAAATTATTAATGTCATTACTCATTTTCTACATGTATTTTTATAAGATAAAATAACCATGCTATAAAATATCTAATAAAAATTTCTACAATGTGAACATATAGATCATCAAGAAGAATAAGTGGATTACAACTCATCCCATTAGCTATATGAACCCCCACTCTCCCATGATCTTTTTGATTTTTTATTGTAAATCATCTCATTGGATATTTAAAAATTTATCTCTCATAAAAAGGTTATGGGTGGGAGATAATAGATATAAATCACAATCAATTTCACCCTATATAATATTTCTTCAAGAAAGGTATTGGTATTTTCCTAATTCAAATTTCATAGTAATAGGTATGCCAAGATTTATTTCCTGCGGTTAGGTAGTCATTTGAGTGGAATAAATTCCCATAAAGATAAGGGTTAGATCTTCATTTAAAGGTTGTGGGTGTGTTGTTTCCTATCTTTAATTTCTTCCTATAATAATCAGTAACTACTCAAACTACCAATTAAATTTTTTCTTCAAGAACTTTTATTTGTAGCTATATCTCATCCATTTTTTTACCATTATCCCCTTACTCATATAAATTATCAAAATAAGTTTGAGGTTACACCCCAAAACCCACATGTCTAAGTTGACCATATTATTCTAGCCACTTCATGAAACAGAATTTAGTCATTCAGTGTGTAAAGACGATGGATATTATTTTGATTAAGATAGATAAAAAATATATAAAAATATGTATTTATTGACATGTATTACTAAATTAAATAACAACAAATATTTATAATGTAATACATACACTTTATTCAAACAAAAATTGTATTTTTTCTTTTACTAGTATTCCATCTTTGCTTGATCGATCCTCCTTTAATAGCACATCACATGAGATGGATGTGGCTTTGTATTTTTATTAATCAATTTTCATATAAATTAATGAATATTATTCTTTTGTTTTTTCATGAAACATAAAATTATTACTATATATTTAAACTACATATCTATTTTCACCTAAATTATACCCCATCCTTGCTTTATGGTAGGAGTATGTTGATTTTTATACACACTTATTATTTTTAATGCTCAGTTTTTTGTTTTGTAGACTAATAATTCTTAATCAATATGATTAATAAAATCATTGAAAAGTAAATTATTACCAATCATAATGTACCTAAAATGATGTCTTCTTATAAAGGCTAATAAAAAAATTACAGGTTTCTTATTTTATTAAATGTGCATTTATATTTGGTGGGCTTGCATTTGCATTTCCTTTAATATCATTGCAATGATACTCTGTAAGAATATCTTGAAAGGCTCTATGAGACTTTCCAACAACAAGTAACAAAAATTTCATTTGATACTCTTCTAGTATAAATGCACCTTTAAAAGGATGAGGAAGAGTAAATAAATATTTAATTATTTAATTTTTAGTATAATATGTAATGTATACCATAATTTTACAATAGCCTCGTCCCAAATGAGTTCCTTGATAATGGACACAACACTATTCCATGTATCTACAAAAATTGGCATGAAAATTCGAGTAGGTACTCCAATGTAACTAATGAAAACTGACTTGTTGGGGTTAACATCATAGCTGAGTTAATTAAATTTTACCTCAAATTTTACACCTATACTTCTCACATTAGTAATTTTTGTTAAGACTATCACACTATGATGCACAAGATTTATCTCAAACATAATTTCTTCACCTTCTACAATTATGACTGTTTTAACTTTGTCGATATGTTGTTATTTAATATTTGATTTATCAACATGTGGGGAAGCATGTTTTTTCATGGATTTGGATCATTGACATGTTGAGAAACCTTTATTTATTC
The DNA here is from genome assembly GCA_963277665.1 of Viscum album. NCBI lineage: Eukaryota > Viridiplantae > Streptophyta > Magnoliopsida > Santalales > Viscaceae > Viscum > Viscum album. Next base: position 1,515,422,123 of record OY728156.1, on the reverse strand, counting down.
AGTATTGTGAGAATTATTATATGGAGAATGTATCATTAATATATGTTGTTGAATATTTAATTTATATTATATAAATGTAGTTGTGTTCACATAATTCTATAGGGTAATATAATTTATATTAAAAAAATTAACTTGATTATTGGACCATATTTTTTATTTTTAAAGGTTAAATAGATTTGACCCCTCTATCGAGTTTTCAAATCCACTAAATTAGATCTCCAAGTATATAAAATACAATGTCTACATTGGTACTTCCATGAAATGATTTTGATATCCCAATGAAAGAGACATCCTTTTTATAATTGACATCTATCTTTGTAGGGGTTTTGGTTAATAAAAAAACTATTGACCACTTTCTATTTCAACAATCTCAGACATAAAATACATAAAATACTTGTTATTCCCTCATGAGTGATTCATCATTATTCCTTTCCTCACAAAAATCCATTTTCATGAATACCAATTCATTGATTTTAAATTCATTCATGCTATCAAATCACTTGAATTGAAAATATAGAACATGTAATGTTTTATAATCAAACTCCCATAATTTTTTTCTGATTCCAAAGTACAAAGTATTCACATAAATTTTTTTATGTCCTAAATACCATATACATGCATCTCTTTATCCACAAGTGTAACTCTAATATTTTGGATCATACTTCATTCAATAGGTTTTCTTGTGTAGAACGTATAACCATTAATTATATAATCATTATAATATAATACATGAAAACATAGTCCTCTCTTTAGACATTAAATTCATTGTGAAATTGAATTCTAGATTTATAGTTGACTACTTAAAAATATGGTCTCAGAAAAATCTAATAAACTGTCAATTTTGAGTTTTTAATATTCAAATTTCTACCCTTGAGGGATTAAAATTCATAATAATTACTTCTTGGGTTTCAATATATGTAGAAAACATTAAAATGTTATGTAAAATGTACAGGTGACCTTTCTCTTTATCAATAATGGTGATTGAGACAACATATATTCTAGAAATACCTTCACCCATTACTTTCCCATTATGGTGAGATTTTGGTTGACAAATAATTTCAACAATATATAGGTTGTAGATATGGAATTTAATGGATTCCATAATAATATATTTCAATGTAGTAAAAAATTATATATGACTATCATTTTTATCATACCCTTTCAAAATCATTATATACTACTTAATGTGGTGCATCTATTTATAATGTATAATATGTCATATTTAAATCTCTATAACCAAGGGAACCATCAAGTGGATCCTCATATGAAATAAGGATGGAAGGAAGAACATATTTAACTAACACAATATAATGGAAAATTTTTCTTCCATGGTTTTAAATTCCACATGGTCTGTACCATTACTATATATAACATTTAAAAAGAGACATTTCTAGGTTAATGTACGACGAAATGATTGGGAAAAATGTAATGTAACGCTAGATGAACATGAAATTCTATCAAAACATGATTTTTATGTGATTCAATACCCATTAGATTTAAATAAGTCCTTTAAATTATATTCTTTATATTTGATTAATAAACCTATAAAACATTAACATCATTTATAATGTTGAAAATTTGATATATCTCTTTCCTAGAAAGAGTGTAAGTATATGGAGAAAGAAAATTTCATATTTCACCTTTCGCTAGAACTAAATTATTATATATTCCCATGCCAATCATGTCAATCCTAGAATTAATTTCATCCTTTTTTTCTATGTTAATTTAGTAACACATCAACTACATTATCACATATATTTATTTCTACATTAATAACATAAAGAAAATGATTTATGTTCAATAAATTATAGTAAGTCATTTTTTAAAAACATACACTTTTTTAACTAGATTTTATAAGGTTTTTTGAATATGGTTTAAAAAAAGATGTGAACATATCATTTACATTATTAAATAGTTGATCACCAGTTATTGGAGATATCTTTTTACCTAATTCTGAATTCTCGTCAATTGGAGTCATCATAGGCCTGTATTAATGTATGTGTGGTAGAATTTTTTGTGTCCTAAAAACATTGTCTTTGAGAAATGTTTCAACCTAACTATGTGGGTACCTTGTTCAGAAATGGGACACCCATTAGTTACGTAAAATATACATCCTGAAAAATTTCCACAAGCATTAAATCCATTTATTATCCTATACAACATGGCTCTGAATATGAAATCTTCTTCTCCATAATAATCATACAATATAACTCATAAATTCCATATTAATCTTATATCTTCAATTAATTGAGCCAAATAGACATCAATGTCATTACCTAGTTGTTTTGGTCTTTATATATGTAGAAAAAACATAATGTATTTTCAATTCACAAAAATCCAATGTGGAAAGTCATAATTTATCAACATAATTAGACATATACTATGACTGCCACTTTTAAAACAAAAAGGATTCACCCATATTATAAATAATTTAAGAAGAAGGTTTTTCTACTCACTTCTAAATTCATGATACTCGTGATCAAATTTATTCCACTACGGAGAGTTTGTTGGGTGATAAAGTTTCACATCATTATTTCTTTTATCATTGTGCTACATCCATTTTCAAATATTCTCCACACTTATATATGGGTTCTTACACATTATAATTATTGAAATGTACAATACAACATTCAAAGGGAATGATTTATCTTTATTGGATCATGAAGAATCAAAATTTGGGAATTTTTTATGTGATTCACGATCCTTGGAAACAATATAATTCATTTTTACAATAATGTATTCTTTAAAAGAGAATACCCATTGAACGTAGCATTCATTTATCATCATATGGTAATTAAAGATGTTTATTATCTTCAGGTATCATATCATTAAAACGAAAATGTTGTTTATTAAGTATATTGTCACACCATATGTTGTTGGTTTTTACATTATATAGCTTCAGTATGCCAGACAATGTTGTATATTTAGTATAAAAAATAAAACAATAATGCTTTTTCACTACTCTTTAACTTATAAAACAACTTCAGAAAATCATGAAGTTCATCCACAACTGTTATCCCTTATTAGAATACATAGTTTTAGTGGGTGATACAATAATTGTTTATACCTAGAATTTAATGCTTACTATGTATTATTAATAATTGATGTACATCTCAATCTTATACATGTTTTGTATTCACTCATTAATTTTTTATGAATATATATTTTTATTAAGAGCATATTAATTACTATGCTTAAACGGAGTGTGATTAATTATTTTTATTTCTTATTCCCCTAACACATAAATTTATTTATCCTATAATTATTTTTTTATTCTTGCATGATCTTTACATTATATTCTAACCTTTTTTATCTTTATAAAAAAGGTGTGATGTTTTTTTTGGTTTTTTAATTATCAAAATGTGGGAGAATCAAGAAAGATTGGTGAACCATAATGGAATGCACCTGAAAAATATCAATTCGTCTGAAAAATAAGAAAGAAAAATATTAAAAAACTGAAAAAAAAAGATGAAAATGTTGGGGAAGAACTGTTACGATTGAATAAATTAAGATAAACTCAAAAAAATATTGAAAAACATGTGGAAGATCAGTTGTGAATCCTGAAAAACTAGTTTGGAATACCATACATTTGACTAAGAGGAATGATTGTTTGAAAATGAGTTTGGTAGATTCAAATGAATAGGGGAAGAAAAAACATAAAAATCATTAAAAATGCATTGAAGGTCAACCAAGAATCCTTAAATACAAGTTTGGAATTTCATACATATGGATTTGGGGTCTGATTTGTCTAAAAAAGTACTTCGATTGCTATAGTGTATTGGTTCTGCGAGATCATGAATGTCGTGGGGGAGAAGGGATTTGTTAGGGATGATTTTAAGATATGTGAAGAGTTTTATCAATGCTTAAAAAAGCACTAATAGAAGATCATTTTATCTGTTCTAAAACTATAAGGATTGAAAAATACAACTTTTATCAGTGCTTTCATAGCCCTCATCAAATACAACTTCTATCAACATTAGAACGGTACTAACAAAAGTAGTATTTATCAGTGCGTTAGTTTTAGTGGTGATAAAATATTCTTTTATCCGCATTGAAAAAAATGTAATTAAATAAATAAATAAATAAATAATATTCATTATATAAATAGATAAATTTTTCAAAATGAGTTAAACTAACTTTTTAAATTTTAAAAATATTAAAAATACATTTAAATGAATTCTTTATTAAAGTTAAAAACAAATAGAGAATATTAAAACTAAATAAATAAATATGAATATTTTCAATTTTAAATTGAGTAAATTCGGAAAATATTAAAAACAAATAAATAATATTAAATGAATAAATATTAACATTGAATAAATAGATTTCAATATATTAGAAAAATATTAAAAACATCAATTCATATAATTATTTATATAAATTAAAAACAGATAAAAATGAAATTATTTAAAATTAATCATATTAATTATTTAAATAATAAAAAAAATTAAAATAATTAAAATAATTTTATTTCAAAAATTCTAAACATATTTAAAGTACTAAAATATAATATTAAATCAATAAATATTAATCATATAAATAAAAAACATGTTGAGAATATTAAAATGTAGTAAATAAATATGTATAAATAAATAATAAAAATTGAATAATATCCAAAAAATATAACAAATATTAGATATTAAAAATGAATAAATTATATGAAATGAAATAATATTAAAAATGAATAAATAAAATTTAATAAACCAATAAAATATAAAAAAGTGAATATGTAAGATTAATTACATAAATTATAAACACTTAGAAAAAAAGGAAAAATGATGAATATTAACTATTTAAATAACAAATATATTTTAAAAAAACATTCAAATAAATTAATTATATAAATTTTAAACATATGAAAAATTTTAAAACATAATAATAAATCCAAATCATATAAATTAAAAACATATTGAAAATATTAAAATACCGTAAATAAATATGTATAAATAAATAATAATAATTAATTAAAATCTGAAAAATAAAATAATTATTTGATATAAAAAATAAATAAATTATATGAAATGAAATAATATTAAACATGAATAAATAAAATTTAATAAGTACAAAAAATGTGATTTTGTAAGCATAATTACATAAATTATAAACAGGTAAAAAATTAATATAAATTTAATATAAATTCTATAAATAACAAAATAAAATTACAAATAACGATAATAACTATTTACATAAAAATTAAAAAAAATCTTTTTTTGAAATTAATTATATAACTTTCAATCATTTTGAAAATATTAAAACTTAATGAAAGAAATTAATAAATTATGAATCTTATAAATTACATACATATTGAAAAAATTAAAACATATTTAATATATAATTAAAAATAAATAATAAAGAAATTATTAAAATATTAAATTATAAATAATAATAAATATTAAAGATTATTAAATAATATTAAATGAAATAATATTAAAATTGAATAAGTAGAAATTAATAAATAATTTTTTTAATGAAAGTGAATGTATACGATTAATTACAAGAATCACAAACAAATAAAAACTAAAGAAAATTGAATTAATGAATTATATAAATTATATAAATAATAAATGTTTAAAGAAAATGATAATATTAACTTTTTATTATTGAAAAAATATGAAAAATTTCATTTAAATTTAGTTAATTATATAAATTTCAAATATTTAAAAAAATGAAAAAATATAATATAAAATTGGATTACTATTAATTATATAAATTACAAACATATTGAAAATATCAAAACCAAATAAATAAATTTGTACAAAAAATAATAAAATTTGTTTAAATTACAAAAAAATATAAAAATAAACATAAATTAAATATAAATAAATAATATGAAATAATAAAATATTAAAAATGGAAAAATAAATTTTAATAAATTAGTAAAAAAAATTAGAAAGTGAATGCATAAGATTGATTACATGAGTTGTAATCACATAAAAATAATGAAAATTAATACGTAATTTTATAAATTATATAAATAACAAAAAAATTTAAAATAAGTTATATTAAATATTTAATTTACAAATATATTAAAAATAAATTAAAATAAATTAATTATATAAATTTCATACATTTTCAAAATATTAAAACATAATAACTAAAATTAAATAAATATTAGTCATATAAATTATGAACATATTGAAAATATTAGAACATAGTATATAAACATGTACACATAAGTATTAAAAAAGGAATAATTTCCAAAAATATTAAAAATTAATCAATATTACAAATGTATAAATAATATTATGTAATAGAATATTATAATTAAATAAATTTAAAATTTTATTTCATAACATTGGTTTTAGGAATTAAAAGAACTTCCAAAATAAATAAAATTGAAGAAATAAATAATTTTAATTATTTAAAAAATTTAATAATAAATTATTTTGACTATAAACAAAATATGAAAATTAAAATGCATTTAAATAAATAGTTAAACAAAATTTATAATATATTAAAAATATTACAACTTAATAAATTAAAAAGAATAAATATTAATCAAAATATTAAAAACATATAGAAAATATTAGAACATACAAAATAAATCTTTAAAAATCTTAAAATGAATAAATTATGAAAATATTTAAAATTAATAATCATTAAAAATAAAAAAAATGAAAGAATATTAGAAATGAATAATTACAATTGAATAAATTATTTTTAAAAAAATGAATTCATAACATTAATTACATGAATTACAAACACATAAAAATTGATAAAAATGAATTAGAAAATAATAATATTATAGATAATTATTGATGTATGTATTGGATTAGTTGTATATAAAAAATATAATTAATTATTAACCATTAGTTTTTGTAATAATATTTCATAATTATATTATTTAATTGAATGTATAAATATTTAAAAATTAAAAAATAACTATCAAAACATAATATATTACAAAATTAATAAATGAATAAATAATTAAAATGAAAACATTACAAAAAACATTAAAATTAGAGGAATATTTAAAAAGACTAAATAATCTTAAATCGGTAAATAGAAATACACATTACATATATATGTGTACACACATGCGTACACATAGACACACACACGTACAATCACAAAAATTCACACACACAAATAAATCCAATATTTTACACTTTTATATATTTAATTTGAAAAAAATTAAATTATTATTTAGAATAACTATAGAAAATTTTATTTTGGATTAATTTTTGGTATTTTTCTGATAAAATTCATACTTTAATGGATAGTGTGAAATAATGTATTTTAATTCAAAACTATCTTTTATATAATTAATATCTATTGTATATTGTCCTTTTAACTATTTTTAAGGTTTAATTGGAGTATTTTTTATCATTTAATCAAAATTTCTACATTGAAGTAATTTCATTTTGAAATTGGACATAAAAACATGTCAATCTTTTGATAGTTTTTTCTTCTTTAAAACCCGATTTCTAGTTTTTTCACAGGGAATAAATTTTAAATTAATTTCTTCCAATTAAGTGTATTTTAATTTAGAAAAATGGATTCCATATTTGGAATAATATGGTAAAAAATTTAAATATTCACGTTTTATTTTTGGAAATTATGAATATTAACTTGAGTAATTATTTTTATTTACCATGGTTAAATGGTAAATCAGGTAAATAAGGGTACAAAATAATATTATAATAATATAAAACTACCCTAAAATGTGTCCTAATAATATTGAATGATATATGGCTGACTATTAGAATACTTAAGTAAATTTTAGGACCCCATAGAGCCACATGGGAGTGATGATGACCTTTAATAATGTTAAATTTAATGAAAAGGTAAATATAACATGAACATGTATATCCTAATTAAATATAATTTATTTGGTTTATATTAATTATCTCTTTTACTAAAAGTAGTCAATATAAATATAAATATATTTATTATATCACAGTATTTTGTTTTTATTTATTATCCATTAAATAAATAAATTTATTTATGACAAAATGATGATGTAGTGATTACCTTATTAATGAATGATTGAAATAAATCATATTATAATTACTAAAATAAAATTAATTTGAGATTTCAGATTCCATCAACTATTTTTTGGATGAAATTTACATTTGATGGATTATTTAATTCTTTTTTTCCAATTAATCAAGTTTTTTGACATTAACAAAAATAAATTATTAAATAGTGTCAAAGTTGACATAAATGAATTTAAAAAAACACTATTTTATTAGATGATATAACAGTAAAAAAAATAATATTTATCCAACTAACATGTATAGTGTTAAAAATTTAATTAATGATCTACTTTAGTTTCTTTTGTCATTTTATAGTAAATATATTAACCATATAATATACGAATACAATAAGACATGGTAAGAGTTAACTTTTTTAACTAAAGGTTAAAGCCAAAAGATAAGGTTTCATTTATGAACTAAACTTGTCTAAAACCTATTGGTTGAGAGGATTTCGACACATCCTCATCTTATCTTCGAAATAAATCACTTTGTATCCATTATAAACTGAAAATAAATTTATAATAAATTAATATTTTAAGACTTTCTTAAAGTGTCCTTCACCTCTCCTATAAAAGGGCACTGCTCCATCTCTTTTATCTACACATCCAAATCAATTTCTATCATCCAAACCATGCCAAAACCTCCTCCCAAGTTTCCTTTATTCATTTTAGAGGCCACCCATCGAGATAAAAACCAAATTAAGGAGTCAATTTGGGAAAATCAAAAGGATAGACCCGAAGAAGAGGTAATTGTTTAATCAATTCATTCAACGATATTTTATTCTTCTACTTTCTCTTCCTAATTTGATACCATACTAAAATAATAACTCCAAAATATAATATATTCTGATATGTTGTTATGATTATGGGACAAACATATTACTCATTTTATCTATCCGTTAAAAAACCATATAACCATGCTTGTGTGCGTACAACATACCGTCTCCACACCATTGTGAAAACTATTTTTCATCACTAATTAATTTAGACTGGTATAATTAGAAATATAAATATCTTTAATAAAAAAAATTAATATGATATTATTTCTGTAAAATTCTTATTCCATCCCATTCCCTACCATTTATCGAATGTATAAATGATATCGTGGCTCGTGTGTAAGTATGACTTCTTGTCTCCACGATAGAATGAGACTCATCTTTCACGTTCACTATCCAATAATATTTTTAAAAAATATATATTATGAAAAATTATGAAATATATGACATAATGAAGTTAAGGGAATAATATCCATATATATATATCTGTGTGTGTGTGTGTACATATATGTCATTCAATTTCTTCCATCCAATATGATAAGAAAACGGAAAAAAACATTCATGCGTACGTACCGCCTACCATCTCCCTGAACGGTGTATTAAAATTCATATATCTATCTGTTATATATATTTATATTTTGAATATATATGATATATAAATCATATTATACATTATTGATGTAATTAAGTCATGATCTAAGTAATATGATCATGAATAACAAGTCAAAACATTTATGAGAAACAAAGGAATTATTACCAGAAATATTGCATTAAATTGGAATTGATAATAAACGGTAACATAAAGTTATAAAAGTATCATATATGATATCATAAATGTTATTTTAATTCTGATCTATGTTAATAATATGTTTAAAATCATCATATAGGAGTTTCAGACTTGTATAAAGAATATTAGACCTAAGGTAATGGTTAATTTCACAATTTAATTATTATTTGAGGTTATTGAGGCGTAAGTATCTATTGGAACATATTTATCATCCAAGTGCATGATTCTAAAAAAAATTCATAAAAAAATTACTATTATCATATGTATGTTTAAATTTATTTTTACCCTTGTATAAATTTTTATAAAATGTTTTGAAAGGAATCTTTCATTCATTTTCCAAACATGGTACTTTACGACCTTTTAAACAAATTAAGGAGATAATGTTTTTTTAACTTATATGGAGTGAGTGGTTATTTTCCCCCATTATGCCACCTTACTATTTTTATGCTTTATTTACATGATTACATAGTTATTTTCATAATAAATGTTTTACTTTAAAATTTTACATTATTTTAATGATTTAAACTAAAATGTGATATTTCCCTCAAAGAGATTTAATGAATTATTTTCATATATATCCACATCCTTTAGTGTATTTTATGCCTATCGAGGTTGATTAATATAGTACAATATTACCTATTTTATGTAAGGGTTTGGGTTTATCATGACTGTGGATATTTTATTTTTATACCTTTTATGGTTTGTAGTTAAAGAAGTAACATTTCGTATGCTTGTTTAAAATATAAATGTTAATATTGTGTTCCAAAATTTTCATATTGGAAATGCATTTGACTTAGTATGTGATGGGAAGGGATGATGTACCCCCTCGATTCATTGGTAGGTATTATGAGAAAAAAAAATTTCATAGAATAAGACCTTGAAAATATACTTGTGTACGGTCTTGGCACAAGACCTTTACATAATGGTTATGATTCTGACGTTATGAATTCCATCATTATGTGATTAGTTATTTATTTTACATGTGATTTTTCAAATATTAGAATATCTATGTGAATGATTAAATGGAATTATTTTTTTTCAAGTCATATTATACTGAAGATAATGTTTTAAAAGGATTTTATTTTAGTTTTTTACTTTTCATTAACACTTTATGCTTATTTTTTATAACATCATCTATATTATTTATCCTTATTGATCATCTGAGCTCACCCCATTCTTATCTTTTATATTTCCTAGGATTAAAAGAAGTGTTTTATGATTTATATGCAGGGTTAAACTAGGGAAATAATTTCATTCTCAAATTATTAACTAGGATGTGTTTTATGTAATAAATTGTAATGTAATGATAATGTATGTAATATATTTACCAAGAATGATAAACTAATCGGTCCTTCGAGATTTGATTCCTAGTAATCATTCCAATGTTTTAAAATAATTCACTGTCTTCGGGCATCTGGGGTTGAGGAATTATAGTTGTTTTGAAAAGATGTTTAGCAAAATCTTTGGAAATAGATTTTGATAATATTGATTAGGGATCATAACCCTAATATATACTTTGAGGATAAGTATAGAATAACCCTCTAAAATTTTGGTAACGATCATAGATAACCTAGAATTAAATCTATGATGTTATAGAATCAAATTACCTTCTAGTGATTTTGTTGTTTTTTCAATGTGATGTCTTTCTCTCCCGATGCTTTCTGATCTTAGTAAATTGTTTAAACTGGAAGAAATTAGATTAACATTGAGTATGATGGAAAAGTTGGTGATTTTGAGCAACAAAATTTGATAACGAAAGGAGAGAAATATATTGTGATTAAACCGAAACATGTATCATGATATATGATTAACAATGTGACCGTTGACGACATTCCTAACAAATTGCGTAAAAGAAATATAAATGTTTACAAATGTAAAAATTTTAGAAAGCATATAGGTAAGATGATTCAGATTCAACATGTCAAGAGAAAGGGAAAAAGAACCTTGAGGAATATCTCAAATGGAGGGGAAGATGTTATCTCTGTGTGAAAAAGGTTCATAGTGTGACTAATTGTTATGGATTTCTATGTCTCATCTATGGAAATCATGGGCATTACCCAACTCAATGCCAAGACATAAAAATCTATTATTTAACCCAAGAAGGACCTATTCCATGACAACCATTAAATTGTAATGATTGAAGTATTTATGTATTAGGATCCAATAATTATGAATAGTGAATTATATATAAGGAGTACTTAGATTATATTTTTCACTAAGGATTTTCATGAATATATTAAATAGTTGTAATGGATAATAAAATTGATTTTAGGGTAATATTATTTTAGATAACATATGATTAGTGTAAATATAACCCTTAATATGTTCTTAATTTTAATATAATGATGTTTGGATAAATATATGTTGTATTTGAATAAGTAAATTGGATTATTCTAGTTTCATGAGAATTAATTATGGATATTCCAATAATAGTTTTATGATATCATGGATGAAGTATACAAATTTTAAGGACTTATGTAATAATGTACTATGTTTTTTGAACAATAAAACATGCATGTTTTTAATAAGGATATCTAATAATTCAGGTTGTTACCCAAACTCAAGAGAATACATGATGAAGGTGTTCAAATCTATGTAATGTTAAAACCAAGAAGACACCTATAATATATAGAAGATAAATTCTTTTTCCATTTGGTTCACCTCTTTCTAAATTTGTATATTATCAGTTTTTGGAAGGATTTTAATGTTATCAATTTATATATAGTATAAGTTAAACTCTGGTTGAATATTATTTGATTAATGTATTATCTCGCTATTGGTGGACTTATGAATATGTGGTAACCTATTCTAATTTTTTTGCTGAGATAGATGTAATGAAATATCATTCTATTTTTGGATTGCAAGATATTATAACAATTTAGTAATGACAATCATCTTCATTTCATTGAATAAGAGATGGAGTGTAAATTTTTCAAGGCATGGATAACTGTGAGATTGTACTGAAATCAAGTGAGTATTTATTCTCATGTTCTTCAATATTAGGAAACAGATTGTGAAAACCAAAAATGTTTTCCTGGTACATTCTTTTGTGATGAATCAAATTTCCCATTGGATCATCATAGATTTATACCTATATGTTTTTTAACAATTTCTTAATCATGTTCTTTCTTGCTCTCCATCAAAACTTGATCGTTAGTTTTTTCTTCCATATCCTTATTTTTCTACATGGAATACTAGAATATGTTATTTTAGGTAACATTTTTAATTTTCATTCCCTATTTTAAATTGGACTATTTATCAACCAAATTTTCCATTGTGGGATTTCTATAAAGGGATTTTGAATAATGAAACCTTAGTTACCGAACCCAAATTTGAAATGTGTGAGGAAGTAGTTTATCGAAGTAGGGGATGATGTAACACCCCAAGATTACATGATATATTTATTTTCTAAATAATTCAATATATTTTGTTGTATGGTATGCAAATATAAGCTTGTCCAACACACCACATCGTCTTATCTTGCACTATACGCACCACTGAGTTCGAGCGCCCCATAACCTATCAAACCAGCTATTTAAAAAGTGGAAATGAATTATATTAACCAAATTTTTAATATTTTATATATCACATATAATTTTAACATTCATCTTATGGGTTTATTAGATATAATATAAGTACAAATTCAAATTTTCATATAAAAGAAGTATTTTTCATAAAATGAATTTTTTCACTTTTTCATGGAGAACCATTTTTAAATTCAATATTTGACACTTCTATGTATTTAATTTCAAAATAATTAATTTATTATTTATAGGAGGGAAATAAAAATTTATTTTGGATAAATTTTTGGTATTTTTTTAATAAAATCGATATTTTAATGAATAGTGGGAGAAACAACATTTTAATTTAAAACTGTCATTTCATCTAATTTTTCAGTAGAGTAAGATTTTCCTTTTAATTGGTTTTATAGTGTTATAGGATTTTTTTTTACCATTTAATATGATTTTTATCATTTTACATAAATTTAAATTGAAATGGAACATAAACACATGTCTATATTTTTATAGGTTTTACTTCTTAAAAACATGCTTTCTTGTTTTGATGATAATTAATTTTAAATTAATTTCTTCCAATTCTATGATTTGAATTTGGAAAAATGGATTCCATATTTGGAATTATAAGGTCCAAATTATGTAAATACATACCATTAATTTTTGGATATTATGAATAGTAACTTTAGTAATTATTTTTATTAACCATGTTTAAAAGGTAAATTAGGTAAATAATGGTAAAAACTATATTTTAATATTATAAAACTATCCTAAAACTTGTACTAATCCTATTATATTATATATGGACAACTATGAGCATCCTTAGGTCTATTTTAGGACCGCATGGAGAAACTTGGGTGTGATAATGACCATTTATAATGAATAATTTAATGAAAATGGAAAAACAACAAAAACATTTATCTCCTAACTAAAAAAATTTTAATTTGGTTTATATAAATGATATATTTGATTATAAATATTCATTATAAATATAAAAATATTTCATATATCATGGTATTTTATTTATAATTTTTAGACATTAAATAATTATACTTATTTTAGACACAATGATGATGCAGTGATTAGTCTATTAATGAATGATTGAAATAAATGATATTATAATTAATAAAATAAAGGTAATTTGAGATTTTTGATTCCATACATTAATTTTTTGGAAAAAAATGACATGTTAGGGATCAGTTAATGTTTATTTTGGAATAAAGTTTTTATGAATTTAAAAAAACAGTTACAAAATAGTTTCATGATGGACATAAATGAATTTTTAAAACAAACACTATTCTATTAAATTATATAATAGTAATAAAATTCTAATATTCTAAAAAATGTCTTATATAGTGTTACAATATTCATTAATTAACCTCATTAGGTTATATTGGAATTTTATAGTAACTATATTGACTATATATTATAAAAATACAAGAAGACATTGTAAGAGTTATCTTATTTAACTAAGGGTTAAACGAAAATGATATAGATAAATTCATGACCTATACTTGACTAAAACCTAATAATTGAGAGTATTTCAACCTATATTCATCTTTCCACAAAATAAATGTATTTTTATATATTATAAACCGAAATTCAATTTATAATAATTTAATATTTTAATACATTCTTAAAGTGTCCCTCACCTCTCCTATAAAATTGAACTTCTTCTTATCTTTTAGTCACACCTCCAAAGTCCATTGGCTTATCTAAAATCTTCCCCAACCTCCTACCATCATCCCTACATAATACTATAGTCCACTATTGGGTAAAAAACCTACTTAAGGAGTCCTTTTGTGCAAATTAAATGGAAACACCTGACGAATAAGTAATCATTTTATCCCTTCCTTCAAAATTATTTTCTTCTTCTACATCCTCTTCCTAAGGTGTTACCACACTGAAATAATAACCCTAGTATATAATATATTATGAGATGTTTTTATCTTTATGGTATGTCCATATTCCTTCTTTTAACCATCCTATGAAAAATAATATCAACATGCATGTTTACGTACGACTTACCGTCTCCGCGTCGTGGAATAAACTGTTTTTAATAAATTCTTTAGTTAGACGGGTATAATGACGAATATAAAAGACTTAGATAATAAATATAACATGATATTATTTATGTAAAATAAATATTCCATCCAATTCAATACCATTTAATCATTAATGAAATTATATTGTCACTCGTTCGTATGTACAGCTTACGGTCTCCACGACGCAATTAGACTCATCTTCCACATTCACCATCCAAGAATGATTATAAAAAATATATATATTATGAATAATTGTGAAATATATGACATAATAAGGCTAATGGAATAATATATGTGTGTGTTTTTTGTGTGTTTTTTTGTGTTTTTTTGTGTATTCATGTACATATATGTCATTCACTTACTTTCATTCAATACGATTATAAAACAGAAACAATGTTCATGTGTACGTACGACCTACCATCTCCATTAATAGTGTCTTCCATTTCATACATATATCTATTATGTTTAATTATATTATGAATATATATGATATATATTTCATATTATACATTATAGATGTAAGTAAATCGTGGTCTAAGTAATTTGATCTAGAATAACAAGTCAAAACATGTACGACAAACAAAGCGATTATTACTTGAAATGATACACTAACTTGGAATTATTAATTAACGGGTAATATAAAGTCATAAAATAATCATATATGATATCATAAACATTATATTTATTCTGATATAGTTTTTAATATGTTTAAAAACAATATACTATTATTTTATACAAGTACGAAGAACATCGAACCTATGGTAAAGGTTAATTTCACAATCTCATTATTATTCGAGGTTATTGATGTATAAGTATCTATTGGGACATATTTATCATCCATGACCACATAATTAATGATATTTTCATAAATTTTTTACAATTATTAACTGGATATTTAAATTTATTTTTATCCATGATTGAAATTTTGTAAAATGTTTTGAAAGGAATTTGTCGGTCATCTTCTAAATAAAGTACTTCATGACCTTTTCGAAAAAATAAAGATAGAATGGTTTTTTAATATATACGACACAAGTGGCTATTTTACTCTATTATGTCACCTTACCATTTTGATGCTTTCCTTACTAGAGTACATGGTTATTTTCAAAAGAAATGTTTTATTTCAAAATTGCACATCTTTTTAATGATATAAAGTAAAAAATGGATATTTTACTCCAAGAAATTTAATGATTTTTTTTCATCTATGCCAATATCATATACTGGATTTTATGATTATTTTAGGTTGAAATTTTATGATAAAATATTCCATACTGAATTGATGGTTTTGTGATATCTTTTACTATGGATATTTTTTTATACCATTCATGGTTTATGGTTAAAGTATTAATGTTTTGTATGATAGTTTTAAATATGAATGTTTATGTAATGTTTCTACCTTTTAATATGAGGAATTCATTGGACTTAATAACTGATGAGTGGGGACCTCTGTAGCCTATTGCTGAATCGATAGATCTCATGTGACAAAATCATGTCTTGGAACAAGGCCTTGATAGAATATTTGTTTATGTTCATGGAACAAGGCCTTGACGTAGGGGTTAAGATTTCTGGTATATCCATTCCCTCATTATGAGATTATGTATTGATTTTAGATGTGATTATTCAACTAGGATAATATCCATGTGAATTTTTAAATGAAATTATTTGGTTTAATTTTACCATATTATGTTAAAGATAATGTTTTAAAAGTCTTGTGTTTTAGTTTTGTACCATTCATTAACAGTTTATACTTATTTTTTATTGTATCCACTATATTGGTTATCCTTACTAAGCATCTGAGCTCAACCCTTTCTTATTTTTTATTTTCCTAGGATTCCAAGATGTGTTTTATGAATGTTATAAAAGGTTAATCTTGGGGAATAATGGAATTCCCAATGGATGATATATTCAATGTTTTATGCTAGAAATTGTAATGTAAAGTTTATGTTTGTAATCGTTTTTCCATGACTGCTAAACTGATTAGTCATTCGGGATTTGATTCCTTGTAATCAAGTAAACGTATTGAAATAATGCATTTGATTCAGGCTTTTGGGGTCGTGGAATTACATACATGTACACCGGTATATACCTATACACATATTTAATTACATATAGGTCCATACACATACATACATATGTATATGCATATATACACATACAACATAAATATACACAAGACACATAAACATACACATGCATACCCATGTACACATATACATACATACACATACATAAACATGCACATACACATACAGATTGACATACACATACACATACACATACACATACACATACACGTACACATACACATATACACACACATACACATACCCATACTCATACACATACACATACACTTACACAAACATATATACACACACACACACATACTTACACAAGTATATGAACTTACATTCACATGCATACACATATGAATGCACACATATACATACATATGCAAATACATATGGACACATACATACATACATACACATACAAATAAGTGTGCACATATATGGACCACACACACACACAACAACAAAACCCATATATACATATGAAACACATAAAAACATATACATATAAACGTAAATACACACACATAAATAAACATGTAGACTTATACTTACAGTTACATACATACACATGCACACACATACATATTAATATATGTGTCTATTTTAAAATTTTATACGAATATAAATATTTAAATTCAAATATGAACTATATCAATAAATATATATTCATTTATAAATTTATATAATTACTTAAAAAAATATTAAGCTTCTATATTTATATTTACAATTTTTAATGAATGTATATAATTTTATTATTAAATAATTTTATTGATTAATATAAATTTTATTATATATTTATTAAATTTATGAGAATAATATTGATAGTAAATTTTTTATTAAAATAAAGGTATATAAATAATTTTATATATTATATTTACATATATATACTTAATTATATATAAATCAAAATAAAAATATATATAAATATGTATATATAAATTAAATTATTCATTGTTCCCTTTATCAGTTCTTTTTTTGTGTCATTAACGGGGTGGTTTTATCAGTGATAAAAAGCATTGATAAAATGTGTAATATTATCATTAACTATTAAAGCATCGATAAATGTCTCATTTATTAGTGCTTTTAGTTGGTTCTAATAAAATTCATCCCTTTATCAGCACTTTTTGTTTTGATCTGATAATGTTTTGTGCTTGTTTAATATGAATATATAGTGGTGAACTAAAATGGAATAGGGAACACACAATTTTTACAAGGTTTGAAATCTCACTAGAATTTTAGCCTTACAATTATAGTTACAAGTACTTCAAAATTATGTGATAAGGATCCCAAAAATATTCCTTATACTTCGAAAACATAATGATAATCTTCCTCAATGAGCCTTCAAGATGATTAGAAAAAAATGAAATCAATTATTCTAGATATTTAATGTTATTTACCTCATTCTTCCTCCTCGTCAAAAGAAAGATTTCATATTATCATCAATATACTTTATTACATCGATATATATGATAATGAAAATATAATACTAATCAATATCTTTTTATCTTTCTTTTGTCAAAATAACTTTTCTCCCTAACTCTCTTTATGTAAATTACCAAATGATAAATACTTGAACTCTTTATATTACATCATTTTCTTCTAGTATATTCACATATATATCCAAATAATATTTCATTAATGAAATATGGAAATAGCCCTTGATTTATAGAAAGGAAATATTCTTATTAAAATTCAGTTAATTTCTTCCAAAAATATCTCCAATTTGACCTCATTAAAATATCATTCAAATATAGATCATGATATTATTTTAAATCTCTTAAATACTATATATTTTTCATACATTAAACGATCCACAAAATCTATAGGTATTTTAAATAGTTTCCTTGTTGGAATGCATGTAGCTTCATAGTGTGTTAGTTCTTATCACAATGCAACACACTCTAACTTCAAAAAATCAAAATCAATATGATTAATCATTATATTATTCAATCACACCTTATTAGAATGATTGTAATGTTAAAAAAAGAATAAATGGATGAATAATCATCTATCTTAATGTAAGTTCTAATATTATTCAATAATTCAACAAGTATATGAACCTTATAATGTTTAGAAATCATCCTTATAAACTCCATACTCATCATTATGAATTCTAGAATCATAATTATAAAGACATCATGATCCTTAAAAAGTGAAAATGAACCTTAAGAAGTCTATAAATCACACCTATGAAGTTTAGACTTGTACTTATGATTTCATGAATTGTCCTTACAAATATAAGAATAATTATTATGAATTAATGAATCATCCTTATGATGTTTCCATGCATTTTTAAATTTTAAATTCATTAGTAAAAATTACACTTATGAACTCCTATGATGACAATTTTCAATGATTACTATAGAATTTATGATGATCTTTATGATGTCTTAATGGCTATTACAGATTCTTAAAACATCATTAAGTAATTGTAATGTATTTATTATTTCTTCATTATAGAGAAGATATGAAAATTATAGTACTACTAAATGAATCATACAATAATAATATATCCTTATTTATTAACAATTCTACAGCTCTAATCCATCCTCATAAAATCACAGTATCATCCTTATGATGTATATCAGTGTTCAAGACTTTATTAAATTAGAAAAACCCTAAATATTTTACAATTAATTCAATTTAGCTTAACTCATCAGAGAACACTCTCTAACTCTTAAAATAAACTCACAGAAATTACAAAATATATTCTATTAATTCACACAATAATAAATATCCACAAATAAAATATTTAGAAATTTCATTGGGTATTTCAATATCCCTTGTTGGATTTTTTTGGTCAGACTCACTCGTCTCTTTACAAAACATAAAAAATCATACTTGAACCATTAAATAACATAAATTTAAGTGTCTTAATAATCTTGACACCACACCACATGATATATTAGTGTTTTTGTGATAATTACATTTCTCAGTGAAAATATTATTTTGAAAAAGTAATTTGAATTTTCTCCCTCACAACTCATAAACTCACCACTTCTTATTTTACTTCCTCTTCATACAATATTAAAATAAATGGATTTATAAAATAGATGATACAGAGTTGTGTCTCTTTTCCCAATTTGATAACAAATCTAATTAACGGTAGGGGTCTCCCATAGTTTATCATGATAGAGGGAATGGATGAAGATTCATATTCATTCCCTAGGTTAAAAATATTTCTTCAGGTATTTCCTAGGTAAATATATCCAAAAATCGATCTTAGGTTGGATTGAAATCTGATTTTATATATCAATTTTACACATTCTCATTGATAAATTGAAACCTAATATTGATGTGGTTAGATATTGATTATCTCATAGGATTTTTAGAAAGATCAATATCACACTAAATATACCATCAAATTATGAGAGGTATTTTAATCATCACCTTCTAGTAAATTTTATTCATCAATCCAGGTAATCTAGGTTAAATAACTGATATAAACCACGTATTCATCATTTGGGGTTCTCAAAGTATCTTATTATTTTCTGGTTCTATCCCATGAAAAAACAACCTTATAGAAAATTTAAACCTGGGTTTAATCTTTTATTATCATAATATTTTTCCCTCACTCCATCAGTGAATCCAAATATCATCAGGTTCTCTTTTATCTTATACATCATCCCATGACCCAATGTTCGTATGATTTATTTTATAACACTCTTAGAAGTCAAAAAATTTGATTCCTTAGGATAATTTTATACCTATCACACAAATGTGAATCATAGACTATATCATGTCTTGATGTATTGTGGTAGTGTATGATTCCCAATCAATATTGAAAACACTTTTTTATTTACACCATCTTCATCAAAATCCTTTCCAAATTCCAATCCAACATGTATAGGTGGGGAAAATAGTATGGATTTATCCATTTCAAACTCTTCAACAATTATTTTTCATAAATTTCATAATAGATAAAAATAAAACAATTCTTTTTCATTACACATAATCTCATCAAACCCCTAAAATATCCCATCATGAACATATCTTGTTGTTGGTCTTCTCGGTAAAAAAATTGTTCCAAAGCACTATGTTTATCACCAATAAAAATAACATCATTGATATATAAAATTAACTCAGACTATATCCCTTCCTTTTGTTAATGTATAGGCGGATACCCACTTTTCCTTTTGTAAACCTCAAACTTCTAAAGCACTAATATAGATTCTAAATGCATTCTCTAGGGGAGTTATTTAATAAATAGTTATCCTTATTTAGTTTCAATACCCATTTTAAATTATTTCCATGAATATATATGTAGGGCCTAAGTACTAGTTAGGATCCATTAAGAGTGAGGGGTTGAATTAGCGGTACTCATCAGTTTTGAGTTCATCTCGTTCATATTTCAACCTCTTGAAATTTTTGTAGTTATCGATTAACTCAATAGTATCTCACAATATGAATACATATGAAATCGTAAAGGTAGAGGTCAACATATAGTTTTTAAAAGGGTCGATATAAATACCAAATCCTTGAAATGTTTGTTAGACACACTAACATGAATGCTTTACAATAATATTATTATCAATTATAGCGATTCTGGTAGAAACTTGTAAGAAACCTCATTAATCGACCCTCAAATAAGCCTTGGTTTCACACCCCATACACCAAATATTATACCTATGTTGGTTAGACACTCCAACCATCCTTCTCTACCTCTGATAGGTTAGATACCCTATCCATGAGCCTCTTTAGTATATAGTTAGACAAATTAGTCATAAGTTCCTATTATACATATTGATCTACTGGTAGAAATATCTCTTTCTTCATCATATGGTCCTCCTCTATGTGATTAGTGGATTTGGGTTGTGTGTTTAAGCTTTAATGATATTCAATAACTATTTTAAATAGATCACATGGTCTTGAAACCGCTTCTAGATCTTGGGAGATCTATATTCTCTGTGTATTATTTGAATACATAGATTTTATCCTTTAATGTATCCAAGATTTAAACCTTATTACCTTCTTTATATTTAATTCATAAAGCTCTTATGATTCTCTTAAAATTATGTATGAGAGGTCTCAGTTCTTTCTATCATTTCACATTACTTGTTCTCTCAAAAGATACACACATTTATAATCACATAAATATTTTACATGAATATTTTGTTTCCATTTGTATTTGGAAACACCCCAATATTCAAAAATAATAGTATTCTCCGTTTTATGTTAGTTAATAGGTTTTTTGAATTTTCCACTTTTGAATTATAATTTGAATATTCTTTTAAAACACATAAATACACAACCCTCATTATTTCCATTGTTTTAAATATCGTGATCTTGAAAATTTCTCAAATATCACTACTTTTAAATACCTAAAAGTCATGAGCTCTCAAGTGGTCCTCTTTCAGCGGCATTTGACTTATTGTGGATTATTCTCCTAGAATCTCACTTCTATAAAATCATAAGATATCTCTATCTTCATAGAATCATGAATATAAGACACGTGGATCTTAATTATTTTCAATATCTGGGATTTGGAAAATCCCACTCAATACATAAGGATATGATCCCTTACATTGTTTTTAGATTCCTATGTGAACCCTATATGTGGAATGAATTTTACTATATGGTACAATGTGGTTATGTAATAGAATTACCTTATTATTTCACTTCATCTAGATAGTAGAAATCATCTATCTTATAGCATTCCTTTACAATATCCCAAACACATATACGAGTTTTTAATTTTAATACATAAGACATTTCAGATACATTGATTCTTCAGCATCATTGTATTTTCCTAGGTACAAAATCAGATATGATGGAAATTAATCTATGATGTAATATCAACTATGTGGTTATAATTATGTGAAAGAACCCCCTTACATGAATCTAAAAAAATTAAGACTTAACTCAAATATTCATAGTTCTTCTTTATCTGACATTCAAGAATTATTAATCACTTCAACACTTCTCAATCATTTTGTAGACATTGTTCTCTCATTTATTAAACCATTTATTTGATTCATTTTAATATTAGAAGAAAAATAATCATAATTACTTGGACACATTATCTTGAACTTTACCACTAGATTTTTTCATGTTGTAGCCTCGTGATTAATTTTCCCTTAATCATGGTATCACTTAAAAATAATATGGGAATACATGGATGATATATCAATAATGAAATCTCATTCATTATCTTGAATCAATAGAAATCTTCAAAGCATCATAATCACCACTCTAAGGACATATTGAACCTCTAAAAACAAATACAGTACTTACATGTGAACATGAAACTCCATTAGGCTGCTCAATATAAACTTATTATTCCATATATATGTTCAATAATATATAATTCACATCTATTGGATATATTTTAGACTTATTTTGATATAATATTTATAATAAAATCAATATAGATTTCAACATTACAAATGGGGAAATGATTTCTTCAAATTCAACTCCTTCCACTTGCGAATATCATTTTCAAACAAGTTTGGACATTCTTCTTAACACTTCCCCATTATCATTTCATTTATTCCTAACTAATAACTTTATTGCAATTAAAAAAATTATCTTTAGGTTAAGGGAGAAGATTTCAAGTGGATTTTATCTAAAATTGATCATGTTTGTCATTAATTCCATTAAACCATTAATTTTTCTTTATTGTTTTATTTATAATATGTGGATTTGTTTTTTGAAATAAGAGGTCTTTTATTACAAGACTCAGTCTTCTTCTTGTCTGAAGTAGTGCATCATATCGCCTATAATATTTTAAACGACAATATTTTTCTTTAAATTATGATATTCATGTTTTTAATTTTCATCAACCTCTTATCCATCACTCATATGATAAAATTCAACATCAATAATAATACACACATACACACACTATCTCTCTTTATGATTGTTTCCTCATTTTAATTTATGATATTAGAATATTGTCTTCTTTAGAATATTCCATAATTGATTTATTTTTCACACTTCACGCACACTTATTATAAAAATCATCACTTCAATGTA
The DNA here is from genome assembly GCA_963277665.1 of Viscum album. Classification (NCBI taxonomy): domain Eukaryota; kingdom Viridiplantae; phylum Streptophyta; class Magnoliopsida; order Santalales; family Viscaceae; genus Viscum; species Viscum album. The sequence goes on along the minus strand of OY728156.1, from coordinate 1,515,397,978 downwards.
GTCAACTACTTTGGTCAACCTATTATTTTATAAATTTATTCATATTTTATTTTATTAGTATCCTATTAGTATCCCTTAATATGAATTTTCATTAAACTTTACCAGATTATTGTTCTTTATCTCCATGTAAAAAAGACTACCAAAAAGATCAAAGTAGAATATTATTAGATTTTTATAGCAAGTATCACATGCTGGAATGTTTGTTTTAGGTCTCAACAAAAAGTTTATATATATATATAAACAATTATACATAATAATTATCTCTAAAATAAATTTGAAATTTTGGGTTTAGTTAAAACCATACTTCCCATCTCAAATAATCTTCTAATATTCCTTTATTTTTTTCATTTCATTGAGGATTATAAGGTATACTTATTTAATGATTGATTAAATGCATTCTAAGAAATATATGAAAATCATTAAAGGTGTACTGCTTACTCAAATCAAATATATTTTTCTAAAAAAACTCACAATTCCATTGAAAACCTACTTAAATTTAATTAAACTTGTTAATTAATTTAGAATTATGCCTTATAAACATGGAATTGTTCTTAATAGTGAATTCATCAATGAATTTAAAGAAATATAAATCATCACCCATATAATTTTGTCTCATGGTTCCATATAATTTGGTGTGAATTAGATAAAGTATACTATTGTATTGTTTCTTTTTTATTTTATGATTTCTCAAAACCATTTCCTCATTTTTACATGTTTCACATACAATTTATTCCTCACATTTCAAATGGGGTTGATATATTACCACAACATGATATATGATTTTACATGTGCTCAGTTTTACTTAGATAGGAAATTATTTTATTCTACAACATAGTTTCATTTTTGGTTCATAAATAATAAGAATTAGTGGAATCACTAATTTGAATCAAACCACCTATTCTTATTTCTCGCAATGTAATTTTCATTCCATGCTTTACTCTATTAATAATTAATGATTGTCTATTAAAATTTACCTCAAGTATATCTTTATATATTTTACAAACACTCAATATATTGTACACTATCCCTTCAATAAATAATATATATTTTGACTTTATGTTTAGAGCTTATATTTCAATAGTTCAAACTCCTAAAATTTTTAATGAATAGAAATTTTAAAAATTTCCTACCCTCAATGATTTTAAATATTCTTTAGAATATTATTATCACCAATAATACTTGTGTAACATACAATATCAGTAATCTATGGACTGATGTTTTGTACCAAGCCATCGATGAATCATTAGTAAAATGAACATTTCTTCTTAAATTTCTAAATGTCCTTTATATTCTCACAATTAGAATAATTTTGAGGTAGTTTTTCCATGTTCTTATAAACCAAAATCCATGTTTATAGTATCAACCATTGATTTATTTTGAGAAACCAAACATATTTTGGGTGGGAAAAGAGATTAATTTATAGACACATATTTCTTTCTTTGAGATTCACCTTTCATAATATTAGAAATGACCCCCCTTGACCAATTCATCATAACTAGTAGTAACTTATTGACCTAGCATGAATAAGATATATGTAAAAATAATCCATAGCACCAGAAGTATCCTTTATACTTTGGTTTTTCATATTTATATAAATATTTTCTATAATGTTTTTATGTTGTTTTTTTATACACAGTATGTGTTTTTACCTTGGGAGAAAATTTATTGTTGATATTATATTCTCCTATCTTGATGTTAAATTGGATTTCTCATTATTATTTTTCTTCCTAATAGATATATATTTTGTATTGGGACCAACACTATTTGAGGTACTATATTTATCTTGAGATTTAGTAGGGCTAGAATTAGACTACCTTATTAGACTCATCTTTTCCCCATCTTTTAATGATTCCTAGTTGATATCTATAACATTTTTGACATATTATTTGATATTATTTTGATTATTATTTTCTCTAAGGAAATTTTATTTTGTCTATTATAACTCTTTTTCTCTCAATGTTTTTTTCTTTAATATCTGTTACCATATTATTTGGATTATATAATTAAATAACGAATTTTTTACTTCTTTTGTATAAATTATTTCCCTTTTGATGTACTCCTCCATTCAATTTGTCTTACATTAAACTTATTTTATCAATAAATAATTATAATTATTTATTTTTATATTAATCTCAAGACAGCTCTCAAGTTTAAACTCTAATATGTTCCACACACATGTCGTTTCAACTTGATCTTCTTTATTGCATGATTTATATTCATATTTCAAAACAGAGTCCATGATGTTAGTAAATTTTCCAATAAATAAATCTTCCAATTTAATTCTTGTTGAAGATTCATATTTTTCTACCTTAATAATAAAATATCATATTTTTTATCTTCAACATTTATTCTTTTTATCACTATAGTGTTTTTTATATTTTGAGCTTTTACCCCCACTTATGTTTCTATTTTTTCCCATTTTTTAACTACATAAAGTTCATTATTTTTATTATTTTGAATATTTATTGTAAAATGTTCAATGTCACCACATTTTTAACACCTTGGTGGGTGTTTTTATTTATACTTACTCCTTCCATTTTTTAATTTCTTGGATATAATATCAATAATTCTTTTATCGATTTAATATTTATCTTTATATTTAGATTTAATTTAGTCTTCTTATTTTTTTACCTTTAATTTTGAGTTTACTCATTTCCTTTAAACCCATTTCTTCCTTAACCTTCATTTGAATATTTAAATATTTTTACTTTTATAAAAAATATAAATATTGTCAAAAAAATCAAGTGTATGATCCTCTCTATATTATAATGATGATAATTTTGTATCAAAAAAATTTGGAATGATTCTCATCAACTTTTCATCAATTTTAGAGTTATCTATCATTTATCCACAAAATCAAATATTAAGAAAATTTTCACTAGCTCTTATAAGTTAGTCACCAATGTTTTCTTCATTATCACTCTTTACATATTCAAATCTACTTTTCAATATTTTCAAATTTTATTCTTTAACATTCAAATTTATTTCATAATTACTCCCCAATATATACTATATTTCTTCTGATATTTGAACAAATTTAAATTTTGTCTAAAATATTTATATAATAGATATGAGAATAATATTTTATGACTTTTAATTAACCTATAATTTTATATTGTAAAATATATTGATTGGAAAATTTCCCAAAATTGGTGGAAAACAAACTATAGCCTCATCTTTAATTTCTTAGTCATGTGATAGAAGATATGGAAACACCATATTCTTCTAGATATAATATTTGTATCCATTTAAAGAGAGGAACCCTTACTATTTATAGAATTTATTTTATCAATTTAAAGTAATTTTTTGATCTAACTAATGGAAATGAGATACAATGATACCTCTTAATGTTCCCCATAAATGGATTTCACTATAGAGATAGGGTTTGTATTAGGTGTTCTTTCTTTAATAATTTCATTTATTAGAAATTATCCTCTATAACTTTTTAGAATCTAATACACTCTAATTAAATCTCTCAAACTACTTGAATATGATATGAAATAAAATAAAATAGGGAAAACATAATTTTTACAAGGTTTGGTCATAGTGTGGATACATAATCATTGTTGTGATCAGTTATTCACCATGATTCATATATTTTACACTATGAAAAAGTTGTTATAATTCGTATCATATTTAAACCATAATATATATTTTACAAGCACATCCTCCCATAATTCTACCTATCATCTCATTATAATTACATCCTCCCACTACTAATTTCAAATATTTTCAAACATATTATGGATGATCACAATAAGATTATGGTTTCTTTGACAACATGATTATGATATTCCACCAGGAACCTATAAGATAATCAAAAAACAATGTTCTCACTTATTCAAGATTTTCAACTATCTATACCCTCGACTTCTTCCTCTTCAAAATAAAGACATTAGATGATAATTCATAGAATATTCTACCTATACACAAATGATCAAGATAATAAAATTCTCATTTATCTCTCCTTCTTCATTTTTCATTGATATTTTAGTTTTATCTCCATACATAGATTAGCTTCTGAATACAAAAATAATCTCCCTATATTTATTTTCTAATTTTATATTTATGTAAAAATTAAATAAATGAATTTTATAATTAAATATATAAACATACGTTGATTTATGGTAGTGTGATCTTCTCAATAAAATATAGTTAATAACATCTAAAATTATATTCAGTTTGACCTCATTCAAATATCATTCAAATCTAGTTAATGATATAAATTTAAATATATAATGGATATGGGATATTTTCTTCTTTAAAATATTTAAAACATCTATGGTAATTTTAAATATTTTCCATGTTGGCATGTATATAGCATCATAGTGTGTCAATCTTCAACATGACACATTTACCTCCCACTTCACCAACTCATATTTAACAAGATTCTTCATTCCCATATTAAATCAAAACTAATCACAATTATTATTGTGTTTAAAACATGAAAAAATATATTTAACATCATATAGTCTAATTTACACTCCAATATTCTCAAATAATTTAAAAATTGTATAGACATTGGGATGTCTATAAATCATCTTTGTGAACTATAGAATCATCCTTACTAAGTCATGAAACCTTCCTATAATGTTTTCATGATCCTTATGATGTCTAAAAATAATACTTAACAAGTACATAAATCAAGATTTTTAACATCATAACCATACTTATGAAATCCAGAATCATCATAATAATCATTAGAATCATGCTTATGAATCTATGAATGATCCTTATAAAATTTTCAGGCCTTTTATAGGGTTCAACTCAAGAGTTAAATTGACTCTCATAAACTTCTTAAATGACTCGTAATAAGTGGCCAATAGATCTTAAGAAATTTAGGATAATCCTTATGGAATCATTCTCATAATCATTTTAAAGTCTCAATGACTCTTATGGAGTCTTGAATCATCCTTATAGAATTATAATGCCTTTTATATTTATTTATTCCAATGAAGTTATGACTCTTACATTACTTCCAAATGACTCTTATGGAAATAAATTATTCATTTTTAATTAAAAATATATATCTCAGACATCTCTATGAAATTGTTGGATCGACCTTATAAAGTCAAATAGTGTTCATGATATTTTATAATTAACTAAAATCTATAACTACTATAGTTAATTCCACTTTAGTAAAATATTCCAAAATACATCTCAAAGGGTTCAAATCAACTCACATTCATTCCAAAATACAATCCAATGATAAACACATATATAGTTGACAATAAATATAATCAGCAATTGTTCCTTTTGGCACTTTAGGGGAAAAAATTATTTTGTTTTATTAATGTGTAAGATGATTTGGGATCTTTAATAAACTAATTTATAGAATAATGAAATTATTTTTGTAATGAAATAACATCACATTTAAATGGTCTCTCTTATGATATGAATGGTAGTACATCAGATTAATTTTAGAAGTCTGGTGGTTGTGTCAGTTTAAATAAATAATACATAAGTATAAAATTATGAATTTGGATGAGGTTATGCACCATAAAATGTTATACCATGATTTAATATATTTATTGTAAGAATAATTTTCAAAGTATGAAATCTATGTGAAACTGATCAGGGGAATACCAAGACTCTATGTGAAAATAAATCAGCTAGTACGTATGAATAATCTATAGATAAACATAGAATTACACCATAATTCTGAATACAAAACCAAAATGGATGATACAAAATATTAAAATTATGGTGAATTGAATACTATGGTATATTGACACATCATAGAGAGGGTCTGGGTATAATTAATGAAGCTCTAGAATGGGATGATTAGAGGAATAACACTATAGTATATGTGTCTCTCCATGACTGAGTATGATATAAGAAGAACCAAACCAATATCATGGTTATTTTGACATGGATGAGTTCATTCATACAATTATAGTAAACATATTTTTTTGAGGAAGAATTATTTTTCATCATGAAGATGATTTTTATGTTTTAATAGGTTTGATATTTGAACAGATATATATCATCACATCATAATTATCAGGGAGTTTTAAACAAGATAATGTGTAGATTTTTTTATTTTGTTGTTGGATGGAGATCACACAACAATATATAAGATTTCCCTACAATCTAGCTAAATTTTAGGAAATCATGTCGTGATGGATATTATCAAATCATGGTCTAACTGTTTCCAAAATATCAAGATGTTTCCATTTGAAATCATAGGTAAGGAATATTTTGAATAAATTTTAATATGTCAAGGATAAGATGGAAAGAGGGTGATTTAGATTTCAAAAAGTCAAAAATGATGCTATATAAAAAATTAGATATCATGAAAGAAATCGATTCATGTATAAAAAATATATGTAAAACAAGAGTAGAAATTTTTTTAAAAAGTAATCACAATGAGAAATTAACTAGAGAAATTAAAAGGAATTATTTGATAAAGGTGTTTAGGAATATCTCAAGAATGATCCCATAAATATTCTCCACTCAATAATTCATGAGTCAGATTTATTTATCCCTTAATTTTAATAAATACCAAAAACATGAGGAAGAAATAAATCCCTTGGTTTTAACAGAAACCGTGAAACCAAAGAATAAGGAAATCCATTTTTTACAAGAATAGGAATCAGAGAACCCACGCCTAAATGGTGGGGAGTGTAACATCCCGACATGGGATCCACCTAACTCATTCCCTGAGATGGTGGTTACATGGACTAAAGTGTGCCTCCCAATATTCCAGATCATAGAGACTAGCAGTGTGGGTTTAAAGGTGGTATGGTGGCGAGACTATTCAATGATATTAGAGTGGTACAATAGATATAATAATAAAAAGATAGTAATATAAGCATATTATAAAAAAACACTAATATTTCTTGACCAATAACTTGTTATATAATAAATAATAATATTAAATATAAAAAATAAATAAGAAAAAGAAGAATAAATAATTGAGAAACTTGTAATAATATTATAAGACACTAGGTAGTGTCATATACATGAATGCATGGATTACTAATATACAAAATGTGAACATCGGACATACATATACAGTTATTCTATAAAAAAATTAAAAAAACATAAGGATGATCCACTATCATCTTGAAAATATTCTCTATTTTTTGTTCTAATGCATCGATTATAAGTAAAAGACATCAAAACTCTATAACATGGCTCTTTCCCTTAACCAAACCTGGAAACAAGTAATCTACTATGGTACCAAGGGAGGACTGAGTAGGATTTGAGATAAAATCCCAGTAAAACACAACTTTTTGTGTCTATAATTAATACATATTTATCTTATATATAAATTGTGATAAGGTAGACATAAGTAAGAAATGATGATGAATAAATAACATGCCTGACCAGGTTCCTCATGGTCACCTAACGGCTCTACCTGCATCGGCTCATAACCGGAAAGAGTGTCTAATTAGTTAATATGTATATATTAATAATATATATATATATAAATGATAGAGTTTTATATTTTATCCATATATATAGACCATGTACGTGGTGATGAAAGTGTCTATATACCTAGAATACTGGGTGCTCGCAGGACCATGGTGTAACTCAGACATCTATAACCAGTCCAAATGAGCCTATAAGCTCAAGAAAATACGTACATACTATACATATCATAATTTATGAGAGACCCCTTTTTCATCACACTATATATTGGGTCCATCATCATGCCAACACCCAAAACTAGCAATGTGGTGCGTCATGCCCATTGTCCTAATAGATTTAATGGTGTGTGTCGTTATGCTTGAAACCAGATGTAAGGGAGCATGAATCACCATTCTTAAAAAACCCCTTACCATCATTCCATATCCTATAAAAAATTAATAATCATATTTATAATAATTGGAATGAGTAATTTCCTCTCATTCATCTTATTCACCAATCCTGAATATAAACAAGGCATAACAGTTCAATTTAAGCAATTAATCAAGAATGAAACAAATGGTGTGGCCATACCACCCTTCATTTGTATTTTCAATTAAATAAATTTGTTCATTTAATGAAGGAAACCCTTCATTAATAAGATATTCAATTTAATAAAACCCATTTAATTAACCAAAACCTGGTAATTACCTTTTTAAGTCTCAAAGGGGAACTTAGAATGTGCCTTTTCCCATTGGGAAATTACCAATATAGGGAAAACCCCTTTATAAGTTGAGCCAAGAAATTAAGAGGTTCCATTGAATAAATTAGACATTCATATAAAAAGTTAAATTCCATTTACAATACAATATGAATTCTTATAATGTTTTTGGGAGTTTAATCATTTAATTACAATAGGTAAAATCAAATCAGCACACCCCAGGGGTATCCGTGGTCGAGGTTAGAATACACTATTTACATAAAAATGATTCTATAACCACGAAACCAAGGAAATATTCTAAATTACTAGGGTTCCAGGATCTTTACATGTCCCAAACACCCTCCTGAGCTCTATGAATCCTTACACTAACATTATAAGGTCTATTGAAGGAATTAATACTGAAAACAGATGAGTCGTACCCTTGAAAAAATATTTCTCATTTTAACCCCCTCTGTAAAACAAATCATCCCAAAGTTGGACTTATGAGGGTAAAGAGATATCATTTGAAAAGCATTTTTACCACTGCGCTTGTATATCATCTTCACATTCCATGGTCTCCGTATGTACTTCCTTTTTCTTCCATAGAAATTGTATCAAAGGAACTGACATGTTTCAGGGTGTCTTCATGCTCTAATTCACATTATGAACAAAATACTCCATGAAAAAAGAATCTTCATAAAATTCAACCCCATTAGGTTGAAATAAATGTGTTGGGACAGGATAATATTTGAAAATATAAGATACTTTAAAGAAATCATGCATAGACCGATATTTATGTGGGCGTGTTATCTGGAAACTGGTCGGATCCATTTCAAAACCTAAAAGGGTTTAGGGAACCTAGATGGAAAATTAAACTGCCCTTGAAAATATCTATGTCCCAACATGGGAGATACTCACAAGAAAACCTAGTCTATGACCTCAATCTCAAGAGGTTTGTGGCATTAGTTGGAATATGACTATTGTGTTGATTAAGCTATCATCTTTTGATTTCTGATCTATTGGACCTACTTTATAGACTTCTGAATGGGATGAGGTCCATGAATAGTTACCTCCCATTCCTCTATTCAAAACATAGGTGAATAGAAAGGCCTAAGATATAAGAATTCATAAGAATCCATCTTGATAGTAGCTTGAATCATTTTATTATAAGATAACTTCATATGGGGAATGTGTTTCCTCCAAGAACCCCCAAAGTCAAGGACACATACATGGAGTTTATCCTCCAACACCTGAATCATATTCTATTTCCATCCATTGGTCTATGGGTGATAGTTTCTGATTAGAAGCACCTATGTAACCATGACTTTTTGAAATCCCTTCCATATCCATGATGTAATGTGAGAATCTCTATTTGAAAATATTGATTATGGAGTTATAGGAATACATACCACCTTCCTAATGTACAATCTCCCCATATCATCTAAAAATAAGGTATCTCAAATATGTAAAAGGTGTGTAACCTTCATCAAATGATCAATGAAACCCCATATTATATCATTTCCATGAGGCAATATGGGTAAACCAATCATGAAATCCTTTGAAATATTGTTCCATTTTCACTTAGGAATGGTCAACATCTACAAAAGGCATCTCAATCGCTAATGTTCTCCTTTCACCGACTGATGGGTGGATCAACGGATGATTAAGCCCAAAATATCCTATTTTATACGAAGGCACTGATATTAGAATCATAAGTCCCGATGATTCATAGTGACACCAGAATAAACATCCCATGTTGATGCATGAAATTATGACACCAGCTCCTCTCTGGTGTCTTTTGGGACCCATACAAACCCATATAATAGTATGGTATCATCCCCATCCATGCTCAAACCCAAATATGTATCAGCATCTGAGATTCATTCCATTAATATAACTCCTTCAGGATAATATGGTAGCCTCAATCATAGTCATTCTAGGAGAGTATGAGTTACTGCTATGTTTGTGAGGATAGTCTAACAATGGTCCTCCTAAACAACAATATGAATCTCTGAAAACATATCCATGAGCTTCAACTCACAACTATCCTCCGAAACCTCCTATGTCTATGACTTCCAAATCATAGCATCGACTATAGTATTACCTTTACCAAACAGATAGAAAAGTTCAAAATCAAACTACTGTAGGTACTCAATCCCCCTGGGATGCCTGATATTTTGATCCTGCTATGTAAATATGTTCTTGATGCTTTTTTGATCAATTAATAACAAAAAATAATTTCTATGTACATAGTGCCTCCAAAATCATAGAGAATGAACTTCAATATAAAGCTCAAGGTCATGTGGTGGGTAATTCCAATCAAGAGACCTCAATTGAAAAGTCATTTTAGCACTGAATTTCTTTTACAACATCATAACACCTCTAAAACCAATACCTAATGTGTCATAGTAGAATTTATATCTCCTTTAGGGATTTTTAAGAATTAGTATTGTCACATAAGTCAGTATTACATTAAACTCTTGAAAGGATAATTCACAATATTCTAACCATATTAATTTCACATGTTTCCTTGTCAAGACCATAAGAAGCACTTCAAGACATAAGAAAACCTGGAAGAAGAATCTTTAATACCAAGAAATCCCTAACAAACATTGGATGTCAAATAAATTATTGGGATGGTACTAGGAAAAAACATATCTTACTTTCAATGGGTCTAATGAAAACCTTTGTTCTGAGATGATATGACCTAGGATGTAGACTTTTTTATTTTAAATGTGGAATTTACCTAGTTTAGCATAGAGGTAACGTTCTATCAGTGTATCAATCAAAATATCAACATGGTTTGAGTGGTTGTGTTTAGAGCATGAATACTTTAATATGTCATCAACAAAGACTATCGGGAATGAATCCATATATCGGAGGAAGAAATAGTTGATAAGATCCATGAAAACAATAGGTCTATTTTTGAGTCAGAATAGCATGACCAGGTACTTGTATAGACCATATCTTCTTTTAAATGTTTTGAAAGGTATGTATGATGACATGAAATGAACATGATGATATCCAAAACACAAATCAATCTTTGAAAACACTCTCACTCCCTAATCATCTATGAAAATATTTTGTTATCCACACAATGCTTGAGTGTACCATCTTCATTTTTTGAAAAAAAGGATCGGCAAACCCCAAGGTGATGAGTTGGGGTATATGAATCCTTTAGCCACTAAATCCTATAACTTTTTATTGAGCTCTAAAATCTCCATATGTGTCATCTTATAAATAAGAATAGTCACTTGTTTTGCTCTGAGAACTAGCTTTCTAGTAAATTCTACCTCCCACATAAGAGGTATTTTAGATAATTATTTAGAAAAATGTATCTAAAACAGTCTACTGCAATAGGAAAACCAAAAAGTCATAATCCCAGATCCTCAAGGAAAATATTGAATATTTGATTGTCACACTACCAAAGCTATTATGATCAGGTCCATCTCGAGTTGCATGAACATACCATTCTCCCTTATGAACAATTCTATCACCATCTGGTGATGTAATCATCAACCTATAATGTTATAATTTAATATAAGATCAATAGGGAACTAAACATACCATCCAGATAATTACATAAAATTCTATCATGTTGAGTATAAAAATATTCCATATGAAGAGTTTTCCACCTATCTCAAGGGGGATATCCTTACAATGGTGAACACCAAATTATTAAATACCTAACAGGGTATGAAGATTCATAAAACCGTGAAAATTTTCAATCTCAAGGCCCAAAATATACATAATATCCTCATAGATAAATGAGTGAGATTTGATTCTTTCAAATAAAGAAAGAACAAATGTGATGTTGATGAGAATAATACCCCTTGCATTAGAAGATATGACACTCTTCTCCTCCAGCATAGGCTGAAAAACATTTATCTAGACTATACCATGACTATGAGGAACTACGAGACTGCCCAGAGAAATCCCACTCTATGAGCACATAGAATCATGAGTCTGACTACCTATTCGTCAACCCCCATCTCGCCCTGAGCAGCTGGTGTAATTTCAGCTGCATGCCTATCATGATAATACTGGGCCTACATCGGAATGTGAAGTAGGCATAGATCCAAATTCACTAGTCATTGACTGTAATGACCTTTAGATGTTATAGGCATGCACTATCCTTCCACAACCACTACATTCCACTATATCCCATAAACACTGAGGTTTTGTATATCCCATATTCCACCATGAGGGACAAATCACTAATGTTTTTATGTGAGGATCCTGGTTGCTGCAACCTCTATGATAAACCATGAAGTGTTTCTTGCATCCTATAGAAGGAAAATTTATATATTTATGTATTGAACCACACTAACTTTAACAATCATCTTATCCCATATATTTATTTATAACAAGCCTTTGGATGATGATATATGAAATTGTGTTCAACCTAAATAGATTGACATGAAATCAAATGGTGTATACATGACCATACTCAAGTCACCTATCGGTTATAAGATCATCCCCAACTAAAGTAGGAGCTAACCACTTATGCTTAATAAAGCAAGTATAATAATTCATGATAGACATAGGTCTTATTTTATGTTCATAAACTATCTAGCTCAATTTGCCTTCTGAGTTTGGGGAAATAAATAGTCATAGAAAATCATCTAGAAATATTCCAAGACTATATTATGATGCTGATATTCTAGGGTAATATCATCCTACCACCCCTAGGAAGAATCGCGCGATGTATAAGATAAAATATTGACCCTCCACTATTTTTGTGTCTCAGTATTCCTAGATATAAAATAATATCTTCGATTCAAGTCTTAACAGCATGTGGTATGCCATCCCCAAAATATTTGGGAGGATGCTACTGTTGGAACTCCAGAGTCAACTATTCCATAATTAGTGTAGGTAGAGAAACCCATTTCATAGATTTCAGCATATATAGAAATACCTTTTAGAATTGGGCATCAATGACCATATTAGGAATAGTAAGTGGTTCCACTTGTGGCAGTGTAGAAGGATTAACTAGAAACTCAAGTAATTCCAATTCTAGAGCATGGCCATCACCACCTTCAGGGTGTAAGAATAGTAGAAGTTGTTTAAGAATGACACAATAATGAAAAATTCATGCCTCATATGATATCTCATTAGTTTAATATATTTTTGATATTTAAATAAGATATGTGCACAACCATCCTATAGATTGATCATACCTATCTTCCAACTGTTAAATTTAGGACTGTATAATGTAGAAAAGCCATAGCAATCCATAAGAACATAAGTTATACCCTACTACCCAATATTGAGGCATGTTCCAGGTATGAGTCTCAATTTCATATGTATATGATTTCTATTTTCTCTTGAAAAACTCATATTCAATTTAGATTTGTTATCATTCAAATATTCAAATCTCAATAAATGGTTTAATAAGATGGACCACCATTTCTAGTTAATAAGGTTCCATACTTCTTATGAACCAAAATATGGCATCCACTTAACCCATACCATAACACATTCGAACTCATGCAACCATATGTCTATGGATCAACATTTCACAATTAACTCCAAAATGTGTCTAGTTTAACCTATGTAGAAAAAACTATTATGTTAAGGTATGCACATTAATTTTCAATTATTTTTTACAATTTCTCCATGAAATTTATGAATATTTCAATACAAGATAAAGGAATTTTCAATTTTTAATAATCAAATTCATGATGAAAATAGACGTGACATGACAAAATTCTTGGCATATTAGTCCTATTATACCAACAATGATTCATGTCATGTAACACCCTCATTTCATTGGTCCAATTTAAAATAAATATAATTTCAATAATACCAATAATAATAGAAGCATAAAACATGTGTTTCACCCAATGGTGAAGTTGTATCAACCACAATATGCATAATGAATAAGTATAATTACCCATCCTAGGAAATTTGGGTTTCCCCTTTACGTGATTTTTCCACGTCTATGCACAGGGTCAACTCCAAATTCCAATAACTCCTAGTCTCCTATCCAATAACCTAATAGTAATACAAAGGAAAATCAATATATGATACTAATTTTTAACATCCCAAACTGAGATCCACTTAACACGTGCCCCGATTCGGTGGTCACATGGCCTCATGCGTGCCTCCCCACACACGAGAGGCTCCCGAATAGCAACGCGGGTGTAAAGGAGGTATGGTGGGGAGATTATAACCTCATATCGGAGTGTTAAAATTTACATTGAAATAGAAAATAGAGGAAGAAAATTATAAAAATACTCTAAATTGACCAGACCAGTTACCCACTATAGCTAAAATATGTATAAAAAAATAAATAATGAATAAGAAACGAAACAAACAATAATTGAGCAACTTGTAATAATATCAAAAGACATTAGTTAGTTTCATATACATGGATTCCTAAAATACTGATATACAAAAGGGGAAATGTTATAGGCATATAATGTCATTCTTTACAAAAATAAAAAAAAGTTTCTCCACTATCATTTTGATCATATTCTCAATCATATACTTTTATAGTCCCTCTATATTTAAAGAATATCCAAACTCTATAGGTGAGAAATTACCCTTATACAAACATGTAGTGAAATAATATACTCAGTTACCGAGGGAGGCCTGAGTAGGGTGTGAGATAAAATACTAATAATCTACCACCAATAGTTTCTAGTTGTAATCCAAGCAGTGATCATTTGAAAAAAATGTTGCGGGTATAAATAAATAAGAAATAATGTTTAATAAATAACCTACCTACTCAAATTCCTCAAGGACACCTGGCGGGTCTACCTACTTCATCTCTTTATCAGAAATAGAGTCTGATTAATTAATATATATATATATATATTAATAATATATTATTAGGATAGTTATATATTTTATCAACCTATATATACTAAGTACGTGTGGACATAAGTTGCCATATACCTGGAATACATGGTGCTGGAAAGACTAGGAATAACTCAGACATCCATAACCAGTATAAATGAGCTGATAAGGTCAAGAAAAAGGGTTATTTCCCTACGTATCGTAATTAATGGGAGAGGTCATACTCGTTACTCAAGATGGTGGGTGTGACATCATGCCATCACCTGAAAAAACTGAAATGGTGAATCATGCACACCATCCTAATAAAGTCATTGGTGTGAGTTGTCATACTTCAAACATGGTATAAGGGTTTATGAATCATCATGCTGAAAAAACCTTATTATAGTTTCACATCATATAACAGAGGAATAATAATATTTATAAAAATATTAATGAGGAATTAACTCACATGCATCATATTCACCAATCCCAAATATAAATAAGGCAAAACAATTCAATATAAGAAATTGATCAAGCCCAAAATAATCGGTGTGGTAATACCACCATTCATTATTCATTTAATTGAAAAAATTTAATTAATTAAAGGAAGGAAACCCATCAAGAAGAATATATTCCAATTATTACAATCCATTTCATTTACCAAAACATAGAAATTACATTTATAAGTCTCAAAGCAGCACTTAGAGGGTTCCATAACTAATTGGCAATTACCTACATGGGTAATTCCACTTATATGTTTTTTCAAGCACATAGGTTGAACATTGGGTACAATTAAAAAATCATTTAATAAGTTAAATTCCATTTATAATCTAATATTAATTCATATAAGTATTTCTGATCATTTTGTCATTTAATTACAAAATGGAAAATTAAGTCATCACACCCAAGGGGTGTCCGTGCTCTAGGTTGGAATCCTTTATTTACATAGCATTGATCCTTATGACTTTATAAATGTGTGTATAAAAAATTAAAAGCATGAAATCAATTTTAGGGAGACCCATAAAAATGGTTGGCATTTTGCACAAAGATGATAATATGAAAACACTATAACATTTGAGGAAAACAATGAGACCAAATACCTTAGGATCGTTGATGAATCCAAGTCTGATGGAGACCACATATTTTCATGAAGTTTAGAGAAATATAAGAAATGGTCCAACTCACTAAAATTAGGTAAAAAACAATATTCACCTAAATAGAATAATTTATCCAAATCTAAACAAAAAGAACAGGTTATGAAATACCTCTATCTATCTAATGCCTTGAAAAATATTGATTTGTACTTCAGACCAAGATATATAGAACAATATAGGTTGGAGGACATGAGAGATAAATGGTATATGAGAAGGGTTCCATCCACTATAGAAATGAGAGGATAAATAGAGGGTTAAGTAAATATTCTCATTAATGAAAATTTGGACATTTCACCCTTAAAATAGGGGAAATCTGGTTTGACCACATGATTTTTACAAACACTGTGAAAACCATGATCATGCCACATTCCAAGACAGACCCCACATGGTTAAGGAAAATATTTCCAAAACCATTCATAAACCATGAAAAAAATCTGATACCCAACTTCTATAGTTTTTTTAGGTAATAAAACATGGGTCATACGGTTTTAGAAAAATTTTGCAACCCTTGCTGCTCTTCTACCTTTCCCTGCACGGTTAGTAGAGACCATTAATCCCAGTCTATTTTCCAAATTACTAGGATTTAGGGCTCTAAACAAGCCCCAAACACTCCGAAAAAATCTAGAACTTCTTTGGGTAATATCATAAAGACTGTTTGATGTAATTTACACTAATTTTTTTAATCCTCCATAAAATGATGAGCCACTACAGTGATCACATGAATAAGATGATGAATAAGAGAGAGGTTTTTTCACAAAACCATTATAAAAATACTCTCTTGAGAATATTGGAAAAATTTTAAATATTAATATAAAGAAAAAAATAAGATAGAAGAATTTAATGATGAAATAAAAAAAGGGAGAAAACATGTCCAAATAGAATAGGAAAAATAAATTGTATGGAAGAAGGTGAATCTTGATTTTCTTTGATGATTGAGATATGATGTTCACATTAAAATATCTTCTAAATAAAAATTTTAGATCAATTATTAATAATAAAATGTTAATTTTTGTTCTTATTTATGACATTTCTTCTGACTCTATCTTGCAGCTGGTGAGCTCCTCTGACAACATTTTATTTAGTTTACCTTAAATTACTCTCTTTTAATTTTAATTGAGGTAACAAAATTTTAATTATTAATTGGATTTTAATTTCAATAATATAGGGTAAATTTCCTATAACATAGCACTTAATTAACTAGGAGACCTTAACATAGCTACATTGTAATTTTAATATATTTGTTTGATTTTTAAAAAATTTAATAAAATGTTATTTTTATAAAATATTAATAGTATCTATTTTTACACTATTCATTTCATTGTATTAAAATAAACCCTCACAGAGATATAACTTTGAAGAAAAGAATTTAACATTATTATAGCATATCATATCCTCCGACGTGTTACTAAAATTTATAGGATGGGCACTAAATGTATATGTGTATTAAGATCTCAAATATCTGAAGATCTTACAATTACTAAGATCAATTGTAGAGTTTTTCATTATGAATTTATATAAATATGCATACTAGTATGGGGGTTTTCTATACTTAAATGATGTGAGTTATTTTTAGATAAATCATGAATTTTGAAGATCAATCCAAAAGAATTAGGTATGAAATTTCATTACATGGTATATGATAATCAAATAACAGATGATGTAGGTCCAACAATAGCGAGAGGTAAAATTAAAATTTATTTTTCATTATATAGTGGTTTATTTGAAAATATTGCAACAAATAATATTATTTAGACCTATATTGTGTATATGATAAATCATTTTATTTATTTCATGCATTGTGTGATTTAAATTGAAATGAATCTTGGTAAAAGGAGAGAGAAAGGTCTCAAATTCCCCTCTTATGATTTTCCTTATATGATAAAATTCATTTATATT
The DNA here is from genome assembly GCA_963277665.1 of Viscum album. Lineage (NCBI taxonomy): Eukaryota > Viridiplantae > Streptophyta > Magnoliopsida > Santalales > Viscaceae > Viscum > Viscum album. The sequence continues at coordinate 1,515,380,092 of OY728156.1, read as the reverse complement.
TATTTTATACTCTATATATAGAACCACTAGATATAATTATTAATATGGATTGACTGATTATTATTAATTCCATGATTGACTTTTTTTAAAAAATCAACACTGCTTCCCATGATGAAGGGGCACATGTTTCTCTAGGATAATCAGACATATATTATTTCCATTCCAATCATATATTCTTCTGTTGGGTTGGATGATATCCATTTATTACTTCTAATTGAAGTGGCCATTTTCATGGGGTAAAAATCCTTCTATAGAATATGAGTTTGCATATTGTTTTATCATAATTTTCTTTTCTTCCATAATATAAGTAGATAAAGTCCTCTATGAAATTAGTCCAAAGTATGATACATATATCTATTAACTATTATAGGATTACACTAACTAAAAAATATACAGTTATTGGATATATTGGATGAATCAGTTTCTTGACGCTTCATTAAACCATGTGAATTCACTTTTACAACAATATTTTTTTCAAATAAACCTAAATGTAACCTTTCTTTGTGTGTTGATTATATAAATAAAAAATATGTTAAATTCATGAAAAGTTATATATTTTCCCAATTATAAAATTATTGTATAGTGTTTTCATATTCATGACCCCAACTAACTTGAACTAAACTAAACTATACCAAACTAATATGGACCAAATGTAATGAAACATAATAAATTAGCACCCAAATAAATGAAATTACAAAAGATAATATAAAAAACCAGGGAAAACAAAATCTAATGGAAATGTCCCAAACAAACTTGTATCGAACAAAACCAAACTAAGATGAAACTCGAGCCAAACTGAGTATAGACTATTAATAGGAAGAGTAATTAATATGAATTTAATATTTGATAGTATTATTTAGATCTTGGATTGATTTCCCCCATGATTTTAGGAACAATATTTGACCCATGGGGCGTAGTGGTTCTTATATGTTGTGCGGTGACATTATAGTCACAGAAGTAAGGTATGTTTTACATTAGTTTTTATTTTATTTTCTTTATCGCATTGGCCACATAGTCCTTTTAATTCTTTCTATGGATGGAGGGTATTTATATTCTTCAATGGGGGGAAGAAGGGCACTAGAAGAGGCTACATATTTTTCATTGTTGGGAAGGTATATTGGAGTAGTGGAGAGATTTATTAGTGAGTTTCATTTTTGTTTTCCTTTATACCGTTTTTCATATATTTATTTTCTTTTCCTTCAGCATGGGCATCCAACATATGGATTGGTCTTGCTAAAACATTATTTAATCTATACTGCTATTTTAATTATTTTTTTAATAAATTATTTCCATGTAGTGTTTTCTTGATGCTCAATCACTTGTGCTTGATCATTGGTGTAGCCCATCCACCTCACCCCACCCTAGTCATTCCTTTCTGAATTATGGGAGGGCCTAAGAAACATGGAATAACTTGTGAGGGATTAAGAGAATCTTTACAACTATACACCACCATTAGGTTGGTTCACATATTATATCTAACAAATCAAACAAAAGACACAATCATGGGATTAGAGAATCATTACCTGATTCAAGTAACTTTCTGTTCTCCTATTTTATATCCAAGGATTAATATGATACGTATTACTGATCAGAAGTCATTAACTATATATTTTCTCAAGAATAATTATTCCCCCTATAATAATTTCATGATTCATTATTTTGAATTTATAACCTATACATGTATAATGAAATTTATTATAACTATCCTAAAAAAATGAAAATGTTTCTAACTCCAATCCCTTTCCCAAAAAATTGAAAAAATAATCACACCCTAAATTTCATGCAAGAAAACTCACTAAGTTCATTTTTAATAGGCCAAGGTCTAGTAACAAGTGTCTAGGCCCAACCAATAAATAGGCCCAAACACTATATGAAATTTTTTTATAGTACCTCTAATGATGTTATCAATGAATGTCTTCCTATAAAATCCATTGATCTAACTGGTAATACTTAGTGAACCATGAATGTAGTAATTTAAAATTCCCACTAATGATTAAAACAAAACATTTACATTGTTTATCTATGGGGAATGTTTTCTGCATATAATATCCAATTATATCTTGTAAGAAATAACTTACACAAATACTACATCACCTCTGGGACTCCATGACACATAATGAAAGTCCCAATTTTATATTATCCATAACGTATTTCTCAAGAACATAACCACTAATGTAGGTGCATGAATCTAGATAGTACTACATCAGTACATTTCTCTTGGACACCACTTTTATTCTATTATCAAAAAAATCAATCATCATCCAGCTCGTTTCACAAAGAATTTTCAATTCAACTGGCCTAGTTATATCTTCTGAACATTTTCTGTTTTTCTTTGTCCGATGAAAGATTACCCTGCAATGAATTTAGACGTCCTATAAAAATAATTTATTGTCTCTATTTGGATTTCACAAGAATACAATTAGGTTACTTAATGTATAGATTATTCACAAATCCCCATCTTTATATTTTTTGGTAAGTCTATTTCAAAAATCTACTACTCGAAGAAAAATTCTATTCATTCTCCATAGTTACATTGGTAAGCTACCATAAAACATTTGAAGTCCCCACATAGTTCTTATTCACACAACTTATAATAACCTAGGTTGCACTGGATAAATCCTCCTTAGTCCCTAAGACCAGCATGTCATATGAATCCCTCAATGGAATTTCTCCCAAATAAAACTAGTCTGAGATACATTAGAAAAAATTGATGTCTAATCATTTGATTGTGTTGTGTAAAATATCAATGGATATACTTATTCCAGTAAATTTTTCATATTAAGAATATTCCATAGATCCTCCACAAATTTCAATATATTTTTGGAACATCACACTCTAGACATAAGAATAAAACCAACCTCCATTCAAACCATTAACAACATGACTGTCAGGCATTATGGGAAATATTCTCCCATTGAAATCTTCATGAACCCCCTCCCTCCCAACCTGCATCCCTGCCCCCTGCCCCCCTCCCTCCCAACCTTCATCCCCCTCCCTCCCAAACATCACCACTTTCTCTGAACCAAAAAACCCCCCATACCAACTTATAGTCACCTTCCAAACATGAATCCCCCATCCCAACTTGTTTCCCCTTCCTACTTGATTCCCCCTCCCTTCTAACCTACAACCCCCCTCCAAAGCTGCACCCCCTCCCAACATGTATCCCCCCTAAAAACATGTTTCATCCTCCCTACCTATATCCCCCTCCCCAATTTCACCCATCCCTCCCAACTTTTATCCCCCACCCCTCCATCCAAACATGATACCCCTCCAAACATGTTTCCCCCATCTGAAGATACAACCCCCCTCCCAACCTGCGCTGTAAGATCATGGTTTCTCCATAAGATATATTATTGTTTATGTTTCAATTTATATACCTTTTTTGGGTTAAATAAGTGTTTCCCACATTCATGTGAATACTTTTGAGTGTTATGGGGGTTCAAGACATGAAAAGTGGAGGAAGAAGGGAGTTCATGGGAATATTGTACGGTTTGCGCACAGTTACTGAAAACCATACAGAGTATCCCAAGTAACCATGCGGCGATGCACATAAACTTACACACAGTTGGCACGCGATTAAGCAAACAATGCATAATCCCCTAGAAACCATGCAAAGGGGGATATTTTTTAGCAGTATCTTCTGAATAGTTTTTTCCTTGTTTGTCAAATTGTGTGGGTAAATAGTTTGGCCCAGAAAAATAGGAATGTAAACAAAAATGGTACTCTGGGTTTTAAAACCCCAGTGCATGATTTTCCTCCATTATTCCCCTCTCAACCCTTTTTACACACCATGACCTCCATGAGATTCCAAGGATCAATCTCCATCATTTTAGGGTCATTTAGAGTGTTTTCAGTTGCATATGGAAGATCCGGGTAAGTCTAATACCACTCTTTCTTCTCCATTTTGGTTTAGGGATTTTGAATCATCTTTATCACTATTCAATTCTATAAAACCACTATTTTTTGAGAGATTTAGGTTGAGGCTTAAATGGTGGATGATTAAAAATATATTCTGTCAATTTGGAGTGCTTTCATCATTGGGTTTGAGGTAGGTCGTCTATAAGTTATATCCCATTGTTTTTAAGAATATTTTTGCATATGATTATGTTTTCTCTAATTCCTCTTGTTTTGTTTTAGGATAAATTGGGTTTATTTGATAGAATGATCATATAAATAATGATTGGAAACCCTCATGATCCCTGTGGGATGCGTCATGCATTATTTGACCAATTTTGGGCCACGAAAGGGGTGTGCTGACCTTTCAGAACGTAGAAATTGACAAGGTCACGTGTGAGATTGAAGCATAATAACATATATCCCATGTTGAACATGTTGATAAGGTTATTTGGATTGAATATATATTATCTATTTTTGGACTATATATTTTTATAGCTTAAGGGGTGGTTTGTAATGGCTTAGTAAAGGTTTAATCATGTTAAATGGGATCGTGTCGAATGGTATATGATTTATATAAAAATGCCAAATAGGACTAGCACACATGAATTGATAAGCATTTTAAATTGGAAATGGATTGTGAATTGAGAACATGTAAATGGTTTCATTGGTGAAATGATAATTATGTAATGATTTAATATAAGATAAATGTACTTGAACTGATAAATGGGTTAAAATATGCCCATTGATAAATATTGGCCAAGGCATAGGGGTTATTGAATAAAAAAAGGATAATTCTTGAAAATGAGAAGTTGGATAAATGAATATGAGTTGTAATTGGTATATGTGTTTATGGGTTATGGAATAGTATTAATTCCCATGATGTTTGTGATGCTTTGTGATAGATGATTTCCAATGTCATTAGATATGTTATGTTGTGTTATGGAATGGTTGTGGTGATTTGATATATAATCATGTGTGCATGGATTGGTAGAGTGATGTATTTAGTTGTGGTTCTATGAACATGGGTCAAGTTACACTGAGGATATAAACTCCACCCCATAAATGCATGGGTTGTTAGGGAAGGGGATAGAGGCAATATTACCCTAACGGTTGCATTCCACCTAGACCGAGGCTTTCAGGGGAAGATAATGTGTTGATGTGATATGTGTATCCCGAGTGAGATAGGAACGTGATTTATTTCCCCAATGAATTTTTATTGATTTCCTTAAACCATTGAATGTATGATAATTATGCCTAACCCATATAAAATGTGATCAAAATGGATTAGGTAGTAAAGATGTTATAAAACTGAAATTGGGATAAATGCTAGGAGTAATTAAGTAAAATTTGGATATCTAATGGTACCTGAGTTGTCCTGGGTTTACTTACCATTTATTTCATACTTGAATGAACTATCTGTTAGACTGGATATTTTATAGACACCATTGGTGGTGGCCAGTATAGTTTTGTACTCACACCCTATTCGGGCCACTGTTTGGTACCTGAGCAGATATCATGATTGCTGGTTGGGGAAATGGAAGAGGCCCTACACTAAGATGATGTGTTGGGCTTGGAATGTACATTGAGAAGGATTCAAACATAGAGTCGGGACCCATTATAGACTTTTCCATTTGTTATATTTTTGGTATTTATTCACATTACAGTACTAGTATATAATGGTATGGTTGTATTTGACTACTGGTTCGTACCCCATTTGGGAAATGTTTTGTTGTGCATATTTTTTTGTTGTTTCATATTTCTTCCATTATTTACATTGTGTTCTGTTGTGGCATACTTAGGTAAAGAGGGTATAGTCTCCCCACATGACTTATATACCCTCAATGCTAATTGGAAAACTCTAGCATACAAGAAGGCACTCTTGAGGTCATGTGATGAATTGACTGAGGACAATAATTAGTGGCTTCCAGGTTAGGGACATTACAGAGTGTTTTTAGATTTTTTGTTTTCTCTTTATTACCATTTGGGAATGGTAGACATAAGATTAGGATGTGTCAGTCCTTGGTAATGAGCTCGTTCGTGGGACTATCTAACCCTTGTACGTGGGAAATCCCAAGTCACCCTAGGTGTAAATTATTGTTTTCACGTGTGTTGTTACAGTTGAATGATATTTCACCATTCAGTGATGCACATGTTGTGTGATTTGATTTATTTATAATATTTTTCTCATTGTTTGAATGACATGAGGTTGTGCATTCATGCATCATTTTAGCACCAATGGTTATAGGCGGCTTGCATCATTATAAGCACACATACATGATGGGTGTGTGTTGAATAGAGTATAATGAATTTACATCACAAATGTAATGAAAATTATTCCTAAACATGGTAATTTATGTTGGTGAATAAAAATAATGCAAATCAATAGTTATGGAATATCTTGTATGAATAAATGTTTTGACCGAGCCCAAGTTTTTTTATTTAATTAATTATAAATGTTGATTCAGTTTCTAAAAGAGAATGATTAAATAACAACTATAAAATTTTTAATGAATTTTTAATAATTAAGGTTTTAAATGAGTTAAAATGATGATTTTGAGAAGTTGTAAAATTATAAATGTGCCCAAAAATTATGGATCATGTTGTTAAAGATGAATTGGTTTGAAGTGGTGTTGATGAAGGACTTGTTATTAGTAAATTGGCTACCCCATATGGACCATGACCTCCAGTAGGTATGGTAGAGGGTAGTGTTCAAAGTGTGATGTTGACCATTGGGATAGAGTATGAAGAATGGTTTGATAACGGTTGATAGTGTGGGGACTTTTCCATATGTGGTTAAATCCTATCATTCATTCTTGATGCATTAGTTTAACGATAACTTTAAAATGATAATGATTGACTTAAAAGGTGGGTATCCTCTATGTTGTCTATTTGGCCCTTGTAGGCGTGGGATGGGGAAGTGAGAGTGACCTAGTTTGAGACTTTTTATTTGGATTGTGAGGTCTTTTTGTGATGATTTGGCCTAGGTGATGTGTTTTGGTAACCCTTTTTAAGGTTGTGGCCTTTGGTTTGTGAGGCATCGTAAGGTAATGTGAGTAAGGAAATTGTTATGGTTTTTGATCGTAAGAAGGGATTGCTAGACCCTTAGGAAAGATTATGGGTCTTAGTTAACTTCTGAGTAAAGACCTATTGAGTTTCATTTGGAATCCCAGAGAGGATGTTTTTCTCATTGTAATAATTAATGTGAATACCATTGGTACAAAACCTAGAGATAATGGTCTCTTTGTGCATTAGGCATAGTGTGCATTAGAATGGGGGTGAGTATAATGACCCATACTTTACATACATTGTTAATAATTCAAAATTAAAGCACACTTATTACAAAATATAACAAAACCATGAAAGTACTGTATAGGTATAGTGTCTTTAGAAACTAGGAAACATAAACAACTGGTTCATAAAGCATCTACATTGTCTCCCATTTATTTCAATATATCTAGATTCCCTTTTGGAATATCCTACTTAATAAACTTTTTCTTGACCTAGGGGAAAGAAAACATACAAAAGGGTGAGCTCAAATGCTCAGTAAGAGTAAACAAATGAAAAATCAATCACATCATATTCATAAGAACATAACATTTTGGAAATCTTAACCTGCAAAATAAATCATAATTTCATATCATGGGATAAATCATAGAAATGAAATGTAATCCCAATAATCATAACTTAAAACATGAAACATTGTGACATACACATATAATCATAGAGAATCATTTCTTAGTAGTCATGACTGATAGCCAAGACTATCTTAGCGGACAAAGTCCATTTCTGAACCGAGTTCACTCCTCGTTTCAGTCCTGTTTCACTGAACCGGTTTAACCTGCCATTCCAGCCATGTCTATCTCATGAGATATAAATCTTTACCCAATGCATTGGAGGGAGATATAGGTCCCACCTATCTCATAATGATACCATTCTTATGTGTGCCACAAAATCATAAACCATACATCATAGCATAACCCATGTAATAAAAATGGGATTCCTAAACATTGTGACATCATAAAACAAATCATATAAGATAAAGTAATTCATAAAAATAATTCAATCAAAACATAATCAAATCAATGTAATAATAGGGATAGAAACGGAACGCTATATTATCTTAGATGGAAATTAATTTTGATAAAACACTTGAATTCCATTCTTGAGGGAAATATCCTTTCTACTTCAAAAACATTTTCCTTTCCTAACATGTCATATAATTTTGAACTAAAAGAAGTTGATTAAAAATAAACTTGAAAGCATGTAAAGGGAGATTCATGGAAATAATGTTCTAAAAATCCATTCATGCCATATAAGTTTAAAAAAACATTCTTCTCGTACGTTTTTCGGAAAAGTCAAAAAATACATCCTACGAAAAACGACAAAAGATTCCTTTCATATATTTTAATAAAAACTCACCGAAGTGTCAAATTGGATATAAAATACTGTAGAAGGATATAAATATTATATATTGAGGAAACATGGATGTGGATGATAAATATTCCCCAGTAAATTCTGAAGTATAAACAATCTCGGATAAAAATGAGATTGTGAGATTATCCATTACCTTAGGTCTGATTTGCTTTGTAAGTGTCCGAAACTCCTGTATAATGATTTAAATAATGTTATTGACTTATTAAAGAATCATACTCATTGTTATGATATCATATATGGTCATATTCTTAGCTTCTTGTTAGTAATATTTCATTGTTACTTGTTATTCGGGTGTTTATTAGTTTTTGTTCTTATGCATGTTTTGTCGAATAAATTCTTATTATTCTCTTTAGGTTATAGATACCTCATTTCCAGAATGGTATTAGTGTAATATATATCATATTAATTCATTAAATTCATTTATATAATCATTATTCAATGAAGATCGTGTAGAACGAGTTGCATCACATCGTGGAGACGGTATTTCGTATGTACGCACGAGCGATGATATCGTTCCCATGATCGTGGAATTGTATTGGAGGGTATGAATACTGTTTCATAATCAATATAACTTTAAAATAATCATATATAGTTATTATTTACACCATTATACCCATCCAAGTAAGGTTTTGGTGGAAAATAGATTACACCACGACGTGGAGACGGTATTCCGTACGTACGCACGCGCGGTGATTTCGTTTTATGTAGGATGGATTGATGGTGAAATAGGGTTGTTTCATACTTATAATAACATACCAGTATATTAGTGATTATGATGTTATTACTTCATAATGAAACAACTAAATAAGAAGAAGTGCAAGAAGAAATAATGTTGAAAGAATCAGTAACGGAGATTACCTCTTCTTTGAAACGCCTCTTTGAGACCTCCTCTTAAGGCACTAAAATTGGTCTTTGAAGAAGACCAGGACCACTAGGATTTTTATAGGGAAGTTTAGAAGAGAAATTTTCAGGGGCTGTCCGAGCTTGAAGGCTCAATGTGGTGTGAGGAAGAGAGGGAGAAAGTGCCCTTTTATAAGGGAGGAGAGAGGCACCTTTGGAAAAACTAAAAATATTATTTTATTATAAAGTCATATTCGGTTTTTAATAGCTCGAAATTGATTTATATCGAAGAAAAGGTGGGTATGGGTCGAAATACTACCATCAAATAGAATTTAGACAAGTTTGGGTATCTATTTTAACCTTATCATTTATATTTAACTTTAAGTTAAATAATTTTACTTTTACCGTGTCTTCTTGTTTTCTTATACTATAAGGTTAATAAACATACTATAACAAAGACAAACGAACCCCAAGTTGTTTATTATTAATATATATAACCTTATATAAATCATTTGGCTAATTTTTAGATTTTTAAGAATAAAATAACAATTAATAATATAATATTTGTTTTAAAAACTATTTTATGTGCATTTTCACACTATTTGGTAATTGATTTTTATGAAAATCATAATAGAAATATTAGTTCGAAAAAGTTAATTCAATCAGTAAAAACATGTTATATTAACCTAGAAAATTATTGGAATTCATAAAAAGTCTCAAAATACATTTATTTGGGTATTTATAACATCAATTATGTCAATATTTCATTAATAAGATAATTACTGCATCATCATTGTGTCATAAATAAATTAAATTATTTATTGTCTAAAAATTACAAATAAAATACCATTATGTAGGAAATCATTTTATATTCCCAATGAATATTTATAGACTAATTTATCTTATGTATAACCCTATATTAAGAATTATTTAGTTATTAAACTTTGATTTTAACTATTTTAACCCTTCTTTAAATAAATTAATAATAAATGTCCTAATCTAATCCAAGTGGGACTAAATGGTCATATGTTTTTCCTAAGGTTTTTTTGGTCTAATTAAACTTATGAAATAGAATTTGGACATGTTTTAGGATAATAATAATAACATTTTTACCCTTAATTACCCGATTTACTTTTAACCATGGTAAAAAAAGTAAAAATTTACTATTCAACAAAAATTATCTTCTTCTCATTGAAACACATTTTACTTACTGACATCATCTTTGTCTCTCGGATTTTTGAAATTCCACTCACAGATGCGGTAAAATTATGTTTTATGTAAATTAGCAAATTCTCCTAGGAGGTGGGTAAAAGACGGTGAAAAGTTCGATAAAATTTTTATATATCTATAATTATTATAAAATGACTCCAATGAATTACTTTGAACATATAAAGGTATTATGTATCAATTTTGACCTAAAATAAATTTATATAAAATAAATAATTATTTAAATAAAAAGTCGGTTTTTAAATAGTAACCTAGTGTTTTAACTATTCATCAAAAATTGAATGTTTTCAAAAAAAATACCAAAATTTCACCCTAGGCTAATTTCGGTATTCTGAATCGAAAAATAAAGTCCATTTTGAAAGATAAAATTTAAAAAAAATTCAAAAAGTGGTTATTACTATTCATAACGGCTAAGTTTAATAATATTTTAATAGCATATCGTTGTTTAGTGAAACTTGGTATTGCGTACGACACAAGCTATCGAGGAAGGTCGTGGTTGCATGTAAAGAAAGCCAAAATAGTGTTGTGTGTAGTGAATGATTCCATAAAAACAAAATATTTCTCATAAAAGTCGCGGGTGTTACATTCTACCCCTGTTAAAATGAATTTTGCCCTCAAAATTCATCACTTTGTAACAAACAGATGAGGATACCTCTCCCTCATCATATCCTCAAGATCCCATGTAGCTTCTTCTAATTGGTGGTTCCTCCATAAAACATTCACCAAGCGAGTGGTCTTGTTCTGTAGGACTTTTTTGCTACGATCGAGAATCTCTATCGGCTGTTCTTCATAAGAAAGATCTTGTTCCAGTGGTACAACTTCTAAGCTGAGTACATGTGAAGGATCAGGTGTGTACTTTTTCAGGAGAGATACATGGAACACATCATGAACTTGGGAGAGATTCGGTGGAAGCGCCAATCGGTAAGCTATCTTCCCAACATGATCCAGAATTTATAAAGGACCGATATATCTAGGGCTCAACATTCCCTTCTTTCCTAATCTCATTACTCTCTTCCAAGGAGATATTTGTAAAAACACTTTATCACCCACTTCAAACTCTAGGTATTTTCTTCAGTTGTCAGCATAACTTTTTTGTCGACTCTGAGATGCTCTAATGTGTTTTTGAAAAGATCTGACCTTTTCTGCCATCTCATCAACAAGATCAGGTCCTAATAGCTTTTTTTTCCCCAAATTCATCCCAGCAAGTTGGAGTCATGCATTTCATTCCATAGAGAGCTTCATAAGGAGCCATCTGACTACTGTAGTGAAAGCTATTATTATAAGAAAATTCCACCGAAGGTAGGTGTTGGTCCCAACCACCTATGAAATCCATAGAGAAAGCTCTCAACATATCTTCTAGAGTTTGAATTTTCCTCTCAGACTGATCGTCTGTCTGAGGATGATAAGTAGTGGTGAAACTCAACTCTATATCCAGAGTGTTCTGAAGACTTCGCCAGAACTTCGAGTTAAACCTCGGATCCCGATCAGATATAATATAAAGTGGTACTCCATGAAATCTTACAACTTCCCTTACATATATCCTGGCAAGCTGATCCAGAGAGAAATCCTCTCTAATAGCAATGAAGTGTGCAGACTTTGTAAGACGATAAACTATGACCCAGATAGCATTACTGCCTTTGGATGTTTTACGAAGTCCGGTGAAAAAGTCTATAGTGATGTTTTCCCATTTCCATTCTGGTATGGGTATTGGTTGTAACATCCCCTTAGATTTCTTTCGCTCAACTTTAACTTACTGACAAACCAAGCATCGTGAGACATATTCAGCAACATATCTTTTCATTCCATCCCACCAGATGTACTCCTTCAGGTCCCTATACATCTTCGTGCTTCCAGGATGAATAGAGAATGAAGAACTATGAGGCTCATCCAGCATCTCCTTCTTTAATTCGTGGATGGGAGGAACACAAACCCTATTCTCGAACTTTATTATCCCATCACAATCAAGGTTGAATTCATGAATATTTATCACCTTCTTTTGTAACTCTACATCTTCTTTTTGTGCCTATTTAATCTTCACATGTATAGATGGTTGAACATTAATTTGAGAAAGGTACGATTTTTCACCTTGAATTATAATTGCAAGATCCATCCTTCGTAAATCCATAAATATTAGATCTTTTTTGATCCTCATCAGGGATAAACTGGCATGGTCTTGTCAACTTAATGCATCTTCCACCTTGTTTTCTTTCCCAGGATGGTAATGAATTGAGCAGTCGTAATCCTTAATCAGCTCCAACCATCTTCTTTGGTGCATATTCAGCTCCTTTTGTATGAAAATATACTTTATAATTTTATGATCATTATAAATATCACACCTTTCTCCATAAATATAATGCCTCCAAATCTTTAATGCAAATATTACAGCAGCTAACTCCAAATCATGAGTTGGGTAATTTTTCTCATGGATTTTCAACTGTCGTGAGGCATAAGAAATCACCATATCAGTTTGCATAAGAACACACCCCAGCCCCTTCTTGGATGCATCACTGTATATCACAAACCATTCTCTACTACATGGAAGTGTGAGTACATGTGCACTGGATAACCTTCTTTTCAACTCCTTGAAATTCTCTTCACATTCCTCCGTCGACACGAACATAACTCTTTTTCGAGTCAACCTGGTGAGTGGATTAGATAATCGTGAAAAATCATTCACAAAATGTCGATAATATTCAGCCATACTAAGAAAAATTTGGATCTCAGTTACTGTTGTTGGTCTCGACCATCTTTCGATAACCTCTGTTTTGCTGGATCCACAGATATCCCCTCTTTTGAGATTATGTGACCCAAAAATGCAACTTTTTGAAGCCAAAATTCACACTTGGTAAATTTGGAATAAAGCTTCTCCATTCTCAGGGTCTTCAATATAATACTCAAATGATCTTCATGTTATTCCTTTCTCTTTAAATAGACTAAAAATATCATCTATAAAGACTACCACAAACTGATCAAGATATTCTCTAAAGAATCTATTCATTAGATCCATGAAGATAGCAGGGGAATTAGTAAGACCAAATGGCATCACTATAAATTCATAGTGTCCATACCTTGTACGGAAAGCCGTCTTTGGTATATCATCCCATTTGAACCTTAACTGATGATACCCTGAACGAAGGTCAATCTTGGAAAAGTATTGAGCTCCGCGTAGTTGGTCAAATAAGTCATCAATGTGCAGGAGAGGATATTTGTTCTTGATAGTGATCTTTCTAAGTTCACGATAATCAATGCAGAGTCTCATTGATCCATATTTCTTCTTAACAAACAGAATAGGTGCACCCCAAGGTGACGCAATAGGTCATATTAATCCCTTATCAATATTCTATTAGAGTTGCTTCTTCAATTCCTACAACTCAATTGGGGCCATTCTATAAGGTGTCTTTGAAATAGGCAAAGAACCCGGTATGAGTTCTATTGAAAACTCAACTTCACGATTAGGTGGAAGACTATACAATTCCTCCTGAAAGACATCATTAAACTCTCGTACAATGGGAATATTAATAATCTTGAGTTTCAACCAACCATTTGAGATAAATAACCTTCATTTAGTGGAATCAAAACCCATAAGATGGAAGAAATTTCCACTGGAAGGATATGTTCATTCTTGCATCGATAGACGATCATAGATTGATCTGGAATATGAAATGTGACTTCCCTTCTTTGGAAATTGATATGAGCTCCATATAAAGAAAGCCATTCCATGCCAAGAATAACATCAAATTACACTATAGGAAGGATCACAAGATTTTTAGGAAGCACTTTCCCACAAACTTCAATCGGAGAATAATTATAAACTTTTGATGTGACTGTTGTGCCATTAGGGGTTGTCATAGCTAACTCAACATCTAATTATTGAGGTAATACAGTGATACCCTTAGAAAATTCTTCAGAAATAAAAGAGTTGGTGGATCCAGAATCAAATAAAACCTTTTCTACTTTAGAGTGGATGGTAAGTTTACCTTTCACTACTTTGTTATCGTACTCCACATCGCTGATAGAAATTGCATGTGACATTCCTCTGTCTTTGGCCTTAAGAGTTTGTTGACGTTGATCATCATCATAAACCCTTGGATTTGGGAATTGGTTGTCATAATGCCCCATCTCCTTTCACTTGAAACATTGAAGGGTAGTAGGTTCATTCTGTGTATCCCTTCCTTTGTTTTCATTATTAGACATCTTCTTCCCATTATTTCGACATTAAATTGCCCAATGACCTTCTTTTCCACACTTATAATATTTTCTTGTCCCCTTAAGACAATTTCCTCCATGTTTCTTTCCACACGTTGAGAATAAGGGAAAACTCATCTTTTTTTCAGTGTGCTCTTTAAATTTTCCTTTGAATTCCATTTTCCTCTTCTTATCAAACCCATATGACTGATGGGTTACTCCAATCTCCATTTCAACTTTGAGATCACATCGAATGATTTCCTCGTAGCTATTGAAGTCCCTTATGGCTAACGCCCTTCGAAGACTTGGTTTTAAGCCACTAAAGAATCAATCGATCTTACTCTCAAGTTGGATAATAATAGAAGAAGCATACCTTGCAAGTCTTGTAAAATTTTCTTCGTAGGTACCAACAGATTCAACATCCTTTTGCTTTAGTTCAAGAAACTACTTCTCCAACTTTTTTCGGAGAATACGATGGAAGTACTTATTGAAAAATAGGTTATTGAACTCGTCCCATTCCATGGACTCAATTTCATCCCTTTACCTCATATTCTTAATAATATTCCACCATTGATCAGCATCACCATCCAAACGATAAACTTCTAAGATGACTTTATCATGTTCAGAACATTGAACAACTGAAAATAACTTTTCAGTCGTACTGATCCATTGTTCAGCCACTAATGGATCAGAAGACCCGCTGAATGAAGGTGGATGCTACCTCTTCAAGGATTCAACAGAATGTTGCACATTCCTTTTCTCATTTGGAAGTCCTTCATGATTCATAGCTTGAGAAAGTTTTGTGAGCATGGCTACAAGATTTTTAATTCCATCTCCCATAATGTTTGGTTTCTCATGGGGACAATAATTTCATTGCCCGTCACATTGTGCATTAACATGATTCCTTCGAGTTCAAGCCATAGACTAAAACCAAGAAAAATACTCTATGAAACACTAATTATAATAGGAAAAACACATAATCAGGAATAAAATTTTACACTTAAGGTCTTATCATAGGTTGTTCATGGCCATTTCTAAAACACTACGATTGTGTTCTATGCTTAGAATTATCCTTAGGGTTCTTACTAAGGCTTTCACATCCTAGTTTCCAAAGGTTGACTATACCTTTCCTCTGATACCAACTATAATGACCCATACTTTACATACATTGTTAATACTTCAAAATTTAAGAACACTTATTACAACATATGACAAAACCATGAAAGGACCATATAGGTATAGTGTCTTTAGAAACTGGGAAACATAAACAAATGGTTCATAAAGCATCTACATTGTCTCCCATTTAATTCATCATATCTAGAGTCCCTTTTGGCATATCCTACTTAATAACCTTCTTCCTGACCTAAGGGAAAGAAAACATACAAAAGGGTGAGCTCAAATTCTTATTAAGGGTAAAAAAATTAAAATCAATCACATCATATTCATAAGAACATAACATTTTGGAAATATTAACCTGCAAAAGAAATCATAATTTCATATCATGGGATAAATCATATAAGTGAAATGTAATCCCAATAATCATATCATAAAAAATGAAACTTTTTGGAATACACACATAATCATATTGAATCATTTCTTAGTAGTCAAGACTCATATCCAAGACTATCTTAGCAGACAAAGTCCATTTCTGAACCGAGTTCACTCCTAATTTCAGTCATGTTTCACTGAACCGGTTTAACCTACTGTTCCAGCCATGTCTATCTCATGAGATATAAATCCTTACCAAATGCATTAGAGTGATATATAGGTCCCACCCATATCATAATGATACCATTCTTATGTGTGCCACAAAATCATAAACCATACATCATAGCATAACCCATTTAATAAAAATGGGATTCTTAAACATCGTGACATCATAAAACAATTTATATAAGATAAAGGAATTCATAAAAATAATTCCATCATAACATAATAAAATCAATTTGATAATAGGGATAGAAACAGAACCCTATATTATCTTAGATGGAAAATAATTTTGATAAAACACTTGAATTCCATTATTGAGGGAAATATCCTTTCTACTTCAAAAACATTTTCCTTTCATAACATGTCATATAATTTTGAACAAAAAGAAGTTGAGTAAAAATAAACTTGAAAACATGTAAAGGGAGCTTCATAGAAATAATTTTATAAAAATTTATTCATTCCATATAATTTAAAAAAAACATTCTTCTCGTACTTTTGTTGGAAAAGACAAAAAAATTACCTCATACGAAAAACGACAAAATATTCCTTTCATATCTTTTACTAAAAACTCACCGAAGGGTAAAATTGGATATAAAATATTGTATAAGGATATAAATATTACATATTTAGGAAACATGGATGTGGATGATAAATATTCCCCAGTAAATTTGGAAGTATAAACAATCTCGGATAAAAATGAGATTGTGAGATTTTCCCTTACCTTAGGTCTGATTTGCTTCATAAGTGATCGAACCTCCTGTATAATGATTTAAATAATGTTATTGAATTATTCCAGAATCATACTCATTAATATGATATCAGATATGGTCATATTCTTAGCTTCTTATTAGTAATATTTCATTGCTACTTGTTATTCGGGTGTTTATTACTTTTTGTTCTTATGCGTGTTTTGTCGAATAAATTCTTATTATTCTCCTTAGGTTATAGATACCTCCTTTACAGAATGGTATTATTGTAATATATATCATATTCATTCATTCAATTCATTTCTATAATCATTATGAAATTAAGATCATGTAGAACGAGTCACATCACATCATGGAGACAGTATTCCATACATACGCACGAGCAACGATATCGTTCACATGATGGTGGAATTGTATTAGAGTGTATTTATACTATTTCAGAATCAATATCACTTTAAAAAAAATCATATATTGTTATTATTTACACAATTATACCATTCCAAGTAAGGTGGTGGTGGAAAATATATTACACCACGGCATGTAGACGGTATTCCGTACGTACGCACGCGCGGTGATTTAGTTTTCCGTAGAATGGATAGATGGTGAAATAGGGTTGTTTCATAATTATAATAACATACCAGTATATGAGTGATACTAATTTTTTTACTTCATAATGAAACAACTAAATAAAAATAAGTGGAAGAAGAAATAATGTTGAATGAATCGGTAACGGAAATTACCTCTTCTTTGAAGCGCCTCTTTGAGACGTCCTCTTAGGGCACTAAAATTGGTCTTTGAAGAAGACCAGGACTTCTAAGATGTTTTAGGGAAGTGGAGAAGAGAAATTGGCAGGGGTTGGCTGAGCTTGAAGGCTCAAAGTGGTGTGAGGAAGAGAGGGAGGAGGTATAAGGCCCCAGCCTTAATCCTTACTTAATCTTTAGTTATTACAAGATTACACATTGAGGATCTTTTCGGGTTTAGAGTTTTAGAGAATTATATCATAAAACTTGCATTAAATTCCACATATAAACAAAGTGGTTACATAAAGATAGTATTCTTCATTCCCATCAATGGAAACACATTGAAAATAAAACATGGATTATTTCTTGACACATCCTTGAATCTATCATCTTATCATGTACCTTTCCCTTGACCTGTGAAAAACATTTCAAAAACTTGGGATGAGCATAAAAACTCAGTATGGGTTATAAAAAAACATGGAAAGGAAACATGAGTTCATATATACATAGAATGAAATCATACTTTACCCATAAAACATAGGCACTTTAACATACCTCATAAAATCATGAATAAATCATAGAAATCATAAGACATAAAGGTAACTTGAGGCATTCATAACATTCTTACGTAGGGAGTAACCCTCTTGGTTACGTTTGGAATACCCATCACAGTATATTCCCTAAAATCTTTTCGTAGAAACCTTAACATTTCACTCCTTCGCGTTACCCAATGCATTGGAGGGCTATAACGGGCTCACCCGCCCTTAGTTTATCACGGAACCACCCGTCTTCATAATAATGCCCAAGAACCATAACATAATCATATCACATAAAACATGCATAAAGGAAACATAACATTTCCACATTTCAATCACGATATATCAATACAACACATTGATATAATAAAAACATTATGAAAACCATTTTCAATACCAAAGTAAAACATGGTATTTATTTTTCGTTTTAAAAAAAAGGTATGGCTTGTAGAGGAAGCCGAAACTCAAATAACGGTCACGACGGCGGAGAAGTCGTTGTCGCCGCATACGTACGAAAAAAACATTCCCTTTTTCATTTAGTAAACGCTTCGTATAAAAAAGATTCCTTTTGAATAAACGTAAAAGTCAAAGGGGTTTATACACCGTATAAAAGAAAGTTGTGTATAAAACAAAATATGCCTCAATGAAAGGAGATTGAGACGAAGTCCCATACCTCGTATCCGACTTGACCCGACCGTTCATTAATCTCCTGAATAATAAACTTGAGTTAATCTCTACTTTCTTATGAATCTTTTTCAAGTTCATTATTCCTTTTATACCATGTTATGAACATCATGTAATCAGTTATGTTAATAATGTTCATTTTTTCGGTATTTGGTTCTTAAGTCAAAAATAGACTTCTTACACTTACATGTTGTTAATTTGGTCAAAGGTTCATTATATCCAGAATGGTATTCATGATGTAGATATCATATATGTCATATATATCCAGTACATACATGCATTTATAATATTACATAATCATTTAGAGGTAAGAAATGAAATGCACCGTTCATGGAGACGGTAAGCCGTACGTACGCATGAACGCTACTTTCATATCTATTTCGTATTTTATAGAAAGGAATCATAATAATATAAAGGTATATTATAATTCCAGTATAATACCATATATAATATCATAGTTCCATCCTTTATATGTCCCACATATGGTATTTAACGAATCAAATCACTTTGAGGGGGCGGTAGTCCGCACTTCCTAAAATGAAGATATAGTGTTTACCCATAATGGAAACCGTAAAGGTATGCCCAAAATGAAAAAAACAGAAGCTTAAGGAAAACATAAACATATTATATATCATATATAAAAATAGTGACATCATAATGGCCACCTTTGAAGGTGTTAAATGAGTATTGAACAATCATCGTTTCGGGAGGCAGAATTTCTCCATCCACGGAAACCGTATGTTCTTTAACCATTTGATGCAATTGTGTGAGAGTGTAGCTCAAATAAATCTTATAACAGCATCCCAGTATATTGAATATACTGTTGTTGTTACAAAATAATTAAATAAAAAGAGTTTAGGGGGTTGGAGAAGCAAAATAAAACAAATGAACATGAGAGAATGAATTACCATAAAAAGTGTAACTCCTTTTGATTTGAGCCTAAAGGATTCCTTTGAAAGGATTCTGCCCAAAGGGAATCCTATAGGATGAGGAGAGGGATGTGGAGAGAGTAAATGGGCAGGGGTTGGCCAAGCCAAAGGCTTGAGTAGTTTGTGAAATGAGGTAGAGGTGGGGGCCTTTTATAAGAGGAGAGGAGGGGCACTTTTGGAAAGTAAAGAAATATTACTTTATTTGAAAATGTGTTTCGGTTTCAAAAGGTCCCACATTGATATAATTAGTGGATAAGGTGATAAGGGTTCTAAATCCACTCATAAAATTGGTTTTTTCCATGTGTAGTTCATAGATTTTACATTGTCTTTCCATTTTATTTAAATCGTCAAATAATGATGTCATCGCTGCCTCATTGTTATGTCATAAATAATTTAATTTATTTAATGTCTAAAAATCATAAAAAAAATAATATGATGTAGGAAATATTTTTAGATTTCCAATGACTATTTATAATTAAATATATGATCTTTATAACCCCATGTAAAAAATGTTTTCGTGAAACATATTATGTTTGTGTCATTTTTACTTTTACATTAAATAAAAAGTTATTTATGTCGTTTCCCAACCAAAGTGTCTCCATGGGGTCCCCAAGTTTACCCATGGATTGTCTTGGTCGTCCATGACACAACCAATAAGGTTGGGACATGTGTCTAGGTCATTTCATATTATTAAAGCATTATTTATACCTTAAACTACACTAATTACCACTAATCGCGATTAAAAACTTAATAAGTTACTATTCACCAAAAAATTATTTTAATCTCATTGAACCACATTTTACTTCTTAATGAAAACCATGTATGTCGGATTTTCAAAATTCAATACACATTAGTGGTAAACTTTCATTTAACTGAAAAATCAGTTTGCTTGATTACCACTTAGTTGTTTCACTATTCATCAAAAATTGAAGTTTTTCAGAAAATTACCAAAAATTCACCCTAAGCTATATTTGATATTCTGAATTCAAAAATGAAGTCTATTTTACAAAATTAAAATCATATAAGTCACATTAATTAATTTAATAATTAATTCCCGCTGCCAGAGCAAATAGCTTGTTTTTACAAAACAATAAGTATCAAAAGATTGACACCAGTTTAAGTCTAATTTCAAAGTGAAATTGATTCCAATGACCACCATTGGATAAAATGGTAAAAATATATTCTAATTTCACTTCAAACCCAATCCAAAACATAATCTAATCATATAAATAAATTAGATTAAAAAGCAGTTTTGATGTAAAATGCAGTATTTTTCACTATTCATTAAAAAAATGAACATTGTCAGAAAAATACCAAAAATTCACACAAGGTAAATTTTGATGTCGCAATCATACAGGATAAGTTTATTTTGACAAACATAGTTTATAAAATTGTCAAAATATAGATTCAAAAATGGTTTTCCATCAAAAGGCAGTAAAACAATCTTTTAAGAATATTAGTGTATTCCATGCATAAGATTGTATTTATTTTCATTTTAAGCCTCTATAACACTATCTTAATCATTAATAGACATAGATAAAAATATCTATTATTCATTACTTACTTGGGATGTTACATCCTTCCCCCCTTTAGAAAATTGCGTCCCCGCAATTTATTTACTTATCGAATAAATGGGGGTACTTATCCCTCATTGCATTTTCAGATTCCCATGTTGCCTCTTCAATCATGTGGTTTTTCCACAAAACCTTTACCTGCTTAATCACCTTATTCCGTAACACTTGCTCCCTGTGGTCAAGAATCTGGACCGGTTGTTCCTCATAAGATAGGTTCTCTTCCAGCTGAACTACCTCTGGACTCAAAACATGAGATGGATCTGGCATATACTTTCTCAACATCGAAATGTGAAAAACATTGTGTACCTGAGATAAACTCGGAGGTAAAGCCACTCAGTACGCAACTGATCCAACTCTCTCAAGAATTTCGTATGGTCCAATGAACCTTGGACTCAACTTTCCTTTCTTACCAAATCTCATCACACTTTTCCAGAGAGAAACCTTGAGAAAAACATGATCACCTACCTCGAAAGATAGATCCTTCCTCCGGTTATCCGCATAACTCTTCTGCCTGCTCTGAGCTGTTCTCATGTGTTTCTGAATCAGCTGAACTTTTTCTGCCATCTCTTCTACCAATTATGGTCCCATCAACTTCCTTTCACCCACTTCATCCCAGAAAGCTGGAGTTCGACACCGCTTCCCATATAATGCCTGAAATGGTGCCATCTGTATACTGGAATGAAAACTGTTATTATAAGAAAACTCAACCAAAGAAAGATTTTGGTCCCAACTTCCCTGATAATCCATAGAACAAGCTCGTAGCATATCCTCCAATGTCTGAATTGTTCGTTCTGACTGCCCATCTGATTGAGGATGGAAAGCTGTACTAAAATTTAATTCAGTACCCAACGACTTCTGAAGGCCTTTCCAAAAGTTAGAAGTAAACCTGGGATCACGATCCGATACAATGGAGAGAGGAACTCCATGTAACCTGACTATATCTTTAAGATACAAATGTTAAAGTTGATCAAGAGAGAAATTATCTCTTATAGCAAGGAAATGAGCAGATTTGGTCAAGCGATCAATAATAACCCAGATTGCATTATTACCTCGAGATGTCTTCGGTAATCCAACAACAAAGTCCATTGATATATTCTCCCATTTCCACTCTGGAACTGGTAAAGGCTGAAGCATCCCTTTCAGTAACTGCCGCTCTGCTTTAACCTACTGACAAGTCAAACACTTCACAGTAAAATCAGCAATATCTCTTTTCATTCCATCCCACCAGTAATACTCCCGCAGATCTCTATACATCTTAGTACTGCACGGATGAACTGAAAACGGAGAACTATGAGCTTCACATAACAACTCTCTCTTCAACTGTGAATCACAAGGCACAGACAATCTCTTCCCAAATCTCAAAACGCAATCATTATCAATGTTGAATTCAGGCAACTTACCTTTCTGAACCAGGTCTACCTTTTTCTGCAACTCACTATCTTGCTTCTGTGCTTGCCTGATTCTATCTGATAGAGATGATCTCACTGATACCTGAAACAAAACAGAAGGACTCCCTGCACCAACAACTTTTATGCCAAAGTTCATCAAATCCTTAACCAAAGGATCACGTTCCAAACGCAACATTGTTAATGAAGCATTACTTTTTCGACTCAAAGCATCAGCCACTTTATTTTCTTTTCCCGGATGGTAATGAATTGTACAATCATAATCCTTGATTAATTCCAGCCATCTCCTTTGTCTCATGTTTAACTCTTTCTGAGTGAATATATACTTTAAACTTTTGTGATCGGTATATATTTTACACTTTACTCTATACAAATGATGCCTCCAAATTTTTAAAGCAAAAACAACAGAAGCTAATTCCAAATCATGTGTAGGGTAATTTACCTCATGAGTTTTCAACTGTCGTGAAGCATAAGCAATTACCTGATCATTCTGCATTAGGACGCAACCAAGTCCATTCAATGAAGCATCACTGTATATAACAAACTCACAATTCCTGGAAGGTAGTTCCAAAACTGGAGCATTCACCAATCTTCTTTTCAATTCCTGAAAACAATCATCACATTCTTTTGTCCAGATAATCATAACACCCTTCCGAGTTAGCTTAGTCATTGGACTAGATAACCGTGAAAAATTTCTAACAAACCTTCGGTAATAGCCCGCCAAACCAAGGAAGCTATGAATCTCGGTTACATTTGTGGGTCTTGGCCATTCTTCCACAACTTTTGTTTTTGCAGGGTCAACCGTTATTCCATATTTAGAAACAATGTGACCAAGGAAAGAAATTTGTTGCAACCAAAACTCACACTTGCTGAATTTCCCATACAGTTTCTTTTCTTTTAAGGTTTGCATGATAACCCTTAAATGTTTTTCATGCTCCTCTTTACTTTTAGAAAACAACAAAATATCATCAATGAAAACCACCACAAACTTATCCAAGAACTCATTGAAAATTCTATTCATTATGTCCATGAATACAGCAGGTGCATTGGTTAGCCCAAAAGGCATTACTACAAATTCATAATGGCCATATCTCGTACGGAATGCGGTCTTCGGAATATCTGCCTCCTTTACCTTTAGCTGATGGTACCCCGATCTCAAGTCAATCTTTGAAAAAAAACTGAGCTCCCTGGAGCTGATCAAACAAATCATCGATATGAGGCAAAGGATATTTGTTCTTAACAGTGATATTATTCAAGGCTCTATAATCAATGCAAAGTCTCATAGAACCATATTTCTTTTTAACAAATAAAACAGGAGCACCCCATGGTGATGTGCTAGGTCTAATGAAACCTTTCTCTAATAAATCTTGCAATTGCTCCTTCAACTCTAAAAGTTCAATTTGTGCCATTCGATAAGGGGGTTTTGAAATTGGCTTAGCATCAGGAACTAAGTCAACAGTAAACTCAACTTCCCGATCTGGTATTATTCCAGGCAACTCATCAGTAAAAACATCAGGATACTCATTTACCACTGGCACATCATTAATCTGAACAGTTCCTTTATTTTCAACGATGTGTTCAAGGTAACATTCATTTCCATCTTTTACAAGTTTCTCGGCCTCTTGATATGTTATCAAAAGTAAGGGTTCATTCCTATAAACAAACTGAAAGTCTTTCTGGAAAGAAACTTCTTTAGCTCTACATTCAATCTTAGCATGGTAAATAGAGAGCCAATCCATACCAGGATAACATCAAACTCTACTAGAGGTAGAACAATAAGGTTTGCAAGTAGGTTCTTTCCACAGATAAGGATAGGAAGATTCTTATAAATTCTTTTTGCCTCGACAATTCCCCGAGGTGTTTTTACCAAAAGTTCAGGAGTCATTTCTTGAGATGGTATTCCCATTTTACTAGAAAAGGTTTCAGAGATGAAAGAATGTGTAGACCCCGAATCAAACAACACACTGGCATAATCTGAAAAAACAAACAAAGTACCTGATACAACTTCATTTGATGGCCCGACATCTGCTGAAGTAGTTGCAAAGGATTTCACCACCCCTTTCTGCTTGTAGTCTAACTGCTTCCCATCACTCAAGCTCTTTGTCGGACACTCGTTTGCATAGTGACCCATCTCATTGCACTTATAACATTTCACTAACTGTAAATAAAATTTGTTCTAACCTTCACCTTGATCCTTTTCAGTGAAATCACGAGCCTTATGTCCCATCTTACCACATCGGTAGCACTTCCCAGAATTCAGAAATCATTCCCCAGCATGCCTTTTTCCACATTTATCACAAACTGGAAACTTAGTTCTCTTACCATCATATTTTTTTTAAGAATTCTTACCTTTCTCCTGCCACCTCGGTCTCTTCTTCTGCTGGTTGTTATAGAAAACTTGGTCATCGGCAAACTCCATTTCCACCTTCTCAGCACATCGAACAAGCTTTTTATAACTTTTAAACTCACGAGAAGCTAATGCCCTTCGATACTTTGGCTTTAATCCCGAGTAAAAAACGATTGATTTTACTATCAAGGTCCCGGATAAAATTTGGATCATACCTTGCCAATCGAGTGAACCTTTCTTCATAGGCATCCACTGAGTCTTCCTCTTGCCTCAATTCCAAGAATTGTTTTTCCATCCTAAGTCGAACAGCCTTAAGAAAATATTTCTCAAGAAACATACCTTTGAATTCATCCCAGTCAAGAGCATCAATCTCATCGGCGTCCCTGATATTTTTAACCATAGACCACCACTGATCTGCTTCACCCTCCAAACGGTAAATAACAAGACTAACCTTTTGATGGTCTAAACACCCCATGACATCAAAAATCTTCTCCAGTGCTTTAATCCACCCTTCAGCTAGCACAGGGTCAGATGATCCTCTGAATTATTGTGGATGTTGCCTCATGAAATGTTCCACCACTGACATGTTCCTCTGCGGTTGTTCTGGATGATCTCGTGCATGGATACCACCGCCATTTATCGCTTGAGTCAACTGCTCCATTACTGCAACAAACTGTTCAGTTCCAATTCCGACCATTTCTGGATGCTGATTCGGAAGGTTATTTCCTTCTGTATGCCTTCCTAGCACTGCTTTCCTGTTTCCTCTGTGGAAAACCATTCTGAACAAACATGTCTTAGATGAAACAACATGGTAATCTTTAAATGCTATATCATTTTAAAAAAATATTTTTTGGATAATCATTTAAGATAATTCTAACTCCTAAAGTTATCTAAACCGACCTTTGATACCAACTATAAGGCCCCAGCCTTAAACCTTACTTAATCTTGAGTTATTACAAGATTACACATTGAGGATCTTTTCGGGTTTAGAGTTTTAGAGAATTAGATCATAAAACTTGCATTACATTCCACATATAAACAAAGTGGTTACATAAAGATAGTATTCTTCATTCCCATCAATGGAAACAAATTAAAAATAAAACATGGATTATTTCTTGACACATCCTTGACTCTATCATCTTATCATGTACCTTTCCCTTGACCTGTGAAAAACATTTCAAAAAATTGGGATGAGCACAAAAACTCAGTATGGGTTATAAAAAAACATGGAAAGGAAACATGAGTTCATATATACATAGAATGAAATCATACATTACCCATAATACATAGGCACTTTAACATACCTCATAAAACCATGAATAAATCATAGAAATCATAAGACATAAAGGTAACTTGAGGCATTCATAACATTCTAACGTAGGGAGTAACCCTCTTGGTTACATTTGGAATACCCATCACAGTATATTCCCTAAAATATCTTCGGAGAAACCTTAACGTTTCACTCCTTCGCGTTACCCATTGCATTGGAGAGCTATAACGGGCTCACCCGCCCTTAGTTTATCACGGAACCACCCGTCTTCATAATAATGCCCAAGAACCATAACATAATCATATCACATAAAACATGCATAAAGGAAACATAACATTTCCACATTTCAATCACGAGATATCAATACAACACATTGATATAATAAAAACATTATGAAAACCATTTTCAATACCAAAGTAAAACATGGTATTTATTTTTCGTTTTTTTAAAAAAGGTATGGCTTGTAGAGGAAGCCGAAACTCAAATAACGGTCACGACGGCGGAGAAGTCGTTGTCGCGGCATACGTACGACAAAAACATTTCCTTTTGTCGTTTAGTAAACGCTTCGTATGAAAAAGATTCCTTTTGAATAAACGTAAAAGTCAAAGGGGTTTATACACCGTATAAAAGAAAGTTGTGTATAAAACAAAATATGCCTCAATGAAAGGAGATTGAGACGAAGTCCCATACCTCGTATCCGACTTGACCCGACCCTTCTTTAATCTCCTGAATAATAAACTTGAGTTAATCTCTACTTTCTTATGAATCTTTTTCAAGTTCATTATTCCTTTTATACCATGTTATGAACATCATGTAATTAGTTAAGTTAATAATGTTCATTTTGTCGGTATTTGGTTCTTAAGTCAAAAATAGACTTCTTACACTTACATGTTGTTAATTTGGTCAAAGGTTCATTCTATAAAAAATGGTATTCATGATGTAGATATCATATATGTCATATATATCCAGTGCATACATGTATTTATAATATTACATAATCATTTAGAGGTAATAAATGAAATGCACCGTTCATGGAGACGGTAATCCGTACGTACGCATGAACGCTACTTTCATTTCTATTTCGTATTTTATAGAATGGAATCATAATGATATAAAGGTATATTATAATTCCAGTATAATATCATATATAATATCATAGTTCCATCCTTTATATGTCCCACATATGGTATTTAACGAATCAAATCACTTTGAGGGGGCGGTAGTCCGCACATCCTAAAATGAAGATATCGTGTTTACCCGTAATGGAAAAAATAAAGGTATGCCCAAAATGAAAAAAACAGAAGCTTAAGGAAAACATAAACATATTATATATCCTATATAAAAATAGTGACATCATAATGGCCACCTTTGAAGGTGTTAAATGAGTATTGAACAATCATCGTTTCGGGAGGCAGAATTTCGCCATCCACGGAAACCGTATGTTCTTTAACCATTTGATGCAGTTGTGTGAGAGTGTAGCTCAAATAAATCTTATAACAACATCCTAGTATATTTAATATACTGGTGTAGTTACAAAATAATTAAATAAAAAGAGTTTAGGGGGTTGGAGAACAAAAATAAAACAAATGAACATGAGAGAATGAATTACCTTAAAAAGTGTAACTGCTTTTGATTTGAGCCTAAAGGCTTCCTTTGAAAGGATTCTGCCCAAAGGGAATCCTATAGGATGAGGAGAGGGATGTGGAGAGAGTAAATGGGAAGGGGTTGGCCGATCCAAAGGCTTGAGTAGTGTGTGAAATGAGGTAGAGGTTGGGGCCTTTTATAAGAGGAGAGGAGGGGCACTTTTGGAAAGTAAAGAAATATTCCATTATTTGAATATGTTTTTCGGTTTCAAAAGGTCCCACATTGATATAATTCGTGGATAAGGTGATAAGGGTTCGAAATCCACTCATCCAATTGGTTTTTTCCATGTGTAGTTCATAGATTTTACATTGTCTTTCCATTTTATTTAAATCGTCAAATAATGATGTCATCGCTGCATCATTATTATGTCATAAATAATTTAATTTATTTAATGTCTAAAAATCATAAAAAAATACTATGATGTAGAAAATCTTTTTAAATTTCCAATTACTATTTATAATCAAATATCTGATCTTTATAACCCAATGTAAAAATTGTTTTCGTGAAACATATTATGTTTGTGTCATTTTTACTTTTACATTAAATTAAAACTTATTTATGTCATTTTCCAACCAAAGTGTCTCCATGGGGGCCCCAAGTTGACCCATGGATTGTATTGGTCGGCCATGACACAACCAATAAGGTTGGGACATGTGTCTAGGTCATTTAATATTATTAAAGCAATATTTATACCTTAAACTACACTAATTACCACTAATCGCGATTAAAAACATAATAAGTTACTATTCACCAAAAAATTATTTTAATCTCATTGAACCACATTTTACTTCTTAATGACAACAATGTATGTCGGATTTTTAAAATTCAACACACATTAGTGGTAAACTTTCATTTAACTGAAAAATCAGTTTGCTTGATTACCACTTAGTGGTTTCACTATTCATCAAAAATTGAAGTTTTTCAGAAAATTACCAAAAATTCATCCTAAGCTATATTTGATATTATGAATTCAAAAATGAAGTCTATTTTACAAAATTCAAATCATATAAGTCACATTAATTAATTTAATAATTAATTCCCGCTGCCAGAGCAAATAGCGTGTTTTCACAAAACAATAAGTATCAAAAGATTGACACCAGTTTAAGTCTAATTTCAAAGTGAAATTGATTCCAATGACCACCATTGGATAAAATGGTAAAAATATATTCTAATTTCACTTCAAAACCAATTCAAAACATAATCTAATCATATAAATAAATTAGATTAAAAAGTAGTTTTGATGTAAAATGCAGTATTTTTCACTATTCATTAAAAAATGAACATTGTCAGAAAAATACCAAAAATTCACACAAGGTAAATTTTGATGTCGCAATCATAAAGGATAAGTTTTTTTTGACAAACATAGTTTATAAAATTGTCAAAATATAGATTCAAAAATGGTTTGCCATCAAAAGGCAGTAAAACAATCTTTTAAGAATATTAGTGTATTACATGCATAAGATTGTATTTATTTTCATTTTAAGCCACTATAACACTATCTTAATCATTAATAGACATAGATAAAAATATCTATTATTCATTACTTACTTGGGATGTTACAGGAGGTTCCCTTTTATAAGGGAGGAGAGGGGCACCTTTGGAAAAACTTAAAATATTACTTTATTATAAAGTCATATTTGGTTTTTAATAGCTCCAAATTGATTTATTTCGAAGATAAGGTGGGGATGGGTCGAAACCATCTCATCCAATAGAATTTATAAAAGTTTAAGAATATATTTTAACCTTATCATTTAGATTTAACTTTATGTTAAATAATTTTACTTTTACTGTGTCTTCTTGTTTTCTTACACTATAAGGTTAATAAACATACAATAACAACACAAACAAACCCCAAGTTGTTTATTATTAATATATATAACCTTATCTAAGTAATTTGTCCGAAACTTATATTTTTTAGGAATAAAATAAAAATTAATAATATAATATTTGTTTTAAAAACTATTTTATGTCCATTTTGACACTATTTGGTAATTGATTTTTGTGAAAATCATAAAAGAAAGATTAGTTCGAAAAAAGTTAATTAAATCAATACTAACATGTCATATTAACATAGAAAATTATTGTAATTCAGAAAAAGTCTCCAATTTCATTTATTTGCGTATTTATAATATCAATTATGTCAATATTTCATTAGTAAGATAATTGCTGCATCATCATTGTGTCATAAATAATTTAAATTATATATTGTCTAAAAATTACAAATAAAATACCATTATGTAGGAAATAATTTTAGATTTCTAATTAATATTTATAGGCGAATTTATCTTATGTATAACCTTATATTAAAAATTATTTAGTTATTAAACATTGATTTTAACTATTTTAACCCTTCTTTAAATAAATTAATAATAAATGTCCTAATCTAATCCAAGTGGGCATAAATGGTCATATTTTATTCCTAAGGTTGTTTTAGGTGGAATTACACTTATCCAATAGAATTAGGACATGTGTTAGGGTAATAATAATAATATTTTTACCCTTAATTACCCTATTTACTTTTAACCGTGGAAAAAAAGTAAAAAGTTACTATTCACCAGAAATTATCTTCATCTCATTGAACCATATTTTACTTACTAAAATCATCCGTGTCTCTCATATTTTTGAAATTCCACTCACAGAAGCGGTAAAATTACGTTTTATGTAAATTTGCCAATTCTCCTCGGAGGTGGGTAAAAGATGGTGAAAAGTTCGATAAATTTTTTATATATCTAAAATTATTATAAAATGACACCAATGAATTACTTTGAAATTATAAAGGTATTATGTATCAATTTTGACCTAAAATAAATTTATATAAAATAAATAATTATTTAAATAAAAATTCGGTTTTTAAATAGTAACTCAGTGTTTTCACTATTCATCAAAAATTGAATGTTTTAAGAAAAATACCAAAATTTTACCCTAGGATAATTTCGATATTCTGAATCCAAAAATGAATTCCATTTTGAAAGATTAAATTTAAAAAATTTAAAAAGGTGGTTATTACTATTCATAACTGCTAGTTTTAATAATATTTTAATAGCATATCGTTGTTTAGTGAAACTCGGTATTGCGTATGACGCATGCTATCGAGGAAGGCCACGGTTGCATGTAAAGCAATCCAAGCTAGTGTTGTGTGTAGTGAATGATTCCAT
Organism: Viscum album; assembly: GCA_963277665.1. Lineage (NCBI taxonomy): Eukaryota > Viridiplantae > Streptophyta > Magnoliopsida > Santalales > Viscaceae > Viscum > Viscum album. Next base: position 1,515,348,807 of record OY728156.1, on the reverse strand, counting down.
AAAAACAAAATATTTCTCATAAAAGTCCCGGGTGTTACAGTGAGGGTTTCTTTTCTAAGCATTTCTTGCTCATGTCATGATATATATGGTTTGGAGAGGGGGATAATGGCTTTTCCAAGTTGTGAATCGAGTATAGGGAGTTGGGGACATCCAACCTTCATGGTGACCTATGAGAAAGGTCAGTGGGGATTTCTAGTTTTTTCGTGTGTGTGTTTCACAAGTGAATGTTTTGGACTTTGATAGTGGGACATGGAGTGTTTCATGGTGCAATTTTATTATAGAAGGATAAGTTTGAAGGTTATGGCTGGTGGTGCTAATCAAGTTGCGGTAACACGATTGTAGTTTCAAAAAATCAAAGGAGAACTCATGGTATGTTTTCATAGTGGTGCACGTACCATTGAATATTAAGCGTGGAAGATGATTCAGGGGCGATGTCAATGCATACTAAGTACCCCAAGTTTTAGTGAATGGTATAGTTGTTCCTAGTTACATCATAAGGGAACCCTAGTGTTTGTGATAATAGATAAGGTTTGATTATAAGGGTTGTATAGTACGGATTCTGAACTCACCTAATTGAATGATGATTAATGGAGTTCTCGAAGTTCTTTTTGATAAGAAGAGTCAAGGGTGGCTAAAGTGTAGTTATATGCTTTTTCTCCATGGTAACAGTATGGGTGAGAGTGGTCACATGTATGAACATGTTTGTATGTATGGTTTTAGTTATTGGGTAAGATGCAGAGGTTGCCTCAGGGCTAATGAGACTGAATAAGCAATATAAATGGTTTAGTAAGTAAGCGAGCAAAGTGCTACACATATATAAAGGTTGTTTTGTGAGAGACTGATGGTTTGATTTGTAGGATAGACCATCATGTTTCATATTTTAGTGGGTAGGTATGCATCTAAAGAACATACGTGGTGTGGTAGATGTATTTCAAAATGAAAAGTTGGTTCACGGCATCTGGGAGGTTAGATCATGGTGTGATAGTGTAACATCATTGGCAATCACACCCATGTGGTGGTGGTTATGTGTTGATAAGATGCGTTCAATAGGGAGTCCTGAAATCCATGGCAGGACACGGTGTCCCATAGTTCGACATCATAAATGGATAAGTTTTGGTGGTGTTCTTCGTCAACTTCTTAGTGTACCTCATCTAGTGATGAGCATGCCCAAAATATTGACATCGTCCCAGGTATGTTGAGAAGCTCTAGCTCACACCCAGATAGATGAAGTTGTTTGGTTGGATGAGGGACATCATGGATTTCACGCTCATCGAAATGGTTTGACTAGATCATGATGATGGGATGTACACCCTCAACGGACTGGTGTGAGGTCCTTACGATAGACTGAATATCCACATACTTCATGGGTGTCATTCAGGGATGCCTGAAACATGCACCGGGTGACCTTCATTTTCTTGTTTTGGGAAAAATTTAGATATCCAGGTCTATGTTTGGGGATTATTTTATGATCAGGTATAAGTTTCGGTGATTGGAATCCCTCATGGTGAGCAATGGTAATGACACTCTTAAAGTAGGGAGTGATAAGTTAGTCTTGGGTGTGAAAAAGAGAACATCAAGTCGATGTAGTGGCACTAGAATGCCAATGAAGAACTTTTAAGGTGTTTGTTAGGTCGCTTAGGGAGGGAATGTAGGAATTGGGTGTGGAGAATGATGAGTGAAGTGTTGGCCTTATTCTTAGGGCAGTTCCATGAGAAACTTGTGATGCCTATGATGAAGGCGTAGAAGGGTGTGATTGGATATGACAATAGGTTTTGGACAGAGATGTTGGGCTCTATGACTCCAATGAAGTACATGGTTAGAATCGAGAAATTTACCCTTGGGTGATTTTAGGGAATATTGAAGTTGATGGAACCATGATCATGTGATGGGGTTTCATGACAAGTGTTATGCCCGATGACGGTCTAGAGGCCGGTAATGCCATGATGATAGAATTATTGTGGAATTCAAGGATTGACCATAGTTGGTGTGTGAGATGAAAATCATTAGTTTTAAGATAGTAAGCACCTTTGGAAAGAAGGTAAAGAGTAGCATATAATCAGTGGAAGTTGGGCGTTCTATAAAAAACTAGTTGGTTGTGGTTAGACATGATGTGGTCTGACTTGAAGTGGTCAACATGAATGGGTGTGATGAGAGTGACCAACCTCTAAGTTGATGTTTTGGATGAAAGTACCTTCTTGAAAATGAAGTTTACCTTAGTGAGGTCAAGTTTATTTTAGTCCTCAAATGGATAGTTTAGGAATGTCCTCTTGAATGGTTTTGACAGTGAAACTAGATGTAAATGTAGATGAATGATCCTATGGATGTTGGGGCGTAGTTAGTTGGAACATGATAGGTGATGTGAATGTCGGTTTGAGGTTTGAGTGAAATTTCATAGAAATTGGAGGTTCCAAGTAATCAAATAAGGTCCAAGAAACCATATTTTATTAATTTGTGGTTGACTACGTCACCAGATTTTGGGTTGGAATGAATCGAGTGGTAACTTTTTGGGTGAGTTATCCCTAATAGAGTGCTTTTGCATGGTTTTAGTTTGTCGAGTAATTGAGAGTATTGGGGTTCCTTTGGTTATATAGTTGTGGAGTGAAATAGTCATAAAATTTAGTTGGTAGGATCATGTGTTTCCTTCAGGTGATACCGGGTTTGGTCATTGATAGAAGTTGGTGGAATAGCAAAATGACGCCATGTGATTTTGGTCATGAATTGTATAGAGGGTCATGCTGATGATGTTCTTATTGGTTCCTCCATGAATATGTGATACTATTTGCGAAGTTTACATTTATAGAGAGTCAGGAATTGTTGTTTTTGTTTTATCTATGATGTTCTAGTGGTTGGGTAAGGTTGAAGTGCATGCATGCATGAGGAGTTTTCTAGTTCGTGTTTTGGGTTATAGTGAAGATGACATAAGGGGAATGTATGTACCTGTGATCTGTGTTTGTGGCAATGTGATGTGAAACTAGAATCATGGAAAGTGGGAAGGGGGAGATAGGACCAGTGGAATGATCTCTGGTTATGGGAGATTGGTGATGCTTGGAAGAGCGGCATGAGGATGAGCTGTTATAAGGTGTAGAGGTTATAAGAACCCAGTTTATCCATAATATATGTTCCTGTTTATGATTAAATTTTAGTACCTTATTCTTATATAAATAAGTGTTTCCCACATTCATGTGAATAATTGAGGTTGTTCTTGGGGTTTGAGACATGAAAAGAGGATGAAAAAGGGAGTTTCGGGGAATATTGCACAGTTTTCCCACGATTAGTGCAAACCGTGTAGAGTATCCTAGGTAATTGTACATCCATGGACATAGACTTATGCACAGTTGGAATATGTTTAAGAAAACCATCTGGAATCCCTAGGAAACTGTGTGAAGGTGTTTATTTTAAGAAAGTATCTTCTTTAAGGTTTGTGCATGGTTTAACAAACCGTGTGGGAAAACCGTGTGACCCTGAAAAATTGGAAAATTTACAAAATTGCCACTCCTGGTTTTTAAACCCCAAATCAGTAATTTCATACATTATTTAGCTCTAAACCCTAGTGATTAACCAAGACCTCCAAGATATCCCAAGGATCAGTATCCCTCGTTTCCTGGTCATTTGGAGTGTCCTCAGTTGTGGATCAAAGATTTGGGTAAGGCTGATCCCACTATTTCATCTCCTTTTGGTTTAGGGATTTTACCTCTTCCTTCTATATATCTAATGCTCAAAAACCTTTTTTTCCTGAAATATTTACGGTGAGGCTTCGAAAAAATGGTTGAATCCATATTTTTGGCTTTGATTTGGAGTGCGTTAATCATCATATTTGAGGTATGTGGTCTACAAGTTATATCCCATAGTTTTTAAGTAGATTTGTGCAAATGGGTATGTGTTTTTTATTTCCTCTTATTATGCTTTAGATTCACTTGGTGGGATTTGATAGAATGATCATGTAAATAATTCTTTGAAACCCTCACGATGTCCATGGAATGTGATGAGGATGATTTGACCAATTTGAGGCCACCCATGGGGTGTACCGACCATTCTGAACTTATAAATTTACATGGTCACATTTGGTATTGATGTTTAATAACATAGATCTCATGTCGAACATGTTGTTATGGTTATTTGGATTGAATATGAAATATCTTTTTTTGGCCGAAGTTTTTTATGGCTTAAGGTGTGGTTTATCATGGAAGAGTAATGGGTTAATTAGGTTAAATGGGATTGTGTTGAATGGTATATGATTTATGTTGAAATACCAAATAGGACTACTACACATGAATTCAAGAGCAAGTAAAATTAGAAATGGTTAGTGAATTTTGAAAATGTAAATGGTTGCATGGGGGAAATAAAAAAATTGTAATGAATTAATACTAGATAAATGTACTTGAATTGATAAATGGGTTAATGTATGGCCTTTGATGAATATTGACCAAGGCACAGGGGTTGTTGAATAAACATAAAGGATTATGGAATGAGAATGGGAATTTGGATAAATTAATATGAATTGAAATTGGTAAATATGTTGATAGGTTATTGAATATTATTAATTCCAATGATATTTTTTATGATTTTCGATTGATGATTTCCAATAGAATTGGTTATATTATGTTGTGTTATGGTATGTGTAATGACCCAATGTTTTTCAATGGATATTCCCTTCTTATAATCATGTCATAAAATCACATGAAAACACATTATTATGAAGTACTAAGTTCTAAGTGACCTTTAAACATAATTTTTTCACTTATGTGTTTTGATTTTTAAAAATCAAACATACATGGTTTTGTTAAAGATGATTTTTGTAGTCTAATGAAACAAAAATAATTTTTTGGTGAATAGTAACCTACCCTTATGAATAGTAACATACCCTTTTGAATAGTATTATGACCTTTATTAATATTAAATAGTACAAAATAATAGTTACCTTACATATGAAGAATTAATTAAAATTTAGACATCTTAGAAAACAACAATTTGACCTTGGTAAACCTTTTGGTATTTTGTAAGTCATAAATAATTAATTATAATTAATTAATTAATTTAAAAGAAACATTATTATCATAAAATGTGTTCAAAAATTATAAAACCATGGTCTTATAGTTTTTAGATAATTTTATAAGTCCCTACGTAATTTTTGAAAGCACAATAAAATCATTTTAAATTTTAAAAACTATTTTTTAAGTAAATTATGATTTTAATTAAATATTACATTAATAATATATATAATATTATTTTTAAAAAATTGACTTCATTTTTGGATTCTACACGTTGAAAAATAGTTTTGGTAAATTTTTAGGATTTTTCTGAAATACTTGAATTTTGGGTGAATAGTAAAATACATTAATTTACCGTATAAATACATTATAATTAAAACCCACTATTCTTGACATCACAGGTGATGTAAGCACCAAAATCCCGAACTCACATGCCTTATTTAATATTCTTAGTCATGTATGACTCTCTATTCATTGTCTTGTGAGAAAATAATAAACTAATGAATTTTATATTAAGAAAACCCATATCCCCTCCACAATAAAAACCGCCCTTCACACCCTCATTTCCTCACACATCTCAAGCTACAAGCCTTCTCTAAACTCTATCTAAACATCTTCTCTAGCCCCTCACCCACGTCCAAGAGATTCTGGTCTCATCAAAAGACCATTCCTAGTCCCTTAAGAAGGATTCAAGAGGAGGATTCAAGAGGACATTAAAGAGAAGGAAGCTTTCGGATACAGGGTAAGGGGAAATTCTCGAACCCAACTTTCATCCTTCAGGTTCTCCCTCTTACACTCCTTTTTGATGTGGTAACTCCTTAAAAATATTTTGTTTATCATTGTCATTATTTTTCTAGGATATACATGTTTGGTCACTGGTATTTATGAAAAACAAAATGTTTCCAAAAGAGGTCTTCTTTCAAGAAAACACATTTTACTTCTCATTCAAGAGTGGTGGTTCTTGTAACATGTATGTTATTCCCTCATTATTTTGGGAACCCAATGTTTTTGAATGTGTTCTTATGAGATAAAACCCATTCATTTTAATGGGTTAATTATGTTCATTTATGTTATATGTTCCTTGTGTCATGCATGATAAATGATAATGTTATGATGTGACGGGTGCGCCCGGAATTATTTAGCACAATATGAATGTTTGAATGTGACGGGTGCACCCAGAATTATACTGTGCTCTAATTCATTGGGTAAATTGATTAATCTTGTGAGTAAATGTGAAATTATTTGTGAACAAGATTCTATCTTGGATCACAGGTATGTGTCGTAGTTAACCACTAAGACATAATGTTTCATTTTTATGCATTGCCACATTTCAAGTCTTTTATTTATGCTCCTCTCATGTACATGATCTTTTTCCAATGTTATGATTATGCTCACCCCATGCTATATTCTTCTTATCTATCCTCTTACTGGGATTTTAACTCATCCCTTTTGATGTATATCCTCAAGTGGCTACATGTACTAAAGAGAGGACAAGTGCCAATAAGACGCCAGAGAATAAGAAATTAAATAAATGTTTATGTTTGATGTTGTAATTGTTATGTATGGTCCTTGTTTTCCCAAGACACTAAACCATTGTATCCTCTATGTGTAATTCTATTATGTTGTTTATCCTTAAAATTATCTAATAGTAATGTATGAAATGTTTGGGTCTCTATAGTTGGTATCAGAGGAAAGGGTTAGTTAATTTATTAATTAGGATTATTAAACCCTAGAGAAAACCTATAGCATGAGACAAAGTACAAATATACACACTAGAATATTTACATAGGGATCCCATATGTTTTGTTTTCGTATAAATTGTTTAAATTAATATGTTATTCATGACTTGTTTAATTATGTTTGGTTCTAACCCTTTACTATTTTAGAAAATGGTGGGAACTAGGAGAAATCAGGCCAACAACTCATGCGAGGGCCAATACAATGATTGCCCGAATGACATCCCCATTGATTTGGGAGGTGGATTTAAAAACTTCATGTCAATTCATACCCAATTATTTAGGTTATGAACAATAACAATAATAATGGGGAACATCCTCCTTCACCAAAGAGGGATAAACTGGAAATCGAATGTTTTATGCGGCAACAACCACCTATGTTTAGTGGATCTTCTGATCCGCTAGTTGTGGAATAGTGGGTCAACTCCATTGAGAATATATTTTCTATTCTTCACTGTTCTGAGATGGAAAAGGTGACCTTAGACATTTATTTCCTAGAAGGAGAAGCCAATAAATGGTGGGCTTCGATTAAGAACACCAAGCCAAGGGAGGAAATTGAAGAGATGGAATGGGAAGACTTAAAGATAATGTTTCTTATCAAGTATTTCGTAAGAACCTACACACAAAGATGGAGAGAGAATTCATAGAGCTTAAGAAAAAACAAGGACAATTTTTCACAACCTATTAAACGAATTTCACAAGGATTGTAAGGTACGCTATGGGTTTTGTTATCAACATTGATAGAAAAATTGATATATGTTTTAGTTGATTAAAATAACACCTTCAAAAGGATCTTACAATTAGAGAATTTTGGAGTTATAAAGATGTTGTTCTATATGCCCCCAAATTGTAGATGGAGTGTAGAGAATTTTCCCATGTCTATGGGGATAAGAAATGAAATATGGAGTTTCAAGCTGGAGGATCTAATGAAAAAAGTGGGAAGAAAACTCAACGACCCACATGCAAAAAATGTGGGAAGTTGCACCATGGGAACTTCCACAAAGGGATGGGGAAATGATTAAAGTGTGGGAAATAAGGACACCATGCTCATGAGTGTCAAAAAGAAACAAAAAAGGAAGAAGAATGTAGCCGAAAAAAGGAGAGAACCACTCATGGTTCAATGCTACAATTGTAGGAAGCTAGGGAACTATCCATACCAGTGCACTAAACGTTGAGTTCTTGAGGGTAATCAGTGTCAATAGCCACCAAAGCTAAAAGAACAAGGGAAGGGTTATTCCATCACTACTGCGGAGGTGGAGCATTATAATGAATTCGTACAAGGTACACTTCTTCTTCACTCACGAATGGAAAAAGTCTTATTTGATTCTGGTTCTACGCATTCCTTTATATCTTACATGTTTGTTAGACCTATAGACTCGAAGCCCTGAAACCTTGAAGTAGAGATATCTGTAAAAACACCAATTGGTGCAATCATTGCAACCCAAGTGTTTGACTCCTCTCCTATTGGCATATGTGGGGAGATTCTTCCAGGAAATCTTTTAATACTTTCTTTGGTGGAATTCGATGCTATAATAGGAATGTATTGGCTCTCGTTATATAGAGAACATATCAACTGTCGGGAAAATGAAATCTCTTTTCATATTCTGAATGATCCCATACTCCTCAACAAATGTATGTAGGATCATGAATCTCCTATGTAAAATCCTTCAATGGTTTGGGTGTTGATTCCCTATGAAGAAGCATACCTCGCCCAAATGGTTGAGTCGAAGGAAAGTGGAAACCTTGAGGAAATACCAATCGTGGGGATATACGGTGATGTATTTCCCGAAGAGTCACCCGTAATTCCCCCAGATCGTGAGGTAGAGTTCTCAATTGAACTCATACGTAGAGATACTCATATCTCAAAGTGTACCTATAGGATGGCTCTTATCAAACTGGAGGAGTTAAAGAAGCAGTTGTAAGAGAATCTGGAAAAAGGGTTCATACTCCCTAGTGCCTCACCTTGGGGAGCGTTGGTTCTCTTTGTGAAGAAGAAGGATGGAACAATGTGGTTGCGTATCTATTATTGGAAACTCAACAATATAACCCTAAATATCAAGTATTCTCTCCCAAGGATTGATGACTTGTTTGATTAGTTAAGAGGAGCTCAATACTTCTCAAAGGTGGATCTTTGTTCTGGATATCATCTGGTAAAGGTGAAGAATGAAGATATTCATAAGACTGCCTTCTGTACTAGGTATGGGCACCATGAGTTTTTGGTGATACCATTTGGACTTACTAATGCCCCTGCAATATTCATGGATTTGATGAATAGTGTTTTAGAAATTACCTCGACAAGTTTTTGGCAGTGATTATCGATGATATTCTCATCTACTCCAAGATCAAGGAGGAACATGAAGAACTTCAAAGACTTCTGTTGGCGACATTGAGAAAGGATAAGTTGTATACCAAGTTCAGCAAGTGTGACTTTTTGATGAAACAAGTCACGTTCTTGGGACATGTGATCAGAAATGAGGGAATTTTTGTGGATCCTTAAAAAAGGCAATTGAGGAATAGCCCATCCCCTCTAGTGTCACAGAAATATGTAGTTTTCTTGGATTATCTGGGTACAACCGACGTTTTTTGAGAAACTTCTAACGATTATCAAGCCCGATAACTAAGTTAACAAGGATAGGGATAAAGTATGTCTGGATAGAAGAATGTGAGGGAAGCTTCAAGGAGCTAAATAGAAGGCTGATCACTACACCTGTACTCACAATACCGAAAAGTGGAGAAAGTTTTGTGATATACTATAATGCTTCAAAGAATTCTTGGGTTGCGTAATCATCAAAAATGATAATTTGATAGCCTGCGCCTCATGACAGTTAAAGATCCATGAGCAGAACTACCTGATGCATGATCTAGAGCTGTCAACCGTGATTTTTTTCCTTGAAAATCTAGTGGCACTACCATTATGGTGAGAATTGTGACATATACACCGACCACAAGATCCTAAAGTATATATTCACACAAAATGAGCTCAACATGCGTCAAACGAGATGGTTAGAGCTAATCAAGGATTACGATTGAACTATTCACTATCATCCTGGAAAGGTGAACAAGGTAGCTGATGCTCTATGCAAAAAAGAACCTGCTACTCTATCCATGTTACGGATTGAGAAAGATCATATCTTCTTGGCTATGAAAATTATTGATTTGGATATCATAAGCATAGGGGATACATCCTACCTTTCCCAAATTATTGCACAACCTTCCATCCAAGAGAAGATTAAGGAAGCACAAAGGAATGATGTGGAGATTCAAAAGAGGGTAAATTCAATAAAGGAAGGGAAGCTTCTAGAGTTCCATATTGACAGTGATGGTTTGATTCGGTTTGAAACACGGTTTTGTGTGCCTTCATCACCTAGGATAAAGAAGGTGCTATTAGATAATGCAAATAGCTCAACATTATCTATCCATCCTAGGAGTACTAAAATATACCATGATCTCTAAGAACACTTCTGGTGGGATAACAAGAAGAAAGAGATTGTGGAATATATATCAAGGAGATTGGTATGTCAACATGTTAAATATGAGTGACCAAAGTCCAAAGGTATGATGCATTCATTGCCTATACCCTTGTGGAAATGGGAAAATGTTACTATGGACTTTGTCACGGGTCTCTTGAAGACGTCAAAGGGAAATAATGGGATATGGGTTGTGGTTGATCTACTCACCTAGAATTCCCATTTTTCACTATTCAGGAAGATCTCTCTCTTGAAAAACTTTCAAGGATATGTGTGAAGGAATGGTGAGACTGCACGGTGTACCACTCTGAATTGTCTCTGACCGTGATCTGAGGTACACATCTAAATTCTGGAGGATCCTTCAACATGCTTTGAGTACTGAATTAAATTTCAACACGGCATATCACCCCCAAACTGATTGCCAACATGAAAGAACTATTCAGATGCATGAAGATATTCTAAGAGCCTACTCTCTAGAATTCAAAGGTGGATGGGATCTGCATCTCACATTGGTTGAGTTCTCATACAATAATAGCTTCCACTCGAGTATTCAGATGGCTCTATATGAAGATATATATGGATATCGTTGTATAACTCCAACATGTTCGGATAAAGTTGGAGAAAGAAAGCTACTTGGACCTGATCTTGTTCAAGAATTGACAAAGAAGGTTCAAGTCATCCAGAAACACATCAAAGCTGCACACAGTCGGCAAAAGAGCCATTTTGGAAACCATTGAAGGGAAATAGAGTTCGACGTTGGTGATAAATTCTTCCTTCGAATATCTCCATAGAAGAGAGTCATGCGATTCGGGAAGAAAGGGAAGCTAAGCCTAAGGTTTATTGGCCCCTTTTAGATCCTTGACCACATAGGAGATGTGGCCTATCGTCTTGAACTTCCACTGAATATGGCTCAATTTCATAATGTGTTTCATGTATCACTACTGAGGAAGTACATACCAAACCCCTCACATGTACTAAACTCAGAGGTGGTGTAGTTGGAAGATGATCTCTCCTATGAGGAGCAGCCGGTAATGATTCTGGATTAGAGAGAAAAGTTTCTACGCAAAAAGAAAACCCATCTTGTAAAAGTGTTGTGGAGGAACCATAAGTTTTACGAAGCAACTTGGGAACCAGAAAAGGCAATGAAGGAGATGTACCCTCACCTATTTTTGTAAAGTGAAATTTTGGGGGTGAAATTTCTTATGTGGGGAAGAATGTAATGACCCAATGTTTTTCAATGGAAATTCCCTTTTTATAATCATGTCATAAAATCACATGAAAACACAACATAATGAACTACTAAGTGCTAGGTGACCTTTAAACATAAGTTTGTCACTTCTGTGTTTTTAATTTCGAAAATCCAACATACAAGGTTGTGTTCAAGTTTATTTTTGGAGTCTAATGAAACAAAAATAATTTTTGGTGAATAGTAACCTACCCTTATAAATAGTAACATACCCTTATGAATAGTAATATGACCCTTATGAGTAGTAAATTATCCAACATAACAGTTACCTCACCCAATAATAATTAAAAAAATTTAGACATCTTAGAAAGTGACAATTTGAACTTGGTAAACGTTTTGGTATTTTGTAAGTCATAAATAATTAATTATAATTAATTAATTAATTTAAAAGTAAAATTATTTTCTTAAAATGTTTTCATAAATTAAAAAATCATTTTCTTATAGTTTTTAGATAATTTTATAAGGCCCTACGTAATTTTTGAAAACACTATAAAATCTGTTTTAATTTTAAAAACTTTTTTTAAGTAAATTATGATTTTAAATAAATATTACATTATCAATATTTAGAAAATTATTTATGAAAAATGGACATCATTTTTGGATTCTACACATTGAAAAATGGTTGGGGTAAATTTATGGGATTTTTCTAAAATACTTGAATTTTTGTGAATAGTAAAATACATTAATTTTCCTTATAAATACATTATAATTAAAACCCACTATTCTTGACATCACAAGTGATGTAAGCACCCAAATCCAGAAATCACTTTCCTTATTTACTATTCTTCATCATGGATGACTCACTATTCATTATCTTGTGAGAAAATAATAAACTAATGAATTTTATATTAAGAAAACCCATCTCCCCTCCACTATAAAAACCACCCTTCACACCCTCGGTTCCTCACACCTCTCAAGCTCGAAGCCTTACCTAAACTCTACCCAAACAACTTCCCTAGCCTCTCCCCCACGTCAAGGATCTACTGGCCTCCTCAAAACACAAAGATTAGTCCATAAAGGATGATCTCAAGAGGAGGATTCAAGAGGACATTAAAGAGAAGGATGCTTTTAGATACAAGGTAAGGGGAAATTCTCGAACCCAACTTTCATCCTTAGTGTTCTCCCTCTTTCACTACATTTTGATATGGTTACTCCTTAAAAATCTATTGTTTATTATTGTATTTCTTTTTCTGGGATATACATGTTTGTCACTGGTATTTATGAAAAACAATATGTTTTCCAAAATAACTCTTCTTTCAAGAACACACCTTTTACTTCTCATTCAAGAGTGACAGTTCTTGTAACATGTATGTTATTCCCTTATTGTTTTGGGAACCCAATATTTATGAATGTGTTCTAATGAGATGAAACCCATTCCTTTTCATGGGTTAATTTTGTTGATTTATGTTATATGTTCATTGTTCCATGAATGATAAATGATAATGTTATGATGTGACGTCTGTGCCCAGACATATATAGCCCAATATGAATGATTGAATGTAATGGGTTCACTCGTAATTATACAACTCTCCAATTCATTTGGTAAAGTGATGAATATCATGGTTAAATGTGAAATGATGTGTGAACAAGATGCTATCTTGGTTCACAAGTATGTGTGGAAGTTAACCACTAAGACATGATGTTTCATTTTTATGCATTCCCACATTTCAAGTACTATATTTATGATCCTCTCATGTTCATGATCTTTTGCCTATGTTATGATTATTCTCACCCCATGATATATTCTTTTTATCTATCTGATTACTAGGCTTTTAGCTCATCCCTTTTTATGTATATCCTCAGGTGGATACATGTAGTAAAGAGGGGAAAAGTGCCAATAAGAAGCTAGATAAGATGAAATTAAATAAATATTTATGTTTGATGTTGTAATTGTTATGTATGTTCCTAGTTTTCCCAAGACACTAAACCTTTGGATCCACTATGTGTAATAGTATTATGTTTTTTATCTTTAAAATGACGTAATAGTAATGTAAGAAGAGGTTGGGTCTCTATAGTATGGTTGTGGTGATTTGATAAATAATCATGTGAAAATGGATTGTTAGTGTGGTGTATTGACTTGAGGTACAATTCCCATGGTTCGAGTTAGACTGTGACTCTAAACTCCACCCCATAAATGCATGGGTTAGGGAAGGGGACGTAGGCTTTATTCCCCTAATAGTTGCATTCCACCTGAACCGAGGCCTCAAGGTGAGGATAACATGTTGATGTGATATGTGTATCCCTAGAGAGATAGGGACTTTAATTTTTCCCCCTATGCATTGTAATTAATTTCTTTATACCCTTTTGTAGATGATTATTTGGTCTAACCCATAGAACATGTGATCAAAATTGATTATGGAATAAAGATGGTTTAAAACTAAAATTGGGACAAATGATAGGACTAATTAAGTGAACCTTGGATATCTAATGGCCCCCAAGTATGCCTTTGTTTGCGTACAATTTATTTCATACTTTAATTCACTATCTATTAGATTGGATATTTTATAGACACTGTTGGGGGTGGTCTAATGAGTTTTGTACTCACACCCTGCTCGGGCCACCGTTGGGTACCCAAGTAGATCTCTTGGTAGTAGGTCGGTACAAGGTCAGAAGCCTTACACTAATATGTTGAGTTGGGCTTGGAATGCAAATGGATAAGGATCCAAAATTAGATTCTGGACCTATAGGATATTTGGATATTTATTTTATTTTGGGATTTATTCACCTTTCACATTAAGTATGGAATGACATATTTGTATTTGATTAGTGGTTTTTACCCTGTTTGGGAAACGTTTGGTTATGAATGTTTATTGGTTGTTTCATATTTATTCCATTTTTTATATTGTTTTCTATTGTGTCTTACTATAGTAAAGTGGTTATAGTCTCCCCACAAGACTTATTAGACCCTCACCGCTAGTCGGAAACCTATGCATACAGGGAGGCACGCTGGTGGCCTTATAACGGCTCGGCTTGGTGCACTGGTTAGTGGATTCCTGGTCGATGATGTTACATGCACCCCCTCCCTCCCAACCTGCAGCAGCCACTATAAAAAAAATATCCATAACATTTAATATTTACATGAAATAAATATAAATTAACAATTATCATCCCTTCTGGAATTCATTTCATGTTCTTCAAGTACATTCATTAGTCTCCCTATGAAGTCAAAAATGGAGGGAAATAATGTCCCCCCGTCACCAACATCCAAATACATGTCCCCGTAACATGAGTCCCAGGATTTATGATACATATTCCATTATTTAGATAATCCATGAAGCTATCTTTATATGATCTCGAGTCAATAAACACTCCTACTTTTTTCCCTTGACAAGATAGAACCACCACTCCTACAACCTTTAGTTTTATATATGATATAGCTATTACCCTTCTAGTAATTGGGTGACTATATCCCCATAGTCAATATTTCATGAATTTATATGTGTTATATTTCACTTCGTTTCATTGATATTCACCCTCTAATCTATGTAATTCCTGGAACCTCTAAAAATATACCTTCTAGGAAAGGATCTTATGGTCTTAGATGGTTATCCTCGATTAGACTTTACATGGCATCAACTTTACTAAAAATGTAACCTTCTAGTGAAATGTCACATTTATTTTGAATGAAACCATCGAAAACATTCATTGGGTTATTTTTCATAACCTTCAAGTATATAAGATACTACTTTTCTAGCCAACTCACCGTCCAAAAGAATATGTGAACCCTATAGGTGTAGTATCACTAGTGTCCTACAAGATCCATATCGTCTGACATAATACCATAAATTTTTTTTAACCGTTTCATGTATTAACTTCATAAACCTCATCTTGGATATCATTTGGATGATTCAAACAAGTGTCATAGGAAGAATTAATTTTTTGGGGGATGGGTTACCATAAGACAACCCATTATGAAATCTCATGAAAGATTATACTATAATCATATACATTCAAAATAAAAAACCTAAAAAAATATGATAATGATAATCAATATAAATAAGACAAAAATTTAAAACTCATAATAAAGGGATACAATGGGAGAATTTATACACCTACTACCATGGATTTTAGGGAATAAGAACTATTATGGAAGTAAAGTATTTCTAGGAATATAGATCATTGAGACATGTAATGTGGGGGATATTTATCTTCAAGGAAGGATGACATGCATGAAATATGGAACACTGGGGAAGGGTGCCTCACAATGAATATGTAATAATTTGAATAGGGAGATCATTATGAATATTTCCATTTAAGAAGGATTTTATGGGTATTTTAAAATACATTTTTGACCTATTTTATATTATATGTTAAAATATATAGCACTAACCATATTGAATTTAATAAAACTATGTGATAAATTATTCCCCACCTAAGAGGATAATCCTTACATTCCACTGGACTCCTACCACACTCTCTTATAAGAAAATGTGTGGCTTTATTCCCACTATACATGATACAGAGTGATGTATAGGCATCATGTCCTGGACCCAACTACAAACCCAGTTTTCATTCATTCCTAGATCGTAGGGATTTTGAAAGACTCATTTCAAGACCCTTCCCAGCCTAATTTTCAGATGATGCCCCTTTCTCTGTGTATGAGTTATATATTTTTGAGAGGTTCGCCTATTTTTTCTTTGGTGATAATGACATAATAAATTCCCATAGATAATTATTTCCCACTATAGCACTTCCCATCCTTATGTATATGATCATGATCTTTATAGAAATATGATAATCAAAACACCATGACCTTAAAGGAAATGCACTCATATCTTAGGTGATCTTAATATTCCTAGGCTATGAAAACATGTTAAGTTCATTGTCCCCCTATTTATTTATTTTCTATTTATCACCTTTTTCTTTTCTACAAGACCATACAAATTACACCCCTAAAATTTATGCTATATGACTTTAAGGGTTATCCCCATTTGGTTAAAGATATGAGACCATAAACTATGTTGTTTTTAATCATCCTTGATCTTACCACTAAATCATACCAAGATCTTATTTTTTTATACCATGCCCACATGCTTGAAGGTGTAACCCTAAGTGTACATGAATAATTCCTATGTATCGTCTCACTTATAACATCATTCCTCTAGTCCGTATCCACAGAGTTGAGCTAAAATCAAGGATTCACCATTGGACCTAGTCATTCCTTCCCATACACTAGACGATATAGATTAAAAATGAGGTTCTAGGGTCATAACATTGGAAAACTATACCCCATATTATGGTGCACAATGATAGATAAAAATAAACCAATCAACACCCATTCTATAAGCATTATAGGACACACGGTAATAAAAAACCAAATTAAAATTAAATAAAATAAAACAAACACACACTAGTACCCCACTGGATTGAACCTATATTTATAAAACTTAATATAAAGGGGAAAAAATAGACTCGAATCCATTCTTGAGTCTCACAAAATCTCAATCACCAAACCATATAGACTACTGCATCATTATCATATAACAATGATCCTTTAACAACTTTTATTCTATATACAAGTAATAATTCATCTCTGAGAACATTGTGTCATGGTCTCCCGAGTATGATGAGAGTAAAACATAGTATGGAACTATTAATATAGTTTGATACATAACTAGTAATTTCGTGTCACAACAAGTGATATTCATAGATAAATAAATTTATAAAATATTTAATATAAATAAATAAATCAATGGTGATCCTCATGCTCTAATGTAAAACTTGTGATCAACCACACCTACCTCATCTAGTACTAAAGTGTCTTTGATCATGTCGTGAAACTGTTCTAACTTGTATATCATTTTAAAAAAATTCTCATCCTCTTGGGGAAATCCAATATCAAAGTAGTATGTTCAAGAACTATTTCCTAGTGTAATGGCCCTAGGAAATCTAATTACCACAAGCCTACAACCAATTCCTAGGCATCCTAAGAAATTAGGAACTATAAGGAATAATGGTAAATTTCACGATGTCCTTGGTAGTACAACATAGTAAAATATCAACCAATTCACATGATCCTATGGAAATAGATTTTCAATGTCCATAGATTAAATTCCATGAAATCTTTTGAATTCCCACATCTATAGTCACGTCATAAAATCCAAGGAGATTACAGAAGTAATTCCATAAACATGAATGTTGAATCCCTATATCCAAAGAACTAAACACTCATCATGATAAATCAGGATCATGGTTGAATCCCTGCATCTTAATAATTCAACACTAATTAGGATCATGGTTGTATCTCTGCATCCTAGGAATTCAACACTCATCAGTGGATTATAGTTTTTGGGTTTGATTGTAGGTTGTAGTGAGTTTTTGTGGGTTTAAAGTGAGTTTTTATGTTTGATTGTATTGAGTTTTTTTTTGTATTTTCTATGAATTTTCTGTGTGTTTTCAGAGATTTTTTTTGTGTTTTTAGTGGGATTGTTGGTTTTAGGTTTTCAGTGTGTTTTCAATTTTTTCAGTGTGTTTTTTTGTTCTTGCAGGTTGTAGTCGGTTTTCTGTATTTGATTATGGTGTGTTTGATTGTAGGTTCTTTGAGTGACAATGAGTGGGGTGTATATGAAAATGGCTTCAAAACACTTGGTATACCTCAGTATAATTCCTACAACTTATACTAATAGTTCATTTTGAACCATTTGTATAGTAATATGCCTATGGTTCAGAACCATTGGTACAAATTTGTTCAAATTTATCAAACTGTTGGTGTATATCTGTATAAAAATTTGAAAATTATAGGTATAACTCTATTCCAATGGTTCAAGATAAACCATTGGAACAACATAATTCCATTACCTATAGAAAATAAATTGTAGAATTATATACCAACTGTTTAAATTGATGGTATATATATTTCTTAATGGTTTGAAACCTTGGGAATAAATTTATCCCAATGGATCCCAATGAACCATTCGAATATTAAAATTCTAACCTATCTATACCAATGGTTCAATGTGAACTATTGGTATATGGATACCCCAATGGCCCACATTTCAATGGTTATTGGAAGCAATGGGATAGGTTATACCAACAATTTTAGAGCCTATAACAATGGGTTCAAACCAATGGGATAGGTTAGATTTCTTATAGTTCATGAAGTATATATAAAAATATTCTTATTTGACAATGAATGGTGAAATAATTGGTGTTTCTAGGATAGATAAGATCTTGGTTAGATATTTTCTAGGCTTGGTATACAAGAAAACCTCTAATTGTGATACAAATTTAGAAATTTGGAAAACATTGAATATTATTTATAGAAAATTAGTGGAATGAAAATATGACGGTTTATCATAATCAAAGGTTAATAAGGATTCAATATGACATAGTGCAATAATAAGTGGATCATGTATAATATTCATAATAAAATGAACATGTAAACTATGTTAATTGATTTTGTGATCAATGTTAAATATGTTTCAAACAAAATTTTTAAATATTCCATAATAAAGGATGGAATGGATGATGTTTTTGAGGAATATGTATAAAGGAATTCAATATTTTATTATGAATACTATTCTGATAGTAATTAGGGATAGATCCAATCCTTACAAGATAATGTGTATCAATGAAAAATAGTTCAAGGAATGGACTATGACTTCATAAAAGATTTATTTTTTTGAAAATAATTGATTAAAAAAGGAAGATCTACATTTTAAGGAATCTATTTTTAAAATGGATTTTAAAACGAAATGTAAAAGTGACCTACACAAAGAACATACGAATGAGTTGGCAGAAAAAAGTTTCATTAATAAGGAACTAAGAAATATTATCCCTCTCAAAAAAACCTTAAGAAATTATAATATTACGTAAATAAGTTTGATAAAATATGTACTAAATGGATGAAAAATTGAAGAAATTTTATTAAAGTATTAAGGAACATGAAATAAAGTAAAAATCCTCCAATGGGACAAAGGATATCCCTACCATTAAAGCCTCAGATTGTGAAGCATGAAAATTTAAAAATATAGAATTTGTAAGTAAATAAAAGACTCTGGCTAAATCTATAATAGATGGTTATCAAAGTCTGGTAACAAAAAATTATACTTTTTTGGAATAATGATACATACCATGAGTGTGGTTATATAATACCATGTTTTTAATTGTGTAAAAAAAGATGTTATAACATTTAAAATGAATTAATTAAACAAGAAGTATGTTTTTAATGGGATATTATTATGTTTTTTTAACCATTTACATATTGTAAGTAATTGTTTCAGAAGAGGATCTAAAACACTCAATAATAAATCCTTTATTTATATAATAATAGGGAAGATGGTTTTCATTAACATAAAATATGTTATTACAGAAAATAGATTTACTACATTGGATGAATTTAATGAGGGAGTTTAATGATGGGATAACCAAGAATAATTAATGGTTTAATAAAAAAATTCCCCTTGGATAGAGAGAGATAAAATATGGGGAGAAAAAAAGAATATTATCCAGCTTTGATAATGGTGGATGAAGATATCAAGAAATATTTATCAAAGACAATAATGTTCGCGGCTTCTCTATTGTCTGTTAATGAGAAAAAAACATGTAGCATTCTTATGTGTATTATCTAATTATAACATAATGAAATAGGTGAATATAGGTGATAGAACCCTCCTACAACAGAGGAAACATGATGAAGGATAAAGTGACAATGAATCAAAATAAGATATATGTACAAGTAGGATTTGTCTTACAATATAGAATAATCCTTTGATAAAAAGATATGTAAAACTCTTATACACATATCATGAATTAAATGTATACAATTGGTTTTGTAAGGACAACTACTAGTAATACATGGAAATGAGTTAGAAGATAATGTTTGTTTCACCACCAATAACCACATTCATCAACTTGATTATGTCAAGAAATTACCCATCTCCAAATATAATTACATTATCTAACTTTTATTTAGTAATAGTACATATTTAAGTGGGATATGTGATCCATGGGGTGTTTATGTACTAAAAGCATATGTGTACATGTTGAAAGTAAATAAATGTAATGAATGATATTAGAGCATGATCCAATGATATCAAATTCTATTATGAATCAACATGTTGTATAGAGTAACCACTGTGGATATCAAATATAAATATAGAATTGTATTCCATGAAGAAGAATTAAAAATGATATTGATATTGATATAGATAAAATAGGTTTCAAATACTAATTTGTTTTCTTAAGTGGTATGTTAAAAATTTAGTGATCAATAAATGGAATCTGGTGACATTTCATGTGGTATAAGACCACTGAGGAAGGGAAGACAACTCAAGAGAAGAAGCACCATTGTTCATGAAATTCATTCCTTTTAGATAACATTATAGTATCATGTAATGGAAGTTTAGGATATTTAATGGTATTGATAGTTTATTCTCATGATCTATATCAACAAGTAATACCAGATATTATAATTGGTTTTATATTTATGATATTGAAGGAAAAATTTATGTTAAATATTCAATGGAATATTTCTTTAGTAGAAATAGAAAGAGTACCCTATGTATACGGATATTCATGGATATAAAGTGGTATCATGTGTTTATAGTAGAAAGTTGAATCAATTAATTTATAATTTTGTATGAATCATTCAGTTTTTTCATTACTTATTATCAACTAATGCTCTTTTGTAAGTATGATTGAGATCATTAGGATAAATGTTGAGGAAATTAAAATTTCAAGTTGAATGGAATTTATTGAACTAAGTGAGTTACAAGGACAAGATATATTTTCTTGACTTAAACTATTGTT
The DNA here is from genome assembly GCA_963277665.1 of Viscum album. NCBI lineage: Eukaryota > Viridiplantae > Streptophyta > Magnoliopsida > Santalales > Viscaceae > Viscum > Viscum album. The sequence goes on along the minus strand of OY728156.1, from coordinate 1,515,327,620 downwards.
TTCTACCCCATGTTCTAGATTAATATACATAGATTAATTTCTAATGACATACTACCAAGAGGTAAATTCAATCACTAAATTATTGAGAAAATATAACTACAAGTTTAATAATTTTGATGCATAAAAGAATATTTATAAATGGTTTCTAGAAAGTTCTATTAATAAATATTGGAAATTATTTTCTATATGATGATAAAGCCTATAGGATCATACATAATGTAAGAAACTATAAAATTAATGGTAAATAGTGAAAAATGTTTATCTAACAAGTAATATCATTGAAAAATTATAAATTAGAGTTCAATATGATTTAAAAATGGAAAATAGCGCCATAGTTTCAAGAGATAAATTATATTTGTAAGTTGTATAAAGAGCCAAAAAAATATAAAGACCACATTTTCATGGTTCGCAGAGCATAGAAGTTTTGGATTAAATAGGCTTTATGAAAAGGGGTTCAGAAAGGATTTTTATGTCAACTAGGGGTATAAGATCTCAAAACATTATTTCAAGCATTTTTGATTGAGTTTAATATTAATGGATTTGTAGAATATATGAAAAAAGTGGAGGATAATATCTATAAATATAATGCTTCATATTTCCACAACAAGGGATGAGGTTTCAAGAGGATTTTAATATAGTCTTTCATGGATATTTATTACATGTTTTTGAATAAAAAGTATGTATAGTTTATAATACACCCCATATATTTAAGAGGTCAATGGAGAATGTAAATGATATATAATATAATCAAACATGCAGTCCTATCTCTACTACTAAAAAACATAAATGTTACATTTCTGGATTTTATATCGATAAGCATGACCCATTTTTTTCCAAAAAAACCATAAAAAATAAAAAGGAGACACTAGATCAAATATATACCCAATGAACGTTTAGGTTTATAGTTTAATATAATTAGTAGAAACTCTTTCATAACAAATACCATTTTATTTAAATGATCATTTCTCCCATATATCCCAACTTTTCTTATTTCTCATTATGTCGTCATCATCATCCATATGAAACCCTTCTCAAAATAATTTTTTCAACATTATTCTTGATAAAATGTGGAAGGGAAACTTAAGAAAGGTGATCTAAAATGTTTATTAAGTGTAAAAATAAGCATTAAAATTTTATTTCCATTATTTGGTATGTAAATAGAATAAGGATATGATGACATCATCAAAGTGCAAGGGAATAACAGCAGAATATTTATACCCATCAATATATCGGTCATCAAACATGACAAAAATGGGATCAGAATTAAATAAAGGCAAGAGTGATCTAAATAAATAATCATGATCCATTTTATATCGATCATGATCAATGGTAACATTTATAACCCATAGAAAAAATAATAGAAACATGTTTATATCTTGGAAAATTGTCTTCATATGACTCTTACAAAATGAGTAATCAATATCTTCTACTTATATCTCTAGAGTACCTAATGGATTCAAGGGATATCACATACCCACCCATTCTTGATTTATCACGGAACCACTCATCCTTGGATTATCATGAAACCACTCGTCCTTGGTTAATGACATAACTACCCATCCTTGGTTTATAATGGAACATCCCATCTACTTAAAAAATTTCCAAGAACCATATCATGAATAAATTATATATATCATTCATTTCATCATAAAATTCATAAAATAGCTAGCATTCCATTTATAACTTTATTTTCCCACATAAATGAAATGTGTTCTATAAAAATATCTTTGAAACATGATTAACCTATGGAAACGAAATGGGTTCCATATCAATCTCACAATCCATGCATATATATAATAAGGTTGGAATAAATACCACATAACTCAGTGGAGTGAAAGTAACATCAAGTGTCTTTTTTTTAATAAATCGAAATTCCATAAAAATTTCATTAAAAACTCTTGAGAAAAATAATATTTTAATTTAAAAACATTAATTTTTTTAAAAAAATTCAAAAACATATTTTGAAATTAAATTTCATTGAAAATAACATATGAAAATTATAAAATAATTTTCATGAAAATAAATTTCATCACGGTGGTAAAATATGTTTATGCTGTAAACGTTAAAAATAGACAATCTTTTTAAAACATTTTTTAAAAGGGGTTCAAAAGGGACCCATTTTCAAAACATTGATAAATTTCCTTCTACAACAATTTACAATAAGTTCGAATACCATTTAATATATATTTGGAAAATAATTTACTTTTATAAAATAATATTTTATATAATAGTTTATAAAATGTGTATATAGAAGAGAATAATACCTTATCTAAAAAAAATACAAGTTTGATATCACATATAAGTGAATTTCTTGATGTTTCATTAATAAATAAGGGTATAAATGGAATTAAAAATGTAAACCAAATTCATAAATAGTGGGTAAGAATGATATTTCATTCATGAAAATAATATCATATAATTTACTCTATAGAAACGTTGAAGATAAACAATCTCAAAAGGAAGGAGATTGTAACATTAAGCTTTTTCCACTTTTTAACTCTTCAATCATAATCCTCGTGAAACAATAAATTCAAATGATAAATTAAATATCATGAACATAATTCATTTCATGATATAACATGTCAATGTGGTATTAGATACACATCCTAAAAGTAGATAGTTGTATAACATAACATATATCCCAAATAAGATAATTTGAGATGAGCAACCCCAACAATGGTTATAAAATTGAAATGAGAATTAATCAATGAATATATTATAAGTATCAAATGTAAATCAATATAAAATAATTTGAAATAAAAAAATAAGATAATAAAAATTAATTACACACATATTATTATAATATCAAATACAATTATGATGTAATATAATCCAATGAAAATAAATTATGTTATTAAATACTTTACCACTTAGTAATTTTCATGTCAAATACAGTTAGATTAAATAATTCCAATCTAAACATTAAATGACATGATTTTTGAAGGATTCATGATATTACATGTAAAATGGGAATTATATACACCATATTAAAGTAATTAGGGGAATTAAATTCAAATATTCATCCATGAAGGAAAATTGTTATAAATTCCCTTACAGCTTTGATAATCTCTAAATCAAAACTACGTGAAAGAGATAAACTCTTTTGGATTCATAAATCCGAAAAAATTTCATGAAAGTAATCATAAAACACATTCTTGGTCATTCTATAAACCAACTAATAAAAATAAGTGTTAAAAAGGATATATGTCTTCAAAAAGAAAAAGTGATATGGGAAACCCTTACCACGAGTCCAAACATTCCATGTATTCTCTTTAACTTCTATATAAAAAGATATATCAATTATTTTATTCCATAAGAACCTTTTACAGTTTTAATACCTTATACAAAAATCATTTATTTCTTATTTTAGTTAAATATTCAAATATTTAATCAGTTAAGTCCACATCGGGGGTTTTGAGAACGTTCAGTTCATTGTTGGATGGTTATGAAAAATGAACTATGTTACAACCATGGAGGTGGTAGGGTGTACATACGCATGAATAATGTTTACATTTTTCAATGATAATTATGAAAATAATGTATATTATGTATTATATTTACAGAATTAAAATAAAATAGTAAATACTATATTACTTATTTAAATATAATTATATATATCATTCATGTGATTTAGTGATGAAACAAGAGTCACAAAGCTTTGTACAGGTGGTAGTCCATATATATGTGCGAACAATGTTATAATTTTTCTACATAAGAAATAAAATGATATATTTTATTTTATGAATGATAAATAATCCCTTAATATAAAATATATATCAATTTTTTCATTTATATTAATTAAATTTATCAATGTTAACATCCATGTAAATATTTAGTGAAAAATTAATCACATTGCTTTGTGAGGTAGTAGTCTTCTATACACATAAGTGGTGCTATGGTATCCCCTAAATGATAATAATTAAGAAATTTTATGTGATATCATATCTCTAGAAGTATATATTTGTTAAAAATATCATATAAATATATTTTAAATGAATCTTTATTAGAATCCATGATAGGTGATGATGGATAATGAATGACATCATTTGGTGAGGTGGTAGTCTTTGGTACACAAGGATGAAGATTTCATATCCCATTTGATAGAATAGTACATGGATATTGGTTATTACATTAACGTAATAACATATAATTATATTAGTGACACTGGTATTATTATACAATCATAATTTAATAATATTTGAAGATGGTGGAAGAAAAAATAAAATAAAAAATACACGGTTAAGAATGATACCTCTTCTTTGGACAACCTCCATATAAAAGCACAAAAAACATTCCTAGGATGGATTTATGATCCAAATGAGATATATAAGTAATGGATAGGGAAGTTAGTAAGGTATTAAGTCATTTCTTGGCTGAGAAAAATGTCTTTTAATGTGTAAAGTGGAGAGGATAGTGGGTAGACTTTTATAACTGAGTTGATTGAAAAAATTAAAATATTTGGAAATAAAAAGCTGTAAAAACATTTTAAAAATGAAACAAAGCTCTAAAATTATAAATTTTCAATAATAATAATGTATAAGGTATAAATATGGACATCCAACAAAATTTATACATGTTTTTATGTCATTTTAATAATTATATTTTTAGTTTTACCTTCATATATCTGAGTTGACCATAACCACTATATTTTTTCACTATTAATTAAGGTTTTCACGACCCATCACCCATGGCCCATGCAGTGGCATAACCCTAGCCAACCTCCCAAATTCCAGGAGATGGTGACTACTGTAGAATGCATCAACCTACAAATGGGGGGCATTTTCCTAAGTATATGTATGCATGAACACACAACCACACCCCAAGGATGGAAAAGTAAACATGCATGCCACTAAAAAACTACTGAGTAAAAGTAAAAACATTAGGTCAAATGGGATAGAGTAGAAACCCACAAATGGATGAACTGAAAATAAGAACATACTAGGAAACTCTGATAGTCATCCGCTGGAATCCCCACCTGATGTGTATGTATAGAGTAGCTTTCAAGAGTTGTAGAAGCATGTCCCACCTGCCTCACCTCATTAGGAACCACCCGATCTGGGTCCACCATATCCTTCACCAAGTCGGATATTTCGTCAACCAGACACAACATGTTCGTTCGAATCTTTTTCATGGTTGTGAAATGAAATACTCAACGTAGACCCCAAACAAACGAAGAAAGACCGCAAAGCAATCCAAAAAAACAAGAAGTATGATCATGAAGCATGATCACGAATAAAATAGCTCACATCAGGTATAATTTAGATTACTAATAGCCAAACCAATGTTTTCAAACACTGAATATCAATCACTAAAAAGGAACTCATCCATGATGAGTCCTTTAGGCTAGCTAGGCCACCTAATCCTCTTTAGTAGTTGTGTCACGAAGCCTTGTTGGGTAGCTGAGCCATGAAGTCTTGTTGCTAGCTAGAGTCATGAAGCCTCTCTCCGTTGCAATGACACGAAGCCTCTATAGGTAGATAAGTAAAAGAAGCATCACTGGGTAGCTGAGTCCTGAATCCTAACTGATATATGAGTCACAAAGAATCTCTGGGTAGCAGAGTCACGATGCCTCGCTAATAGCTGAGTCACAGAGCCTCGCGGGGCAGCGGAGTCACGATGCCTCTACAATAGCTGAGTCATGAAGCCTTGTTCGGTAGATGAGTCACTAAGCCTCACTGGGTCAACATCTATGAAATCTTATATTGATGATTCCATAAGGACTGCCCCTTTCATATGGGTCCCAATTCCCAAGGTGACACATCAATCACACACACGGTCTGAGAGACATGTCCCATTTTGTAAACAGGGTTCGGTTGCATCTGACCCATGTCCAACAAGTTTGGAATGTCGATACCAACCCAGCCTGGGGTCCCACATGACCTAATAATGTTTGTCCGGTCCGTTGGATTTTTCTATTTGGCCACACTGGACATGGCCAAGGATGGTCATGTGTCACGTCCACCCGGTCACCCAGTGGCCCGAGTTCATTTGGCTAGCCTGCACTGGTGGTTCGGTCTTTTTTATTATCCCGATCCTCCCCACAGCTCGAAATTATCCCATAGGACCGGTCTCCTAATGTGGATCGGCAAAAAAAATTGGCCAGGTTGCTCGGGTATCCTATTCCGCTGGCCCAGCTCGGCCGACCCTGTTGGGGCGTGCACGACCGGTCAGTCGGCTGCCTCCCATGATCAACACATGGCCCGATGGTAGCATTGTGTCCAACAAGCCTCCATGGTCAATGGTCCTCATCCCTCCTCCGCGACGACATGAACCAAGTGTGACGCCTTCTCCTACTGTTAACTTGAGCATCAACGGCTCTTGCTCCTCCACTGGGGTGCACCCGGTGGCACACCGCCTCCCCATGTGCAGCTCGCGGGGAATGGCCCCAATTTCCCACATGTGGCACCCAGGAGGCATTGCCTCCTTCCTGCAGTCACTGTCGTAGGCCCCCACCATCAGTGGTCAGGGCTGCCAGGTCAATGGTGTCATGCCGGTGGCAGCTTCTGCTGGCCACTAGGTCCGCTTCGGTGGTCCAATCTTAGATCCATCTATGCCCTTGGGCCTCTCAAATTTCTATCATCACTAATATGGCCTCGGAGCCATTGGTTTGTTGATTCCTCCATTCAGTCATGAAGATCATAAACACCCATAGTGGAGGGATTTGTGACTTGTTTGTGTCAGCTCAATCCCTCCATGTTAGAACTTAAAAATAGATATCAATGGGGTTTTCATAATTCTAACACAGATTTAAAACCTCATAATTCTCCACAATATCATTTCCCAACCCGCAAGAATAATCAAATCATGAGTCAACCTGTTTGTGGGTTGACCCATGTTTTTCATTTGAAAATAATAATGGGAAGAAGCAATCACAAAGAAAGTCCATAACCCCTACCTGGTTGGTATTGTTTGTTGGCTATGAACGATGTCATTGTGTTTGTCATTTTGTGATCCTCTATTTATGGCTATTGGTCAATCGTCATTGGTGATGATCTCTTCAAAGGGGGATTGGCGTTCATTGTTATTACCCACCAGAGCTTTGTAGTAGAAACAGGTCTTTGCCAACAATCCTGCATTATTTTCATGTCCATTAAAGGAGGAAAAACAAATAAGAGTTTCTATTATGTTTTTGTTATGAAGTTGTTACACTGTATCATTTAATGAAATAGTGTATTATATTTCTCTTGGTTGGAAAACCATTGAGCTGAAATGATTTTAGAAATCCGGAAAAATAAAATAAAACAAGTTTATTTAATTATTAATATTTATTTAAAAATTCTGAAAATTAATCTTTTTCTGTCAACTCATGTTGGTTGAGCTTAGGTACATTCTAGAAGAATCCCACCATTCTGAGTACAATGGTGCCGTCATATTTTTGGGACATGCCCCGATTTAAATGATAGAATATCCCACTTGTACGTTTAATTAACGGAACCTTAAAAAATAGTTCAAAAATTAATGTTCACCCTCAACCTGCACTGGTCAAGGTTATGCTTTAGATAAAGGGAACAACTCCTTATCATCACAACAGTTCTCTCAGATTCCCCATCTGTGTTATCATTTAGGAATTATAAGGATTTGACAATAAAATAATTTTTAATTATTTTTTTACAACAAAAAACAAACATCCACTATTGGCCCATGCTGGCCATTGTTAGGATCTGCCTCAAGAAACCATACCCTCATGAGCTCAATGGTGGTCTGGGATTTTCTATCTAAGTCACCATTTTATAGTTATAAACATTTTTTATATAAAATACTTTTTTAAATTATTTTATCTACGGTTATTCCATTTTCAAGTTTTCTCACTGAAGGCATGTGCCAACTAAACATAAGTCAAGCCAAGGGAAAAACCTCCATTCAAAATGCAACGATACCAATAGATTTCTGATCCGAGCTCCCGTTTATGAGTTATTCCACTTTTTTAGGAATAGTGCTCATGAACACTATTTAATACTTAAAATTTTTTGACTTACTATTTCGAGCACTCCAAGCCTCGAAATAACCCTTCATCTAACCTCCTGATCTCAAAATAAATCATTATAATAAAAATTTTACCTTGAATATCTGAGACATTACATTACTCTCCAACCCATTTTGGGATTCACGCCCTCATATTCCAAAACAAGGATAAAAAAACTAATGGGGTTACTAAGAAAAAATATGTGCATCCTTCTGCCATGTGTTCTCATGGATATTCATGTGCTACCACCAAATGTGATACATCGGAATAGACCGTCCACTAAGGACCCACTCCTGTTCATCCTCTATCTCTACTGGTAATTCCGCAAAATCACCCAATCATCAATGTCCTTCTTTCCCCAGTCGATGACATGCGATGGATCTTGCACATACCTCCTCAAATACAACATGTGAAAAGAAATTGTGCACCCGATGAATATGTGGGTGGAGGGCTAGGTGGCACGCCACCACGCCAACTCTACTCAAAATCTGAAAAGGTCTGATGAACCTCAAAGATAACTTACCACCCCAACCCAATATATGCACTCCCCGTATGGGTGAGGACCAAAGAAAAACATGTTCTCCCTCCTCAAACTTGAAGGGATTTCATCTCCTATCCGAATAAAATTTCTAACTACTCTTGTGTAGTACTCATTCACTCATGTATGATATGAACCTTCTTAATGATATCCTATAATAACTCTAGACCCATGAATGTTGACTCCCCTAGGTCTGTCCACTATAGAGGATATCTGAAAACCCTCTCTTATAAAGCCTTGAACGGTGCCATGACAATGGTGGAGTCATAGTTGATGTTGTATGAAAACTCCACCAGTGGTAGGTTTCCCTCCCAACTATGACAAAAATCTAGAACGCAAGCACAAATCATATCCTCCATGGTATGTATGGTCGACTTTTTCTAATCATCATTCAGTGGGTGAAGGTTGTGATCAAGCATATATGAGTCCCCAATGCCTCCTAAAATCCCTTCCACAACTGGGATGTAAGGCATGCATCATGATCTAAGACTATCGTAGATGAGACTCCATGGACTCGAATTATCTCCTGCACATAGAGGTGTTCCAAGACCTCTAATGAACCATTCCCTCTAATGGATACGAAGTGAGCCGACTTGGTGAGTCGGCGAACGATCACCCATATAGAATCACGGACCCTAAATGTGGGTGGTAATACCGTCCTAAAGTACTTTGATATAACATCCCATTTCCAATCCGGTACCTCAAGGGGTTGTGTCATACATGGTGGAACCTGGGGCTCAGCCTTAACTTGCTAACAAGTGAGGCATCTTGAAATTAACTCAACCACTTATTTCTTTATCCCAGGCCTCCAGTAATGATTTCATAGATCTTGGTACATCTTCACCACTATAGGGTGTACCACCAAGGGTGAGGTATGGAACTCTCTTAAAATCCACTTTCACAATGCTACGGGTACTCGTTTTATCCCTTTTAAAAGGATGACGTTCTCTCGACCTATCAAAATCCCATCATGTTGTTTTCCTAAGGATAACTGAGCACGTCGGGCCTTGTAGCTGGAATCTCTGAGTTTCAACTCCCCTACTCATTATAAGAGTGATGGGGAAACAACCATTGACTGATGAAATTTTGTTTCTCTATCTATCCACAAAGGATATTTGAAGCAATAAAAACTGCTCTATGTCCTCATTTAGTAGTTGTATACTGGGTCTCTTGCTAAGAGAACCCTCTACCATGATTCCATTTTTATGTTATTACTATTTTCATGAATTATTTTATATTCCCTTTAATTATTTTATATGAAATGTGCATAATTTGTGTCAAAATATTAATGTTTTAAAGCTAAGTATAATTTTTGAGCATTTTTAGAAGTAGTCCAATTGATTCAGTTTACTATATTATTTATTACTCCCACCCTAGTAAATAAAATTGGGTGGTTCTTGTTTTGTACGATTTCTTATTCAATTCCTCACATATCATTTGAAGGAATCATGGGAAAAGTCAGCCATTTGAATTCTCATATGGACCACACAAGATGACCTAAATAATTTGTAATGAAACTGGACTGGCCATGATGATTGAGTTACTGGTGTCACTCCCGAAACCCATATTTTTTGAAACTCCACCATGAGTTCATGACTATCCAAAAAAATCATGGGTAAAATTTTCATGGCCCAAATCTAAGAAAAAGTGGACCAAATGAAGCTTTGAAGTCCATCCCACCATTCTGGACGGGAATTAAAATCAGTATAATATTAATGAAATATCTCCAGATCTATTTATCAAATCAAGATGTAATTTTTCATTGTGAAATAGGATATACAGGCGGCCGACTGTGTTGAAGAAATGATTCAGATTTAAAGGTATATTACTATTCCTAAATCCATTCACATTTTGGCCATCAAAAAAGAAAGGATTGAAATGGACAGTTTAACTTTGTTTACCAACCAGCAATAACTTTGGCTCTTTAAGTCCAAAGGACTCTATATTTTGAGAGAGGTCGAAAAAAATTATTATCTTCAACTCTGAGGAATGATATATCTCGAGATTTTATCTATCGGGATGTCCAAATCATCGAACCAAATGGAGGGACAGATTTGGGAATGCATACAGTTCACTTCATTGGGCTATAATTACATCCCCCTCCTCTCCTTGCAAGGGGTTGGCATTTCAGAAGAGAGGAGATAACACTAACATGACCAATGATTTTTCAAAGGAATTGGAGGACCTTCCATATTCAAGTTTTCACTTGAGAGTCTTATCCTCCTCTCTTTGATTTCAATTACTTTTCTGTTCTTCTTATTTGAAATCGTGTATGTTTGTTTTAATTTCAATATACTTTTAATGCACCTTTCTTCTTATTGTTCTATGATTATCACCCACCTTCTATTTATTAATATTAATGGTCTTAATATATTTTATATCCAGTTAAAATCCATTTTCTATTTTTCTTCATCATTCAATCGAAAGTTCGTGTTTAATTCTCTTCGTCCCTTGTGTGTGTGTTCGGTGCACCACTCTTTTATTATACCTATCATTTTATTCTCTTTGCAATTAATCATCATAAATATAAATTTCAACCAGATTATTAACCACCCAAATGTATGAGAAAATATTTTATTGGGGTGAGTCATCATTTGGAGATATTAAGTGATTGAGATACTTTTCCCAGTATGTATTCATTAAATTAATATTGTGTATATTAACCTAAATATTTCATGGATTAATGACCTGTTTTGTTTAACATGTGGATTCCATGGATTATTGGAACAAAAAATACACTACAATAAATTAATAATGATAATTATTAGAACCCTAAGTTAATTTATGGTTTGGATTAAAGCATTAACACTTGGGAATTCCAATCAGAATCATCTTGTGATGTGTGAATTAATTTAATGTAATATATAGAAAAGTTCCAAGGATATCATAAGCTTAAATCCAAAATAATGAGTTCACCCCAATAATTATTAAATTTTTAAATCAAACATCATCCATAAATTAATTCATAAGCTCTGAAAACAACCCCCCCCCTCATTGAAAAGAAAAATCACAAAAACAATCGACTATTTAAAAGTACCATCACCAAGGATTCGACCCGAGTGCTGATATACACATTAACAGAGCATCGGAACCCTGAATGGTCGATAGGTGATAATAGGTCGCACTTCAAATGGTGCTATTGTCGGGGATGGTGCTTTATGTAGTCATTAGTTTCTGTTTATTTTAAAAAAGACCCCAAAAACAATGTTTAAAAAATTGAAAAAAAAACACAAAGAAAAACCCGTCTTCTCAAAAAAATCATAAACGAAAAACAAGGAAAGAAATAAACAACTTCTTTTTTCTTCCAACATCATTCTTGAATGCCCCGTAGCATCCCAAGCAATCCCTTAGATTTTTTGGACCTTGAAATTGAGAGAACTCTTCGCCAAATAAGGAGGAACTTAAGAGATAATCAACTCATTCAAGAACCAGTCCTTGTCCAACCAATTGAATTAGATATGGCTAATATTAGGGAACAAACACTTAAAGAACTCGCTACCCAAGATATGAATTACCAACCCCTTTTTATTCAATATCCAAACATAGAGTCTGACTTTAAACTCAAATCGGGTTTGATTCATCTTCTCCCTCATTTCCACGGGCTATCCGGTGAGGATCCACATCTCCACCTTAAAGAGTTCCAATTAGTGTGCTCTACCATGAAGCCTCAAGGGATTTCTGAGGAACAAATAAAACTCCGAAAATTCCCTTTCTCCCTATCCGACACTACTAATTCATGTCTCTATTACCTCCCTCCCAGTTCCATAACCACATGGAATGACATGAAGTGATGTTTGTTAGAAAAATTTATTTCTTCTTCTCATACTGCTTCTATCCGAAAGGAAATAAGTGGTATCAGTCAGCTCCCAAGTGAATCAATCCATGAGTACTGGGAGAGGTTCAAAAATCTTATGGAAACATGCCCACATCACCAAATTCCTGACCAAATATTGATCCAATACTTCTATGAGGGGTTATTGTCAATGGAGAGAACTCTCATTGATGCCACAAGTGGTGATGCTCTTGTTGATAAAAATCCTGCAGTTGCAAGAGATATCGTAAGTAACATGGGTGTAAACACACAACAATTCCATACTCGAGCACATTCTCATATCAAACGAGCCCAAGATAATCAATCAATTGAGACGAACAAGATGACCGATTTGATGAGTGAACTTACAGGTCTTGTGCGACAACTAGATGTGGCTACCAAATCCCCAACCTCATTTTTTTTTGCAATCAATGTTTCTTGGACCTGTCAGAAACTATGGAATCTGCAACTCTTCATCTCATCCAACATACACATGTCCACAACATCAAGAGGATCAATCTGATTCATCTATACCAATGGAGCACAATGTATAATTGCTCAGTGGAAAACCAACCCTCAACTGTCAAGTCATTTTGTTAGAAACTTCATCCATCCTCACTCTGAGACCTTCTATTATTCCTATAACTAAGGACATAGGTATGGTAATCCCATATCTCATCCCCCTCAATTCCCTCATCAAATCCCAAAACATTTTCAATATGGTCAATGCATTGGTAACTTCCAACAACCTTACCATTTTATTCCTCAACCTCAAAGGAACAATCCTCCTCCAGGATTCCATTATCCTAGTGAGCCTTCCAAATTCCAAACCAATACAATCACTTTCCCAAGAACCAAAATCTAGGTAATCCAATATGGTACATGCCTCTTATTCCAAGAAACCATGGGAAAGTGTAATGGAAGATCTTGCCTCCTTTACTCGTTCAAGCCTCTAGAACATTAAAACCCAAATTGGTCAACTTGCATCCCACCTTAGTCGGCAGTAACCATCCAACATTTCCCAACTCCCAGCTCAACCATTACCCAAATCCAAGGGTAATGTAATTTCAATTACACATAGATAGGGAAATAAAATTTATTTGCCTCAATATAAGTCCTCCAACCCTCCTTTTAATGTTGACCTAGAAAATGAAACGAAAAAGGAACCTGAATCCATTACCTTACCTCCTTCCATTCCACTTAGGAATCCAATTCCTTTTCCACAAGCTGTTTATAAACCAAATAATTCCTTTGAACCAGATTCTAAAATGATCGATATGTTTAGACATGTTGAAGAAAAAATTCCCCTCTTAGATTCCATAAAACAAATTCCTAAGTATGACAAGTTTTTCAAGGAGTTTTGTACCCACAAGAGTAATCTTAGGGCCTTAGAAAATATTTCCACCCAGAAGTATATTCCCATAATGTGCAAGGATCTAGGGACCATTATGGTCCCATGCCAAATTGGAATTTCCATCATTGAGGACGCTCTAATAGACCTAGGTGCCTCAATTAATGTCATTCCCAAATCCATCTTCTCTAACCTTGGTCTAGGTCTCTTACATCCAACGGTTGTTGTCATTCAATTATCCAATTGAAGCACAGTCAGTCCTGAGGGAATAATTAAGGATGTCCATGTCCGAGTCAATGATCATATCTTCCCTGTTGATTTCTATGTCCTTGACATGGAAGGTGAGATGAAATCTTCTCAATCTCCCCTAATTCTTGTAAGACCATTCCTCATGACTGCAAGAACCGAGATTGATGTCCATTCAGGAATCTTATCCATGGAATTCGGTAACCAACTAGTGAATTTAAACATTTTCCAAGCCATGCGATACCCATCTGAGGATCACTATGGAATCTTGATACATGATTTTAAGGACACTTATAAGAGTTAATCGAACCCCAATCCACCATGTTCTTCATATTCTATTGAAAGTATCTTGTGAAATCTGCACCATGATTAACCAAGTCATAAATGGTGAATTTTATTTGGACCTCTCATTCATAGACTCCATCAATCTAGAGGAACTTGAAAACTCTCTTGAATCCCACATTAACTCTGACCTCTACTACTCCAACTTGGATAGTATTAAGGAGAATGAATCTGAACCAACTGAAGTCCCTTCCCCCATTCCTGAGTTTTCTAACCCACAAATAAAAGATGAGACTGATCTAAAACCTCTTCCCGAACACCTGAAATATGCATTCCATTTCCCTGATCACACTTATCCTATCATTATATTTTCTTCACATACCGAAACCGAGGAGTCCAAACTTGTTCAAGTGTTAGAGGAAAATAAAAAAGCCTTAGGGTGGACCCTAGATAACATACCAAGAATCAACCCTGCTCTTTGCATGCATCACATCCATCTTGAGGAATCATCCAAAACAATTAGACAACCACAAAGAAGACTCAATCCACTTATCCTTGTGTTAGTGTGGGAAGAGATCACCAATATTATTCAAGCTAGTATTATCTACCCAATTTCTGATAGTTAATGGGTTAGTCCAATTCATGTTGTACCTGAGAAGGGTGGGATAACTACTGTCAAAAATGAACATGGAGAGGTAGGTACAACTCGAGTGAAAAAAATCGAGTTTGTTCATCGACTATAAGAAATTTAATTTTGAAACAAGAAAATGTCACAACCCTCTTCCATTCTTTGATCAAGTACTAGAACGATTAGATGTAAATTCACACTATTTATTTCTTAATGGATACACCGGCTACTTCCAAATCCCAATCGCACCTCAGGACTAAGAAAATACAACTTTCACATGCACCTTTGAAACATATGCATATAGAAGAATGCCTTTTGGTATTTTCAATTCTCTTGCAACATTCCAGAGGTGTATGATGAGTATATTTTCTGAATTCATTGAACACTGTAAGGAAGTCTTCATGGATGACTTCTCCGTTTATAGTGATCCATTTGAATATTTTTTTGAATTCACTCTCTCTAGTCCTCCAAAAGTGTATCAAGTGTATCCTTGTGTTATATTTTGAAAAATGTCACTTCATGGTTGCCTATGGGATTTTTCTAGGGCACATAGTTTCAAAATATGGAATTGAAGTTGATAATGCCAAAATTGAAGTGATCCAATCACTTCCTCAACCCACTTCTGTTTGAGACATCCATTTATTTCTCGGTCATGCCGGTTTTTGTCAGCGATTCATCTATAACATCAGTAAAATTTTCCTCTCACACAATCGGTTCCTCAAAAATGATGGCCCGTTACATTTCGATGAGGTTTGTAAGAGAGCCTTTGTGGAACTCAAAACTGCTCTAACATCCGCCCCCATAATCCAACCCCTATATTGGTCCTTACACTTTGAGTTAATGTATGATGCTTCTGAAGAGCTGTTGGAGTTTTTCTTGGTCAAATAAGAGAAAAGATTCCTCATGTCATCTATTATGCCTCAAAAACATTGGATGAAACTCAATCTCACTATACTGTCACTGAAAAGAATCTTTTAGTAGTTGTTTTTCCTTAGATAAATTCCAGCCCTATCTCTTAGGTGCCAAAATTATCATCTCCACAGACCATTCTACTATAAAGTTCTTACTCAAGAAAAGTGATTCCAAACCGAGGCTAATAATATGGATCCTAACGCTCCAAGAGTTTGACCGTGAAATAAAATATAGACCAGGAAAATAAAACCCTATGGCTGATCACTTGAGTAGAATTTCTAATTCTTCTCATTCTAAAATCATCGATCCTGAATTCCCCATTGAGAAACTTTCATCTATCACTCCAAAAATACCATGGTATGCCCTAATTGTAAATTACTGGGTTTCTGTTTTTTTTAATGAAAATTTATCAAAAGGAAAAAAATTAAGTTGAAAAGCGATTCAAAATACTATTTTTTGTGAAGAAAATAAAATTTGGAAAACTGGGGTAGACATGGTAATTAAAAGATGTGTTGATAAAGATGAACATTCCTCTATCTTAGAATTCTGTCACTCAATGCCTGGTGGTGGCCACTTTGGACCACAAAGTACCTCTCGAAAGGTCCTAGAATCTGGATTCTGTTGTCCTTCACTCTTAAAGGACTCCCTTGAGTTCTGTCAATCATGTCCCACTTTACAAAAGTTTGGCACAATTTCCCAGTGAAATGAAATGCCCAAAAATCCTTTAATTTTTAGCAAGATCGTTGATGTTTGGGGCTTCGATTTCATCGAACTATTTCCCCAATACAATGGATTCTCATATATACTTATTATAGTTGATTATGTTTCTAGGTGGGTCGAGGCCAAACCCACTAGAAAGGATGATTCACACACTGTTAGTGAGTTCCTAAAGACACACATCTTCCATAGATTTGGCACGCCTCGTGCCTTGATCAGTTACTTAGGAACCCATTTCTGTAATAGAACCATGGAATCTCTTTTGAAAAATAACAGGGTTGTACATAAAACTTCAACTGCATATCACCCCCAAATAAATGGCTTGGCTGAACATTCTAATAGAGAAGTGAAAAGAGTTATTGAGAGAATTATAAAACCCACCAGAAAAGACTGGCCTAAAAGACTTGGTAAAGCACTTTGGGATTATCTAACTTCCTATAAAACACCCATAGGGATGTCTCCTTTTAGGCTAGTTTTTGGTAAATCATGTCATTTTCCATTTTAAATACAACATAAGTCATTTTGGGTTGTGAAAAAAAATGTAATTTTGATCTTGAAAAATCCAGTGAAGAATGATTGTTGCAATTGGATGAACTAGAGGAGCTTCGACTTGATTCTTATGAGAATTCTAATCACTAAAATGAAAAATTCAAGGCACTCCATGATAAACAAATCCCGAGAGAGGTATTTCATGAAGGTGAAATGGTAATGCTCTTCAATTCTAGATTTCGGCTTCACCCAGGTAAGCTTAATTCTCGTTGGGAAGGTCCTTTTGTTATTACTAATGTTTACCCATTTGGTGTAGTGCAAGTCCAATACCCCTCTTCCAAAAGGAAATTAACAGTTAATGGACATAGGTTAAATCATCACCATGATAGGACACATAATCTTGGATCATCATCGACTTCCACTAGATCCCAAACTTCTCTAGTCGACCAACCACTAGATGGAGATGAAGACCCACCAAATCCAAACCAGGGGGAACCTATTTCCCTGTAACTCTCTCTGTATCCCTTCCTCTCTCTACCTCCTTCTTCTTGTTCCTCTCTCTTTCATTTTTTTACCACTTTATTTATCAAAACCTTTATTTTTCACATTCTCTTTGGTGTGGGTGTACCATTATTAAAAACTAAAAAAACATAAATAAAAACAAAAAAATAAAAAATCATCATAACAATATATATATATATATAAACAAGAGTCATGATTATTCACCTTCCAATTTTCAAATTTTGTCTAATCATTTTGGGGAGTTATCAGAAATGTTTTCACCTCAAAAATTTTGTATTTTCATCATTTGTTTTGATAAATAATTTTGTGTCAAGAATAATAAATTTTGACTACTCAATTTTTGATTTGGAAAATGCTTTTCCCAAACCGTGGGGAACAACATTTTCATTCATGCCAAGGCCACCTATGGCCATCCATTCAAAATGTGTGTTTTTCACCCCCATTTTTGAGTCTTGAGTTTGTGGACCTTCATGCTAAATTTCCTAACTTAGTGTGCATTAATATGATAGAGGCATTTTCTAACCCACATGAGAATCACAATAGCCAAATAGCCTCCCATTTACCTTACATTAATCCTACATTTGAAATCCCCTTCAAGCCTATGAAAACATTTTCTTTGATAGCCACATTACAAGCCCAATACATTTTCCACGCAATATCAACATGGATTTTCATTGCATAATTTTTTGAAATTTATGTGTGGGGGGAATGGATTTCATTGTTTGGGTACCCTATTATTGATTTTCAATGAGTTATCATCAACTTGTGGGAAAGAATCCATTTCATTATAGGGGAGAGGTTGTCATTCAGTGTGTTTTGTGGAATGTAATGTACTTCCATTTATGTAATTTTGTAAATGTTGTTGTCATGTGTTCAAAAAAATGATGAAAAAAATCAAAAAAAAATTTAAAAATGGGTTATGTATTGGGTAGGTCAAAAATAACTCTTCATCAACCATTTATCTTATTATATATATTACAATTAGTGTTGTGGGTAGATCAATCATGGGTTGGGATATGAGTGTGAGATCTGTTTCAAGGTCAACTTTCGAAAAGACAAAGAAAAAATGGAAAATAAAAAAGAGAACAATTAAATTATATTCTTATTGGGAAAAGTTTTTTGTTTTTTAAATATTCCAGATTCTCATTACTTTCATATTATATTCCTCTATTATGTCTTTCTTCACACAATCATTCCCTTGTAAATATGTATTTTCATTTCCTTCCATGTTTTATTTCAAAAAAAATGTGTATTTCTTTTTCAATGTTGGTGTTTTAACCCTCTTCTTCTCTCTCTTGGACATTATATTCCTACCATCCCATAGCCACAGAAAAACCCCTTAAAAATACCTCTTGATTCTTGTGAACTTTGGATAGGTATTGGAAGCTGAGAGCTCTTTCAAACTCAAAGATTTTCACTTTTGGTTGGTGAAAGAGTGAACCTACAAAAATGAATTTTATCATCTTGAGAGGTGTGAGATTTGAGTTTCCACATTTTCCATTTCTAAATTTGAGCATGAAAAAATGAATTAGTTTTAGAATATTATTTCTGTAACAACTTGTGTTGGAATTCAAAATGGATGAGTGAAATAGTCTAAACCTCGCCTGATTGGAGAAAAAAAAAATTTAATATTTGTTGGTGGGTGAAAACGATTTTGTCATATTTTTATATTTGTTGCACATGAGGAAATTCACAAAACTAAGTGTGAGGGAGTTGATATTATTAATATTTTCATGACTTATTATATAATCCCTTTACTTATTTTATATTAAATGTGCATAATTTGTGTGAAATATTAATGTTTTAATACAAAGTATAATTTTTGAGCATTTTTAGAAGTAGTCCAATTGAGTCAGTTTACTATTTTATTTATAAATCTCACCCTACTAATTCAAATTGTGTTGTTATTTTTTTAGTATTACTTATTCAATTTATCACATATCATTTGAAGGAATCATGAGACAATTCGTCCATTTGAAGGCTTATATGGACCACACAAGATGACCCAATGATTTTGTGAGGAAATTGGACCAGCCATGATGATTGAGTTACTGGTCTCACTCATGGAGCCCATATTTTTTGAAACACCACCATGTGTTCTTGATTGTCTAAAATAATCATTGGTAAATATTTCAGGGCCCAATCCTATGAACAAGGGGCCCAAATGTATCTTTGAAGTCCAGCCCACCATTCTAGCTGAGAATTAAAATCAGTATATTATTAATGAAATATCTCCTGATCTAGTCATCACATAGCTGAAACTTATCAGTGTGAAAGGGGATCTATAGGCAGCCAACTTTGTTGAAGAAAGAATTCATATTTGAAGGAATATTTCTATTCCAAAATCCATTCTCATTTTGGACATTGAAAAAGCATGGATTGAAATGGACAGTTTGACTTTATTTAATCAACCGGCCCTAACATTGGCTCATTATGTCCAAATGACTCCAAATTTTTAGAGAGGTAGACCAAAAAAATTATCGTCAACTTTGAAGAAGGAGATATCTTGAGATTCGGCTGTCTGGATGTCCAAATCATCGAGCCAAATGGACGGAAAGATTGGGAATGGAAACAGTCCACCTCCTTGGGATATAATAACATCCCTCCCATCTCCTTGAAAGGGTTGGCATTTCAGAAGAGAGGATATCACATTGGAACGACGAAAGATTTTCCAGAGGATTGGGAGGACCTTAAATACTCACGTTTTCACTTGAGATACTTATCCTCCTTTCTTTGATTTCAATTACTTTTGTGTTCTTCTTATTTGTAATCATGCAAGATTGTTTTAATTTCAATAGAATTTTAATGCATGTTTCTTATTCTTATTCTATTATTATCATGCACCTTATATTTATTAATATTAATCATCTTAATATAGTTTAAATCCAGCTAAAATCCATTTTCTATTTTTCTTCCTCATTCAATCGAATGTTCGTGTTTAATTCTCTTCTTCGCTTTTGTGTGTGTTTGGTACACCACTCTTCTCTTATACCTTTCATTTTCTTCTCTTTGTAATTAATAATCATAAATATAAATTTCAACCATATTATTAACCACCCAAATGTCTGAGTAAATATCTTATTGGGGTGAGTCATCATTTGGATATATTAAGTGATTGAGATCCTTTTCTCAATACTTATTCATTAAATTAATATTGTGTATGTTAACCTTAATATGTCATGGATTAATGACATGTTTTGTTTAACATGTGTATTCCATGGATTATTGGTACCACAAATACACTACCATAAATATGTAATGATAATGATTAGAACCCTAAGATAAGTTATGTCTTGGATTAAAGCCTTAACACTTGGTAATTCCAACCAGAGTCATCTTGGGAAGTGGGTATTAATTTAATGCAATATATAGAAAAGATCAATTATATCATAATCTTAAGCCCCCAATAATGAACTCACCACAATAATTATTTACTTGTTAAATCATAAATCATCCATAAATTAATTCAAAAGCTATGCAAACAACCCCCCCCCCCCCCCATTAAAAAGAAAAATCACAAAAACAATTGACTATTTAAAAGTATCATTGCCGAGGATTCGACCCGAGTGCTGCAATAAACATTTTCAGAGCAACGGAACCTTGAATAGTCGATAGGAGACAATCGGCCACACTTCACCTTTCCAACAATATAGACTACAATGAGTTCATTGACTTGGAGGAACATCAGTCATCATCCATGTGTAAACTACCGAAAATACTACAAGAACCATTCTATCCACATTAAAGGCTATCCCTTTTAACTAATTGATGTTTACACTGACCCCGTGGTAGTGGGTACTCATTCTCCATGGCCACTTGGTTAAATTTATGGTAATACACACATAACCTTGAACACTGGGCCTCACTAATCCCTTCCTCTACAAGTCCCCTACCTATTCCCTTTACTCTTGAAACTATGAAATCCATCTGATATACTAATACTGATATCTATGCCATATCAGGCTTTATAATGATACAGGAGTCCCTCTCCTTGTGGGAGAGGTAATCCTAGAAACCTCCTTTACAAGGATTTTCCAACACTTGTTGGTAATAAATAACTCAAAACATCCAATACCATGAGGGTAAGGCTGACCGACTCAAGAGTGATCAGATGCACCCACCTTTGCACGAGTTTATGTCGTGCTACCTGGGTTTCCTTTTTCACTATCCAAGGAAAACCCCATTCCAACACTGCAGATATTCTACATCAGATTCCTTAAAGTATTAAATTTAATAATTAACTATGGATGACCAGTCCATACTTAAACTAATGTCATACGGCCTCGACGCTGCCACCAAGAGGTTCCAACCAAAACTCTCACCTTAAGGTTCAGATCAAACCATCGGTATAATTGAAATTTTCGAGTCTCCTCCCATAGGTATCTCCAAACGTAAGGATCAAGTCAATGGTTTAACTAAAAACTGTAGGTCTTAAACATTATTGGGGACAAGAATGAATTATTACAACCTACATCTACTAATAATGAAGCTTGTAGTAGATACAGACCATACTCGAATCATTCCTAGATCCCATCGGGTCATACTCCTTGACCACATGCAGCTACTACCTTCTTTTGTACTCCATATACTTGAGCCTAGTGTGTACCACTTTGGGGTGGTGGTTGTAACATGTCAAAATCTACACCTCCTCCTCTTACTCTCCAGGAGCCTCTACCACGTCTTCTTCCCTGTAGATTCATCTATTCCTTTCACTTCTTCAACCACGATGGACTATCCACCATTTCAATATCAGCACGACGAGCTAGAAAATCTCTATAGATATGTCCCCTACCATCTTTTGAAAATAATTACCTCCTCCTAGAAAAACTAGACTCTTCTTATAATCCCTGAGATGTAGAACCCTTCCTTGGGACCTCTTCATGGAACATATCACATGTCCATATATCTGAGACTAACATCGGTGGCTTTCTGCCCACTGCGGACATCCACTACCTATATCGAATTAGGAAAAGTTATTCCAACCACAAAGGTTCAATCTATAACCCTATCATAAGTAGGAATGAACAGAGGAATTGCGCTGGTTCAGATGTACATAAACACACCTTGCTCGGATGTTCGATCCCTAAATAACTAGAGGTATCATATTCAACGAGTACCTAGGCAAGTTGGCTTTCCCTGATTAATACTTAGCTACTAACATGTCCTCTTAAATATTCTCTAGGGAACACATACCCCTTAGTTTTTATTGAATGATGCATTTCTCTGAGAAAGGATATCAAGCTATATCCATGGAAAAGACACCTCATCGTAAGACTGGGAAATATAAACCTTAGTATTTCCCTGCTCAACCATATGTAAGTCTCACTTCCAAGACCACCATCTAATCTAATGGTGCCCTGGCTAGATTGAAACTCGATCACTACCTTAAGAAAGTATTTTGTTTCTTATGAGCCGGGATCTCCTCGGAACATGAGGGGTCTATGTTGTTGAAACTAGTATAAATGAACTAATCCTATATGTGTCCTCTATTGGTAGGGCCGGTAGTAACTACTGACCAATGGGTAGTGGTATCATTAAGACTCTAGCTAAAGGTACCATATTGGGAAACGATCCATGACCAAAGCCTCATCACTCTGTGGACCATCCTCACAGACAAAAACTGGAATCCTGATTGGCTGTCTGCATGGAGTAATCTTGAAAGAGAATCAATATGAACCACTATCAGTTTATTATACCTGGTGTGCTAACTCTAAATAAAAAATGATAATGGAAAAGCACTCAAAGATGAATGAAACTTCTGTCTTCATATATTGGGTTATCAAATAGTATTCAGGGTCCTAGTGTATGGATACCACGGCTGCCGCACCAACACTGGACATTGTGTCCTTAAAGCTAAACTCAAAACACTTAACATTGTTTCCCCATAAAAAATTTAAAAATTCATAGTTCATTTGGTGGAATTGATTTCTCTAATACCACATTATCATGACCCATATCTTGGGGCTGGTTTCGAGACATACCCCAAGCCCACCTCCCGAAGGCTAGGGGTTGGCGACTAGCTCCGAAGGTGTCAACCTGCAAATAAGAAGCATTTTACAAAGTACCTATATGCAAACAAGCACAAACACACCCCAAATATTGAAAAGTAAACATTAAAGACACTAAGAAAACATGATGTAAATGTATAAACTATAGGTCAAATAGGCTAGAATACAAACCAATCAATGGACGAACTGAAAATAGAAAAATACTAGGAAACTCTGACAATCGTCTGTTAGATAGCCCACGTGATGGGTAATTATGTAGTAGTTGTTGAATTCCATAGAAGCATGTCTTGCCTACCTGACCTCACTGGGTATTTCCTGGTCATGGACTACTAAGTCCTCTGCCATGTCGTTGGTCATTTTCATCAGACACAACAAGTACAGGTGAACACCATGCAGAGGTGAGTAACAAAATAATCTGTAGGTACCCTCAAACAAAAAAAGTAAATATCACAAAGCAATACACTAGAAAAACAATAAATACTATCACAAAACATGAACACGAATATAGACAGCTCACATCAGGTATAATCCTGAGTATTGATAGCAAAACCAATGGTTGAAAACACTAAACATCAATAACTGCAAAGGAACTCATCCCCTATGAGTCCTTTTGGCTATCTAGGACACCTAGATCTATTCAGTAGCTGAGTAAAGAAGCCTTTCGATGTATCATAGTCAAGAAGCCTCATAGATAGCAGAGTCACAAATCCTCACTGATAGCTGTGTATTGAAGCCTCTCTAGGTAGCTGAGTCACAAAGCCTCACTGATAGATGTGTCATGAAGCCTCACTGGGTAGATGAGTAACGAAGCATCGCTGATAGTTGAGTCAGGGAGCCTCATTGGGAAGTTGAGTCACTAATCCTCACTAGGACATTGCTCATTAAATCATACATAGAGGATTTCATAAGGACCACCTCATCCCATGGGTCCCAATGCGGAAGACGACGTGTCAATGAGACTCACGGTCTTAGAGATACAGACCATTTTGTAAACATGTGTCAGTTGCATCTAGGCCTGATCCGACAAGTTCAGACTGACCCAACCAACCCGACCAGGGGTCCCTCATGACAAAATCCTATATGTATGGCCCATTGGTCCTCACTGAATCCATCCATTGTTGGCCATGGGTCCAGTCAGACTGGTCACCTAGTGATCTGAATTCAACCGTCCCGAACCACACTAGCAGGCCAAACACTTTTCCCAGCCTAGGTCACCTACGGCCCAGATTTATCACATTATCCTGATCCTCTAAAGTAGATTGGCTAGAAAAATTATCTGGGGCACTCAGGCATCCCGGTCTACTAGGCCGACCCGGTTCGTCCGGTCCAATTCAGCCCAGACCGGATCATCCAATCAGCTGGCCATGCCCCTTAGTCAACATGTAGCCTACATGGAGAGGGCCTCTCCACCTATGAAATTCCATGTTGGTTCTGCATCCATCAATCCATCGCGGCGCTCATCGGGCGCGCCGCCTCTTCCAGCCGCCGGCTCGAGCACCAATAGCTCATGCTACTATATCGCAGCGCTCCACCTACCCTAGATATAATGGCGAGGTATGATCTCCATATCTTGCACACAGATCCTAGGTGGCGCTGCCTTCTGCCTGCAGCTGCATCCACAGGCCACCGCCACTGATCACTGGTGCCACCACACCAGTGGTGCCATGCCAAAAACACCTTCCGCTGGCCATCGAGTCCACTCCGATGGTCTGACCTATGATCTTTTTGCGCCCTCGTGCCTCTTGGGTTACCTCCATCCATGCCATAGCCTTAGGGCCACTCATTCTTTGATTCCTCCATTCGGTTAAGAAAAACACAAAAACTCACTATGAAGGGATCTGAGCATTGTTCGTTTCATCTTGGTCGCTCTGCATTTGAATTTACAATCAAGTATCAATGGGGTTTTCATAATTATAACACATATTTCAGATCATGTAACTCCCTTTAATAAAATTTACCATCCCACAAGAATGATCGAATCGTGGGTCAACCTATTCATGGGTTGATCCAAGTTTGTCATTTGAAAAGAAGAAATGGAAGAAGTAATCACAATGAAAGCAATTAACCCCTATCTGGGTCAGTTAATTCATTGGTGATGAACGGTGTCCTTGCGTTCATCATTTTTCGATCCTCTATTTATGGACATTTTTTGATTGTCATTGGTGACAATACATTCAAAGGGGGGTTGGAGTTCATCATCGTCACCCACTAGTGCTTCGGAGTAGAACCAGGATTGTGCCAAAAATCATGCATTCTCTAACAAGCCATTAAAGGATGAAACACAAATCATCGTTTAGGTAACATTTTTTTTATGAAGTCATTATTTTGTTTTATTTAATGAAACAACATATTCATTTGCACTTGGTAATAAAACTATTTATTTTCATCAATTTGAAAATCTAGGAAAATAAAATAAAATAAGTTTATTTTGTTTTTAACTTTTTCTTTAAAATTTATGAATAAAAATAATTTTCCCTTAACGCATGTCGGTCGAGGTTAGGTCCTTTCAAGAAGAATATTACCTTTCAGAGTTCATCCACGCCATCGGATTTTTTATCCGAGAACTGCTTTAAAACTAAGAAAAACCCATTCGCACATTTACTTAAATGAACCTTAAAAATAGTTCAAAAATTAACTTTCTCCCTCAACTCGTGCCAGTCGTGGTCAGGCTCCACCTAAGGGGAACATGCCCGGACGAGCTCAATGATACTGTCGAATTTCTAATCTGATTTTTCATTTAAGAGTTATAAGGTTTTGTTAATAAAATAATTTTTACTTAATTATTTTATTTACGACTAAATACAAACTTCCACTATTGGCCCACTCCATCCAATGTTAGGATCTACCTAAAAAATAATACCCTCACAAGCTCAAAAGTGGTCCCAGATTTTCTATCTAATTAACTATTCATGTATAATAAGAATTTGTTAAAATAATATAATTTTATTTAGTTTTTTTATATACAGTTATTCCTTTTTTAGGTTTTCTCACTTGAGGCATGTGCCGACTAAACTAAAGTCTCCCCTAGGGTACACCCTACATCCTAAACACAACAGTGCCCTAATATTTCTGATCTGGGAACCCATTTTAGAATTATTCCACTTTTTTCAGAAAACTTTCTCATGCATGCTATTTAAATCTTAATAATTTTCAATGGACCATTCTCGGCACTCCGGGCCTCGGAAACGCTCGTCGTTTCAACACTTGGTCTTAAAATAATTACATAAAATATAAACATTATAGAGAATTTCCTAGACATTACAATGTTATAAAATTACATTGAAATTATTAAATAATATAAATAAATATGATTCATAATATATAATAAATTGTTCCAAATTAAAATTATAGAATCAGAATATTTTAAATTAAAATTAATCCTGTATACGCGATGAAGAAACAGGTTTTCAAGAAGTGTATTTTCAAGTAAATGATGATTTTAGATTAACTCTATGACTAATAATAATATTGTTATTAATATAAATTATTATTTATTTATATATAATATATATATTTCCCTTAAAATATTATTAATTAGTTATTATTTTATATAATTAAAGATGAGAAATATTATGCACATTAAATTTTTTTTCAAAAAAACACATTGTTTAACCAAAAAATAAACATACACTAAAATATAATATAAATTTAATTAGGAATCAAATAAAAACATTAAATATAACTAAATAATTATAATTAAAAATTAAATAATATTAGAACATAATGTATCTTTTGAATTACTTAATTTTTTGAAATGAAATGTCTTTTTTACAAAAATCGGTATTTATCACTATTTAATAAAAATCATCATTTTTCGAAAAAATTAAAAATTCTATTCTTAGTTAGTAGAGGTATTATAATTAGAAAAATGAACGTAGATTTATAAAATAAATTTTATAAAACCTCTATAAAATTATTATATTTTTTTCTCACAAAAAAAATAAACAATATTTTTTACAAAAACATATTTTTTTTGAGTAAAATTAATTTACTAAAAATTGAATTATTATCTAATAATATTTATCAATAAATTTATATTGATTTTGTAATTTTTAAATATATTTTACAAATTATATAATACTATTTATACCTTATAATTTAATGTCTATTTTGTAATGACTATGTTTAAAATAATATTATTTCACAGTTCGTTCAAGTTCAAGGTTGCTTATCTTCTATACTATCGAGCATAACCTCCATTATTATGATTTTAGGGTGTAAAATTCTCTCCCTACTAATAAATTCCATTATCTTGAATTTAACTTTTTCATGGTAATAAATGTTTCTATATTTTAAAATTCCTTTTTTGGAAAACCCACATTATAAAATGTGTTAATAAAACACCATCTTCATAAGAGAGCAAGGATGTGTGAAGGTCTTCTAAAATAACACATTCTGGGTTTACAATAAAGAGAACATAAGTGGTAAGTGAATATTGGGAGATGGAAGAAAATTTTATTATCCAAATAATAATTTTTATTGATAGAGGACATTCATCCCAAGATTGTGAATGATCATGAGAAAATCAGTAACAACAAAACCATAAACCAGAGTGGGGTGAAAAAATTCATCGATATCTTCATAAATGATGGTAATATGAAAAAAATGTTTTGATATATTTATACTAAATTTGAGTGAATAATTTACCATATTTACTATGATAATAAGGATCTATAAATACATTATTAGTATATGTTCATCCTTTTCGCAATTTCCACCATAATTTCATCTTTTTCTACAAATTATGAGTATTAAATAATAATTATTTTCATTCTTGAAGTACTGAAAACAATATTCTAACAAATAAAATAAAAATAAATGTTATAAAATCTATTATACTTGTATCTATACATTAACTAAAACACAAATGGTATGAAAGTGGCACAATAATTCCCAAAATATGAAAACCTTCATATAATGAAATAGTACATTAATATCCAAAATTCAACAATAATACACAAAGTTCAAACAAAATAATTCTTAAATAACCTCCACATTCAATATTTATCTAAACTCAAATTTTAAATCATGTCCTTTTTCTTTTAATCCTAAAATATGGTGATCTTATTTTGAAGTAGCATTAATCACTTAGTATCCAAATTACATTTCAATCTCATGATTATCAATATAATAAAACTCGTGTTCCCATATATACCTCAATATACAAGATCATATAAAAAACAAAGTTTATAATTACCATATAACTATGTCAAAAAATGAAATGAATACTACACTTTAATCCAACAATTTATAAATACATTAACCTAATAAAACATCACCTAAAATGTCATTTACCACTTTAAGTCCTCATCACATAAAACCTCAATGGGGGTGTCTAAGATATTGAACATATAATCATACTTAATCTTAAATAACTATTATAGTATCCATAACTCTTAGTATAAATTATAATTAAACCATACTAATCTCTAATGTTTTTTAAAAAATGCTCTAATACCAATTATAACGTCCCCAAACACGCACTCCCATATTCAATGCTAAAATCATAAAAATTACTTTTCGGGATTTGACAATGATAAATTTGGCCCTGTTTTTTTTATACAAACCTTATAAAATAAAAATGATTTATTGAATCACAAGAATACCCAAGTAACTTTTAGGTATATACTTTTTGATAATTTAAACAATATCTTTTATGAATAATACTCATAACTTTAAATGATCATTTATCCCACTAAACCAATATTTTATTATTTCACATTAAGTCATCATCATCATCCATATGAAATGATTCTAGAGATAATTTTTTCATCATAAATATTGATAACCTTTGTAAAAGGAACCTAAGAATGGTGAGCTCAAATACTCAATAAGTTTAAACATAATCATTAACAATTGAATTCCCTCAGTGAGTATAATAAGTTTAATACATAGTCGAAGTTCATGAGTATAACATAATAACATTAATACTTGTAGATACCTAGATAATTAAATATAAAAACATTTCATAATGCATTATAAAATTCAAGTGTCATCAGAATCATTAATAATGAGCCATCTGATATCAATATTGATCAAAGGAAACTTTTATAAACCATAAAAAGAAAAAGAAATTGTGTTGGTATCTTCGAACATTATCTTCAAATAACTCATACAAAATAAATAAAAAATATAGCCTACTTCCATCTCCAAATTACCCAATGAATTGTAAGGATATCATAGAACCACCCATCATTGTTTTATCATGGAACCACCCATCCTTGGTTTATCAATAAACCACCCATATTTAGTTAGTAATGTAACCACCCAAACTCATTTTATAATGGAACAACCCATCATCATAAAACATTCCAAGAACTATATCATTAATAAAGTATATAGATCATGAATTTCATCATAACTCTCATAAAAAACCATCATTCCTTTCATAAAATTATTTTCTCAATTAAAATAAATGGGTTTCATAACAATCTTTTTGAAACTTGATTAATCCATAAAAAAGAATTGGGTTCTATTTAAATATCATAATCCATTCAAACAAAGAATAAGAATAGTATAAATACCACATATCCCCATTATAGTGTTATAACAGTTTGTTTTTCTGTCACTCACAAGTATAAATACCATTAAAATGTAATTTTAAATTATTCTATAAGAAAATTACCTTTTTATTTTGAAAAAACTCATTTTAAAATTTAGAAAATAAAAAACATTGTGAAAATAATATAATTTTAAAATAACTTATAAATCTTCTAAAAGAATGTTAATATAAAATAATTTTCATTATATAAGGAAAATATGATCATATTGTAAATGTTATAAATAAAAATTAATTTCTAATAGTTTTGTAAAAGGGAGTCAAAAGTTTCCCATTTAGAAAAAGTTATGCTTTTTTAAAAAAAATTTAAAATTAAGTAAAAATACCATGTAATATATATTTATGAAATAATTTATTTTTTAAAAAGAAATTTTTTTAAAACATTTTAGAAAACGTGGATATAGATGATAAAGAAACTCAATCTAAATGAAATACATGATCGATGTCACTTAACAATAATTTTTTCATGTTTTTTTAATCAGTAAGGGATTAAATGGAATAAAACATGTTTAAAAAATTCACAACATGTTAAGAATAAATATATATTGTTCAATAAAATAACAGAATATGATTTCCACTAACATAAACTTGAATATAAACAATCTTGAAAGGAAGTAGATTGTACACAATGACTTTTCCAATTTGGTTCTCTTGAATCAAAATCCCCCTGAATGAATAATATCAAATGATAATTTCAATATCATGAAAATAATTTATTTCATAATATAATTGTGTAAAATGAGAAGTGGATACACCTCTTATGATACGATTGGTGTATAACATAATATATTTCCCAAAGAAGAAAATTTGAGAGATCAACCCTTATAATTATCATAATGTTGAAATGAGAATTAATAAATGAAATGATTTTCTATATGAAATCTAAATTCAAATAAAATAATTGTAAAAAAAATAATATAATCAAAAATCATAACATATATGGTCTTATGTTATCAAATACAACGAATAAGTGATATAACCCATTGTAAAGAAATTGAGTTATGAAATTTATTACATCTCGGTAACAATCAAATAAAATACCCCTATATGAAATAATTCTAATTTAATTGTAAAATAATATTATTTATGAATAATTCATTATAATACATTCAAAAGTGGAATTGTATACACCATATATAAGTAATTAGTACAATAACATTAAAATATTCTAAAAATAAGGAAAACAAAGACAAAGTCCATTATTTCTCTTACAATATCTTGATCAAAACCCCATTAAATAGATATCATAATATTTTTTCATAAATCCTTATAATTTCCTTGAAAATAATAACATAATACAATAAATTAAATTATATTCACAACATGTTAAAAATAAGTCATGAATATGACATATGTATCATATAAGTAAAAGTGAGATGAGAAACCCTTACCTCAAAACAAGATTTTCTGTGTATGCCCTTTAACTCATGTAAAAGAAAATAATATCCAAAATTTTATTTATTATGAAATTTTCTCATGATTAATAACTTATACATGAATAATTTATTTTACTAACATATTTAAATTCTTAATAAGTTTATCCCATACCAGGTGTTTTGAGGATTTCCAGTTTATTGTTTTAAAACAGCATCGGTGTGTTGCCCATGGTCAAAGAGGTAATTATTTAAATTTCCCCATAATAATTATAATGAAATATTTATCATATTTATACAAAAGATAATATTTTAAAAACAATCATGTTCTGTTTTTGTGAAAAATACACAACCATATAATCATGGAGATGGAAGTTTGTACATAATAATGAGTAACATTTTCATTTTTCAATGATCATTATGAAAATAACGTATGTATTATTTTATATTTAAATAATGATAATAATTTTTTAAATAAAATATTTTTCTTTAAATATAATTTAATATATCATCTATGCTATTAAGTGATGAAAAAGAGTCACATCGCTTCGTAGAGGTGGTTGTCCACATGTATGCACGAATGAAGTTTTAATTTTTGAGTACAAGGATCAATATGACAAATTATTTTTTTAGAATTATAAATATTTATTCAATATAATAATTATTTCATTTATATTACATATATTCATTTAATTTATCAGTATTCATTTCCATTTATAGTGTTAGTGATAAATGAATCACATCGCTTCGCAAAATAGTAGTTCAATGTACACACGAGTGATGTCATCATTAACCCCTGGAAGGAAACGTAAAAATATATATGTGATATAGTAAATAAAAAAGTATTAGATATGTTTAAATATAATATATAAACTTTAAATCTGTCATTATAAAAATCTATAAGAGGTGGGGAGGGAAAATAAATGACATAGGTTCACGATACTGGAGTCCACCATACACATGAATAATGATTTTTTGTCAAATTAAATGGAAGTGGAGAAAAATTTAGATTAACATATTCAAATTATAACATATAGTTATATATTATATAATTTTGTTATTATATAATAATAATTCTAGTTATTTTAATTAGGTTTAATAAGAAATAAAATAAAAACACATGGTTAAGCCCGATATCTCTTATTCGGACAACCTCCTTAAGTAAGCATCAAAATCATTAATATGATGGATTTATGATGAAAATAATGGATATAGGTTATATGTAGATAATTTATTAAGGTATTTTTTTCAGTTATTTTTCAATCTAAATTTATTTTAATGTGTAAATTAGAGATGATAGGGGGTGTCATTTTATGGGTGATGTGAGTGTTATACTTATAATTTTGGAAAATAAAAAGATGTAGCCATGTTTTTCACAAGACAAAAGGATCCACAATTGATAATTATTGATAATTAGTCATGATAAAGTTTAAATATTTCCCTATATTACAATTTTAAAATGTTTTTTTAGCCATTTTAACTATTATCGTTTTAGTTTAACCCCTAGGTAAACCCGTTTTCTCCTTAACCATGACAATTTATTTTTACATTTTCAATATTAAGTATTGAAAAATATAAATTTTACCATATTATAAAATATAAATCAGGATTATTAAAAAAATTTATTCCATTTCACCAAATTAAATTAAAATAAGTTTCAAAATATAATTTAAAGTTAAACATGCCAACACAATGAAAAAATGAATTTTCAAGAAGTGTATTATTCAAGAAAAAGATGATTTTATATTAACTTAATGGATAATAATAATATTTTAAATATAAATGAATAAATATTTATATATAATATGTAAATTTAATTTAAAATATTCCTCATAATGGAATTTTTAAAATAATTTAAATGGATAAATGTTATTCTATTTAAAAAACCATAAACAACAAACTTGTTTTAAACCCAAAAATAAAATTATACTGAAATAAAATATAATGTTTATTACAAAGTAATTAAATTAGATAAATATAACTATAGAATAATTAATTTAATTTAAATAATATTCAAATAATATTGGTACTTTTAAATAACTTAATTTATTAAAAAGAAAATCCATTTTGTACAAAGATTGGTATTCTGCACTATTCATTGAAAAATCAATATTTTCTGAAAAATACTAAAATTTAATCCTAAGTTAATTTTTATATAATGGTTTCATAAATTAATTTATTATATTCAAATAAAATTACTAAAATCTATTGAAATTAATTGTATTATTTTCTCACAAAAATAAATAAAATAAATCATTTTAGAAAGCATATTTTTGAGGAAAAAATTTACTTTACTAAAAATTGATTTATTATTTATAAAGAATTTACCAATTAATTTATATTTAGTAGGTAATTTATATATAATTAAAAATATAGTTATTTCTATTAATACTTTCCAATTTAATGGATAGTTTTTAAATTTCATATTAAAAATAATTTTATTTAATGGTTTGTTGAAGTTTGGGGTTGTGTATATTGTATGTTATTGAGCATAACATCCCTTTTTAAAACATCATTGTGTTACATTAAAAGAAAATCATAAAATCATAATGAAGAATCTAGAAAATATACCATTTTTATTTTATTTATAAATATAGATACATCATAATGAATCAAAAATCTATACATTAATTTGAATAATTTAGAGTAACATTGTGGAGTATGATTTAATTTAGTATTTTATTGAAAATATAAAGGCGAAGAATATTGAAACCAAAGGTATGTGTGTAGTATATATTGAAAATTTTTGTTTGATTTTATGAAAGTGAATAATTTTAATCATTTTAACAGATTGAGGACTTAGGTATGTAGAAAAAAATGGATACGATTACCATGCATGAGAACCACACTTGGTGAAGGCTGCATGACATTGGTAAATTTGGAAGTGAAGAATTTGGATGATCATGAAAAATATGTTAATGAATTAATATTCCTACAATGGGGAAGGATACATGATGATAGTTATGTACATCATGTACATGGAAAGTGGATAATTAAGATGCCTTGATATGGATTTTCTAAAAGTAATAATTTCTTATTCTAGTGTATTATGGTGTTTTAAGATAAAATAGATTACATAGATTAATTTGGAGAATAATGGAACAGTCTTTATGAAAAAAGAACATCACATTTCAAATATTCGTCCCATGCTATGAATGACTGATCATCAGATTAATTTGGTATGTTTGGAGTCTACATGAGTTTTTAATATATTTTGGGTAGGAATAAAATTTTCAATTTGGATGAGGTGTTGGGTCATGAGATGTTAGACAATGCTTGAAGATATGTCATGTAAGGATACATTGTAAATTATGAATGATTTTTGATATTTATTAGTTAATTTTAAAAGTGATATATTATATTAACTCAATAGGTATAGAATAATAATTTAAAGATAAATGATATTTTGTTCTATGATGTTGAAGAACACACTTTAATGGATATTATGTATGAGTAAAAGGTTAGTGAAGTAAAATTTGTGGGATAAATTCACACCACACTAATAGGAAAAGAGAAATTGATGTAGCTCTGAAATTTTATTATTGGAGTAATCACAACATAGTGTATATGTCACATCTTGAATAAGGAATAGGTGAGAAGCACCATGCCACAATCTAGATGACAGCACTATATAGGAGTACTTTGGTAGAATTCCAAAAAAAATTGGTTGAGAAAAAAAATTAAACCGTGAAAAAATTTGTCACACTATTATATATTATTATTCAAAGATATATAAAATATCACATCATGATTCATGGAAAGTTATAAATGAGATATTGTGATACTTTTTTATCTAGCTATTGACTAGAGAACACACCATAATGGAAAAGATCACAGCACAATCTAGATGAATTAGAGATTTATCAAATCAAGATGGAGGGTATCAAATCATGATCAACTAGTTTCTAGATTATAGTGAAGATTCAGTTTTAATATACAAATGAGTAATATGTGGGATAAATTTTGGTATGTATGATCGACTCATTTAGAATACTATACCCGCCTTTAATCACATGTGATACATTACATAATATCAATGAATTAGATGGAGATAATCTCTCACAAACATTGATTGAAGGGTCAGATACATGGAGAAAATATAAAAATTTCTCATTCTAGTTCTAGAAAAAAGGGATGAATTTTGATGCAATGACATGGATTTTTTCCCTTAGGTCATATAGAACTGTAGAGCTGGGATGTCTCTTTATAGTGTGGTGTTTTATTTATATTTCATGATTATAATCCTTATATTATGTATTTTTAGGTTCTAACATGAAGTATCTAGAACCTTTGCATTAATATTATGTAGGAGAGGTTTCACCGTTGTGGTTGGAATTACACCATGGTAGAAATGAATACATTTTAGGAAATTTGAGGTAAAACATATTTTGTCGTGTGTAACTCCTAAAGATTTTTTGAAATATTGTCTTTCAAATAATTCTAATTTCATCGATATATTCTGTTACATGATATAATTTTTTAATGTACCACATTAAAAAATATATATATTAGGGTCCAGATTTAATTTATATTTATTGATTAATGATTTTAAAATAAGAACACAATATTCATTAAAAGTCGTTTTATTCTTAAAAAATATGTTTATTTGAATTTTTTTATTAATTTTTTTCTTTTATAATATATTTATTTTTACCACATTTATTAATTTTATTTTTTAAAAATTTTACCATTTTTCATAATATAATATAAAAATTATCTTTTGATGAATTTGTTTTTTAATTTTATGAAAATCTTTGGTTGTGAGTGAATGTATCATTTTTGTAAATACTATCATTTCATTTCATTAAATAAGGTAATTTAATGTTAAACAATATTTTAGATTTTTTAATAAGTTAACCTATAATAAATTTCAATTATAATAATCTTTTTAATTTCTTTCAGATCAAAAATTTTCAAGATTTTGGTTTAAATCTATTTTTATACCTAAAAATCATTTTTCTAATGACTATTTTTATGTGTATAATGTTTTATCATTTTAATTAAAAAAATTAACCCCTAATGAAAAATTATATAAAGTAAATTTATATATTGTATATGTGTCTATATTAATTTAAATTCATAGAATTATTACTACTAGTCATATAGTTAATATAAAATAATTTTCCCCTAAAAAATGCATTTTCTGGAGAACTATATTTCATAGATTTTGTTTTCACTTCAATTATAATAATTTTGGAAATATTTATCTTTAAAAATAAAATTAATATTTTAAATCATAATTTAATCATTTTTTGGATGAATTCTTTGTAATTTTTCAAAATAAAATAATTTTCCATGATTAATGAAAATACAGGTTCGTATTGAAAATGTATTTTCATTTAAAGAATTTATAATGTTCTATTCTATTTTGAAATATTTTAAAAATTAATATTAGATGAATTATAGTATGATTAATCCAATTTATTTTATTTTAAAATAAATAATGTTTTCTTTATAAATTAAATCTTTCTATAAATATGGACATTTCCTCTTTGAAAAACCACTTTTCCTCGCATCTGTGACCTTAATCTTAAATTAAAAATATTAAATTATTTGAATTAATTTTTTAATAATGGATAAAATATTTTTAATCATAATAATGGATATTATATAATAATTTTAAATTAATTTTCAGTCAAAATAAATAATTAAAAAAGGAAAAAAAATTAATCATGATTTAGATTAAAAGGGGTTTCTTAGAGGTTAAACTAAAATATAAGGGGTAAAATGACCTAAGCACTTATCCAAAACCCCTTATAATGTTATATTGATATATTAAAACATAATAGGTTCTATAATGATCCATTTTGGATCCTTTTGGTATCATTAAAATGTGGGAAAAACGTTTTCTTTTCAAATATTCCAAGCTTGTCCTCTCCGCCACTTATAAAAGGGCACCCCCACGCCTCTCCTAACCAAAAATATAAAACATATTTTTCTAGAAAATACCAACCAAAAAATTTTCCTCACATTACTCTTAATAATATAAAATTATTTTTTGGATCATGTTTCCATCCTAGGAGGGCTTTTAGTGTAAACCTAATGAGGTTATTTGAAGATGAGGTATCGTTCTCAAACAAGTGTTTGTATATTATTTATTATTCCACATACTCTATTTTTTTGAATTATTATAACATAATAAAAATATTATATACCATATAATATTATGTTAATAATTTAACTTCATCACCTACATCTTTCTCCTCACCCACCGAGTGGGAAATGAAACCTTCGATCGTGTGTACATCATACTACCTCCTTACGAAGCTATATGATTATTTAATGACTTATTATTTACATTTATTCAAATAAGGATAATATTAAAAATAATATTTTTTATATATTAAATAAAAATTATTTTCTAACCATTATTTCATTCCATATGTCAAAAAATGGAAACAATATTCAGGTGTAAGTACAACTTACTCTCTCTATGAACACTTTAAGTCATTTTCTCTCTCTAAATTTAATGGATTTATATAAATACATATATATTGAATATATATAAATATATATGATATTTATATAATTTATAACATTATAGATATTATTTAATCATGATCAATGTAAAATTGATGTAAATACTAAACCAAAACATACATGAAAAATGTAGTAGTTATTACCTGAAACGTGATTTCAACAAGGAATGATTAATAAATTGGAGATTAAAGTTAATAAGTAAATTATATATGGGAAGATATATATGTTTATAGTATTGTAATAGATATATAATTAAATTATATTTACTATATAACAATTTCAAATGTGTATGATTGAATTCAAGATGTAAGGTAAGTGACTTTGGCCTCACTTTTATTTCTATGGGACACATGCGTTATACACCACTAATTTATTTTTTGTGTTGTATAAACTAACCATGAATTTATTTTATAATACCTATCTTTATAATTATAGGATATTCATATCCATATAATTTTTATTCTTTCATGGGGATTATGATTCAAAATATACTAAATTAGTAAAGGTTTTTATTTAAAATATCATTGTTTATCAATATTGTGTATGATTATTCTTCCAATGATGAGATTTTATGATCCACTACTCATGAAACACATGAATTTTCTTATACTATGGTTTTTTCTTGAAATTACATGTTTTTCTTTCACATTCTTCTAGTTATACAACCAATATCCCAATATAAAATTTTAAGGAAAATTTTAATATATTTCAATATGTGGTAAAAACCCCATTTTTATCCATGTCCATGTTTTCTAAATTTGTTTTAAAGAAATTTTTCATATTAAAAAAATATTTTTAAATACATTTAAACCCAATTTATTTTTTAAAAAAATGAAGATAATTTTCTTATCATTTTCCAAATGAGGTAGTTTTCTTTTTTTATTAAAAATGTGAATGGAATTATTTTTCTTACATGTACGACATAAAAAAAATTCCCACCATAATTCAACTAAAATTATTTTAATATTATTTTTCAAGTGAATTTTCAGGGAAATTTTTCTCCTTAATTTTGTTAATTTTATTAATTTTAGAGAATATATTATAAATAAAAATTATATTTTATTCGAGAAGGTTTTAATGAAATTTAATGGAATTCTTATTCATAAAAAACAACCTTTGGTGTTTCTTATATATTAATATGGTTATAGTACAATGGTACCATCCTTATTATTTAATTTTATCAGTTTTGTTTATTTTTATGATTATTATGATTTTGTTTTTATGAAACCAATTACTTTTCCATTGGTTATGATATGATGAAATGATGAATTGTTTATAAAAACTATTTCATTTCCCTGGGTTATGCTAGGATGAAATGTTTATGAAACCCATTTAGTTTTTCCAGGGTTTTTATATGATGAATTTTTTATGATATTATATAACAAAAATGTATGGATTATATGAAAATAGGGACCAATATCTACATAAAATTAATGGGTAAAATATTTATATCTTATGATATAATGTTCTGAAACAAGATAAAATGCTTGATCTATTATAAGAAACAAAATAATGTGATTGATCCACTATTGGAAACAGGTGATGGTGTTTGATCTATTATTAAATTATAAATAGGTGTTGATACTTGATCAGTTATGATTTTATTGTCTAGGTTGTTAAACATGACATAGGAAATGGTTTCTATTAGTATGATGGTTCCATACTTATACGGCTTGAACTTATGGTTCACGATTGATTTATGATGATTTCTTAGTCTTATGGTTCATATATTTTGAAATGATAATGTTTTAAGACTTGTATCATATTTCCTTTCCATGATTGATTAGGTATGGACTTTTACATTATATTATAATCTCATACACTTATTCATATATTAGGATTTCGTATTATCATCGGTTTATGTCTTACATGTTTACCATTACTAGGAATATAAGACCACACTTTTTTGTGTTTCTCTTTCTTGGGTTATGAATAAAGGTTTAAGTAGGTAATTTCTATGAAGTGTACTAAGTCGGATATTTTTCATGGTAGATGTTTAATATTATTCGTGAAATAAAAATATTTTGTATTCAGTACCCAATGAAACTAATTTTTTTTATCCTATGTCATGTGTTTATGAAATCTATATAATATTCATCTATAATGATATGATATCTATGTCTAAAAATTCAATATTGATACATTTTTTAGACCCAATTTTAGTTAAACTTTAGAAACTAGGATGGGTAAACATTAGTTATATCTCTAAGGATATCTCTAAGGGTATGTCTGAGGGTTAGTCAAAGTAAAGAAAAAGTTCATGGAATTTAGTTGAATTATAGAGTGATTATTTTCCACGAAATTAAATATATGTTTGGACACTACAATTGGAAGTGGCTATATCATAGTTTCACCTAAGATTAATAACACTAAAAAGGTGACATTGAGCGAGAATCAATCACCACTGGGTGGTAAAATAATGGGCCTTTATCCCCATTTGGTTTGACACACCTAGGGGATGTGTTTTCGAATTTCAAAAACTCTTTATAAACCATCATGAAGGATTTGAATAATGACCATGAATGACTTAGGTTAATTTTATGGTTTCATATAATGTGTCAATATTTAGATATATTATAAATAATTTTTCATAATTATGTGTTTTCCCACTAAAAATATTGTCGATCACACTATTATTTTTGGTTTTATCCAATGGTGGGAACAAGAATGAACTAGGTTAATGTTTACTTTGGTAGACATTTTGTTGATGAGAAACCAACTAGGGTAATGAATGGAGTGAACGATATTATTATTATGCCTAATAAATTATTAGGTTATGTGATTAATAACTTTCACCTTAAACAACTATATCACCCACCAAAGATGAGAATGATAGAGTTCATTGAATGCTGGGGTGGTGGGATCTATAGAGGAAATAATATTTAGTTTCCTATATGTCAAGAATATCATAAGAATCACACAATGTAATGTCTCAAAGGAAGGTGATAATGTTTTATATGGGGAGAAAAAGTGAAGATACTAAATATTTTCCAAGGGAAAATGAGAAGGTAGAGTTACACAATGGATGGTAATAATGGTTTCTCTAAGGCATCAACAATGGTTAAATATTTTAAATGTAGAAAGTATATGCATTGTGAAAATTTATGTCCAAAGGGGAAAGCTTGATAATAAAATAAAAAAGGTTTCAAGATTAATTATCTTTCCTTACATAATGAAGTGACTACAAATGAAATATGAAAGGAATAATATATTAAGGAATAATATGATGAATCATAGTTAATGGTTAAAGAATGAAAGAAAATTATTGAAGTGTTTATGTATTGTAATTAAAAAATTATGTTATCAGAATCATTAAATATAAGGATTGTTCTATATAAGTTTTATATTAAGAATTTTCATAAATATGTTAAATTGTACTGATTAACTAGAAGATTGATCTAATGGTAAAATGATATTTTATGGAAAACACATGATTAATGGAAGATAACCATTAATATGTTCCAGATGTTGAGAAAATGGTGTTTGTGTGTATAAATAGATGATTTATACAGATATATTAAATTTCATAATATTGATAACCATGGAACTGATTAATGATTTATTGACAAAGTGGTTTATCCTATCATTGATGTACTTTACAACATTTTTGGATTTATATAAAATATCCAATAATTTTTTAACATATGTAATGAGAAAGATTGTATGTATTCATTAATTATTTATGATAATTATGTTTATGAACATTTTTCTAGGGGAATATATAACCTAGGTATTCTCAAATTTCTTATGTGATGAATAAGATAAACTTTAATATATTTGGGGGATTAATTTTAAGTTGATTATGTGAAATTTATTGCACTTATTTATAATTTTTTTAATATTGGATGGGTCTTAAGTTTAACAGTAACACCCCCACCCTAGAATCTGAGAGCTGCTGCATTACTTATTGCATTTGTATGATTACAATGAATTAAATTTCAAAGGAATGATCAGTTTAGTAGCCTTTAAAAACTATATACCTATATGTAACACATATTACATTTGGAAAGGTAATAAAATATAATATATAATGAAAAATAATAAACTGCTTCCATGAAAAAAAAATGATCTCATATTCATAACCTATAGAAGGAAAAAAAGTTAAAGGGGTGATCTCAAATGCTCAGTAATGGGTAAACAAAGTGGAAGCATGAATCAACAACATTTGAACTATAAGAAATTTGGAATAGTCAACATGGCATGGTGAATAAATAAAAAACACACTCCATTAATAAACTTAGAATGAAACAGAATCCATAGATTTTGTCATTGTGAAAACCTCATGGATAGTAATAACTAAATATTAATAAAGATAATTCTTATTAATTGTACATCATTTATCTGAAACATGACACCATTATACCATCCATATGATTTAAATAAGTTGTATAAACCCATCTAATTTTTTGAAACAAACTTGAAGGGTTTGTCGCCAACTGATTTGTCTCACGGGACTTGTCGATGCTTCGAGAGGCTATAGTGGGACCCAATCATCACTAAAATTAAAAATGAATTTTTAGAAATATATTTAATACAAGTACAATATGCCTTCTATTTATCTGTATAGATTAGAGGATACATATTCATCAACATCTCCATATTTAAAACAACATTTCAAATAAACATTGTATGTAAAAGTGTATACGGATTAAGAAAATAATCATATCCATGAAAACAGAATATGGATATATAAAATATTTATAATTTAAAATAAAAAATGATCTCAAATGGGCAGTGTATTCACCACAAAAGAAATATTAGATGCACAATACCAAGTATGTCTCAATGGAATGAAAATTGAGACAAAGTCTCTTACCTTGTTGTAATCAATTGAGTAATGTGACCAAAAATTAAAAACCACAAAATTAATCAAATAATTACATGAATATACAGAGAATAATGATAATTTATATCAAATATAATTACAAAATATACCACATGAATGAATTATGTGGAAAACAATGGAAATATCATGGAATTAAATGTGAGATAAGAAACTGCTTACCTTATACCAGAAGATGTTCTTGATTGATCTTAGTGACCTGAATAATAAAATTTATATTCTTTAATTAATAATTCCATAACATCATATACATTTAATTTATTTATTATAACCGTATTAGGTTAATTCATTTCCTTTTTGATGGGTTTAATTGGTTCAATTTTATTGTTTCGGAATCATTTTCTTCCTTGGTTTTCATGATCAGTTTAATTTTATTCATGAATGGACGTTCATTTGAAATGTGGTAAAACATTGAGAATTATTAATATACATTATTGGTGAAATTATTGAGATATAAGTGATATTATAATGATTTTGTGTTATATACCATGAGGATGATTCATTAGTTAAAACTTAATTACAAACGCTTGGATTAACATGGTGGTTTTATGCATAATGAACTTGTTTTGTATTATTATTTTATATTATGAGAGTGTAAGGATTATAGAAAATTGAACAAGATAAAATAAATATATGATCATTTGGGTCAACTAATAAAAAGGTTTCATGACCTGGAATAAAGATATTAATATAAATTCAAAACTTGTTGTCCATAAATGTGATAAATTAAAACATATCAGACAATATTTTCATTTTTAGTGTAAGAGTTGGAGGAAAATAGATATGATGATGAAATATTCCATTAGAATATTAAAATTGTTTTCCATATAAGTTAATTTAATGATCATAGTGCTTGGATGTGGGTAGGTGCAGAGAGATAAAAAAAGAATGGAAATTGTAAAAGAAATTGAATGAAAGTGGAAGAGTGGTTCACCTCTTGAGTACTCCTCCTTGATAATCTCATTAAGTCCTTTGTTTTATTCATTTTGGTAAGACCAAAATGTCTTAGACGTGGGGTAGTATATTAGGAAGATATTGTGGCATAATATAGGCAAGTCTTGAAGCTTTAGTGTTGTGGGAGGAAGAGTTGGCGAGGGGTAGTTTATATAGTGGAGGGGAGGAGGGTTTTCTTAACATAATAATTATTAATTTATTTTTTCTTCACCAACCAAGAAATAATGATTATTACATGAACTAAAATAGTTATCAGTTCATTTTTGTTCTAAATTTGGTTTCTTATATTACTCATGATGCGAGGAATAGTTAATTTAAATTATAATGTATTTATATGGTAAATTAATGTATTTTCTTATTCACCATAAATTCAAGTATTTTAGAAAAATCCAAAAAATTTACCCTTAACATTTTTCGACGTGTAGAATTCAAAAATGAAAATCAATTTTCAAAAATAATTTTATACTTTTGAGAAATTTAATTTTTAATTAAAATCATTATTTAATCAAAAAATACCAACACTTGAAATATTCATCTTCATTTTTAGGGTGCCTAAATTTATTTATACTTTTTGGTTATGGTTACCATTCATAATGTTCATATTAATAATCATAAGGGTATGTTACAATTCATATGGGTACGTTACTATTCGTAAGGGTTTGTTACTATTCATTAAAAATTATGTTGATTCTATCAGACTCCAAATATTACCCTGATCGCACCCATATATGTTCGTTTTTCAAAATTCAAAACACATAAGTGGAAAATTTAAGTTTAATGGATATTTTATGACTATATCCTAAATAACCAATTATTGTTTCAATGATACTCAGTGAATTATAAAATATAGGCTATGTAATGAATATAACTCATTTAAGATAAACATATCGTAAATTGTTTGTGGTGTTATATTATTCCCTCATTCATAAATATCATCATTAGAAATTTTCCTGTATAATGATCCCTTAAAAGATGTTGGTGGTTCTACTTCATAACATCCCCAGGTACCCATGTTTATTCATCCATTTTATGGTTTCTCTAAAGAACCTTTACTAGTCATGTTATTTGATTTCTCAATACCTACTCCATTGTGTCCGGAATCATGATAGGATCTTCACAGTATGACAAATTAGGTTCCATCTCTATTTAAATATATGTGAGTATATGTGTTGGGTATGGAATCCACTTCATTCACAATGACACATGGAACACATTATGTGCGTTGGAGAGACCTGGTGGCATTGCTAAATAGTAGGATATATCTCTGATCCTATCTAGAATTTCAAATGGTCTGATGTACT
This sequence comes from Viscum album, assembly GCA_963277665.1. Lineage (NCBI taxonomy): Eukaryota > Viridiplantae > Streptophyta > Magnoliopsida > Santalales > Viscaceae > Viscum > Viscum album. Next base: position 1,515,282,643 of record OY728156.1, on the reverse strand, counting down.
TGGGGCTCAGTATCACATTCTTACTGAACCATAAGACACCCTTCCATAAATATACTTTTAGAAAGACATGATCACCTACATGAAAATACAAATCCTTTCTGAAGCTGACAATTTAACTTTTTTGCCTACTTTAGGCTATTTAATGTGGACCTATATTTTCTTTACCATTGTAGTTTTCTATTCGATAAGTTCTGGGCCTATAAGTTTCTTCTCACCAAATTCATCCCAGAAAGATGGAGTTAGACACCTCTTACCATATAATGATTCATATGGCGCCATTTTAATGCTATAATGGAAACTTTTATTATATGAAAATTCCCTTATAAATGACCCTTCATATCTCTATATATATTTGTGATACCTGGGTGTATAGAGAAATTGGAGCTTTGAGAATTATCTAATAATTCTCTTTTTAGACCAGGTATTGATGAAACACATACCCTCTTTCCAAATTTCAGAACTCCATCATTAAACACAATGTCTTCCAATATTCCCCCCTCAATGGCTTTAATTTTTTTTTTGGAGGTTCTAATCCTCAGATTGAGTGCTTATTATCTTCTCCAGTAAGGATGGTTTTGCAATCATTTGAATGAGGAAGGTTGTTTCCCTTTCCATAATAATTACCATATCCATCTTCCATTGATATATGAATATATGATCTCTATAAATCATCATTTGGGTCAAGAGTACCTGATCTGTACTTATTAATGCATCTTCCAAATTATTTTCCTTTCCTGCGTGGCAGTGTGTTAAAAATCATAGCCTTTGAGTAACTCAATCCATCTACTTTGGCACATGATGAGTTCGTTCTGTATAAAAATGTACTTTAAACTCTTGTGATCCATTTATATCTCACATCATTCAATGTAGAGATAATTTCTCCATATTTTCATATCAAAGATTCTTAATTCTATCTCAAGACCATGAGTTGGATAATTTTTCATATGAATCTTCAACTGCCTTAATACAAAAGCAAAAACATTTTCATTTTTCATAAGGATACAACCCATTCCATTCATTGATGCATCACTGTATATCAAAAATCAATGATTTCCATATGTAAGAGTCAAAAATAGATCTTTGACCAATCATCTTTTTAATTATTTAAAACATTCTGTATATTCTTTCATCCATTCAAACCTAACCTTTTTTCGTGTGAGCTTGGTTAGCATATTATCTAGTTGGGCGAAATTCTGAATGAAACGTCGATAGTAACCTACTAATCCAATAAAACTACATACCACGGTAATGTTCATTGTCATGGACCATTCTTGGATTTCCATTATCTTTACAGGATCAACTAATATTATGTCCTTTGAGTCAATATGGACATGAAAAGAAACTGATTGAATCCAGAATTCACACTTTCTAAACATCCCATATTATTCATTTCATCAATAATTTTTCATAGTAATCGGAAAGTGATTCTCATGGTATTCACAGCTTTTTGAGTATACTAGTATATCATCGATAAATAACACAACAAATTCATCAGGATATTTTTTGAAAACACTATTCATTTGATCCATGAAAATATAGGGTTCATTAGTCAGTCCAAAAGGCATTACTGAAAACTCTTAATGCCCATACCTAGTTCTAAATGTTGTCTTTGTAATATCTTTTTTCCTCACACACAATTGATCATATCCATATCAAAGGTCAATAGTCCAAAAATATTGGTCTCTATGAAGTTAATCAAATAAATCATCATTGTGTGGCTGAGGATACTTGTTCTTTATTGTAATATCATTGACTTACCTATAATAAATGCATATCCTCATGAATTTATCACTCTTCTTGAAAATTAGGACATGGTCTCCCCATAGAGAAACAATAGGTTAAATAAATACTCTAACACTATGATTCTCTAGTTGTTTCTTTATCACCACTAATTCTATAGTGGACATTCAATAGGGATTTTTTGATATATGTCTTCCACCAAGAATTAAAATAATAAGGAACTCTAATTCCCCCTTTGGATTATTTCTAGGTAAATACTCTCGAAATACATCATTGTATTCTTTCACAATAAGTACATCTTTTGTTGGAATATTTTTTTCCTCACCCGGAGATATTTTGATCTCTTACTCTCCAATAAATTCATTCAGTAGATCTACTGGATGTGGATCTATATAAGAATTAGATGGTGAGTTTTCTGCTCTAATGGTAAGGTATTTTACACCATTACCAAATATTGTAACTTACATCATCATGAAATAGATCTTCTCAACATAATTTTACATCCAAATCATAATGTTAATTATATAAAATTCAGTCAATGGTTTGATGATAAGGTTAGAAAATTAATCACATTTATGTGTCATGAGGGGGACTGATCGATACTTATTTATTGCAATGATAAATCCCTAATGAGTTAAGATTGAAAACTCCTTTATTAAATCAAATTTGAGATGTATAATTTTATTGGAGAACTTGGAAGATATAAATGAATTTGATGAGACAGAATCAAATAATACATTGGATATTTTTAGGAAACAATTAAAGTACATGTCCCCACATCATTAGGAACCTTAACCTCAGTGGTTGTAATCGCATAATCTTTCCCATTATCCTATGGAATTTTATAAGGAATTTTTTTTTTCACTAAGAAAAATAATTTTAATAGTTTCTAATATCTCTAAAATTGTATAATTGATCATTATTTACTTGTTTCTTTCCCATGCATTCATTAGAACGATGAACCTTTTTTCAATACTTATATCAGACTCCTATTCCTTTCAAGCTTTTCCCAGGATGATTATTTCCACAGTTCTCGCATAATGGGAATTGCTTCACTTTTTTTCATCTTTGGTGATTCACCATTCCCATGGTTATCGAAGTACCAATTTTTATCTTGGTTACCCTTGAACAAATTTTTTCTAGACAATTCTTTCTCTATTTTGATGGAACTTAATAAAATTTCATTGTATGATAAAAATGATTGAAAGATAGTTACCTTTGAAGACTTGGCTTAAAAAATTCAATGAAATGATCAATATGTTTATCCATGTTAAGTATGAAATCTATGGAATACTAGGATAGTCTTGTGGAGGTAGCCTCATACTCTACAACACTACATTCTTACCTTTTCTTTAAGCTAGGGAATTACCTCTTCATTTAAGTTTGTTTCTCATGGGGGAAATATTTATTGAAGAATATTTTATTTAAAGTACAAAATTCCATATATTATATTTCTTTATACTCTATGGTATTTTGGATCAAGTACCACCATTGATTTTTATCACTCTTGAGGTAATATACTGCCATAACTGCATTTTCATTGTCATTGCATCTTAATGCCATGAATAGATTTTCAAGGGACTTGACCCAGTGCTCATCTACCACTAGATTAGTACTCCCACTAAAAGATGTAGGTTTCTGATTCCTGAAATGATCCAACACTAGTGTAGCATTTTTATTCCTCACATCCCGAGTAATTTTTCTTAAAATGTTCATGATGTGATTTTCTCCAACATTGACTGTGTTAACTTGTTCAGTGGATAAATCCCTATATTTTCCACGATTATTGATTCCACTTTTTCATTTTGGATTGATTTATAAATAATTCTATACACTATATTAGGTTAGGAATCATAGTTTATAATGTTTAATAGAAAATTACCTAGCATTAATTGAAACTCTATTTATAACTAATCTCATGAACATGGATTCTTTAAGGGAAAATTAACATTAAAATCCTTCATAATGGATTATAAAGGAAATGTGAATTATCCTAAGCATATCTCCTCGGAGTGTCAAACTAGGAGTTCTCCAAGGCCCATTTTCATGCACCAAGATACCTTGGGTCAAGCTCAAAACTCGTTGTTGGAGTTTTCCCTCCTTGGTACGTATGTGCCAGAGCCACTTATACTTGTTTGTATCCAAACATGGATGTATTTTTTTGAAAGATCCAAATAATCTATTTTTTACCAAAATATTGGGACGTTCTGGTGTGTTTATCCTCAAATACTACCTTAGGGATTTGTTCCATAATCTACATTTTATAATTTATATTCTAATATTTTTATTAAACTTCCTTTGGTACCTACTATAACACCCCAACCCCAGAATCATAGAGCCGATGTATTACTTATTACATTGGAATGATTACAAGGAATGAAATTATGATGAAATGACTATTTTAGTAGCCTTTATGAAACTAGATACATATATATAACACAAAATACATTGGAAAAGGTAACAAAATACAATACATAACAAAAACTAATAAACTGATTCCATGAAAACTCGATAAATGATCTCTTATTCCTAACCTGTAGAAGGAAAACAAGTCAAAGGGGAGAGATAAATTGATTAGTAAGGGTTAAAATTAATGGGATAATGAAACAACCACATTTTAATCGTAGGAAAATTGAAATAGTAAATATGTAATGGTGAATAGATGAAAAAAAGCCATTAATAAATTGAGAATTATATAATATCCATATATTTTTTCATAGGGAAAAACTCATTGATTGTAATAACTAAAAATGAATAAATATAATGCATAATAATTGGAAATTATGTATCTAGAACATGATACAACTATATTATCGAAATAATTTAATTCTATGGGTAGAAATACCTCTGATTTTTAGAAGCAAACATGAAGGGTTTATCACCAACTGATTTGTCTCATGTGACCTGTCGATGCATCGAGAGGCTATAGAAGGCCCCACCCATCCATGAAAGTCTATATAATTCCTCAAAAATAGATTTAATACAAGTAAATTATTCTTTATAAATATTATTATAGATTAGAGGATACAGATTCATCAACATTTCCATAGTTAAAGCAACATTCAAAATAAGCTATGTGTGTAAACAGGTATACAGCTTATGAAAATAATCATATCTATGTAACCAGAATATGGATATATAATATATTTACAATTTAAAATGAAAAATTATCTTAAATTGAATGTGGATACACCATATAAAAAATATTTGGTGAATAATACCATGTATGTCTCAATGAAATGGAAATTGAGATAAAGTCCCTCACCATGTTGTAATCAATTGAGTTGTATGACCAAAAATTAATAAACACCAAATGAATCATCAAATAACATTAATATATATAGAATCATTATAATTTATATCAAATATAAGTACATAATACATCACATTAAAGAAATAAGTGTCAGACAACGGGAATCTCACAGTATTAAATGTGAGATAAGAAACCCCTTACCTTATGCGTGAAGGTGTTCTCTTTTGATATTAGTGACCTGAATAATCAAATTTATATTCATTAATTAATAATTATTGAACATAATATACATTTAATTTAATTATTATAAACTTATTAGGTTCATTCATTGCCTCTTTTATGGGTTAAAGTTGTTCACTTTTATTGTTTTGGAATCATTTTATTCATTGTCTTGGATGATTTGTTTATTTGTATTCGTGAATGGAAGTTAGATAGAATTGTGACCAAACATAAAGAATTGATTATATATATATTAATTAAATAACATATATATAAATTATTTTATAATTATTTTTTTCTATATAAAATGAGTATGATTCATTAGATAAATGTTAATTACAAACACTTGGATTAACTTGGCTGTTTTGTGCACAATGAACTTGTTTTGTATTATTATTATATATTATGAGTTTGTAAGGATTCCAAAAAATTCCATAGTGTATATAATGATTTGGTTCAAAAATTAAAAATGTTTCATGACTATTCTTGAACATAGTAATAGAAATTGAAATCACATTCTCCTTGATTGTGATAAATTAACACTTCTTAGAAAATATTTTCATTTTTATTGTAAGAGGTGGGAGAAAAAGATAGATGGTGATGAAATAATCCAATAGTATAATAAAATTATAGTCCATGTATGTTAATGGAATTATCATAGCATTTTTATGTGGTTAGGTGAGGAGAGAGAGACAAAAAAGGGAACCTGTAAAAGAATTTGAAAGAAAAGGGAAGAGAAGTTCACCTCTTGAGTACTCCTCCTTGATAATCTCTTTAAGGCCTTTGTTTTTGGCATTTTGGAGAGAAAAGCTGGTCCAGGACCTGGGGGAGGAGCCTAGGGAGGTATTTTATCAGAATTTAGGAAAGGCATTAATCTTTAGTGTTGTGGGAGGAATAGGGGGTGAGAGGTATTTTATATAGTGGAGGGGAGAAGGGTTTTCATAATATTATAATCATTAATTTATTATTTCAACACATGAGAATAAATAGTGAGTATTCCATGAACTAGAATAGTAATAATAATAAGTGAGTTCTTAATTTGTGTGCTTATATCACCCATGATTCTAGGACTAGATATTTTAAATTATAATTTATTTATATGGTAAATTAATGTATTTTACTATTCACCAAAAAATTTAGTATTTCAGAAAAATCCCAAAAATTAACTCTAACCATTTATTATCTTGTAGAATATGAAAATGAATCTAATTTTTTTTAGAACAATTTTCTACATATGAGAAATTTAATTGTTATTTAAAATCATTATTTAATTGAAAAATACCACCACTTAAAATTTTCATCTTTATTTTTATGGTGCCTAAATTTATTTATACTTTTTAGGGTAAGGATATCATTCATAAGGGTAAAATTACTATTCATAAGGGTAACTTACTATTAATTAGGGTAAGTTACCATTCATTAGGGTATGTAATTATTTACCAAACATTTAGTTTATTCTATCTGACTCTAAATATCACCCATATCCCAACCGTGTATGTCCATTTTTTAAAATTTAACACACATATGTGCAAAATTTATGTTGAATGGATAGGTTATGAATATCTCTTAAATAAAAAAGTGTTGTTTCAAAAAACCTCTATTATTTTTTAAATATAGGATATCTAATGAATTGAACATATTTAAGAGAAACCGACTATAAAATGTTTTGGATATTGTATTAACTATTTATGGAATGGTTTAGTTTGAACTTTGGATGAGGTTCTATATATTAATTTACTATTTAAACATATGAATATTATGAACATTGGATAACCTATAATATAAATTTTTAGCCTAGATTATAACTAGAGATATAATAAATTTATTATCATTCATTTATGAATTGCATGATTCATTAGTGCATCAGGATTAAATATTTAAACTTCATTTTGTGAAATAAGAGATGAAGTGGAAGTTGATCAAATAACAACCAAAGTATGATATTATGATTAAGAAATATAAGGAAAAAAAGTAATTATATTTACTCATTTTCTCTTTCTTTATAGTAAAAATTCCATCAACTTTAGGAAAAAGGATCTTGAGATAAAAATGTGGTATAATTAATTTAATTTTGGGTGAATAAATGGTATTTTCATCATCTCTTTATTTTTTGGATTTTTTGGTCATTAAATTTTATGTAATCATTCACATAATTGTAATAACTGATCTATGAAAATTACCTTTCTTCCATTTTAATGACTTCACTTCTAAATAATGTTTTCCTATTTGGAAACAATGTTTTGTGTCATTTCATATAACATTTGTATTTATCTTTCCATTTATTTTTAAGTAAAAGTATTATCAACCCATTTATGATGTGTATTTTCTATAAAGTAAATATAATATTTCAAACCCTTTATTATTGAGATCAATTTGAAATTATGAGGATACAATTTTTTTAAGGAGGGTAGAATATAACACCAAAATATTTTATAAATTACCTTTTTCAAATAAATTTAATTTATTTGATAGTTTAAACTAAATTAAACACATTTTTTTAATAAAACCAATTATTATATATATATAGGTCCTCATAAATACAAATTTATTGATTAATTCTTATTAATTAAGAACAAAATTTTCATTAAAAGTTGTTTTATCTTCAAAAATATGTTTCCATTCAATTTTATTTTTATTAATTTTATGCACGTATAATATATTTAGTTTTTTCCAGTTTTAATAATTTTATTTTATAAAAATTATACCATTTTTAATAACATAATATCAATATTATCTTATGATGTGATTTTTAGAATTTTATGAAAAGTATTGGTTGTTAATGAAAATGTCATTTTTGTAAATATTATCATTCCATCTTATTAAATAATGAAATTTACAGTAAAATTGTACTTTATATTTGTTTATAAAGTGACATTTGGTCTATTTTATTATAATAATATAATTAATTTCATTTATATCAGAAATTTGAAAGATTTTCGTATAAATCTATATTTATACATAAAACATATTTTTTATAAATAATATTATCAAGTGCAGAATGTTTTTCCATTATCATAAAATAAATGAACCCCTAATGAGGAACTATATAAATGAAATATTGATATTATATATCTATATGTATTAATTAAAATTAATATAATGAAAACTCTTAGTCATATAGATGATATAAAATTATTTTTTCCTAGATGAAATTCATTTTCCTCAGAACCATTTAGCATTGCATTTTATATAGTTATTTACTATTAGTTTTTCAAATATTAAGAAAATTTACTTGAATCAATAAATTTAATTTTTTAAATTATAATTTCAAAATTATCTTAGGTTTAATTTTTGGTAGTTTTTCGAAAACATTATTTCTTTGATGAATACTGAAATATATTGGATTTTATGGAAAACTACATTTATGTTTAAAAATATTTTGCGGTTCACTTTTTATATTGAAATGGTTTGAAAATAAAATTAGATTACTTATATTATATTTAATCCAATTAATTCATTGGAATCAAATTCACTTTTTCTTTTGACATTAAAACTGTTAGTACTTTTGACCAATTTTCCTTTGGAAACCCATTTTTCATCACGTTTATCAATTTACATTTAAGTTAAATTATTCCAAATCATTGAATAGAACATAAAATAATGTATTAAATAATTTTATTAATAAAAATTAATTTTATATAATATTTTTCAAATATTTTTTGTCAAAATTAATAGTAAAAATAATGAAAATTAATTTTCACGATTAATGTTAAAATGGGATTCCCAAAGGATAAACTAAAATATATGTTGTAAAACGACCTAAAACATGTTTAAATCTAATTTTATAGAAATATTGAAACATTATATCATCTAATGTATGATAATGATTCATTTTGGGTCCTTTTCCATGTTTAATATATGTTTAAACCTTTTTATTTTCGTGAATTCTAAGTGTGTCCTCTCCCTCACTTATAAAAGGACACCCCTGTCATCTCCTCTTTGCACCTCTAAAACCTATTAGTTTTCTATATAATTATCCAATTAATTTCATTAATTACCTTCTAATATAATAAATCCTTTTTTTATATTATTAATCTTACCTAAGAAGGTTTGTAGTGAAAACCTAAGTAGGTAATCTGTACAAGAGGTAGCGTTCTCAGCAGAGCATTTCAATTTTATTCATTATTCAAACTATTTATAATATTAATAAATTATGATGATATAATTAAAAAAATTATATGTCATGTACGGATATGTTAATTTTTAATGTAATTACCTAAATATATATCCTCTTCCATTAGGTGGGACATGAAACTGTCGATCGTGTGTAGAAATGACTATCGCCTCAGGAAGCAATGTGATTCATACTTCACATATGATTTACATGAATGGTTATAAGTATAGCTTTAATTAAAATATGATATATATATATATATATATATGACATGAAAATTATTCTACAATTTTAATATATTATTTACATTTCATTCTTCAAGATGGAAACTATGTTTAGGCATATGTATAGCCCACCATCTCTGTGAACCGTGTAATTCATTTTCTATCTCTAACATTAATGTATTTCTCTAATTAAATTTATAATAAAAAAAATATAATATTTATATCATGCTAAAAATTATTTAAATTAAGGAACCATGATCAGAGTAAAAGGACCTAAAACACCAGACCAAAACATATATGAAAAATGAAGCATTTATTACCCACACCCTGATTTTAACAAAGGAATTTTCAATAAACATGTAATAAAATTTTATTAGAAGATACTATATTTTATAATAAATATGATTATAGTTCACTAATATATTTATAAAATAATATATTTATTATTCAAGATGTTTGGATGTTTAAAAATGAATTTGAAACATAAGGAAAGGGACTTATGTATGAATTATACACCAATTATTTATTTTGTGTGGTGTATATACTACTCATAAATGTGTTTTATGATAATTATAATGATAATTATGGGATATAAATATCCATAAAATTTTATTTTTTCCATGGGGATTATGATTCAAATGTACCAAAGTGGTAATGGTTTTATGTAAAAATTATATTATTTATCGGGATTTTATTGATTATGTTTGCAATGATTAGATATAATGAAGAACCACTCAAGAAACACATGAATTTTATTATAATATAGTGAATTCATGAAGTTAAATGTTTTATTTTCACTTTCCTCTTTTTATGTACTCAATATTCCAAAAAAAAAATAATTAAAACCGAAATTTATTACACTCTATGGTCAAAAAACCCTTTTTCATAAAAAACCAGGTTTTATAAAAATTATTCCTAATTTTTTACCATTACTGAATTATTATATAAATAAACTTACACCCATGTTTTAATTTTTACCAAAAAATTAATGAAATCTTCATTTCATTTTCCAAATGAGATATTTTAGACTTTTGGACAAAAATGTTAAAGGAATGTTTGTTTTAATGTGGATGACATGAATTGAATTTTCTACCATCATGATCACTAAATTATTTGAATATTAATTAATAATTTTACAAGGTCATTTTCAAATAAAATTATTTACATAAGTGTTGGATAAATTTTATATTTTAAAAAATATATTATAAATTTAAAGGATATTTTTCTAATGAATTTATAAATGGTATTTTATGAAAATTCTATTCATAAACAAAAACAATCAATATTGTTTCATATAATTTAAAATTGATATGATCTAATAGTACAAATCTATAGTCTTTATTTGGATGATATAGGTTTCTATTTATGTTTATTATGAAGAGATGTTCAGTAAACTCATTCCTTTTCCATGGGTTATGATATGATTAATTGATGAAATGTTTATGAAACCCGTTTATACTCCTCAGGTTATGCTATGATGAAATATTTATGTATCCTATTTCTTTTTTTATTAATAATGATTTGATAAATTTTATATGATCTTAAGGCACAAAAATTTATGGATTATATAATGGGTGGGACATATATATCCCTTCAATATATTTGGTAATGATTTATATCTCATGAGATAATGATGGGAAAGAAGTTGATGTGCTTCATCTTCTATGGGAAATAGGTCGATGTGATTTAACGACTACAAGAAATAGGTGATGTTTCATAATCCATTATGAAATGGGAAATAGGTTTTAGATCCTCATATGATATGATTTTATGGTCTTAGTTGATATCCTTGACATATGAAATGGTTTTTATACATATGATGGTGTCACACATATAGGACATGAACTTATGGTCTATGATTGATATATGGTGATTGCTTACTACAATGGTTTAGGAATTTTAAATTTTGAACGTTTTATTCCATGGATCATATTTATGATCTATGATATATTAGTTATAAACTTTTGTTGTTTTTATAAGAATAACATACTAGTATTATTATCTTATCCATTAATATAATAAATGATTGATATCTTTAATATTTACCCTTACTGAGCATCTTAGATAACCATTTCTTAAGTTTAATTTTCCTAGGTTTTGAAGAAAGGTTTTAGATGGTAATTTCTATAAATATTATTAGGTAGGATGATTTTTATGGGATATGTTTAAGATCCATCAAGAAATAATAATATTTCATATCTAGTATCCAAAGACTCTAAACATTTACAGACCTCAGGCTAGTATTTATGAAATATATTGAATATTCATATATAAACATGTAATATCTATGTATGAAATAACTGGGTTGCTACACTATTATTCATTTTTTTAATTCCTAAAAAAGGGTAGATATGCATGAAGTTATGATATTAAATCACGTTTTCTAGAAAATTATTATATATCTTTTCATGTTGGGATTTTTTTAAATTGTTTGATAGAAGGGATGTTCATAAATAGAATTATGGGTTAAATTGTATTTTTTCAAAATTTTGGTTCATTGTTATGTGACATGTTGAGTCAAACCATGAGGGTCTAACTCAGATTTTTATTATTAATACTTTTTGAACCCTCTATCACATAGATTTTCTTCTTTCCTCTCTTGATTTCATAATTTCAGTGGTGAATTTTTGGATCCCTGGTCATCTTAGAATATCCATTAGAAAATTATAATGATGTGGTGATCCTATAGCGCTCTATGAGTATAGATCCACGTTACATTGAAAATGTTTTATGAGGTGGTACCCTTTTCTCATCTCAAAATCCATTATCGTAAGCCATAATTAGGTTTCTAACTATTGTCACATCATTTTTTCTGTATGATATAACTAATAAGTAGACTTATTTTTCTCTATAAGAAGGTTCTTTTTTAGAAGATAACCCTTATTGGTTATTTTTTCTATTAGGTATCATGTTATTGAATCTTCCTACGAATTATTCTCTACATCTCATGATTTGATTGAGCAGAATCCACTATCCATTATGATGATAGTTTTAATTGTTGGTACTCAGAATTGGAGGAAAATTGAAGATATTATAGCATGGGGTTGAAACAATTTTATTTTCGATATTATGTTGTGTGGTGTCTCATTAAGGTGTGACATTTTTTATCATGCTATAATGAAAGGGTTTCATTAATCCCCTTTTACATTGATGGGGAGGATCAAAATGAAACAATTTATGTTGTTCCCTGACCCCCCTTCTGATGGTTCAATATGTTATAGTCAACCATACATAGGGATCATGGGTTCTGAGTTAATCTCACATAATTATTATTTTTTCATAATGGTTATGATTGTGGTATAGAGGTGATAGTTGAAATGTAGATAAAATAAATATTACATGGTGATGATAAATATACACTTTTTTATGATGTGAGGGGATTTATTACTTCATTTAACCTATCGGCCAAGTCTTTTGGTATGATCGTATATCTCATGTCATGATTGTGTCCAACACTAGAAAGAAAGAGCCATCATGATCCATTTGTGAAAATAAATCGATCTTTTCATCTTTATGTTGGATTATGGAATATATAAATCATATCCCCTGAATGTTTCTATATATAGAAGGATGGTGTGATCCATTAAACCACCTGAGGCATTTATATTATTTTTTGGTGGGTTTAGACTTTATCTCCATAGATATAATTATGGGGTTCAAGAATGATGAGAAAATAATTTCCCAAATTTTGATATTCCCCTACATATGTGTTGATAATAAGGCGGGGTTCCCCTATAGGGTTTTGGAGTAGGTACTCAATCGCATTAATAAGTTGTAGGTCCTCTACAATTTAGCCAAGGATTTGGAACTCCCTTTCACCCAACAAGGAATATGTCCAAAATAATGTCAATTTAACTTATTAATCCCTCGATCATGATCCCAGGAATCATCGGAGTAAAGGTACTCTATTTATAGAGTAAGATACTCCATCATTCAATAAATTTGTTTTAACATGAGATGGTTCTCCATCATGGGCTTGGTTATCCATTGATTAATACTTATCATGGTGAGGCATGAGTCCCCCACCATTCTTAGTTAGATGAAATTGGTTTAGTTTATCATGTTTGCTGAGATTCTTGGTTTTCTCAGGGTGATTTATTTCCATTAGAAGTTGGGTTTCAAGTGAGTGGGACATGGTGTCCCTAGTTCTCTAGATTAAAATCATATTTATGTTTTCCTCTTAGTCGTTTTATTCATTAAGTGTATTATCCTTTAACTTTTTTGTTTTGTGTTGATTTGATCCTTAATTGATTCCTTTGTTTTTTTTAAGGTGTTGTTCTATTTATGTATATATTAAACCCTTCATACAAATTTTACCCAAAAATTATTTGTATTATAAAGATGAATGATAATGTGATGGTAAATTTAGTGAAAATTATGTTTGTGGTGAAGGATATTAATGGGTAATAGTGGTGGTAGTAATATATTATATTTATCTCTAGTTCAAGTTCATTGCAAATATCCCTTTACCTAAGTTACTTTCGGTTATTTTTCCACTGGTTTTGTTGGGAGATTATTGTACCCTTTTTATTTTATGGATTATAATATTATTATCCTATATGCATATTTGAATTTATTTCATGAATTATATATTATATTGTGTGTTATTTTCATTTGTGTATAATTATATACTATGTAGAGATAACTGTTTGTGTACATGTTTATTATGATAAGGTCTCCCATCATGTGTGATGTGCCTACTCAATGTTAGTCGACATCCCTGATATTGATGGTGTCGGTCTTGGGAAATCAAACATGATGTACTTATATCCAAGGTGGGATATTGGTGGGATGGGATGTTTCATAGTGGTATCATAGTGGGTTTATCTTAGGGTAAATGTTTGGAGTTTGGGGTCTGATAGATTGTTTTGGGGACTTAGTGAAATGGTGTAAAGGGTTTTTGAGTTCAAATTTAAAACTAGAGAACCAGCTGTTGGTTTAAAATACGATTAACCCATTCTCTATGACTCTAATAACCCACTTTTTGAATCAAAACTCTAAATCAATGTTTGTAGTGAACACGTAAATGGTACATGAATAATATTAGGATGGATTATGCATTTATGTTTCCTTCTTGAGTCAGCTCCCTAGATATGATTTAATGTCCATGGTTTATCTTTTTTAATTTATGAATTATCCACATACATTGAAATCCTAGGACCTGAGGAAGGGTCTTTATGTGACTATTCTTGTGATTGATCCTTCTGTCATCAACCATCTATGTTATAAGGATTCTATTCAATGTCTAGACCATGATAGGTCCCATCAAGTGAGTGGGGATGAGTATCTCCACCCATATTATTATGATAAAATCCACTAATCATATCCCATGTATACATACTTCAAGTTTTACACAAGTGAATAATTCCAGGGGTTAGGATAAGGATGCACATAGGTTAACGGTGCTTCAAACGTTTAAATATAAAAAACCCCTACATTCTGAGGCAATACTAACCCCAAAGAAATGGAGGATTGTATTGAGGTGGTGATTTAGGTGTTCCACCTTGTCTGGACACCTTCCAGTCATATGGGGGTGCTAGTGTTCGACATTCTCCATGGTGCAGTGAGCCGCTGGGGTAACATGATAATGTAGACACCTGAAGAGGTGTCTCTTCCATGGGATGATTTAGAGAACCTATTTCATGAAGAGTATTACCTATCCATGTTTTTGTAGGTTTACATATATGAGTTTTCAAAGCTATAAAAGGGTAGAATGTCTATTTTGGAGTATGTTCTGATGTTTCATGAACTCATTAGGTACTCCCTCACCATGATCCTTTATGGATTCTTTCAAAAAATATATTTTTTCTTTTCACATGAAAATTAATATATTTCAGAAAAATAAAAAAAATCACCCTTTGACAATTTTTAAATGTTGATTTCAAAAACAATAATAATTTTATCATACTAAATTTACAACATATTTAAATTTAAATTTTTATTTAAAAATAAAGATTTTACAAAATAATTTCAAATATATTTTATTAAAATTATTTATATAATTTCTTTGAGTTTTTTAATCATGGTACTTATATATTAGAATTACAATATTTTTATTTAATTATATTACTCATGATAAATATTATTTCTATCTATTTTTTTATTTTGATGAAATATTACTATTCCATTAGTCTGGTTACAATTCCCAACAATAAGGTTTCAATTCCCAATTGATAGGTTACTATTCCAATGGTCACATTACTTTTACATTCTATAAGTAAACCATTTTTATTTTACTAAATATTAACTAAACCGTGTTACATAGTTTTATGTTTTCAATTTCTATAATGTTCATTTTGGTACAAATATTTTGTTTCTTATTTATAGTATTGTTCTTTAGATGGATGAATCTAAATGATTAGGCTGATCCATTTTTCCCATTATTGTTTTTATATTATATATTTTTTTCCACTTATATTATTTTTCATTTTTATGGTCTCAGACTTTGAGTAATTTAAAATTTCTCATTAATTAAATAATTTGATTTTATTTTATTTATGTGTTGTATGTTTTTAATGATGGATCGAAATAGATATGAGATGGAACAAATATAGGAGGGCGTGATTTTTATTTTTTAAAAAAAGTCTATTAAAACCATTAAGAAAGGTTATTTGTTTAATACAACATAAACAATTAACAATTCCACTTATTAAATGAATAAACAATCAAACTAAATATTTATCTAATAGAATTGTAATGATACCATAGGTTATAAAAATGATTTTATTTAGGTTCGATACAAATATCATAGTAACATAAATTGTAAATGATTCTACCATACAGCGTATATAATCAATAAAAAATGTATAAACTTTTATTAAAACAATTACAGAAGAATGAAATTACAAAGAAGATATACAAGGATTCTTTTTCTATTATAGTAATAAGTGGAAATGTAAATGGTATTATAATTATTTTATCCGAAAGATTTGGCTACCCTTTCACCTAGGATAATAGTTATATCTCACCAACATCATTAATCCTTCGATATGATGATCAGTATATCCATATTTCTATCCCCATAGGCCCTCGATTTTATAGGTAATCGATACCTCTGTCTTTCAAACACATGGAATCCCTCGATATGATTATCGGTTTCACCTTTTCCTATCTCTGGCATCCCTTGATCGTTATCACCTAATCAGACGCACAAAGAAAAAACAGAGCCCTTACTGAAATACAAAAATGAATAATGAGACATTCATGTTTTGTAATTTAAAGGCTTTCACAAAAAGAAAAGAGAATACACCCATACTCTATCTAGAAATTGGAAGTAGTTGAAGAAGTTTAAGTTATTTTCTCTGCTTCAAATGACCTCTTATTTATAAACCTTAGGTTCTAATGGTCATATTTTCTCCAACGGTCATATTTCTCTAGAAAACTCATAGGTTATTAGACACCTGGAAATTTGAGGGACATATTGAAACAAAACTAAATGACATCCTTTTAATTAGTTTCTAACTAACTTTATGACATCGTTTTGGTTAAAACAATAGATATATGAAAAAAATAACAAGAGTAAAATTATTATGTGTTTTGATAAATGAATAAAATCATGCATGTGATAAATGTATAACATGAGTACAATTGATATTTCTGACAAAATTATATGTATGAGTAAGATTATTTGAAATTATTTAATGAAAAATACTGATACAATGCAAAGTGAGTAAGATGGACATAGACAATATGATAGAAAGAGTCAGTATAATAGACAGAATCTATACAATAGATAGTGTTAGTATGATAAACATAGTTAGCACAATAAACATAGAAAACATATTCAATAACCTTAATTTAATAAATGAGTATAAAGAGTTCTATGATTTCAAAAAAAGACATAAAATTCAAAAGAATACTTTTGACATAACAATCTCCCCCCTTTTTGGAATGCAAAAACACAAATTAAAACTAGAAAGGAATACTTATCTCCCCCAAGTTATTAAAACTCTTCTGAATAGAGAAATGAATACGACTAACTCCCCCTTAGGTATATACTTTCTTATGAATTGTATTCATATATATTTTCCTTTATTTCAATTACTCATTTCATTAATGATTTAATTTTGAGTAAAACATTATCGATTCTCACCCTTTGTAAGACTTTCTAACCTTTTATAAAACATTATCCCCTTTATGATTTATAAAAATAATGGGGTAGTTTTGAGTTGCCTAAAAAGGTTGTGGTGAAACAAAAATTAAAAACAATGTAAATTCAAACATAAAATGCATTACAGTTTCGAAAGTTTATTTAATTTTAAAAGACATTCCACAAAGATAGAAACCACAAAACATTAATTTCATTTCTCTTTATATCTCTTTCTAGATCAACACATGAATAATAGACTTCATCTTCTTTATCTATTTCTTGTCTTATGATATAGGAACTACCAGAGATTTTATAAATTCTTGTTGGTTTTCAAACAATTGATCCTATTTTTTTATGGTGTCTTCTTCAATCGTGATCAATTCTTCTAGAGTACCAATTCTATATTGGAAACTCTTATTTTATTGAATCAACATAGTATTATTTTTATTTCACAAAAAATAATCTTTTTATAAGGAAACATTTGAAATCTATGACTTGGAATAATTCATCCTTTATTGAAACCCTTTTAAGAAAAGATCATCAGCATCAATGTTTTTGTGAATCTAATTCTATCTGCCAATTGTTTCCTTATCTATGTTATTTAAATATTAGATATATTATTTGAAAGATTCTTTAATTCCTAAATTGATTCCTCATTTTCATTCACTGAGGTTTCTATTTTGTATGAAAAAATTTTCATCTTGTTGCAGGCCTTCTTATGAGAAATAGAACTATCACTCAATACTTTTAAATCGTCTCCTAATGCATTACTCTCATTATGAGGTCTCTTACTGTATCAACTTTCTTCTATTGATTCTCTGTAATGATTTAATATTTCCTTCTATTTTGGTAAATTAAGGAAAATTATTCTCAATTATTCTTAAAACAGGAACAGTGTGATCACTTTTCTTCAAATTAAATGTGTGTTATGAATTTTTATCATTATCATATTATTAAATTTAATTAGATCTGCTTATGTCTTCATGAGGTTGTTATCTTTTTTACTTTCCCTTTTTCCTTTTCAAACAAATCATGTTCAACTTTGTCTCCGATGACAATTACTTTCTCGACATGAGACCATTGAGCCAATTTCTTGACTAGAGAGAGAATATTTATGATTGAGTTTCTAAGGGTTGAACCAGTGCTTAATCCGCATGAGGATTCTATAGTTTAATTCCTACACAATGTTTTTTAAGAGAATATTATTCTCTGCTTTTCTTATAACTTTGAAGGTATTCTATAAGAATGTCCTCTTCCTATAATTCACCTTCCTATTGTGAAGCTGATTGAATAAATTCTTGCACTATTTATCCCCCTTTTTCTTTTTTTGGAGATGTCTATATGATCAATTCTTGTTGAACTTCTTCTTTTAGTTACGAAAATTCTAACTCAACACTTTTTAGAATTTTTTCAATATCAAACTATTTAGATTTTATTTTCAAAATATTCTTCTTCATCTTACCATATTGTCGAGTATCTTTTATTATCATCTTCTTGGATAGAGTTTTAGTTGGATAAGACCAAAATTAATATCATTTTATTTTATTTGTTTTGTATCTTTTCTCCAATTTTCTACAACCTCTTTACTATATTTGGTTTTCTTCTTGGGATTTACACAGATTTGAGGATTTGAATTTTTAGAGGCTACAATTGTTGGATAAAATTCTATTAGAAGTGGTGATGATGGATTTAGTGCCAATTCTTCAACATATTTGATGAATAGTTTTGACTTTTCATCAAAAAAACATTCAATTTCTTTATCGTGTACTTTATTATCTCAAAATCCTTCAGCTCATTCAATTCTCCTTTCACTATAATTTTGAAAAAAATTAAACATTCAACAATAAACATTTTGAAAATTTTTGGATGCATGATATGATGAGACTTAATTTCTCCAGACTTCACATTCTTGATTGTTTCAAAAATGTAACCCATGAGATTTACCTTTCTTGTATTTACAAGATAATCTAACATAAAGTTTCTATAAACCTTAAGAGTTTGTCTCTCCCCATTCCTGGGAATTAGAAACCCTTTATCCAAAAGACAATAAACTGGTTGTCTGTAAAGAGATTGGATACTTTTATTTTCTCATCATTGATAAGAAATAGTGACTTTTCATCTCTTTTCATATTAATGGTACCAACATCCTTAGGTACCTTAGGATAAGAACAAAAGGAGTCACCATTGGTATGGATATTAAAGAAATGTGTTGCTTATTTTACTAACATATAAATCCTTCTATCATAAAAATAAAAATTAATCAGCATATCCTTTTTAAAAGACATAATATTGTAGAATTTTATGACCTATTCAACAAAAACTGGATAATGAGATATGGGTTTCTTGACACAAAGATGTTCCAAAACTTGGAATAAAATAATCCTTTTGATTGTTGAGTTATAACTATCTATGAAATCTCAAGAGACTAATTTTTATATAAAGAAATTCATTAATTATAATTTCATTGAAGGCATAATAGTAGGATTATTGGTATAATACTGAGACATAATGTTCATTAGAAATAGAAATGATCATACCAAGTCTTAAGAAGGGGAGTAGTGCTTCACCAAGAAATATGAAGAACCAGAGTGGATTCGAGGAGGGGACTTCTCTATTTATATGCGAATTTGAATGAGCTTTGGACTTCTACGTTTGATATTATAAGATAATGAATCTAATATTAGAGAATAAAAGATGTTTTTTCATGAAAATTGAATTTAAAAAAAATTAAAAACTAAAATTATTAAAAATGAGAAACAATAACACAAAATAAAAGCAATAGAAAAAGAAAATATGATATAACTATCATAGATTTCAAGTAATATTTTGGTTTCATATTATTGTGATATTAAAAACATTTTACAATATAAGAAAAAGAAATATTTTAAATAATTAAAAGAGAATACAATCAAACATCAAACAGATGAAAACTAATGTGAATATGATTAGTTGTAAGGATGATGGAAAACAAAGTCATTAACATAGGTTTTAAAGATGATTGAAAACAAAATCATAACCATAGGTTTTCAATCCTATATAATCTAAGTCATTACCATATGTTTTCAAGCCATTGGGAAGACTTTATGGCCAATAGTCTGAGTTTTAAGCAGATAGGAAGAAACTACAAACTAACAAAGTTGAGGCTGAATGAAATAAAACAAAAAAAAACTAATAATGAAACAAATATAATTATAACCATAAATAATTAAGGTAAGATGAAAAATATAAGATAAGAATAAAAAAATTAAAAAATTATTAAACAACAAGGAAAAATAGATTAAATAATAAACAAAAGAATTTTTTTTGTCCCAAATAAAAGGAGTGTTTAAATGAAAGGAGATTTATAAATACAAAAATTAGATGTGAATGATTATTTTAGTGTAATCATTCCTAGATTCTGTTTAATAAATTCAAATCTATCGGAAGGTAATAGTTTTATAAATATCAACATGTTGTACTTTCATTCTGAATAATTTTTAAATGATATTTCTTTTCTGTGTGTGATCCCAAATAAATTGATACCTAATATTTTTGTGTTTTGCACAAGATTATGGTGCATGGATTTTTATTAGAGCAATGGAATTTTTTTTGTCACACAATATTTTATTTTTAGAAAATCTCATACCACAGTCTATGTGTCTGTGTTGCATCCACAACACTTGAGTGAAACAACTTCCATCTGCAACATATTCAGCTTTAGGAGTGGAGAGTGAAACTGAGCCTTGTTTATCAATGAAAAATAAAACTAAATAATCCCCAAGAAAATAACATGTTCTAGATTTACTTTTTCCATCCATTATACAACTACCTAAGTCAGCATCCAAAAAAATATTAAATTCAAACTCATTTCCAGAAAAATAAAAAAGGCATATATATAATGTTACTTTTAAATATCAAAAAATCCTTTTCATCGCATTTAAATGGGTCTGTTTTGGATTTTATTGTCATCTAGAACATAATCCTAAAAAATATAGTAATTCTTAAGGACTAGCTATTATGTATAGAAGAATTCAAATCATACCTCTAAATTTTTTTGATCAACTGGTTGCCCAGCATCATCAAGATCAATAGTGTTTGAGATTCTAATGGAAGTACTAATACATGTTGTATTGTCATACCCATACATTTAGAGTAAGTATGTGATATACTTATGTTGAGATATATAGGTACCTTATGGTTATTGAGAAAATTGAAAACCATGAATGAATGTTAATTCACCCATCATACTCATTTTAAACTCAGAATTCATCATATTTGCAAATGAATCTCTTAAAGACTTTTGAGTTGATTCAAAAATTATCTCATCAACATAAATTTGAACAATCGTAACATTTTTTTAATTTCTTATAATAATAGCTGGATTATTTGTTCCCTTAATGTAATTTTTTTGTAAAAAAATCATTTTAACCTATCATACATAGATCTAGGGGCTTGTTTAAGTCCATATAGGGCCATGGTAAATTTATAAACATATTCATGAGGGTTTGTATCTTAAAAACTAAGGGGTTGGTCTTCATAGACATTTTCTTAGACATATCCATTAATGGAACAACACTTGATAACCATTTTAATGATTTTTAAATTAAAGAAGTCTACAAAGGTTAATATAATTCTAACGGATTTGAGTCATTCTACTGGAGCATAGGTTTATTCGTATTTTATCCCTTCTTGATGATAATATCCTTTATCACCAAGTCTATATTTTTTTCTTATAATGATACCATTTTCATCGCATTTGTTTAAAAAAACCCCTTTTTACTCCAATAACAGATGTATCCTAGGGTTTTTTAAACATCTTCTAAACTTTATTCTTTTCGAATTCATTTAGTTCATATTGAATTGCCTTAATCCAATCCCTATCTCCTAAGGCATAACTTGAAGGTATAGATTCAAATTGGGATAGAAAAGAAATAGCACATGAGCCTCAGCCCAGTTGGTGAGGACTCTTAATGTTCATCCTGGTGACCTGAGATCAAATCCATAGAGGGACTTATTTTCGGGTCACTACAGTAGTACTATAGCAGGTACTGTAGAAGGAACTATTGCAGTACTATAGAAGGTATTTTTTGGAACTATAGCAGCTGGGATTATTCTTCTGTTTGGGCCTTTGGGCCACTGATTTGGTCCCCGATTCTTTTAAGGCCATCGGGCCACCTTTTTTGCAGATGAAAAGAAAGCAACCAACAAGGAACAAGCTCTAGAAAGTGGATAAGCAAGGATCTTTCACCAGAGTAGAAGATATATGAATTGTAAGAATGAGAGGGTATGACACCTACCATCACTACAAGCCTGTGCATGCATAGGAAAGCCTAGCCAAACAACCATGAAACAGTGGAGAGATAATTTCACGATGAAGATAATGGTGAGGAGCAATGCCAAGTATTTAGTCTAGGTTGTATGTAATGTTGGAGGCCCATGGGAAATAAATTCCTCTATAGACAACGTTCCATTTAATACGTACTCCTATAGTCATTGTAAGGGTTCCACCTCACCCCTTGAATGGTGTCTTATCAAAAATTATTAAAAATAAAGGCCTTCGGGCCATTGGATGAGGATTGAAAATAAGTTATAGTTTTTATTTAAAATAAATATATTGAAACCATATACTTTGAATTATGAAACTTTTGGTTTTCAGCCTTTCCACAACTCATATAGAGTTTTTTTATGAAAAGGTCGAATTAAAACTCAATTTATAGAGTAACAAGAAGTAATAATAGCTTCTTCTTAGAGATTTTTTTCAAATGATTATTCACTCAACATGGTTATTGTTATCTCTTAAAGAATTATATTTCTTCATTCAACAATAACATTTTTCTTAGGAGTTAATGGTGTAGAAAAGTTTGTATTAATACCTTTTTACAACAAAAAGTTTCAAAATTAGAATTTAAAAAGTCTCCACCATGATCACTTTAGAAAGTTATTAAGGGTAGGTTTTTCACATTTTTATCTTAATAAACAAATGTTTTAAAGGGAAAAAATCTTATAAATTTTTAGTGAGAAAATACAACCATGTAAATCTAGTATAATCATCAATTAAGAAAAATACATTGTACATTCCTTTAATACATCAACATTTTGTTTGAAAAAAAAGATCCATGTAGACTAAATATAATATATAGATAGTTGTGACCTCACTGATTGATTTAATACTCCACTTATGTTGTTTTCCATATTGAAAATGATCAAAAACTTTAGCGGAATAAAACCTAAGCTCTGGTAAATCTTAAACAAGCCCTTTCTTAGGAGTTAATAAAAATTTCAAATATTATATTTTCCTAGTATTATATGCCATAACAAATATTTGTCTTCCATTTCAATTAGAAATGGTAATTTTTGGCTCCTAAGGTCTTCTAAGTTCAATGTGTAAACATTTTCATGAATTTGACCAGATAGAATGAATTCATCCCACAGATTGTGATCTATACATTTATCATTACTAAAATTTACATGGTAACCTTAATCACATAATTGAATTATGATTTTAAGGGTTTGCGTAAGACTATCAACCAAAAAGTCATTATAAATCAGAAACATTCCTAGGAGAACAATATTACCTATACAAAAAATCTTCCCTTCAGCATATTCATTGAAGGTAATTTTTCCTTTTTTCAAATTTATAACTTTTTCAAAGAAGTTTAGGTTTATAGTAATGTGCCTATAACATCCACTATCCATGTGACATGTATTGTTATTATTTCTTGTTTTGTTTTCCTGAAACAAAAACAATTAAATTTTTGTAATGAAAACCTATTTGGGTTCGGAAATATTTTAAAGAAATTTTTTTCGAATCTATATTTGTTTTGAAAAGTGAAATTTGTAAAAACCCCAAGAGTGTGTTTTATTTAATGGAAAATTTCATTCTTAATCAACACCACATTAAAATTTAGTTCAGAATGAGGCACATTGGGGAACAAATTATTTATTAATAAATACTAGTTTTGAATGAGTATTACCAATTCTAGAACGATTCCTGAAAGAATGAATTTGAGAATACATTTTATCAAAATCTTTCCTTCTATTAGTGAATTTTGATTAATGTTTCTTGAAATAAAAAATCTCTGATTTTTTTCTAATGACCAAGTTATTATCCTCATTTTTATTTTTTTAGAATTAATTTTTTCTTCTAAAATAGTTTTCTTATAAATCATGTTACCAAAATCATTAGAATGTTGGTTATTTTCAAAATTAAAATTTTTCATGGTTTTTAGAATAAAATTCATTCTCAAGAGTTTTATAATCAATATGTTTAGATTGATCTGATACTTCTCTTATTAAAATATCTATCGTTTTATTTTCTTTTTCATGTTTTCAATAAACTTTACAATTTTCATTTTCTAAAACTTTAGAAAATATGAATACCTTTTCATAAGAAGGTAATGTATTATCATTATCTTATGAGGATGTTTCTACATTAGAAGAATAATATTTATTAGGATAATTTTTACATAAATACATGTTAGTAAGAGGTTCAGCACTTTGAACCTTGGGAATAAATGAATGATAACTAGTTTTTGAAAAGGGACCAATGTTCTTATGATTTGAGATATCACTATCAGAAGAGTCTTAAGAAGCATCACCACCACTAGAACTACAGGATTCATTTACCTTCAAGACATTCTTTCTATTGGACATCCAATATTTCTTCTTATTTTTCTTTGAATATCATTCTATTAAATCATTTCATTTCAACATAGGACAATCAGGTCGAATGTGTCCTTCACTTTTACTTTCATAGCATGTGACTTCATAATCATTCTTGTCCTTGTTACCTTAGTAATTATTTTTATATATTTATTGAAAATCCCTCTTTCCATCAATTTTATTCATTCTTCTAGCTAGATTTTCATGATCATTCTCTGACTGCTCAGTATCACTAGATTATGATAAGACTTAAACCTTCCTCTTACCTGAAATAGTTTTCACTGGGGATTGAGCCTTGGTAGGATTTGATGTAGAAGTGAATGATACTCCACTATTCTTTTTTCACTTTATCTACAACTCTCTTAAGTCATCATTTATATTTAAATACAGTTCTAATGAGATCATCAAGAGTATGATTACTAATCTTTTTAGACACATCAACAGTGGTCCTCTTATAATCCTATTCATTTGGAATAATATCAATGATCTTGTCAACAAAAACAATTGTATTCGGGTAGAAAAAAATATCAAAGTAATATACAATGTAAAATATTCTACCATGTAAAATATATTTTCAAAGAAAAAAGTATAATATTTTATAAAAACACTTTCAAAAGAATAAAAATATAAAGAATACATAAAAGGATTCTCTTTCTATTACAATAATCAGCTAAAAAGTAAAATGTATTAAAATTCATTTATCCCAAATAGTAGGGTATCCTTATACCTAGGATAATCGGTGTGTCTCAACAACACTGGTAATCCCTTAATATAATGATCAGCACATCCATCTAGATATCCCCACAATCTTGTGATTTTATAGGTAATCAGTAAATATGTCCTTAAAACACTTGAAATCCCTCGATATAATGATTGGTTGCACCGTCTACCTATCCCAGGAAACACTCGATCGTTATCATCTATTCATATGCACAAAGAAAAAACAAACCACTTATTGATATACAAAAACTAAGAATGATCAATTCCCATTTTTTAATTTCAAGGATTTTGTATGAAGATGAGAGAAGTCACACAACATATCTCAAGAACATGGAAGTAGCTGAAGAAGTTTATGTTATTTTATCATCTTCAAATGACCTCTTATTTATAGGCCTCATGTTACAATGTTCATATTTTCCCCAACAGTCATATTTATTTAGAAATATCGAAGGGATGTGGACACCTGGCATTGTAATGGTCATATTGAAACAGAAAACCAAACATCATTTTTATTAGTTTTTAACTAAATCCAGGATATTTTTTTGGTTAAAACAATAGATATATGAAAATTATAATAATACTACAATTAGTATGTGTTTTTATAAATGAATAAAATAAATCATGTGATAAAAGTAGAACATGAATAAAATTAATATTGATGATATAATTGTAAGTATGAGTAAGATTATCATTATATATGTAATGAAAAATGCGGATATGATGAAAAGTGAGTACAATGTACATAGTCTGTATGATAAAAAGAATCAGTACGATATATAGAATTAATACGATATACATAGATAGTATGATAAAAATAGTAATTACTATAAACATAAAAATCATATTCAAAGTATTTAATTTGAGAACTAAGTATAAAGGGATTTGTTATTTAAATAACAAAAGACATAAAAATAAAAATAATTCTTGTGAATTAAACTATAATATTCTATTGTATAATATAATACACATTTAATTTAATTGAAAAAATATAATTTATAAACAATGGGTTGTTATATTCTTCCCCCCTTTATGAATTTCATCCTAGAAATTTCATATCATATTTCATGGTGGAGAATTGATGAGGTCACTTCTATCTCATTGTTTCTATTGGTTCCCATATCACCTCTTTATACCTATAGTTCCACAAAATTACTTGGATAAGGTGAGTTTATTACATAGAACTTTGTCTCTATGGTCTAATATCTTTAATGGATTATATTTATAAGAGAGTCCATTCTATAGTTATACCAAAAATAGATTCAGTACATGTGAGGGATTGGGTATATACTTCCTTAGTACAGATACATGGAAAACATCACAATCATGAGCCACATTTTGTGGAAGTATAGGCTGATTGGCCACTCCACCTACGAGATCAAGGATCTCAATGGGGCCAATTTAATTAGGGCTATAGTTTTCACACATATCAAACCACATGACTCTCTACTAGGTTGATATTCTAAGTAAAAAATTGTCTCCCATATTAAACTATGGTTATCTTCAATGGTTGTTAGTATAGCCCTTTTACCAACTATGAGCAGATTTTATATGTTATTGGATGGATGAATCCTTATTTGAAATTGTGTGCACATGGTCATGTCCATATATATTTCCTTCACCAACATTATCCCAACAACTAGGAGTTCTACATTAACTCCCATATATAAATTCATATAGGGAAATTTGAATACTTTGGTGGAAGATATTTTTGTATGAGAACAAAAATAATGGGAGATATTGATCCCACCCTCCTTTAATTCTCATTGAGCAGGATCTCAAAACGGCCTTGAGTGTCTGAATAGTCTTTTATAGTGTCCATAAGTTTAAGGGTGATAGTTCATGCTGCAATTCAATTCAGTATTTTGTGCATGTTGAAGTGCTCTTTAGAATTTAGAAGTGAACCATAGATCATGATCAAATATGATCAAAAGTGGAACCCTATGTAGCCTCACCACTTCCTTTACATATATCGTGGAAATTATTTTCATTGAGATATTTTATCAAATAATGATGAATTGGGAAGTATTAGATATTTGATACACCATAGCCTATATTGTATCATATCCATTGAATGTGTTTAGGATACTATTGAAAAAGTACATAGTGACATTTTCCCATTTCTACATCAGAATAAGAATTTTTTACATTATCCCCTTAAATTTCTATCACTTTTATTTAACGTTATGACATACAAAACACATTGATATATTATTACCAATCAATTTTTTCATGTTTTTTGATAAAACATGTTCTCAAATACCATGATACATCTTGGTACTTCCATGATGGATATAGAAAGATAAACGTTGTGGATTATCATATATCTCCTTCTATATCTCATGTGATGAAGGTACACAAATCCTAGTTCCAATATAAATTACACCATCATCATCAAAATGTAATTTATAATTTTGGACACCAAAAAATGCATTCCATGAACTTTTCCTTATAATTCATGATTTGATCCTCACATCAACAGCGAAGGTCATGTTTGAGTAAAAATGTGTCTTAACGCTAAAAAGTGTAAGTTGGATTTACTTTTATAGAAATAAATCTCCCAAATTGAGGGATGGGGATTCCTAAAAAATATTTCCCAATACAATGTAATGGGGGTGAGATAATCCCTTTGGTAGTAGCCCATGGATTTGTAATGTGATGGGTGGTTATATGTATCGCAACCCAAAACACCATCGACCCAGCCCGAATATCTCTAAGAAGAACCCTCCATTTTTCATGGGAATTAGTGGCGGTAGAGAAGATAATACATAGGGGTCTCAGATAAAAGCCCTAAACTGATCCCATGTAATATTGAGGTGGTGCATCCTCAATGGTATTGATCATTTGGTTCACCTAATTTGTTCACCTAAGTGGTCCTGCATGCACGTAGCTTTCGCACTAGAAGGCTCATTCAGGACCTTATGTGCAGTTCTAAAAGATCATCCACCCATATATGAGGATCCTATGAATGAAAACTATGTTAGTTACATACATATGATACCTCCTTAATCTGGGTTCCCTTGTTTTCCTATAACTGGGACACTGGGATCATAAATTGAAAGACTAGAAAAATTGAAAAAATATCAAGAGATATAGTCACACAACCCTTTCACTGATGCCCTAAAACATATTCTAGGTAGCCCTATAAAACCTAATATATTATATAATTAGGGGGTATATTGGGATAAAAGACCATCCATGGTCTTAAACTCCCAATACCAACATAAGGAACCCCTCCCCCTAGATAAAAATGCACTAGCATGTAGGTCCCTCCCCAAATTCAGCACAAACGCAAGACCCTTCCTAGGACACCTTAGGAAGCCCTTGGTTACAAGATCCAAGAATTTACCACGTTCTATTTTCTAGGTTTTCCATCACTAAGGAATATTCATCTAGTTCATGCCTGCCAAGTGCGATGAAAATTTAGTTCCTACCAGGTCTACGAAGTGTGCAACAACCCATTCTTACCAAGCATTGACCTACACGATATGCCTATTATGCCATATTTCTAGCCACTAATGGGATGGTTCCTCTTCCTTTGGATCTCTCATCCAATAGAGACCAAATTAAAGCCTCCACTAAAGCCCCAATAATTACACAAACATGGATATACACACAACAGTGTGTCTCCTATTCTGTTATGCATTTCATTTGGTCAGAGGTCTCCCATACTTGCCTTACCTGAAAGGATCGGTACTCGAGGTGCATGTAGTTATACATCACATCAGTTATAAGGATTATAACCCTAGGTTTATTTCTAATGATCTAATGGTTATATACATGGGTATATCTACTTTCACTTCCTTCATCATCTCTAGGACAATGGACCTCCAGTTCCTGGCATGGAGGGATAGGATCACATTGTTTTTCCCTTTGAGGGTCAACGTCTTATCATAATCTCTAATTTGGGTATAAAATTGATGTATCCCACCATGAGTAAGACCATATCATTTATTTTAGGGTTGTATCTTGGAAGGTAGTGGTAGTTAGTCATAAGTTACTATCCTGGTTACCAAAATGGGATAAGAGATGGGAATATAAAATACTTTTCTTCTTTTCACAAAGCCTCAACCTTTTCCACTAGTGGAAGAATGATCATGCAGTTTTTCAAAATTTCTTTTCTACTTGTTTCTCAGATCTAAGACAGAATAACATGGGCTTATAGTTTGTATAAAATCAATCCATCTACACATTCAGGTGCATGTCTCAGCAGAGAATCTTTTTCGAGATCATCATCCCTTCTTCCTTAAGAGGGACTCTATAGGTGTGGGTCCTCAAATCCATGTATCCTACCAAAAGGGAATTTTCATTATGGTTGTAACCCTTTAAATAATTCCTTGATCTAAAAAGGGGAAATATTACTGATTAATAATTCCAAGGGATGTAATCATAAACTGTGTATTCCTAGAAATCATCTCTTAATCCTCTCAAGGGTCCATATTCCCTGTGAAAAAACTTTTAGAGGACCTCCATAGGAATGGGTCCTTTTAAATGAACTATGTGGGATTTGATTCAAATAAAAATGGGATATGTAGGAGTCCTCTAAGAGTTTTAAACAAAATACCCAAAAATAATCCATAATTCTCTGTAGGACACATTCTTGGTTGAGTACTGTCAAACCTAAAATCCTGCTAACCTTTCGGGTTCCTTGGGAGGCCTGGACATATGACCCAAAACAAAATTTGGATAGGAAACCTTATCAAAAATACACATTCTACAATACATTAAACAATATGGTTTGGTCTTTTTACATGTCCATAAAAGGTATGATGGGTCCCATTAAGTGGTACTAAACTACGTGGGTTTTGATTCCTTTCACAAGGATACATAGGAATCCCATCTCATTGGAAAAATCCTAACATCAAAACAAATCATGTCTCCCAAGATGATGATAAAATATATAGTTAATTAATGTGTTTTTTAAAACTATAATCCTAAAAATAAACAAAAAAGAATATATAGTCTATTTATAAAAGGGTACCTTTGACAGAGAATATCACATATATATAGATATCTACATCAATGAAGAACATCAGATATATACATATGATTCTAAATTCCATGCATAAAAAAAATTGATTGTTAGCCTAAGGGAAACCCATGTTATACATTGTAATTAATAAAGGATTCATGAATATGTCCTAAATATTTAATAGAGTTCTTGATTAGCAAACAATTTCTCTCAAAATAGTGTGATGAGACCAATTTTGATCCTATAGACCAATATTATTCTCTAAGTTTCATTTGACCTATTTCCCAGCAAACACATAACTTTGGAATGTAGGTCCATGATACATATTGAATAAAGGAACATTTGGGTGTTTCTGGATCCACAAACAAAACATGTCAGAATCTATTAAAAAACTGTGATCTTAGCATTAATGATTATGTGACTATTCAAACCTCCACAATCATATAATTGAACAAAAAAATGTCAAATGGTTTCATCAAAAACAATTATACCTCCATCTATTAACTATTTCTTTCTTCTTTAGAAGATCTAAATCATCCCTTTCTTCTTCCTTGATCTTCTCTTGGATAGATGGTTAGGAAATCATTTGGGAAAGGTGAGAAGTATTTCATGAAGTTATGATTTTCATATCCATCCTTTAAATATCTATTAAGATATAGTATTTCTCAATCCATATGTTGGATAATGTAGCATGTTCTTTCTTTCTAATAGAATCATTTACCTTGTTTACCATTCCCATATGGTAGTGTATTGGGAAACTATAGTCCATGGTCAGATCTAACTATATTGTTTGATCCATGTTGAGATTCTTTATGTGAAAATATACATTATTATCTTTTGAATCATATAAATTTCACACTTTTCTCCATATAGTTATTATCACCAAATCATCAAGGAAAATATCATGATTTTAACTCCATATGATGCATCAGGTATTTTTGATTGTGGATATTCATCTATCGTGAGGTGTAGTCTATCACATTCTAATTACGATTGATTACACAACCAAATCCTTTATTTGAAGCATCCCCATGTATAATAAAATCTTCTTTACTTTATGGAAATGTAAATATATTAATTTTGATTATCCTCTTCGTAATCTCGTTAAATCATTCCTCACATTATTTCATCCATACATACTTTACCTATATCTATTTTAACTTAGTTATAAGGATTAAAAATAATGTGAAATTTATCACAAAACATTGGTAGTACCCTACTATGACATGAAAACTATGTATTTCTATGACACTATTAGGTATGGGCCATTAATAAATTTCTATTGTCTTTGAATGGTCCATAGAAATTCTATCACTTGTGATCACGTGGCCCAAGAATGTGACTTTTTTGTATCCAAAAGTCACACTTTATGAACCTGAAATACATTTTATCCTTCCTTAATTTCCTATTATAATCCATATATATTCTTCATGCTCATAATTTCTCATTGATTAAATGAGAATATCATCTATAAACACTACTAAAATTTTATTTTAGGTAGTATCTAAAGACAGTATTCATTAAATACATAAATATTTCATGAGTATTAGTAAGTCTGAAGGGAAAAAATATGAAGTCATAGTTCACATACCATTCATATTCGGTTGAATTTGGGATATTATTCTTCTTCAGATTTATCTAATGGTAGATAGAATGAATTTTTATCGTTCAAAGTTATTGAGATCCTTGTAGTTGATCAAACGAGTCATCAGTCCTTTGTAGGGGATACATGTTCATTATAGTAATGTTGTTAAGTAACTAATAATCAACAAATAGGCATATTGATCCATATTTTTTCATTACAAATAAAATTGTCACACCCCTAGGTTATTCACTAGGGAATATGAACCATTTAACCAAATGCTCTTGCATTTTATTCTTTAATACCTTCAGTTTGATCAAGGACATCCCATAGGTGAATTTAGAGATAGTAGTCGATCCAAGTATAAGTTATATTTAGAACTATATTTAATGATATTGGGGAATTCTGGGTAACTCATTAGGAAATACTTCATCGTATTCAATCATAATGGGAATTTCCTTGAGGATGAAACCTTTCTTTCACTCAATCATTTGGGAAAGGTATTTTTATTCCTAGGGTATCAAAACCCACACCATTGAGGTAATTTCAAAATTAGATACATGATCTTGTTTACATCTGTAGTGGATTATGGGATGGGTTGGAATGTGAAAATAGATTTCTTTTTTCCTTAGTATTGATGTGTGATCTACATAATTTTATCTAATCCATGACCAATATAGAATTTAATTCCACAGGGGGATGTACTATAATATTAAATGTGATTATATTCCTACATACACTTACATGAAGAGAACCCAACACTTGGGTTGTGATAATTTTACCACCAGGTGTTTTTATAGGTATTTACACATAAAGGTTTTGCAGTTTCAATTCAGTAGTTATAAAAGTCATTTAGAATACAAATGAATTCATATAACTAGAATCAAATAAAAAAATTTCCGTTGTTGATTGAATATGAAGTGTACCTTCTACGATTTCATTTTCACCCTCCAATTTAGAAGTAGTGATGAAATAAGAAATACCTTTTTCATTTGTATTTGGCGGTTATTGATGATAATTACTCTCAAGGACCCATTTTTTTGTTCACTAGATTATATAGTTCCCTTTATCCTTATAATTGATGTATTGCACTATAGGTGGTGCATTATGAGGTTCATTCCTTTACTCCATCATGATGGTTGGATTATTCACATTTATTAGAAATTCATGAGCTTGGTGGACTTCTCTAATAGACTTAAAGAATTTCCCCATCCCTATATGTAAATTCTCTTGATGTTTACTCCCACATTATTGACATATGGGTGGTGTAATACTCTTTACGCCTTTTTCATTTGACCCCCCAGCTTGAAACTCCATTGTTCTATTATATTCTCTATAACCCTGGGAGAATTAACCAAACTCCATATCTAATTTGAAAACACATCAAAATAATTTTTGTAACTCCCAAATTCACAGAATGATATAGCCTTTCAATCATTCATAACCACTAAAAAATATTTTAATTTTGATATCATTGTTGATAACAAAATTTGAGGTGTATCTTGAAATCCTTGTGAGGTTTTCCTCATAATCCATGAAAAGATCACCTTCCCTTTAATTCATTTATATTATTTCTCTCACTATATTCATTCAAATACTTTGATAAAAATACTTGTTAAGAAATATTTTCCTAAATTCTTCTCACTCTTCCACTTCCATTTCATCCTTAGACTTAGTGTACATTATAAATGACCAGCACTAGCAAAATTATCCATCCGAATGATTGATGGACAGATTCACATTCTTCTTCTTTGAATAGTATAGCATAGAAAATATACATTCTGTTGATTTAACCTATTATTCCACCAAAAGTGGATTGGAAGACCCACTAAATGTTGGAGGTTGTTTGTTCCAAAATGAATCAATGGAGACTTTATCCTTATTGGGTGATGGAAGATGTTTCACATGGTTTATGTTATTTTTCATAGCCTATGAAATCATGTTAAGAATTTTCATAAATTGTTTAACTCCCCCACCCGTGACATTATGTACTTGGTTTAGAAAATCATTTCATTGTCCCTCACATAGTTTTTTGGCCTAGTTTCTTCTGATTCCCACCAATTTCTAAAATAGAAAAGGTTTAAACAAAATGTAATTCAAAAATTCATGAATAAATAATTTATACTTGTACACAATTAATTTTAATGGAATATAATATAGGATACTTATGCTCATCCTTGTTCTAAAACAAATATTATTGGATGTGTCCACGTACATAGAATTATCCTAATGGATGTCGTTAATGGTTTCTAATCATAATTTCCAAATTAAATAATCATGCCTATGATACCAACTATAGCGACCCTAATTTTTATTATATGACTGTTACATCAATTTAACTATAAGTAACTCAATAGTTATACATTCAAGGATCTAACTTTTTAGTAACTTGTGAAAATGAAGATCATACATCACTTGTAAATAATAAAGATTAAGTATTTGATTAATGACTTATTCTTTATCCTTATTAAACATTACATTATCATTAGTACATGTTTTCACATGAGGATATACCGAAAATGGGATATAAAAGGTTATTAAGGGGAGTAATAACGAACAAGAATAAATAAAACATGGGTGAGAAAAATCTACATTATCATATAATAATCATTGGATCATCATCAACATAATCATGGAAAATTTCGATAGAGGAATGGAATTTTAAAATAAATAACAATTAAACATCATCATAGTTTTCAAATATTACACATTGTTGTGAATAAATCTAATATCATGGTAATATAAACTTTATGTGAAAAAATCATAACATCATCATTGTTAACGAGGCTAACATAATATGCCATGTCCTTTTTACCCATAAATTCATTATTTGTTACATAGTAATAAACATAATAAAACACATAATATCAATAATACTAATGTATTTGGGTAATTAATTACATTATATAAAATAAAAATAAGTTTTACATCGATATTATTGAAAAATTCTTTAACATGATCATAATATTCCATCATTCTTAAAACATCATGGGATACCTAGGGTCATACATAAGAAAGGGGTGAACAATAAATCTCTATAAGGGAATAAGAAAATTACCTAAATATAATATTTTATGTTTGGAAATTTGATTTTTAAAGGAATATATTATGGCTTAGAATCATAAAAATGAAATAAGAGTTATTATGGTTCATGACAACATACAGGCAGCATGGGAATATAGAAACAACATTAAACCTGAAATCATAAGAATAAGTCAAGGTTAACCACCAAGACGTCATAACATATTTTTATTAGGATAACATAATTTGAACCATACATGTAATCTCATGAGACTAAAACATTACCCAATGCATTAAATTGTTTTTTGGTTTCACCCATCATAATCATATTGTGTATAAGCATAATTGTTCTATATAGATCACATAACAGAAAAATATATTTGATCAAATTTAATACCATTATTCAGAAATGTAGGTTGCATACATAAAATCCCCCAATAAATTATTTATATTACAACTAGGTGGATATACATGAGTTGAAATTAGTATAGGTATACACCTCAAAAATGTTCTCATGGAATATCACAGTGACATTTTGGCAACGTAATGAAAGTACATAAAGATTCCTAACATGGTTCAATGAGATAGAAATGGATATATAATCTCTTGGAAGTGAAATGGAAAATATGAGGGATATAAAATAACATAATATATTATTAACCACTAGGAAGTCATATGTATTATACATGTAGGGAACTTGAATAAAAACTTAGTTTGAAAATTTTGCAGGATAATTTCGGAAGCATAACATGGGTGCCTAATAAATAATATGAGGGATTAATGAGAGTGAAAGGGGTATTTAATCACATGTAAATAAAAATATTATTATGGTTTATGTGGAATATCATAACCCTTTAATATTAATTTGAAGAAAAAATTTATTACATAAATAAGGTGCATGAATAAAGAGTGAAAAGAGAGTATCCTTTACTAACATTTTTCATAGTAATGGCTCGTGTAACTAATATATTGATAGAGGATAAATGAAAAATAATTATTAATAAATTAATTTCATAGTATATTGATCTTAATAAATTCAATAAAGCATAACCTACTGATATTTAAAAGTCTAAATACAATGAAGGTTCTTGAATTGAGAAAGAAAGAGAGTGGTCCCTTACCTTGATAGGGTGATTCCAAAAGCTTGGGAGAAGATTATTGAGAGATTGGGAGAACCATGAGAGTAATATAGAGAGTGTATGTATGAATAATGAAGTGATCAAAGGTTTTTTAGTGAATATTAATGGGATATTATATGGGTTTATATAGAAAAGGAGAGGAGAGTTCTTTATTATTTTCCAAACATATATTTTAGACTCTATATAGTAATGTAATGAAAAACAAGAAAATATATACTATTCTTGACCATGGTTACATAAAAATATGAATATTTTTATTTATTTTAGAAGTCCTAATTACTAACTTAAAAAAATATTATTCTTAGTGATGTGAGAGTGAATCATTTTTATAAATAATTTATTTTCAAACATTAAAATATAATATAGGTTTTGGAGGCTTCATAAAGGCTTTCTAAAATTAATAAATAAAACTAGGGAATTTTTTTTTAATTGGGGAACATATATTTGTTTCATTCATACACATTATAGAATTTATTTCATCAACTTTGGGTCATTATGGTGTCATAATACCCCCAGTATATTTATTCAATATTTATTTTTTACCTGAAATTTTATCTATCTCGGAAAATTATAAAAAAAATTATCTCTTGAAAATTTCAATGTAATTATTCCATTTTTTTATCTTTTCCAATTAAATTATAAATATGTACTTTTTTACTTTTAAATTAATAATTGACATTTGTTGAGGAATGTTGGTTTTTTTGACAATAACAATTTTGGAACCCTTATAAAAATTACATTTCTCTAAATAAAACATAAAAGTTCATTTATATTTAATAAATATTATCTAGTTATATTATATTATTAATATATCATTTCATTTTAAAATTCATTAAATTTTCAAACAATAATTTCTTAATTGAAAATGCATATTACATAAAAAAATACAATTTTTTTATAATATAAAAACATATACAATGTAATTATAATAGGAGGTAAATATATTCATTATTTTATAAAATATCCACATAAATATATTTTTATAGTCTTGATACATATTCATTTATTACACTAATAAATTCCCTAAGGGTTAGGTATCTGATGATGATATTTTTATATGCTGGTTCAAATTATATAGTTTGGGTCGTGATCTTGATGATCTTGAACATCTCATATAAATGGTTTCTCTCATGCTTTAGTTGTTCAATATTGGCTTGGAATTGGTTAAGTTAAAGAACATTGACTCTATCTGTAACACCCCGCGATTTTATGAAAAATATTCTTTTCATTAATATATTGTGTTGTACGCTACACCAAAAGGAGCTTGCACAACACGCATCCTTGACTTGTCTTTCATTACACGCAATCGCGACCTTCCTCGATAGCGTGTGTAGTACGCAATACCGAGTTTCACTAAACAACGATATGCTATGAAAATATTATTAAAACTAGTCGTTATGAATCGTAATAACCACTTTTTAAAATTTTTTAAATTTTATTTTTCAAAATGGAATTCATTTTTGGATTTGGAATATCGAAATTAGCTTAGGGTGAAATTTTGGTACTTTTCGGATAACTTTCATATTCTGATGAATAGTGAAAATTACTAAATTTTAATTAAAAACAACTTTTTTAATAGAAATAATTAATAGTGATAAGTTATTAATTTGAGTGGTTTTAAAGTATATTTAGAATATATTTTTACAATTTAATACAATGTTGGTCATTGGATGTAATTTCACATTTAAACCAGTTATAAACAAGTGTCAATCTTTTGATAGTTATTATCTCTTAAAAACACGCTATTTGTTTTGACGACAGGAATTAATTTTTAAATTAGTTAATGTAAATGATATGTTATTAATTTTATAGAATAGACATCATTTTTTAATTCATAATATCAAATATATATTAGGCCTAATTTTTGGTATTTTTCTGGAAACTTTCATTTTTTTATGAATAGTGAAACCACTAAGTGGTAGTTAAAAACTGAATTTTTTATAAAACATAATTTTACTGCTTATGTGAGTGGAATTTCGAAAATCCGAGAGACACGGTTAATATCAAGGACTAAAATCTGGTTCAATGAGATGAAAATAATTTTTGGTGAATAGTAACTTTTTACTTTTTTTACCACGGTTAAAAGTAAATAGTGTAATTAACAGTAAAAATGATATTATTATTAACCTAACACATGTCCTAATTCTATTGGATAAGTGTAATTCTACCAAAAACAACCTTAGGAATAAAATAAGACCATTTAAGCCCACATGGATTAGATTAGGACATTTGTTATTAATTTATTTAAAGAATGGTTAAAATAGTAAAAATCAAAGTTTAATAAGTAAATCATTTTTAATATAGGGTTATACATAAGATAAATTCAACTATAAATATTAATAAGAAAACTGAAAAGCTTTCCTACATTATGGTATTTTATTTGTAATTTTTAGACATTAAATAATTTAATTTATTTATTACACAACAATGATGCAGTAATTATCTTATTAATGAAATATTGACATAATTGATGTTATAAATACCCAAATAAATGTAATTTGAGACTTTTTATGAATTAAACTAATTTTCTAGGTTAATAGGACATGTTATTATTGATTTAAGAAACTTGGTTCGAACTAATCATTCTTTTATGAATTACACCAAAATCAATTACTAAATAGTGTCAAAATTTACATAAAATTGTTTTTAAAAACAAATTATATTATTAATTGTTATTTTATTCCTAAAAATCTAAGGTTCGGCCAAATGACTTAGATAAGGTTATATATATTAATAATAAACAACTTGGGGTTCGTTTGTCTTGATATAGTAAGTTTATTAACCTTATAGTGTAAGAACACAAGAAGACACGGTAATAGTAAAATTATTTAACTTAATGTTAAAACTAAATGATAAGGTTAAAATAGCAACCTAAACTTGTATAAATTCTATTTGATGAGAGGATTTCGACCCATCCCCACCTTAGCTTATAAATAAATCAATTTTGAGCTATTTAAAACCAAAATTAACTTAATAAGAAAATAATACTTATAGTTATTCCAAAGGTGCCCCTCTCCTCCCTTATAAAAGGGCACCTCCTCCCCCTCTTCCTCACACCACTTTGAGCCTTCAAGATCGGCCAACCCCTGCCAATTTCTCCTCTCCACTTCCCTAGAAACATCCTAGAGGTTCTTTTCTTCTTCAAAGACCTATTTTAGTGCCCTAAAAGGATGTCTCAAAGAAGCACTTCAAAGAAGAGGTAATTTCTGTTACCGATTCTTTTATCTTTATTTCTTCTTCCACTTCTTATACTTTAGTTGTTTAATTATGAAGTAATAAAATCAGTATCAATAATATACTGATATGTTATTATAAGTATGAAACAACCCTATTTCACCATCTATCCATCCTACGGAAAAAGAAATCATCGCGCGTGCGTACGTACGGAATACAGTCTCCACGCCGTGGTGTAATCTATTTTCCACCACCACATTACTTGTATGGGTATAATGGTGTAAATAATGACTATATATGACTATTATAAGGTGATATTGTTTCTTAAATAGTATACATACACTCCAATACAATTCCACGATCCTAGGAACGATATCATCACTCGTGCGTACGTACGGAATACCGTCTCCACGATGTGATGAGACTCATTCTACATGATCTTCATTGCATAATGATTATATAAATGAATTGAATGAATGAATATGATATATATTACACTAATACGATTCTGGAAATGAGGTATCTATAACCTAAAGAGAAGAATAAGAATTTATTCGACAAAACACGCATAAGAACAAAAAGTAATAAACACCCGAATAACAAGTAGTAATGAAATATTACTAATAAGAAGCTAAGAATATGACCGTATATGATATCATAAAAATAAGAATGATTTTAGAATAAGTCAATGACACTATTTAAATCATTATACAGGAGTTTCGGACACTTACGAAGCAAATCGGACCTAAGGTAAGGGAAATATCACAATCTCATTTTTATCCAAGATTGCTTATACTTTGGTATTTAATGGGGTGTATTTTATCTTCCACATCCATGTTACCTCAATATGTAATATTATTTCATTCCACCTACAATTTTTTAAAACCTATTTTACCCTTTGGGGAGTTTTTAGTAAAAGATATGAAAGGAATCTTTTGTCGTTTTTCATACAAGGTACTTTTTGACTTTTCCGACAAAAGTACGAGAAGAATGTTTTTTTAACTTATACAGCATGAATGGATTTTTAAAACATTATTTCCAAGAAGCATACTTTACAAGTTTTCATGTTTATTTTTAATCAATTTCTTTTAGATTAAAATTTTATGACATGTTAAGAAAGGAAAATGTTTTTGAAGTAGAAAGGATATTTTCCTCAAGAATGGAGTTCAGGTGTTTTATCAAAATTATTTTCCATCTAAGATAATATAGGATTCTGTTTCTATCCCTATTATTAAATTGATTTTATTATGTTGTGATGGAATTATTTTTATGAATTCCTTTATCTTATATGAATTTTTTTATGATGTCATGTTGTTTGAGTATCCCATTTTTATTACATGGGTTATGCAATGATGTATGATTTATGATTTTGTGGCACACATATGAATGGTATCATTATGAGATGGGTGGGACCTATATCACCTTCCAATGCATTGGGTAATTATTCTATATCTCATGATATAGACATGGCTGGAACGGTAGGTTATACCGGTTTAGTGAAACAGGACTGAAACGAGGAGTGAACTCGGTTCAGAAAGGGACTTTGTCCACTAAGATAGTCTTGGAAATGAGTCTTGACTAATAAGAAATGATTCTCTATGATTATTTCTGTATGACACAAAGTTTCATGTTTTATGTTATGATTATTGGGATTACATTTCACTACTATGATTTATCCCATGTTATGAAATTATGATCTCTTTTACAGGTTAGGATTTCCAAAAGATATGTTCTTATGAATATGATGTGATTGATATTTCTTTTGTTTACCCTTACTGGTCATTTGATCTCAACCTTTTATGTTTTCTTTTCCCCAGGGTATAAAGAAAGGATTTAGTTTTTTTTTAAAAGATCTTTATGGGAGATGTTGAAGATCTTTCACCACGATTAGAAGATTATATTCTGAGTTTCCAAAGACACTAAACTATTACAGTCCTTGTGTGTGTGTGTTTTTGTTATGTACTAAGTATTCCGCAAAAGTAATGTAATGTCTATGTACGTTAAGCTTCGGGATGAAAAAACGTTAGTGAGATCCCTAGAGATATTTTTATGGTATGTCTAGGGATGTACCTAAGGATAAGTATACGTATATGTTATAGTCCTAGAATTACGGTAATGATCTTAGAATTTAACCTAAGATATTAGATATTGAGGGTACTCCCCCTTTTATTATGTTGTTTTCCCTAGTATGATTTTTTCCTCTCACACTATTCGTTTTGGGTTTTAGAAGATGGATGGAACCCGAAGGAACCGTGTTGATCAATGCAATGGAAAATGCAATGATTGTCCTCCTGAACAAAATAATGTTATGGGAGATGGAGTGCAATTATTGCTATACATACACAAGCTATGAATCATTCTGGACTTCCAAATGAGAAGAGAATGGAACAATATTCTATTGCGTCCTTCCTGAGTCAACGTCCACCTTCTTTCAGTGGGTCTTCTGATCCACTTGTTGCTGAACAATGGATCAGTACCGCTGAAAAGATATTTTCAGTTCTTCAATGTTCTGAACATGATAAAGTCATCTTAGCGGTATATAGTTTGGAAGGTGAAGCTGATCAATGGTGGAATCTTATCAATAATATGAGGCAAAGAGATGAAATTGAGTCCATGTAATGGGACGAGTTCATGAACTTATTTTTCAATAAGTACTTCCCTCATATTCTTCGAACAATGATGGAGAAGGATTTTTTGAAATAAAGAAAAAGGATGATGAATCTGTTGGTATATACGAAGTGAATTTTACCAGGCTTGCAAGGTATGCATCTGGATTTATCATCCAACCTGAAAGTAAAGTTGATCGATTCTTCAGTGGCTTAAAACCAAGTCTTCTAAGGGCATTATCTATAAGAGACTTCAGTAGCTATGAAGAAATTGTGTGTTGTGCTATCAAGGTAGAAATGGAAGTTGGTGTTACTTATCCATCTCATAGTTTTGACAAGAAACGAAAGATGGAGTTCAGGGAGAAATCTCATAATAATAGTGAAAAGAAGATGAATGTTTCCTTATTCTCAAAGTGTGGAAACAAGCATGGTGGAGATTGTCTTAAATGGACATGTAAATGTTTCAAATGTGGAAAGGAAGGTCATCGGTCATTTGAATTCTGCAATGATGGGAAGAAGATGTTTAATGATGCAAACAAAGGAAGGGATACATAGAATGAATTTACTACACTTCAATGTTTCAAGTTCAAGGAGATGGGACATTATGCCAATAAATGCCCTAATCCAAGGGTTAGTGATGATCGACATGAGAAACCACTTAAGGCAAAGGAAAAAAGGGAAGCCACATGCTATCACCATTGGCGATGTTGAATATGACAACGATCTGGTGGAATGATTAAGTGTTTCTGTAATGGGATTCCAAAATAATGTTGAGTATTGGAATATTTATGTATTGGTCTATTGTGGTCTTCAATAATTTTATGGTACCAGTAACCATGGAAAGTGATTGAGATATTTTTGGAAAAAAGATGATATGCGCATAATGAAGGGAAAACGAGAAAATGGCATATTTGACAGTATTCATGAGCTCATGATTGATATAAGGACCAAGTGATATCATGGTCTGAGTATATAGAATTTTGAGGATTTTGGTATGTGGAAAGTGTTAACTTTTAACTGCATTCATGTTTTCACTAAGGTTCAATGGGTATTCAAAAGAACACATGATTAAGGCCTTTGAATGTTTGGAATGTGACCAACAAGACATATCTCATGATATATGGGGATCAACGATGGTATTAAATCTCTTGTAATCGTTTTCACTATATTATGAGAGTGGACTGCAGTATTATTGATAAGCCTAAAGATTGGAATGGACTATGTTGGAAATAAGTTAGTGTTGTTTAAGGATAAATTTTTTTCAATATTATTGATGGGATGTTATAGTAATATAGTTTTAGAAAAAGGACAACATGCAGGATGGGCGACAACCCATCGCGTCGGACAAGGCCATGGGAATCGAACCCACAACCGAAGTGCGACTGGCCTTTATCACCTACCACTGGCCTACATGAAGTCCCTGTTTAGTAGAAACTAGTTTTATTATATTAAGTATTATGATATATGAAGTATAAGTCCATTTTAGGAACCATATATGATTAATCTCACTATAGATGGACTTATGTATTTTTTGATAACTTTTCTAACCTTTTGTTTGAGACAGATGGAATGACCCATCATTCTATCACATGATCTGCTATAACATCACGAATGACAAATTCAACT
Source organism: Viscum album (assembly GCA_963277665.1). Taxonomy (NCBI): domain Eukaryota; kingdom Viridiplantae; phylum Streptophyta; class Magnoliopsida; order Santalales; family Viscaceae; genus Viscum; species Viscum album. Next base: position 1,515,238,526 of record OY728156.1, on the reverse strand, counting down.
TCATTTATTTAAAATATGAAGTGGAAATTTTCCAAAGAATGACCAACGGTGAGACTATACTGAAATCACGAAAGTATTTCTTCTAATTCCAATTTCATCAACTATAGGGAAACTATCTCGAAAACAATAAATGTTGTCCTAGTGCCCTTATATCTGATTAATCAGATGGTACCTTAGATCTTCACAAATTTATGTCTTTTTGATTGCTGTATTTTCCATAGCCATGTTCTCTACCACTCTCCATCAGAACATGATGGTTAGATTTCTCTTCCATATCCATATTTTCACCTATGTGGAAACCTAGTGATTAGTTTATTTGGGTAACCGTTACATTTCATACTTTTTTTTTAAGATTGGTTTGGGTATTTCTTTTTACGATGTGGGTTTCTATCAAAGAAACTTTCGAATAGTAAACCATTTATAACCCCGATGAATTTCGAGGGAGAAATTCTTTTTAAGGGGGGTAGGATGTAACACCCCGAGATTTTATGAAAAATATTCTTTTGATTAATGTCTTTTGTTGTACTCTACACAAAAAAGAGCTTGCACAACACTCATCCTTGAATTACCTTGCATTACACGCAATCGCGACCTTCCTCGATAGCGTGTGTAGTACGCAATACTGAGTTTCACTAAACAAAGATATGCAATTAAAATATTATTAAAACTAGTCGTTATGAATAGTAATAACCACTTTTTGAAATTTTGTAAATTTAATTTTTCAAAATGGACTTCATTTTTGGATTCGGAATATCGAAATTAGCTTAGGGTGAAATTTTGGTACATTTTGGATAACTTTCATATTCTTATGAATAGTGAAAATTACTAAATTTTAATTAAAAACATCTTTTTTAATAGAAATAATTAATATTGATAAATTATTAATTTGAGTGGTTTTAAAGTATATTTAAAATATATTTTTACAATTTAATACAATTTTGGTCATTGGATGTAATTTCACATTTAAACCAGTTATAAACAAGTGTCAATCTTTTGATATTTATAATCTCTTAAAAACACGCTATTTGTTTTGACGACGGGAATTAATTTTAAAATTATTTAATGTAGATGATATGTTTTGAATTTTATAAAATAGACATCATTTTTTAATTCATAATATCAAATATATCTTAGGCCTAATTTTTGATATTTTTCTGGAAACTTTCATTTTTTGATGAATTGTGAAACCACTAAGTGGTAGTTAAAAAACTGAATTTTTCATAAAACTTAATTTTACCGCTTCTGTGAGTGAAATTTTGAAAATCCAAGAGACATGGTTATTATCAAGGACTAAAATGTGGTTCAATGAGACAAAAATAATTTTTTTTGAATAGTAACTTTTTACTTTTTTTTACCACGGTTAAAAGTAAATAGGGTAATTAAGGGTAAAAATGATATTATTATTACCCTAACACATGTACTAATTCTATTGTATAAGTGTAATTAGACCAAAAACAACCTTAGGAATAAAATATGACCATTTAAGCCCACTTGGATTAGATTAGGACATTTATTATTAATTTATTTAAAGAAGGGTTAAAATAGTTAAAATCAAAGTTTAATAAGTAAATCATTTTTAAAATAGGGATATAAATAAGATAAATTCGACTATAAATATTCATTAGAAAGATAAAAATCTTTCTTACATAACGGTATTTTATTTGTAATTTTTATACATTAAATAATTTATTTTATTTATGACACAACGATGATGCAGTAATTATCTTATTAATGAAATATTGACATAATTGATGTTATAAATAACCAAATAAATGTAATTTGAGATTTTTTATGAATTAAACTAATTTCATAGGTTAATATGACATGTTAGTATTGATTTAAGAAACATGGTTCGAACTAATCATTCTGTTATGAGTTTCACAAAAACCAATTACTAAATAGTGTTAAAATTGACATAAAATAGTTTTTAAAACAAATATTATATTATTAATTGTTTTTTTATTACTAAAAATCTAAGGTTCGGACAAATGACTTATATAAGGTTATATATATTAATAATAAACAACTTGGGGTTCTTTTGGCTTGATATAGTATGTTTATTAACCTTATAGTGTAAGAACACAAGAAGAGACGGTAAAAGTAAAATTATTTAACTTAATGTTAAAACTAAATGATAAGGTTAAAATAGCAACCTAAACTTGTCTAAATTCTATTGGATGAGAGTATTTTGACCCATCCCCACCTTAGAATCAAAATAAATCAATTTGGAAATATTTAACACCAAACATAACTTTATAATAAAATAATAGTTTTAGTTATTCCAAAGGTGCCCCTCTCCTCCCTTATAAAAGGGCACCTCCTCCCCCTCTTCCTCACACCACATTTAGCCTTCAATCTCGTCCAAACCCTGCCAATTTCTCCTCTCCACTTCCCTAGAAACATACTAGAGGTTCTAGTCTTCTTAAAAGACTTATTGTAGTGCCCAAAAAGGAGGTCTCAAAGAAGCACTTCAAAGAAGAGGTAATTTCTGTTACTGATTCTTTCATCTTTATTTCTTCTTCCACTTCTTCTTCATTAGCTGTTTCATTATGAAGTAATAACATCAGTATCAATCATATACTGATATGTTATTATAAGTATGAAACAACCCTATTTCACCATCTATCCATCCTACGGAAAAAGAAATCACCGCGCGTGCGTACGTACGGAATACCGTCTCCACGTCGTGGTGTAATCTATTTTCCACCACCACCTTACTTGGATGGGTATAATGGTGTAAATAATGACTATATATGACTATTATAAAGAGATATTGATTCTTAAATAGTATAAATACACTCCAATACAATTCCAAGATCCTATGAACGATATCATCACTCGGGCGTACGTACGGAATACCGTCTCCATGATGTGATGCGACTCGTTCTACATGATCTTCATTGCATAATGATTATATAAATGAATTTAATGAATGAATATGATATATATTAAACTAATACCATTTTGTAAATGAGGTATCTATAACCTAAAGAGATGAATGAGAATTTATTCGACAAAACACGCATAAGAACAAAAATTAATAAACACCCGAATAACAAGTAGTAATGAAATATTACTAATAAGAAGCTAAAAATATGACCATATATGATATCATAAAAATAAGTATGATTCTGGAATAAGTCAATGACATTATTAAAATCATTATACAGGAGGTTCATACACTTACGAAGAAAATTGTACCTAAGGTAAGGGAAATATCACAATCTCATTTTTATCCGAGATTGCTTATACTTTGGTATTTACTGGGGTGTATTTTATCATCCACGTCCATGTTAACTCAATATGTAATATTATTTCCATCCACCTACAATTGTTTAAAACCTATTTTACCCTTTGGTGAGTTTTTAGTAAATGATATGAAAGGAATCTTTTATCGTTTTTCGTACGAGGTACTTTTTGACTTTTCCGACAAAAGAATGAGAAGAATGTTTTTTTAACTTATACGGCATGAATGGATTTTTAAAACATTATTTCCAAGAATCTTCCTTTAAAAGTTTTAAAGTTTATTTTTAATAAACTTCTTTTAGTTTTAAATTGTATGACATGATATGAAAGGAAAATGTTTTTGAAGTATAAAGGATATTTTCCTCAAGAATAGAGTTCAAGTGTTTTATCAAAATTATTTTCCAGATAAGATAATATAGGGTTCTATTTATATCCCTATTATTACATTGATTTGATTATGTTGTGATGGAATTATTTTTATGAATTCCTTTATCTTATATGATTTTTTTATGATGTCATGTTGTTTGAGAATCCCATTTTTATTACATGGGTTATGCAATGATGTATGATTTATGATTTTGGGGCACACATGTGAATGGTATCATTATGAGATGGGTGGGACATATATATCCCTCCAATGCATTGGGTAATGATTTTATATCTCATCAGATAAACATGGCTGGAATGGTAGGTTATACCGGTTCAGTGAAACAGGACTGAAACGAGGAGTGAACTCAGTTCAGAAAGGAACTTTGTCCACTAAGATAGTCTTGGAAATGAGTCTTGACTAATAAAAAATGATTCTCTATGATTATGTGTGTATTCCACAAAGTTTCATGTTTTATGTTATGATTATTGGGATTACATTTCACTACTATGATTTATCCCATGTTATGAAATTATGATCTCTTTTGCAGGTTAAGATTTCAAAAGATATGTTCTTATGAATATGATGTGATTGATATTTCTTTTGTTTACCCTTACTAAGCATTTGAGCTCACCCTTTTATGTTTAATTTTCCCTAGGGTATAAAGAAAGGATTTAGGTTTTAAAAATAAAGAAGATCTTTACGGGAGATGTTGAAGATCTTTCACCATGATTAGAAGATTATATTCCGAGTTTCTAAAGATACTAAACTATTACGGTCCTTGTGTGTGTGTTTTTGTTATATACTAATTATTCCGCAAAAGTAATGTAATGTCAATGTACGTTAAGCTTCGGGTCACTACACTATCACCCTTATAATCTCTAGTAAATAGGATTCATTGGGTGTAATCATGCCAGTTGGGGCCATTTCTACTTTTTTCTTGTGTCAATTGGATTAATTATAACCATATATTTATACTAATTATATTATTAGCGTTCAATGAATATTTTTTCAATTGTAATTATGCTTAATGGTATTTTAAATATAATTGGATATGATAAAACTAAATTGGTTCATGTGTTTTTTATAACCATAATATATAATAGGGAAATTAATTTATTCATAAATGTAATATTATTTATAAAAGTTTTGGTTGTTATTATATTCCCCCCTTAAAAAATTTCACCCACAAAATTTTAATTCCATTGACTAAGATTAGGGTAATTATGTTTCATCACCTCCTCTTGTTCCTATGTCGCTACTTCAAACATTTGGTTTCTCTATAACACTTGGACCTAGTGTGTTGCCTTATTTCATAGAACTTTAACTCCACAATCTAAGATCTCCATCAACTTATCTTAATACGAAAGATCATTATACAATGATACCACATCTAGATTAAACATATGTAAAGGTTCTGGTATTTACTTCCTAAAAATATATGCTTGGAACGCATCGTGTACATGATATAGGTTAAGCGGGAGTGTTAGTTAATAGGCCACCACTTCGATGTGATCAAGGATCTAAAAGAGACCGATGTAACTTGTACTAATTATTCCCTTCTTCCTATATCTCATGACATTATTCAATGGAGATATTCATATGAATATTATATCACTAATCATAAATTATATGTCTCCCCAATGATTATCAACATTGACCTTTTTTTACTCTAATCATCCCTAATATCCTACCGAATGGTCTTGACATTTTCCACCAGTTCCTCAACCATTTTCGGACCTAATTTTTTTTCCTCCAAATTCATCCCAACATTTAGGTGTTATTCATCTCTTACCATAAATGACTTCATAGGTATCCCTTTGTATGTTTGAGTGGAAACTATTATTGTCTAAGAACTCGACTAGAGGATGATTTTGATCCCATACACCTTTTAATTCCATTGATAATGATCTCATCATGTCCTCAAGTGTCAAGATAGTCTGCTTATTTTTGTCCTCAGTTTTAGTGTGATAATCCATTCTAAATTTTAACTCATTATTTAGGGAATGTTGGAGACTCTTTAAGAACATGGAGGTAAATTTTGGATATTGACCCGATACAATTAATAGTGGTGTTTCTTGCTGCCTCACCACTTCTATAATTTATATCCATACATATTTATCAAGTTAAAATTTGACAAGAATTAGAATTAAGTGGGAAGTATTTGTATGACGATCCAACACAACCCATATAATTTTATTTTCTCTTGATTTCTTTAGAAGAAAAAGTGACAAAGTATATGTTTATGTTTTCTCATTTCTATGTCGGTATTTGTGATGGTTTCATCTTCCCCTTGGATTTCTTCATTTTATCCATCACTTTCTAACATACAAGACACCTTGATATATATTCCATGATATTCTTCAATATATTGTCCACCAATAGTGCTCTTAGAGATCTTGATACATTCTTATGCTCCCAATATGGACAAATAAGGTCAATCAATGTGCATCATCCAACATATTATTTTATAAATATTGATATTTTGGTGCAAATAGTCATGACTGAAATATTTCAACACATTATTCATTAATTATGAACATTTCAGGATTTCCCCTTTTTATAGCTTCCACTATCTTTCAAATTTTCAAATAATCTCTTTGATCATCCTTTATCTTCTCTAGAAGTGATGGTTGAGAAATAATTTGTGAAAGGATTGATGATGTTCCTTCCTTTAGGATTATCATGTCTATAATTTTCCGGTCTAACAAGATCATGTCCATATCAATTCTCATAAATGATAAAATTTTAGGATTCTCTATACTTATTGAATCTGGCATTTCTTTTATTTTCTTAAGATAATGGTGGATTGAGCATTCATATTCATTAATTATCTCAAAACATATTTTTTGGAGTATATTCATCTCTTCTTGTATGAATATGTGATTGAGGATCTAATTATGATTACATATTTCACACTTCTCCCAAAATAGATAGTCCATCATATTTTCAATGTGATTATTATTGCATCAAACTATATATCATGGATTGGGGGTTCTTTTTATGAATATTTAATTTCATTGAGTCATAGGCTAACCCTTTTTCATTATGCATTAGTGAACCACATAATCCCTTATTCAAATTATTAGTGTATACCATGAAAAGAGACCCACTTGTGTTTATTGTAATTACTGATTTAGTGGTAAGCATCTTTTTCAACTCCTTAAATCTCTCTTCATATTCATTATTCCAAATAAACTAAACTCCTTTCTGAGTTATCATGATTATATATTATGAAAATAATTAAAAAATTAACAAACAGATTATAGTACCAGATAATGCATATAAACTAATGATTTCAATGAAAGTGGTTTTTCATTGTTATCCTTCAATCGCCTATGTTTTTAATGGGTCTATAGATATCCATTTTCTAGTGATAACATGCCCCAATAATGAGACTTACATTAACTAGTACTCACATTTCTTATACTTTTCATAAGTATTATCCTTTTCTGAGGACATTTATATACTTATTATATTATCCTAATGATCCTCTGTCACTTTAGAGTTTATTAGAGTATTATATAAATATACTACAAAATATTGTCCTAAGTAATCCAAAAAAATCTATTCAACAATTCTATAATGCTTTCTAGAGAAGTATTGACTCTGAATGGAATTAATATTAACTCATAGATCCCATAACTTTTATGGAATTTAGTCTTTGGGATACTCTACTTCTTCAAACTCACATGATAACACCCTCACCAATGATTTACCTGGGATAAGTATTGGGATCCATGTAGAAAATAAAAAAATTTATCAATCCATGGAAGAAGATAGTTATATTTATCATTATATTGTTGATATTAGGATAATAAATACAAAGGCACATCAACCCATCATTCTTCTTGATGAAGAGGACTAGTGTACCCTATAGTTAAGAACATGGGAATATAAACCCTTTATATAGATTATTCTTTAGTTGCTTCTTCATCTCCTCAAGTTACACAACAACCATTATATTTGGAGTATAGGATAATGGAAAATCCACAGGCATAAGCATGAATAAAAATTCAACCTCTCAGCTATGAAGAAGACCAGAAAATTCATAGTGAAATACATTATTTTATTATATTATAATGGGCATGTATCCAAGGATGATCTTTTCCTTATAATGAGTAATTTCATCTAGATACTCTTTCATATAGGGTAATAATATCCATGCTTGATATTTTGTTACTAAAGAAGATTCATCCTATTCATTTCATATGTAAATAATCAGAGGAATATTCATGATACTAAGAGGGATTTACTCCTCATGTAAATTTAACTTTGGATCTATAAAAGGAAATATAATTTATACCAGTAATTGTGTAAAATTAAAAAAAATGGATATGGATTAGATTTTTAAGAACAATATTCCCAATAAATAAATAAACATTTGATATAATAACAATAGAAGTGTTCCCTGATGATATAAAAACATTTTGGGTGGTGAATCAATGTTATTAGAAAACTTACACGATATTATAATAGGGAATGAATTCAAAATACTATATAACATACACAAATCTATAGTAGAGGTTACATGTATTTTATTCAGCATTATCCATCTTAGAAAATGATATCCTTTCTTCCCTTAATCATAGAGATTATTGATGTTCATCATGATTTTCAGTCCTTAGAATAGATAATTTTCATGGATAATTCCCAACTTCTCAACATTTATTAAATATATCTATATATGGTATCTTAGATTGAACTTTATTTCCAACCATTATGTTATTCATTTTTTCAAGGAAATTAGTTACTTTATGCCCTATCATTCACACTTAAAAAATCTCCCTATTACATTGTAACATTTCCCTTAGTGCCTCCTTCCCCATTTTTTCACAAAAGAAATTGGGAATTATTTTCCTTAGAACTATTATTAGATAAAATATTTGGAGATTGTATCCCCCTCTTCATTTATGGGTTTGGACAATCAACTATATGATGGTTTAAAATATTCACAGGTGTCTTACTTGAGCTCCCATAATGTTAGGCATATTTTTTGTGTAGTCATCACATTCCAAATGACATTGGTTGTTTACTAATTTCCTCATATTTTTAGACATTGGGTAAATAAATAAGAAATTAATGGTGATTACTTTTAAAAAAAATTGGGAATATAATAACATTAAAAGGATAATTTCTAAATGACATGTATTTCATTAAATTTAGAATTTCAAAGATTCATTCTATATTATTCATGATCTATTTCCTAATGTAGACTTTTATGGTAATTTTTTATCCCTTAATAATGGTTCGAAATGAGATTTTGATTTTTAAAAATCATATTCCCATTGAGTGTTGAACTAGGGGTGAAACAAGGCAAGTATTCATGCACCAAGTGATGATTGAGTATTCCATAATTCACTATTTTAAATATTTTTACCGCTTGGTACCTTTGTTCTAGTGCCAAATCTACTTGTAGTATCCATAAAATGGTTTACTTTCATAGAAACTACATACTCTATACTCTACCAAATCAATCTGATTTTTTCCTATAATTATTATTATCCATAATTAATTCCCTAGAGTATTATAATTCAAATCCCAAAAATAGATAAACCTCACTATCATACCAACTATGTAAACCATTTTATTTATTTACACATCAATTCATGATTTATTAAATAGGAATACACATAAAAACCTAAAATATTGATAAGCCTATTGCCTTTGGGTAATTAATTATATTATATAAAAAAATTAAAAATAGGTGGTATATTGGAATTATTGAGAAATTCCTTAACGTTCTCATGATATTACATCATTCTAAAAACTGCATTGATAAATTGTGTCACACATATAAATGAAATGAGTTATAAAGCCCAGTAATGGACTAAAAAAATAATAAAATGAAAATAGAAATTCATGTTAGGAAATGATAATTTGAATGGTTCATGTAAGGGGTGAGATTCATAAATAGGAATAATGAGTCACTATATATCATGATAACATAAAAGCAACATGACATTGTGGAATTATATTTAAATATGACATCATAATCATAATGCAATGTTTACCACCAATACATCATAACATTATGTGCTTAGCATAACCACATATTCATGATACATGTAATCTCATGAGACTAGAATATTGCCCAATGTATTGGAGTGTTCTCTTGGTGCACTTGTCATAATCCTATCATGTACATGCATAACTGTGGCACATAGATCATATAACATAAGAACATATTTCATAAATTTTATTCCCAAGATTATGTTTTTTAGTTAGGTTAATTAAATTCCCGAATAAATTAAATATAGGTAAACATATATTGATAACCTTTAGGGGAAATGAGTATGGTTATATATCCCACAAATGTTTGGCATGAAAAATCACAATGAAATTTCAGCTGTGTAACAACAGTACTTGAATAATCATAAAAATTTTCAATGAGAAGAAATGGATCACTCATCACTTGTAATTAAAAATTATATTATGAGGTATATTTAGTAACATAATCCAACTTCAAAATTTTGGAATTAATAGGCATAACAAAATATGGTTCTTCAATAAAAACATGGGATGGAAATGGTTTAGCATAATTTTGACAGGGTAACAGGGGTAAATAATGAGTAATGGATGGAATTGATGATAGTGAATGTGGTAAATCATAACCTTTTACTCATAATCACATTAATAGGTATTTTTAAGATTATATACCATCTATTGAAATTGGAAGACAAAGTTAATTACCAAAATAAGGTTCTTGAATAAATATGAGAAAGAGAGGAGCCCTTATTAAATTATGACACAGTAACGACTTAGGTAATTTCTATAATGAGTGTGAATAAATGATATATCATTATTAGGAAAAAATTGTATATTAAAGATATCATTATAAATTCGTTAATACATAACCATTTTAGATTCAAAATGATAAATACAATGAAGGTTATTGAATTGAAAAGAAGAGAGGGAGGCCCCTTACCTTGAGAGGGTGATTTGAAAAGCATGTGAGGATTTAATTAAGATATTGGGGGTACCTTGGGACAAATATAGAGATTTTAGGTAATATTAATGATTTTATAAATGTTTTTATAGTGAAGATGAAGGAAATATTTGTTCCAATTATATAGGAAAAGAGTGGGGAATTTTTTTATTAATTTCCAAACATAGGTTTTCGACTGTATATATGAAATTAATGAAAACCAAAAACCATCCATTTGTTTTAAACATGGTTAATGAAAAATAAGATTTTATTTCATTATTTTATAATTCCAATGCCCAAACCCAATAAAATAACACCCTTGGTGATTTGGAAGTGAGTCATGTTTATAAAGAATTGATTTAAAACCATAAAATATAATATAGGTTTTAGAGGATTCATAATGGATTCAAAAAATAATAAAAAAAACTCAAAAATAAATTATATTAAATTAAATACATATATTTTTTCATAGATACCCTTTATAGTATTTATTACATCACTTTGGGACATTATTATATCATAATACACATTATATATTTATATTGTATTCAATTTTTACCGAAAAATTCAATTGTCTCAAAAAAATTATGACAGATTGACTATTGGATAATGTTGAAATTATGATTAAAAATTAATATTTATTTCATCAAAATAATTTTATAAATATTTAAAATTTCACTTTTAAAAAAAAGAATCGACATATATTGTGTGATAATGGTTTTTTCAACAATAACAGTTTTTGAACCCTTATAACAATTACATTTGACTTCATAAAAATTATATTATCATTTATATTTAATAAAAAAATTTATTTATTTATTTTGTTAATATATCATTTATTTTTAAAACTGATTAATTCATAAAAAATTATATATAATTTGAAATTGCATATAACACAAAGAATACCATTTATGTTTTATCGAATCAAAATAATTTATAAAGTCATGATAATAAGAAGTAAATATATTCATTAGTTTATTAAATAAAAATTTTAATATTATTACAATCCTGATAAATAACAATTTATTTCACTATAAAATTCACAGAGGGTAAGGTGCACAATGGTGAGATTTTAATGGGGTGGGCCAACATTCGTGGTTTGCACCATGATCTCGATGATCTTAAACTTATCCTGGAAATGGTTTTGATCATTATTTAGTTTTTGTATCTTATCTTTGGAATGTCCAAATGTAAATTCAACTTATTTTATATCCCAATTAAGCTCTGATAAATAGGTTTCATATGGTATAATCTTGTTGGTTGAGTAAATTTCTTATATTTTTTGTCTGAATTGGATTTATCCGAACCCTATATTTATACTAATTATATTATATTTGTTCAAAATCTATTTTTTCTATATTTATGATGATTTACTTTATTTTAAATATAATAATATATGATAAAAATAATAATTTCATCTATTTTCTGTAACCCTAATACATAATAGGTCATTTAATTAATCAAAAAGGGAACTTCGTTTATAAAATTTCAGGTCATTGCATGTAGATTATTTTTACACCTAATACACATAATATCATTAGATACATCACATTACCCAATTAATTAGAGGTCTATATAATTTCGGTCCACCCATAACATAATAAAATTTACATAATCTTGCATGGATCATTGAACATATAACAGTCATAGTGATGAAATATACAAGGGAATGGAATGTGTTTAAAAAGTATTTCATAAAGAATGATTTCATGAATAAAGTTGGTGTTAAAAAATAAATAAGGGAAAACATAATTTTCATAAGCATCATCATTCTTGAGTGAATAATAAATAACTCAAGTGGTGTAAAATATGTGTTTTGGAAAAAAAAATATTTTGGAAAATGATTGAATTATTACTATAATTAAATGTTGTAGCAACTATATCCCCATAAGAAATGTGTATAATATTGGAACGTTATTTAGAAAACATTATAAGAATATTTATATTGAAATTGATGTGAAGTAGGGATAACTCAAAGAAAAGGATTTTGAGCTCGAGAATTCCCTTTCCTTAAATCCTAATTTATTTCATTTATTTTTTCTCCTAAATAATAAAAATAATATTTTTAAAAATTTATTCTAGAAGTGAATTATGTAAAAATTTACACTATTTATACTTCATAAAATATTTTATTCTCATTTATAACACTCTTTGTAAAATATGAATTTTTTTTGATATCATGTTTTGAATAAAGTTTTTTGTTTTGTTCGATGTCATTTAAACACTTGTATAATTAATTCCATAATAATAAAAAACCATATATTTAAACCTCTATATATAATGAATAATTTATTGTATCCAAATATAGGTTTTGTAATAATAAAATGATTGATAATTTTCTTATTGGTGATTAATCGACCGTTGAAGGGACATTGTTGAAAGATAGAGAAAGAGAAGCTTGAAATTTATATTTTCCATAATTATTATACCTATAATATGTTAGAAACATTAATATAATGTTAAAATAATACGTAAATAATTTTAAAATATTTTTCTTATATGTAATTGAGAAATATAAATAGGAGAAGAGGATGAGTGAAGGGATGATAAAAACATACTTTTTCCCCGATGTAGGTTCTCTTGTACGACACTAAAAATCCCTTAATGTTTGTAGTTATTTTACTCCAGAACAACTGAAGTTAATATAAGGGTATTTAGAGAGAGTATTTGGGATGATATTTGGTTTATTAAAGTGTCATTTGAGTTTTTTTCTAAGGGGAGGGAGAGGCATTAATTATATTTTAGGAGAGGGGTATTTTTAGAATAAAATATTGAAAAAAATAATATATCAAGGTTAAAACATGATATAGTTAATTTTTCACTATATAAATCATATATTAATATAATATAATCGTTTTCAGTCTTTTAACACCTTTATAATTATAAATCACATTGTTTACAAAAAATGAATGTGCAAAACAATTATTTCAAGGGATCACTTTAGACTTTAGGTTTTGGAAAAAAAAATAGGGTTAGAAATTAAGTTTATTTTATTTGAAGGAAAAATATATGAAATTGAATATATTTTTGTTGTAACCTCAATTTATACAAATTATTAAGTAATTATTCAATCATTAATGCTGTAATTTAAGATATATCAGTTACTTGATAAACTATATTTTTACTATTCACCTGAAAATTGAATTATTTCAGAAAAGTTCCAAAAATAAACCTTGGAAATTTTTTTGTGAATGTTTAAAAAATGATATTAATTTTATCAAAATAAATTTCTTATATAGGAAGTATTAATTTTTTATTTAAATATTATGTGTTTTAAGAAATACGTTAAAATACAGTTTATTAAAAATTTGCCTATATTTTCTCTATGTTTTTTTAATCAAGATATTATGTTATGCATTATAAGATTTATATTTACTTATATTACACATGATAAATATTATTTATATCACACTTTATTACTTTATGAATATATTAATATTCCAATGGTAAGGATACTGTTCCCAATTGTTAGGTTACTACTCAAACCTTGACATTATTATTCCCTCCTATAATAACCGCTTAATTATTTTTCTCATCAATCATTAAAATTTATCCCAAAGTTATGTATTTCTTTTTTATGTAATGTTATTTTAAAAAAAATATTTTTTTGCTTTCCAAAAATTTTGATTACGGGGTGGATGATTCTAAAATATTTGGGTGATCCATATCTTCCCTTTTAGTTTTTATATTTCTTATTTTGTGTCCCCTTGTAATATTTGGCATTTCAATGGCCTTAGTTTTTGTTTAATTTAACAATTTTCATATATGAAATAATGTGTTCTTTGTTTTCATTTGTGTTTTTTTCATTTAATATTATATTATATAATATGTTATGAAATTATTTAAAGTAAAAAAATATCATTTATAAACTATGGATGTTCAAATATTCTGAATGATTTGACATAGTATTTTTAATAAAATATTTTGTGAGATGTGATTAGGACATGAAAAGTACTTGAAATTGATTTGTTTCTTTTTTAAAATTAAATTGGTTTAATGACATAAAGATAATTTAGAATTGTTTTTTTTCTTTCTGGCCTTGAACCTTGGATAACGATTTCTAATTATATCCCACATTATTCCCTTAAAATCCATAAATAAATTGTTTAGATAGATATATTAAAAGTTTACCCCTACATTACCCTACTCTACAAATACTTTCATGATTATGAAGGAGGTATGTATACAGGGAAGAGTTGGTTTCTTGATATTGATTGGGAAGAAGAAATTTTAAAAAGGGGAAACATAGTGATTTATCATGGTAAAAAAGGTTCACATGCTACATTAATAAATACTTTCATGGTTTCTATGTAAAAATAAAAAGAAAAATATAAGGGAAATAGAGAAAAAATTATTTTTTTAATGGTTTGATTCCTAATCCTATGGGATGAAAATTAAAATAAATATTTCGGAAGGGGAATTTCTTTATGTGGAATAGGTGATGAATTTTATTTGAATTTGAATAATAAATCTTTAATTTTATTTAGGAAAAATTCCATCAGATTAAGACTTGGATTTTTACATTAATACCCAAAACCCTTATCCTCATTATAACTTTGTTTAAATTCCCTATTATTAAAGTGATTTTTCCTTTGAAAGAGGATATTTAGATACATTTCAAGTATATTTTCAAAATACTTATACATAACAATTGAGTATACCTTTGAGTAAATGATCCTTGAGTTACAGGTGTAATAATTTTAAGTTATTTATGTATCAAGTGTGCATGAATATTAATGACTAGTTGAATGATGTGAATTAAAGGGAGAATAAGTTAATTTTTTAATTGATAAATTAAAATACAAGATTGATTTTTTTAAAATAATGGTTCTGAAATGAATTTTCACATGAAAGTTGATGTTTTACACTCATGTATTACAATTTGGTTTTATTATTACAATGGTTCAATCATGGATATGATGAATTTTATTTATTTTTATTTGGATATCATTTCATGATGAAAAGAGAGAATTTAGTTGTGGGGGATTTTAAAGGTGTTAAATATCATGAAGTTAAGGGTTTGGATTAATCTAATTTAAGAAATTATTTATCCATTAATTAGTCTAATTATTAATAATATGACATATATTTCATAAAATTAGTTTTATAACATCATTCTAGTTTTAAAAAAATATTTTTTTAGTTTTAGATTTAATTCATAGTTTTTTAAAAACTTATATGTTTTTATAGGAATCATGAAACCATGTCTTGTTTTGTGAAGAGGAATAGAAAACATTGACTTTAAAGGAAAATATGATGTGTTGGGTAAGATCATGAAAGGAATGTATTTTACACTTTTTATAGGAAACCCATGACGGAAAATACATCATTGTCTTAAAAATTACATCCTATTTTATAGACACTACATATTGGATTAGATACTTAATATATATACATTGTTTGAAAATATATGAAAACCACATAGTTACTGGTCATCTAAGCTCAATGTAAAGTGATATTAAAATTAAATCATTATTACTATACTATATTTGGGTTTTAATGTTATATTGAAAAAATTAGGATGTTTCCACTTTATGTTTTTTATTGGTAGTTTATTTTATTGAATTTCATTATGTTTAATGATTTTATATCTCTATTAATTTAGAAGAATAAATCTATATTTTGTGGAAATTTTTTATGTGTTCCACACAACTATTAAGGTAAATTTTAATGGGGTTTAACCACTAAATAAAATTGGGATTATATGGGGATATATTAAAAATATAATGAAATGTGATCTCTATAAAAGAAAGAACTTTATGGGATAAAAGAAACAAATAAATTCTCATAAAGAAGAATGGATTTTCAATAGAGATTTCAAGTGATTGAATTATATATTTATAAATTAGATTAGAATTTATCTCTCTCTTATCCTTGTCTGATAGAAATCGACTCTTCAGTTTGTGTAAATACATTGAGGGGGTTACTTCTTCTACTGGGATTTAAAACAAAATGAGAGAATATTATGTAGTGTTAAATTTATTTATATATATGTTTATTTAAGTAAATATAATTGTGGGTGTAACCGAGGGGTAAATCCCTGTGATCACACATTGATATAACTAGTTTCTAAACTAGATAGGGGTGTTTCTGAGTTACAGTATTAGTCACTATTACAATATTATAGAAGGTACTCTAGTGAACTATATTAGGGGACATATTCATCCAAAATTGGATTTTGGGAGAAATCATGGGGACAATAGGCAATTGAACCTTCATGAAATCAAGGTAATTTTGGCTATATGGACTCTATACTATCATAAATGCAATGAATTAAATCCAAATCATCTTATAGTCATCACCAGTGGAATGGGATAATCTTATATAATATCGGTCATGGATTGTGATGTATAGATTACTCAAAAAGACATGATCAATAAATTCAGATAAAAAAACATAGGCTTGAGTTGGGTAATTTATAGGTTTTTTCCCCACTATAACTAATATAAAATTCCACGAGAAAATATAGTGTAACTTTAAATTCATGTATGTTCTAGTGATAATACACCTCAGTGGATGGTAGAAAGTTCAATTGATATTTTTGGAATCCCCACTGACACATTACATTGATATTTTTTCATCCTGATATTGGTAACTAATAAGTTTTTTATCCACTATAACTTCTATTAGATTCTATTATGACTTTTAGTATAACATTTGAACCTCCTATTGTTGGAATTTCTAATGGTAATCTACCTCGTGTAATAACTAAAAGTTACAATAATATTTTTTGAATCCCCACAAAATCATTCCACTAAAAAATTTAATGATTCAGAGGGTTAATTGATAGGTTTCATCCCCATTTGAAGTTTCATGAAATAATACTAGATCATCTATTCATGCTATTCATAGAAGTTCTAGTGGGAGTTCAGCTAATGTGATAACGGAAAGATCCAAAAAAAAATTGGAATCCCCAGAAACACTTAAATTTTGAAATCATGAGAGGGTTAATTGAAAGGTTTGATTCCACATGGATTATTAAATGAAATTAAACTAAAAAATTCTTGTGGAATGTCTAGTCCTTCTATCATTTAATGTTATAGTTGGAATACACCGCATGGAATAACTATAAATTGACCTAAATTTTTTTGGAATCCTCACAAACTCCTTCCACTAAAATTATGAAATATTTATAAGGGTAATTGATAATATTATTACATAATTAAAATTACATGAATTTCCATTAGAAATTATAGTGGATGTTTTAGTTCTCGAATTCTTGTAGGTTCTAGTGGGAATTCCCCTCAAGGGATGATTGAAAGTTTGACATAAATATGTAAAATCCCAAACGACACATTCCACTGATTTTTTTAGGCATTCTATGGGTAATAAATAAGTTTCTCATCTACTAGAGCATCCTCAATATTCCACTAGATATTCCAGTGGAACTTCCAATCTTCATATTCTTGTAATTTCTAGATGAAAGGCACCTCAAGTGATGAGTGAAGGTTTCAATAAAATTTATGGAATCCCCATCGACAACATCCATTGAAATTTTACATTCTTAATTAGGGTAGTTGATATATTTATTTCCTACTTAAAGGTCAATTTATTTCTTTTGTAACAACCAATAGATCTTCTAGTACTACTATTGTTGAAATTTCATGTGGGGAACCACCTCAAGGGATGACTTAATGTTTTCCTAATATATGTAGAATCCCCAAAAACAATTTCTTCTAAAACATTGTAGGATTTGGAGGTATAATTGATAGGTTTCTTCCCCATAAAAAAATTTCATTCAATAACACTATAAATTCCTTTATAACTTATATTCCTCCTATTATTTTAAGTTATATTGGTAATCCACCTCAAGGGATAATTGAAAGCTCCACTTAAATTTGTGGAATCCCCACTAAAACATTCCACTAATATTTTTCAATCTTGAGAGAGGTAACTAATATGCTTATTCCCCATTGAAACCTCTATGAAATTCTAGTGAAACTTCTAATGGATATTATAGCACTCTTATTTTGTGAATTTTTATCAGGGATACACCTCTTGGTTTGAATAAAATTTTGAATAAAATTTTTGTAATACCCACTAAAACTTTCCATAAAAATTTTATAATCATGAGATGGGTAATTGGTAAGTAGATTACCTAATATAATATCAATGAATTGACACTATAAAATCAATTGTAACGTCCAATCCTTATATTCTTGAAATATCTCGTTGGATGAGACATCAAGGAATAACTGAATGTTGCACTAGAAATTTTTAGAATTCCCACCAACACTTTCCACTAAAACATTAGTGGCATGAGAAGGGTAACCAATTGGATTATTCCCCACTAGAACTTTCATTAATTCCCACTAGAACATATATTACACATATTATAACTTCAATAAATTTCGATTGTAATTTTCCATATTTAATTTTTAGGTGTACATTTTAGATCAAATATGATATCCTTACAATTACATTATCCATAAATTCAACCAAATTTGAAAGATGTTCATTAAAATTTCTTGGGGGACACTAAATTTTGGAATATGATTAATTATTTTATATCTAAAAATGTATTAGAATTAGATTATTGGAAATCAGATTGATTATTTTTCTATGTGATCAATAGATATTATTCATCAATATATACATTCTGAATTCATAGTGTGGAGGAAAAAATTATAAAGGAGATGTTAGAAGGATGTTCTAGATTACTAAAGGGGAGACTAAGATCACTAACTATTATTCTTTCAAACCTATGGAGTAACCTTTATATATCCATATATTTTTAAATTTTATAAGACTTCTTACAAAAAAAGGTAAAAAAAATATTAATTGTAAAATATTTTATGGGGGGATAAACCAGAGGTACATGTCAACACAACACTCTTATGTTTTTAAAAATGTGCTACTATATTATTTTTAACTATAGGTTCTAATTTGAGTTGGGGTTTTATCCCTTTCATGATTATTTTGACAAATATAAGTATGATAAATTTTTCCCATGAAATTTACAAATTTTTAATGAAATAATTCAATGAATTCCACAATCATATTTATAATATTTCAGGGTCTGTTGTGTGATTCCATGTATGGTTTTTATAACGCCTTAACCTAGAAAAATATGAAAGTAGCCAGTACAAACTTCCACGCATCCTCATGTTTTCTTCTCAGTACTCTAGAGGCTACAAACTAGTAGTAGGGGTCTTAGAAGGTACTTTGGGGAGAATATACACCCACAACATAGTGCACAGTCATAAGTAAATAACCATTAACAATACATATCAGAGTACACATAAGATAAAAATAAACTAAACACAAGACAAAATTGAAATTTTGATATAAGGGTATATAAGACCGAACTATCCTTGATGATAACTTATTAAAATAAGTAATAAAAATTATAAAATACACTATGTATCCACTACTAGTTTGATCTATACGTCATACCAAACTCATTTCCCCAAATGAGATTCTCTTTATTAATCACATAATATCGAGGCCTCAGCCTTTCAAGTTCCTACGACCATGTTAGAGTATGCTCGAGTTTCCCAGAACAATGGTGGATCGAGGAAGATGTGATTTCATAAATAATTTAGAAACCAATAATGTGGTCATACACATAACCATCTATATAGTTATATGATCATCCAACATTCATAGTTGAAAATAAATATAAACTGCAAGAATAAAAACATAAGAAAAAACTCATAATAATTTCTTCCCCCTAATGATGAAATGTCTCTAAGAACAACATGGTTAAAATTCTAAAAAGTGTCCAAAAAACTCACGGGATCATACTTATTAATTGGTCTGATTCCTATAACCATCACTAAACCTTATGTATATGACCCTGATTGAACATACCTTCCTTAGTCAATGATGGAGTATCTCTGAATATGATCATCCCATCAAGGAGACCTAAATCCAAACTCTATGGATACCATGCCAACACCTTCATCATGATGTATAGAATACCAAAACTAATCACCAAAAATCCCTTACCCTAAATCCCTTTGGTTGAACCATAAAATAGTACCTAGGTATTCTCAATGTTAATCATAATCTCATTCTATATAGGGGGAGACCCACGGAAGTCCTATACATCCATGTGTGACTGATTCTAATTAGATCTAGACAATAAAATAGAATACCATCTAGGATCCCACAGTCAATATTCCAGGTATCCAATAACTCTCAGATCCTCAGACGTTCCATATATGGTTCATCCACCTAATCTTAAGGGTATAGAGGGCATTGATTGAGGGGATAAAATAGTATCTACCAGGGTGTCCAACATCCATTAATAGGGATATCCACCCACATGAACCCTCAAAATACCATTCAAATATTGAGTTTATTATGAATTTGTAATGTTATAATGGTATTTAAATTAATATCCTAGGCTCCCTATTCATTCAAAATGGTATAAAAACACATAAGAGTCCTAGGATTCTTGATAATTACAATACACACACTGCAACAGTAGATCTGATGTTGGATCCTAGATACCACCACTAATAATCCCCAAATATGTCAATCAAATACACTGGATGTTATTCAAACTAGGAATCCACCCCAAATATAACATGAGTTTGTATAACACACATTATTTTTATCCAAGGGTCTTATCCATATTGATTGTTGATTCCGAAGCATTCTGGACAATCACAACATTTCTAGGCCCAAAAGAATGCTCCCATGAATCCTAGGAAATCTCATATCATCTTCATAATTAAAGAAAATATCATAACAAGGTAAATCCAAACTCTCACACCCAAGTTTTTTATCATATAACTTAGGAAATAACAATTGGTTTGAGTTCTATGGTTACACCCACACCACCTCTACCAATATCAATAAGCACTTCTCAGGTTCAGTGTGTCAATAGGGTACTCATCCGGGTTCCCCTTGGTGACAATATAATATTGGAACCCCCCACTGGGTCCTCATGTTCAACCTAAACTCTTGAGCCAATGACTATTTCTCACATTTAAAACCTTCTAGAAAGATCATCAGAATCATATTATAGCCCCATAACCCTCAAGGGTACACCACCTCAGTGATAGTATCAAGAGATAGATCAAGGGCCATCTTTGTGTCAAGGGTTACTTCAAGTGAGTTTTTTCACCCATCCCTTCTCAAATATTTTTATGCTCTATCTTCCTTCACCTAACACATAACAAGGGTTCTCACCCTGACATACTAGGGTATTATATCTCAAGTCACACCACACCCTATCTTGGAGGTTTCCATTATTATAGGTATCCTTTAAATTTATGAATCCTCAATCCTTGGTTGATGAATTAATCCATGAATACGCTTCATCATGGACATCTCACTTTTTTTATTCTAGGTAATTTAATTTTAATCTAATCAATTTATTTATTTACCAAAAAAGATAAAATGAACAATCTATCACCATTGGAGGTGTGACGATGCACCCACATACATATAAACAAGATCATAAATACACAAGGCTATTATGGGGACCACCTACCTCATTCAAGAAGTTTTTCCATTTAATATTATTTTAGGATACTCACTTCCTAAGCTTGTCCAACTCCTTCAAAATATCTAACTACCACTAAATATTATACATCAATCCATAAAATACATATAATTAATTATAAAAAATTATAATTATTTTTTTAGTTTAAAAAAATTGGAATAATAGTTGAACAACTCACCAAGAACCACTACATCGCCATAATCACAACTAACCTATCCTAGAGGGCCCACAATACACACCAACACCAACCCAAAAAAAGTTATAACTCCCAACACATAGTGAAACACATTATTAATTTAATTAAAATAAAAAGTATAAAAACACTACAAAAAAATAACCAATAAAATAGAAAATAAAATCATGTGGATGATATCCTGATATACTATATAGATAAGACACAAAATTAATAGTTGAAGGTGGAGGTTAAAATGAGGGAATTTTTAAATGAATCCTCTATTTTAAAATACATGAAACACTATTTAGGGATCATTTTTTGAGTGAAACAATTATTCACATCATGAATTTTGGATCCAAAACCCCAAAACCACATGAACTAAAATTTCATGGTGTGGAAGCATGTTTCATGTCAAGAATTATTTTTTTTCTCCCAATAGCTGAACATCCCTCATGATCCTTAAATTAAAAATCCTAAACCCTTTAATCACCAACAATTATTACATAATTTCATAAATAAGTACATTAGATGTTTTTAAACTCTCAAATTCTTAACACGATCTCTAGTCCATAGAAGGAACCACCCACTAATTGAAAAATTCATAAAAACCATCAAATATTTCACAAACATATGGGTATTGGGTGTTAAAATTTCCCCACCATAAAACATCTCATCCCAGTTAATTCTCTATATCATTTAAACCAACAATAATGATGTACTTGATTTTCCAAACCACACTAAATTCAATTCGTTTTACACTGGAATGTTGAAAGAGATCCCATTTTGTAACTCAAAACATGGGGTTCATTATTAATTAGAAACTGGTACATTGATCATATCCATCAATAACACAAATTAATATTTTCCCATGATTACCATATTTCCCAAGACACCATTTTTTCATCAGCCACCTCATAACCCATCATATGGTGCTCCCCACTATAATATTTATCTCATAACATCCTATTTTGACCAATAATTCTCTCCACAATTGGAATTTCTTATTAAATGTGTTCCCTAAGAAATAAACTATCCTTTAAACCACATCCCAGTTGATGATCACAATATTATTCTCATCTACATGTTTCTACCCATAATCATAGAACCATTCAGACCTCCTCCATCCAACAGTACTCAAAACTCTTTGTCACACCAATTGATACATCCTCAAAATATATAACAACATCCAACCTGGAATTTTCACTAAAAAAACTCACTCAAAGGGTATTTTTTAAAATTGGTTTATCTAGGTAAATGCCCCAAGATAAATTAACTTAAAACTAAAATAGATTAAATGAGTCTAAAAGATAGTATTTTATTAAAATATTTTTTTAAGAAAGAGATGATGACCAAAAGGTAATTCATCAATCCATGTTAGGTCATTGTTGATTACTTTGTTGTAATGTATTTCCACCACCATGTTAACTTTTTAGTAAGCATGGGTGATAATGAAGTTTCGTTTCATGCATAATTATTGACATTCCATCCATATCTAACTATGTTTCCATGACAGGTGAATGACACTATTTCATATATCTTGAATAATAATGGTAGAGTCACCTTCATTCCATATGTTATTCAATCCATTGGGTTTAAAAAATTTCACCACATGAATAATGTGTATCATTTCTTCCCCCAGAGAAGTTGAAACGATACAAGTTCCAAAGAAACATCCAAGGGGTCTTCCATTGTGGCCCTGTAAAATAGAACCACAACCTGTTGGATGCAAGTTACCTTTTGAGGCCCCATCTACATTAATTTTTATCCATCCTTGAAGAGGAACATTACATAAGGCCTCAAAGAATCTTTCCTCTTACTTGAAGCTATCAGCCACTCCAAGATTTCATTGAACCATGAAGATCAATATAGAATTGTAACAACAATCTATTTAAATGGTATTTTATTCTATTACTATATTGATGACAAATATTATATAATATTAGAGGGATAAACTCTCATGTATAAGGATGAGGGTGTTTCAGACAATCCATATGAGATGCATGATTTTAGCTGCAACTGCTATGAAATGAATTTAGATCCGAGGAGATGTCTTTGTAAATATATATTGTTCAAACATAATAGTGAGGCTATAATTTCCTAGTAATTTAATTTTAAAAATAACATTTATTACCCTCTAAAGTGTAGGAAAATTTCATTGGATAAAAATAAACTAGTTTCATTGCCTCGGTAATTATTTCAAAATCTACACTTAGAGAATAAATTAATTCAAAAATATTACAAGAAATTGGCCATAGTAATTCTTTTGTGAGAATGAATCAAAAATCAATGTCAATCTTGATGTCCTAATCCAAATATTATCAACATATTTCAGACGATAGAAATTATTATCCATGTAGAATTTAGAACGATAAAAATTCATGGAATCAATATTGTTATTCTGGGAAAGTTAGAAGATTAGAGTATCCCTATGAGGAGAAAATAATAATTATCTAACATAGTAAGATATTTTTTAGTTAGTTCTATAATAGAACGAACTAGAAATCATGTATGGATACATTAGTGTCCAAATTAATTCTATGAGGATCAAATAGTGATATTAGGGGAGTGACAATCCAATTATGAAGACAAAAATTAAGAGAGGACTCCAATAAGATATCCTTCTAAAGTGAGACATTACATTGAAGAAGGATGTTTTGATGGATAGAAAAATAGAAGAGTCCATATATTAAATATTTTCCTTATTTAGTTTGTCAATAAATCTGGCATTGAAAAATATGAGAGCCATCGAGTCACTATTGAGAATATTCCAACTGAACATGTCTTAATGATCTTAATTAAATATTTTTTAATCCAAATACCACCATTATCATGGGGCTTCCAATAAATTTTCTAAGGTATGGTGACCACATTCCTTTTAAGAATACTACCACTTTAAATAATGTTCTTACTGCAGTAATTGAGATGATAGACTCACCTATTTTTCATAATCACAAATCTTGATTCAATGTTATGATAATCATATTTCATTAATATTTATAGTTTCTAAAATGTGTTAGCTATGTATATTTAATCTCACTACTCTCTTGCTTAATCATATAGTAAAAAATTTATCTAAATAGAAGGTCACTGATAAAGGTCACTGATGAAGTTCACCGAAAGAAGGTCGCTGATGGAAGGTCACCAATAGAAGGTCACTGATAAAGGTCACCGATTAAGGTCACCGAAAGAAGGTCCCTAATAAAGTTCACCAATGAAGTTCACTGATAGAATATCACTGATATAAGGTTTCTAATGAATGTCACCGATAAAAGTTACTGATGAAAGTCACCTATAATGGTCATTGATAAAGGTTATGGAGGAATGTCACCAATGAAGGCTACTAATGCAGTCTACTGATGAGGCCTACTGTTCAGAAGGCTACCGATGAAGGCTATCGATGTAGTCTATCGATGAAGCCATCTCTTTAAAAGTATGCCGCTAACAGTCTACCGATGCACACTCTTCTACCCCATACTTTTCCAAATTTTTACGAATGTTCTGATGGTTAATTTTTTGTAAATTTAATGCTTTTGAAATTAATTAATGCTGATTGTAGATATATCAGGAGAACATATCTAGGGATAGTATGAGGTATGATGAAGGCCATGCGTGGTTTTCTTATTATTATTTTTAGATCTCAAATATAAAATAGAAGATTGAGGAATAAAAGAACCTGAGAAGAATGCATGAGATATAGCTTTCTTGCTAGATCCAAAGAACAAAGAAGAACCATCCATCACTTACATTGTGATCCCATGAGCATAATGAATATAATTTGGGAATAATTCAATTCTACATTTGATGCTTCTTCAAATATCTTTCACACCACAAAGAATAACACCTTAGTACTTGGAATTTAAAACCTGAAGTTGCGACGCCCTATTTTGAGGACACCTTCCAGAGAAAGACTCAAACATCAATTTCATCACTCTAAAGAGTCAAGAACTGAACTGAAATCACATAGAGATTTCTAAACTTAATATTATAATATTATCTTTATTATTTTATTTTATTTTACATTTATGAGAAGTGTGTGTTTGTCTGTTAAACACACTGTCTCCTATTCTTGAACTAGAGGATACTGAAAATCCTCACATCAAACTTCACTTACAATTTTTTTCCCATGTGTAACTATGGAAGATACTATGTGTGGTATGGATTGATTTCTTTTTCATGAAGTATTGTGGTATAGGCTGTGATCCCTAGACAGTTGGTAAAAACTGTTGTAAATCCTGATACAGGCTGTGTATCAAGTTTATTTTTAATATAAAATTCATGGTGGTAGGTGATCACCATGTTGGGAGGATTAAGTCTTGGCTTTAGACATAACCTCTTGTTTTACTCTACTATGTACTATATTTTTTAATACTCTGTTTTGTCTATTTTTGGGAACTTATAATTCAAAAATAGAAAACTATTTTAAATTTAATCTAATAGTTATTTCTGGTTAGTGTGTGTATATGTTTAATTAAGTAAAGGTGTTTCAAAAGGTTAAGAAGTGTTTTACACTGAGTCAACTGAGGAAGAATCACCCATTAAAAAACTTGTTGACCAACTAAACATCTATATCTCTCCTGCCTTAATTAATTGGGCTATTTCATAATTGGTGAATGTTTATCATAATGTTTTTTACAAAAAAATTAATTAGGAACTCAATTAACCCCTATCTTGAGTTTCCACTCCAACCAACATTTGGTATCAGAGGAGTATTGATTGCTACCATCTGAACTGTTGTAGAAGTTTTTAAATTATTTTCAACTAAATTTTTTTTTATATTAAATATATTAAAATTTCTATCATATCTAAATTTTTATTTCATTACAATTATAATTTAAAATGGATAATAGAGTTGAGGGTGCTACTACTAATAGGACACATTTCATTAATGGTAATAACTATGCTCAGTGGAAATTAGAAATGAAAATTTATTTACAGATCATGGGACTTGAAATCTGGGACACAATTAAAGAACAACAAGACTTTCCTGTTACTTCTAGGTACACTTCGTCTCAGTTGTCTAAAGCTATATATAATAATAACTCTAATGAAATGAATTCATTGTATTGTTCTTTAGGTGATAAATAATTAAATAGAATATCTACCTGTAAAAATGAATATGAAATCTGGGATACATTGGTTGTTTCTCATGAGGGAACAACCAATGTCAATGAAAGGAGATTAAATAATTATTCTATTAAATATGATAATTTTAAAATGATGCCTTATGAACATATATATGAAATGTATCTCAAGTTCAATTAAATAGTAAATACAATGAGTCTTCTTGGGAAACTAATAGACATCAAGGATTAGATTGTGAGGTTGCTTCTATTCCTACCTAACATATGGAGAGGAACTTCTATTTTTATCTAAGATTCATGTGACATAGGTATGCTATTAGTGAAGGAACTAATTGGAAAACTTTTGTAGTATGAAGAAGAGCTTATGGTAAATTAAGAAGCAGATGAAGAACCCAGAAAGAAATCTATAGCATTCAAGACTGCTACCTCAAAGATCAAAGATAATGAAAAAGTTTATGCTCATATAGACACCACCACTAGTGAAGATTCAATGTCTGACAGAGATGATGAGATGGATCATCTTTCTAGGAGATTCAGAAAGTTCTACCATAATAAAAATTTTATTAGAAAATCAATCTATAAAGGAAGGTATGATAGTAAATGAGAGTAGAAAAATTATAGAAAATGGAATGACAACACAAATGGGATAGACTATTATGAGTGTAAATTAAAAGGACATATGAAGTTTGATTACCCCAAGCTGCAATTTTAGAAGAAATATGATGACTATGGAAAGGTATATAGAAAATATCTGAAATCGACTTGGAGTGCTTTAGAAGATAGCTCTAGTGGATTTGACACTTATAGTATTGAAAATAACAAACATGCAAACTTGTATTTCACAAGAGAAACATCTGAGGTAACACCAAATTCCCTTATACATAATGCATACTATTCTGGGAATGAATGTGAATCAAATAATTATGAGAATATGTCTAAGGATAAATTATTTAAATATTTTGGAATGCTTGAGGATACATTTAATAAACTCAATGATAAATATAAATTATTGAAATTATTACAAGATTTAAATGATAATTATAAGTCTTATCTGGATATAGAGAGAGAAAAATGTTCACAACTATTAAAAGTATATACTGAAAAATATATATCAAATAATAAATTAAAAATAGATCTTGAGAATTTTACTACTTGTAGATTTATTATGAATTAGTTTCTAGGATAATAAATTTCTAAAAAATACAAAAATGGTTTATTATATCAACCAGGATAGAGAATGATTATTAAAAATAAAAGTGTTCCAAAATCTGGACAGTTCTCTACTAGTTCAAGTTCGGGGCCATCTTTTGATAAAAAATTCTCTAAACGACCTAATAATGGTGTCATATCTCAAAACATATCTGTTAATTATAGGAAACCTATGACACGTGTATGGGATTCCAAAGCTTTACTTGCTAACCTCTCTGAACCCAAGAAACTCTTGGTACCAAATTTACCCTACTATTAATATATTTTATAGAAAAATTTTATAAAGAGCTCCTGTAAAACTATATGGTTCTTGGACATTGGATGCTCAAGACATATGATTGGAGACTATTCATGATTTAAGAACCTAATTAAAGTTGATGGTGGGAATGTCACATTTTATGATAATTCTTAAGGTAAGATTATTGGCTAAAGCCAAATTGGTAACCCTAATACTATATTAAATTCAGAAGTACTTTTTGCTGATGGATTAAAATACTATCTACTTAGTATCTCT
Organism: Viscum album; assembly: GCA_963277665.1. Classification (NCBI taxonomy): domain Eukaryota; kingdom Viridiplantae; phylum Streptophyta; class Magnoliopsida; order Santalales; family Viscaceae; genus Viscum; species Viscum album. Next base: position 1,515,209,548 of record OY728156.1, on the reverse strand, counting down.
CAGTTTTGTGATGATGGTTTTAATGTTAAATTTGAAAATTATGCATGCAGTTTTTTTAATTCTAAAAATGATTAAATATTCACATCTCTTAGAATTAAAAATTTATATGCTATTGATTTAAACTCTTTAGCTAAGAAAAAATTTTCTTTTTTAAATTCTTTTCAAAAGGAATCATGGTTATGGAATAGAAGATTAAGACACTTGAATGTTCACTCACTTAATAAACTAACTAGAAATGGTTTATTTAGATACTTACCTAAATTTTAATTCCCACATGACAAAGATTGTAATCCTTGTCAAAAAGGAAAACAACACAATGTTTCATTCAATCTAAAGAATGATGTGTCCACTTCTCAACCACTTGAGTTGGTTCACGTGGATTTTTTTGGACCATAATGAGTTTAAAGTTTAAATGGGAAGCACTATTTTAATGTTCTTGTAGATGACTTTTCTAGACATACTTGGGAAAACATTCTAGCTTACAAAAGTCAAGCATGTTCTGACTTCATTAAATATTCCAAGTCTATAAAAAATCTTAGTGGACTTATAATTATGACCTTGAGAAGTGATCCTGGATGAGATTTTGAGAATTAGTATTTTGAATCATTTTTATCACAAAATGGCTATAATCACAATTGCTATACACATAGAACACCTCAACAAAATGGAGTCATAGAAAGAAGAAAGAGGATGCTTCAAGAGATTTCTTGGACTATGCTAAATGTGTATAACCTGCCTATCTATTTTTTGTATGAAGCTATTAATACATCTTGTTACATCATCAATATAGTCTTAATTAGACTTTTTCTTAAGGAAACCCCTTATGAGATCTGAAATAATAGGACCTCTATGGTTAATTACATTAGAGTGTTTGGTTTCAATGTCATTATTCATAACACTAGGGATAATATTGACATGTTCAATTCTAAGAGTGATGATGGAATTTTCATAGGTTAATTAATCTATAGTAAAAATTATAGATAATTCCATAAGATAACCAAATGTGTGGAAGAATCTGTTCATGTCAAATTTGATGAGACTAATCCACATGAACCCATAAATTCTGTTGAACATCTTGGGGAAGATATTTCAATTCCAGACCTTAATGATAAAGACAGTTATACCTTAGTGAAAAAATCTAGATATGGAAACCTTCCAGAATCTGATCATGATGAATTTTAACCTATTGACATCCCTGAGGAGTCTAGTTCATCTATTTCTAGAGGTATTATAACTCTCAAGAATCATCCTTCAGATACTATAGTAGGTGATCTAAATAGAGGATCACAAACTAGAGCTTCTCTAAGAAACTAGTTTGAAAATCCAGACTTTCATTCCTAGATTGAACCCAAAAATATTAATGATGCTATCAGTGATGAATTTTGGGTAATAGCTATGCAATAAGAATTAAATCGTCTTTTAAGAAACAAAATTTTGGAATTATTAGAAAGACCTATAAACAATTTGACCATTGGAACTAAATGGGTGTTTATAAATGAGGTAGATGAATCTGGACACATAGTTAGAAACAAGGATAGACTATTTGCACAAGGATATAGTCATGAAGAAGGAATGGACTATGAGGAATCCTTCGCACCTCTATCTAGACTACAGGTCATTAAGATATTAATTTCTTATGCAGCTCATCTATATTTCAACGTTTATCAAATGGATGTCAAAAGTAAATTTCTAAATTGGTACATAGCTATGGTTGTATTTGTTGAACAACCCCCTTGTTTTACAAATCCTCATTTTTTAAATCATTTCTTTAAACATTTAAAACTCTATATGGTCTAAAACAAGCTCCAAGAGCTTTGTTTGATAGACTTAGTTATTTTCTTAATTCATAAGGTTTTACTAATGGAATAGATGATCCAAAACTTTTTATTAAAATGATTTCCAGAGATGTTTTAATAGTACAAATTTATGTAGATGACACTATTTTTTGAACCTCTAAAAATTCTGTATGTACTGATTTCTCAGAAATGATGCAAGATGAATTTAAAATGAGATTAATGGGGGAAAATAAATTTTTCCTTGGAATTCAAAATTTTCCAAATAAAAATGGTAGTGTTTTAAATCAATGTAAATATACTAAGGATCTATTAAAATATTTTCAATTAGAAGCTAATAAAGGTATTGATACACCTATGAGTACCACTTGTAAGTTGGATGCTGATAAAAATGGTAAATTAGTGGATCAAAACAATTACAGAAGTATGATTGGAAGTCCACTCTACCTTTTTTCTAACCAGCCTACTAGTATGTTCACTGTATGCATGTGTGCTCATTTTCATGCCAATCCCAAAAAGTCTCATTTAAATACTGTTAAAATAATTTTGATATATCCCAAGTATACTATAATCATAGGAATATTTTATCCAAGAGAACAATCATTTGGTTTAATATGTTTTTTGGATGATGACTTTACTGGTTGAAAGTTAGATATAAAGAGTACCTCTAGAACTTGTCGCATTTTGGGAAAGTCACTAGTATCATGGTGCGGTAAGATACATAATTCTGTTTCATTATCCACTACCAAAGTTGAATAAATATCTACTCTTAGTGGTTTTTCTCCAATTATGTGGATGAAACACAATTTACTAGATTCTGGATATCAATTAAAACAAGTCTCTATAAACAGTTATCATACAAGTGATATTAACATCTCTAAAAATCAAGTATCTCATTTTAGGACAATGCACATTGACGTAAGAATCACTTCATGAGAGATCATTATCATAGAGTTGATATCACTCTTGAATTAATTGGATCTGAAAACCAATTGGATGATATATTCACAAAGCCTTTGAAATCTGAGAGGTTAAATTACATCAAACATGAGTTAAGTATGATAAAATATTATGTTAAGACCTCACCATTAGACCTCAGCATTTGACATCACCATTATAACCTCACCATTATACCTCACCTTTGGAACTCACTGTAAATACCTCACTGTTGGACCTCACCATTATGACCTCACTATTAGACCTCATCGTTGGAACTCACCATTAAGACCTCGCTATTAGGACATCTCTATTGGACGTCACCGTTAAGACCTCACTATTATGACCTCATTGTTAGACCTCAACATTAGACCTCACTGTTGGACCTCAACATTAATACCTCACTATTTGGATCTCACCATTATACCTCACCATTAGTCCTCACTACTGGACCTCACCCTGGGAACCTTACCAATATTTGACCTTAGGTATGGGACTTTTTATTCTGCTAGAATCTGTAGCATTTTTAATCATAGTTATTTCTTTTACTCAATTTTATTAAAAGTCCCTAAATGATAAAAAAGTTCAAAACATATTTCGATCCACTTCAATCTTCTCCTAAACCTCAGGCTCTTTAATCTTGGACCTCACCATCTGCTGAAACCCTCAAACTTCTCCATTTTGTAATGGAAAGGCTGAAAAGACCACTAGTTAATGATGAATGAGATGCACCAAACCCTAAGAGACCTCAATCTGGTTCTAGTAGTGGACCCAAGGTAGTGTAAAAGCATATCAATCCACATTTTTCGAAGAGGGAAATCTTGGTTGAGGAGGAACTATGTTCGAAATGGTTGTTTTCAAGCATGTCTCTGTTCCTGAAGGCACTCGAAGCGCAGGATTGGGTGGAATGATTTGCAAATAACAATGGACCTTATTACCCAAATCTAGTGAAAGAATTTTATGAGTCTCTGAAGTTTGAGCAGTCTAAGAATGAGAACCAAATTTCATCAAAGGTAAATGGGGTAAGTGTGAGATTCTCCTCTATTGAATGGTATGAATGTTTAATAGTTACACATGAAGGGATTTATAATTACTTCTCTGTAGTGGTTCCTCCCACTAGTGATTTCTTCTGTTATGAAAAAGATCTAGGTGAGATGACAGGGAATGGAATCCCTAAGAATGTGATTGCTACTGAAATGGTAGGAAAAGACAGGTCGTTGTTTATGTTTTTTCATCATGTTTTGAGTCCCAGGAAAGGGGAATTTTCTTCCTTGAAGTATCAGTACATGTTTCTATTCATATTTTTTGAAGCATGGAAAGAATATAAATATGTGTATGTTTTTTATGATTCAATTAGAGGATATGACAAATCTTATTTCTAAGTCAAATTCGTTGTTTCATGGAAAGATGATATCCTTGATGTTGAAAGTGAATGAAGTTTCTAGAAATAAGTAGGAAACAATAGTTGTAAGGGATAACTTATTCATTACCATGATGATTTGAAGGTTTATTAAGATAAGCTGGAACCATTGGAAAAGAAAATGGGTGAATGATTAGGCTAAGATGTATGCAGAATTCATCCCTGTGACCAATCCTATTTGGCTAAAGAATAATAGAGATCTAGCTTTAAAGCCTAATGAAGTAGAACCTTTATAGTCAGATAAAAAAGAAGAGGTTGTTATTATGAAAGAAATATAGAATTCTTCTATATATAATAGGAGTGATTCTAACCATCCCTCAAGTCCTCATTCCAGTGTTGTATCCTTTAGTGAGACTACCCCACGAATGATATTTTTTAGAAGACAGATTGTCCTAAGGGACAATGATGATGAGGAAACCAGTGAATAAGTAGAAGAAAACGTCTTTAGAGACATTAGAGAGACCTTAGAGGAGGAGGATGAAACTAAATCTAGTCATGATAATTAAAGACTGTTACTAATGAAAGTGAAGATGAATGTATAAGTCTCAGTCCTCTGATAAGATATACCGAAAGTGTTGATGAAGTGGTTTTTGAATCGATTCAAGCTAGAATTTTAATGGAAGTAGTTGAATATTTTGTGGAATAAGTGGCAGTGGAATCTCTTTTGGATGTTTTTGATCAAAGAAGTACAACAGATATGGATGTAATTGATTAGAGGAATCCTCTAAGTGGGGGGGAGGAACCTATTACCATAGTTTTCGTTGTTGTTTCTCATGGAATAGATGACTGGTTAGAAGAACCTAGATTCATGGTCTTGGGATTAAACTATGGAGACTCTGATGACGATAATCCAAATAGAAGACCTTCAATTCCTTTTGTTTTAGAGACCACTATTGTATAACCAGTAGTGCTTTTACCTCGAGACTATGGGAAGAAGTTTGATTTAGAATCATTAAAATCATATTTGAAGATACACATGGATGAGAGATCTATTGAGATATAGAGAATAGTGAATCTTAATCAAGAAGTGGTGGAATCTTCCTTAGAAAGTGTAATTTCTAACTCTCACAAAAATTGGCCACATAAAGTGAAGGAATGTAGGAATCAGGTCAGAAATTTTTAGATTCCATGGAATCAGTGAAACAATCAATTGTGTGTTTAGACTCTTATATGAATTCAAGGGTTAAAGTGGATGAAGACCTTAAGTATGTTAAGAGTATTGTTCATCATATGGTCACTGTGTTTGTGGACATTAAGATGTCTATGGAGACACATGTGAGTGGACATGATGATGATGTGAAGAGGTTGATCAGCGGTATGACCATGTCTTTTAAGAAGATTATGGCTTTTAAAAAGGCACCTATGTGTGCATCTACTTCCTCTTCAGCCTCTCCTCCTTTTGTTCTAGAAGCTTTTAGGTCAGTTGTTAGAGAAGAAGTGGAGAAGGTCTTTGGTGGAAGTACCTCGGACCCGTAGTCTATGACTTAGGTCATTTCCACTTCCAGATAAATTCATAAGCATGTGGTAGATTATTTAATGGATGATTCTACATATTAGAAGGCCATCAAAGAGAATGTTGATTTCTACTACAAAAGGGTTTACACTAAGCATCAGATAGATGGTCACTTCATGCTGCTGTGGGAAAACATGAATATCCCACCTATCACTCAGGATATTAAGGATCTAGTTAGTAGGTCTAGAGAATTGAATCCGTATTTGGATAAATTAAAGAAGAATTAGGGTGATTCAATATCATATATGTAAAGAGGAATAATCATTATTATGGATTTCAGAAATTTTCTTTTACCCTTCCTCTATGTGGACTGCACTCCCATTATTATTCCTCCAGCATTACCTTTTTCCCCAGCTGCCTCAGGATCTACCAGTGATGCCTTGTTAATGACTCTTGCACAGGCCATCAGAAGCATGACCCCTATGATTCCTTAGATATCTACTCACTATCAGTCTACTGATGCTTCTTTTATAGATCCTCCTTCCCTACTCACTACAATACCTCGGCCTATCCCTCCATCTTCTGGACCTGCCTCCTCAGCTTTCAAAGAGAAACCTCCCTTGGACATATTTTCTCTGGATTGAATGAGGGATGTCTTAGTTGATAGGTATGTTTGTAATATTTTGGTATATTCTTGCTTCAAAATACAAAAATCCTCTTTTGTCATATTTTTTTTTTGATAATCATAAAGGGGGAGAAGTTCTACTATATTTTCCACAATAAACATGGTTCAATTGTACTGATCCAATATATACGTACACTCCCACCTCTGAAGATATTATTAAATGTTCTTAACCCTGATTCAATAATAGTTAAATCTAAATTTTCACTAACATAATTGGTGATTATCAAAAAGGGAGAGATTGTTGGACTCACCTATTTTAATAATCCCAAATCTTGAATGTTTATTATGATAACCATGTTTCATTAATATTTATAGTTTTTATAAAGTGATAGCTATGTATCGTTAATCTCACTACTCTCTTGATTAAGCATACAGTGAAAAATTTATCTAAATAGAAGGTCACTGATAAAGGTCGCTGATGAGGGTCACTGATAGAAGGTCACCGATAGAAGGTCTCTGATAAAGTTCACAGATGAAGGTCACTGATAGAAGGTCACCGATGATGGTCACTGATATAAGTTCACTGATAGAAGGTTATCGATGAAGGTCACTGATAAAGATTACTGATGAAAGTCCTTAATAAAGGTTACTGATGAAAGTCCTTAATAAAGGTCACTGATGAAGGTCACCAAAAAATATTACTGATGAAAGTCACTGTCGAAGTCTACCAATAAAGGATACTGATGTAGTCTACAGATGAGGCCTACTATTGAGATAGTTTTCGATGAAGACTATTGATGTAGTCTATTAATAAAGCCTACTATTGAGAAGGATACCACTAGGAGTTTACTGATTCTCAACCTTATACTCTATACTTTTTCAAATTCTTGATATTATTATAATGGTCATATTTGGTAAATTTAATTCTTGTGACATTAATTAATGATGATTATAGATATATCAAGAGACTATATCTGAGGACATTATGAGGTATGAGGAAGACTGCACGCGGTTTTCTTATTCCTATTGTCAGATCTCAAATATAAAATAGAACGCCGAGGAAGAAATTAATGTGAGAGGAATGCATGATATAGAGCTTACATTATATAGAAAAGAGAACAAGGAAGGACATCCAGCAGATACATTGTGAACCAAACGGCTTCATGAATATCATTTGGGACAAATTCACATCTTCCTTCTGTGCTTCTTCAAATGTTTGTCAAACCAATAAGTAGAAAACCTTAGTACTTGGAAGCTGAAACCTTGAGTTGTGATAACATGTTTTGAGGTCAACGTCCAGAGAAAGACTTGAACTGCAATTTCTCCACTCCAAGGAGTTAATATCTGAACTGAAAACACATAGAGATTTCCAAACTAAATATTTTAATATTAGCTCTGTTATGTTCATTTATTTTACATTTTTGTGAAGTGTGGGTTTTTCTATTACACACATTGTCTCTTATGCATGAACTGGAGGATACTGAAAATTATCACATCAAAATTCACTTACACCTTGTTTTCAATGTGTAACTATGGCTGAGACCATGTGTAGTTGACCGTGTTGTTGAGCGTGTCAAATTAGTTGTTTTATTTTGACTAGAATTTCTGCAGTATAATAGAAACCCTAAGTCGTCTCTCGACATAGCCTTGGACCATTAATTTAAAAAGAGGGATTTGATTATGGAAGTAGATGTTGAATTAGGTTTTGTAAAACTTGAGGGTTTTATGATTAATGATGAAAATATAAAATGAAAGCGATAAAACAATGCAGAGATTAACAGAATTAATTAAGCGTGATCAACCCGGGGAGGTCTCATGATGCTCATCCTTCATCGCTTCAAGGGATGGGGTTATGGTATTTTAATCCCTGGTTTATAACACCTAGAACCAGAATGTTACTGAGATTATACTAGGATTCCACATAGGGTTCAGTCGAAAACACATAACGATTCACCAAACACCGCTGATGATTGGGTGATTTGTGTTCGACATCATAACTGAAACTCACCAAGGAAACACATGAAGAATTCGATGTTCTATACAGGTTATTATGTTATTTCATTTTGATACCAAGACATAAATTTACATGATCTTGACAGTGATTATGTGAGTTCAATTGACCAATATGAACCACACAAACACAACAATTGGAAGGGGGGAAAGAAAGTGGTGAACGGTGTGTGAAACATCACATGAATGGGTACTCCCAAACATGATCATATGAGTTTAGCATGACATACCAGTACATAACTCAATATAATAAGACTAGAGGATGAGGAAAAAAACATACTACCTGGAATTAAAAATATCATTCAATTTAATACAACTTTGAAGCTCGGGATTACATAACATTCCCCCCAGGTGATCACAAGGGGTTTAGAAACCCATGGGAGGGGAAGAAGAAGAAGATGATGAAGTACCACCTCCCATAGACTCCAGAACTTCTAGGGATGTTGAGAAGACTCCTTGGGGACTCAAAAATGGAAGCACTTTACCTCTTTGATGAACTTTCAAATGGGGATCCCAAGGTGTCGTTTTATTGGAAAATTGGAAGGTGGTTTTAGGCACACAGATTTCATAAATCCATTTGTACCACGCGTTTCGGCCTTCCTATAGTCTTATCTCACTTTGGAATAAATTGAAAAGTTGTATCCCTAACTCTTTACTATCTCCAATGAACGTCTGGTATCATTTGGACCACTACAACTCAAGATATTGATAAAATACAAAACACCGCATTTGACTTGGTCCAAATTCCGTGGCTTGGACAGATCAGTTAGGATGGGCCCCATAGAAGGCAAATTAGGATTGGGTTCATTAATATGAAATGTATCCTATTAAATTTTGGACAGGCCGACAAAATATCATCCCATTTTAATGCATGGATGTTGTGTACTATGCAAAACAGTGGACAGTTGTCCACGGATCAATGCAATTTTGGCCCATATTTCTTCCACTTCATCAAGGGCCCTCCAAATCACCTCCACCTACATTGAAATAATAAAAACAAGTAACATTTCCCATTATAATATTGACTAAAATTGATTTATTGATTCAAACATAAAGTGCAATTCATTATTGTATTTGGAATATTCATTACAAAACTAGTTTAAATCTGCGGTGTAAGGGTGGAATAAAATAGTGAATCGTGGTACGATCACACCACCACACCTAAATATTTTCACTCCTGGGAAAAGTCACATATCCATATACAATGATGCATATATATATAAATATATTTTCAACTTCCTGAAGATTTAGCATTTGAGGAAATTTTATTTAAAGTAAAGTGATCAATGCACGAACCACACCAAGTAGTTCTTTCTAGTGAAAATAGAAAAAGATGTCTCATAAATCATATCATATAGAAATTCCAAAAAAGATTCATGATACCCAATTGATAAATGAATTCAGAAGTAAACCATGACACTAACTCTCCATGGGTGTGTGTGAAAACCATTCCATGCTATTCTTTCCACTTACTATCCAATAAATAAAGGTTATTTTAACATTTTTCAACTTAAATGATTTTGTTACTGAACCTGTCCTACATCCTTTTCAATAATATTTCAAGACCCACTCACTTAAGTATTCCTAGAAGTCAGACCATAAGCTCCTGACCTATATATCCCCATATGTCTCACACTTCATCACTCCCCTCATTTTTTTTTTGATGTTTCAATTGGAACAAATCTCACACTCATCTCTCAACCCTTGTTTGATCTCCTCCCAACACTAATTACAATAGTTATAACAAGATCAAAGTTTGAGGATGAGTGGTTTTTGACCTCCCAAGACACAACAAATTTTTTTTGAGGGCGTACAACAGTCATACATTAGGCACACACACATAGGTCAATATTGTACAGTAATGAAACAGATCAGATAAGGAAAGAACGTATGGAAATATCATTTAAAGCTGAAAAATATTAACCCAACATATATTTACCTTATATTAAGAAAGATATGATCACACATTGTGGTTTAGTGAAAAAAATTGTGGAAATATTAGTGACACAGTTTTCCCAAAAACTACTCACACAATGGGCATCAATCATCTCCAAGGTTTCACATAGATACGACCATTTATATCATTGACATAAAACCATTTCACTAAAAATCACATCCTAAAGTAAAATTCATACAAAAATTCATTTTAGCCTTCGTTATGGTATTTTTACTTTCCCCCCTTTATGGTCGCCAAATCATGGAACTTCGAAATTATTGATGGGGAAAAAATGATAATACCATAAAGAAGGCCAAAAAGAGAAAACAAAAGGAGAAAACGATGAAAATTCCTATCTAACCCAATAATGTATCCACCCCCCCCCCCCACCTAGAGTGTGCAGTGTCCTCACTGAAATAATTGAGAATGTGAGAAGGAAGGATAAAACCTGGTGTGTTTTATTGGTATGATGCGTTGAGAAGGTGGATTTCCTCCACCGGATTCTTCAGAAAATCTTCATAGAAGTGTTTCAGTAACTACCCATTGACGTTAAGACATCATCCACTCTGCTCATGAAAAACATGTATTGCACCAAAAGGGTAAACATTAGTAACAATATAAGGACCGAGCCATCAGGAACGAAGCTTACCTGGGTGGAGCTTAAGCCTAGAATTGTACATGAGGACTTGTTCACCAATATGGAACTTCTGCTGGTGAATCATGATATCATGAATATCCTTTGTATTCTTTTTCTAGATTCTGGATTTTTCATATTCATCACGTCTAATTTCTTCCAACTCTTAAATCTTTAGATTTCTTTCCTCACCTACATCTGAAAGGTTCATATTACATTGTTTAACAGCCCAATATGCACGATGTTCTTCCTCCACTGGGAGGTGACAAGCCTTTCCAAACACAATTATGTATGGTGACATTCCGATTGGGGTTTTAAAACCTGTACGGTACGCCCAAAGTGCATCATCCAAGCACAAACTCCAATCATTCCTATTGGGTTGTACCGTTTTTTCCAAGATTCGTTTAACTTCCCAATTTAATATTTCTACTTGTCCATTAGTTTGGGGGTGATATTCAGTGGAGAATGTTTGATCAACCCCTTACTTATGAAGCAATGTTTTCATGTTGTGATTGAAAAATGTGAACCCTGATCACTAATGATGAATCTCGGTAAACCAAACCTACTGAAAATTCGGGACCTCACAAAATCAACAACCACATGAGAGTCATCGGTCCTTGTGGCCTTTGCTTCCACCCATTTAGATACATAGTCAATTTCCAATAAGATGTATTCGAAGACAAATAAATTTGGAAAAGGCCCCATGAAGTCAATGCCCCATGCATCGAAGATTTCACAGAATAACATGGGCTGTTGGGGCATTTCATTCCTCTTAGATATATTTCCTGTGAATTGACATTGGGTACATGATTTACAAAACCTATGGGAATATCTATATAATGTTGGCCAATATAATCCTGAGTCAAGGACCTTTCGAGCAGTACGTTGAGAGATAAAGTGTCCCTCACATGCCAAGGTGTGGGAGAAGGTCAAAACAGAGGTGAACTCATGGTCAGGGACACATCGACGAACTACTTGGTCACAAAAAATTCTCCACAACTATGGTTCATCCCAAATGTACCAATGAAAATCATGCTTATGTCTCTGGGATTGTGAAATTCTGAAATCAGTGGGGACCTTAGATGTTTCTAGAAAATTCACAATGTCTGCTTACCAGGGGGGTATGGTCCACAACATCACAAAGGATCTCATGAGGGAATAATTCTCCAATGGGTAGGGGTGAGTTAACATGATGGTCCAATGGTGGGGAAATCCTACTAATGTGGTCAGCTACAACATTTTCCACCCCCCTCTTATCTCTAATCTCATGTTCAAACTCTTGGAGGAGGAGCATCCATCGAATGAGGCGGGGTTTGGCTTCAGGTTTCTTTAAGAGGAAACGAAGGGCAGCATGATCAGAGAAGACGATGATTTTTGACCCAAGAAGATATGAAAGAAATTTTTCCAAGGAAAACACAATAGAAAGGAGTTCTTTTCTAGTGGTTGTGTAGTTTACCTGGGTAGGGTCAAGGGTATGTGAGGCATACGCAATGACATGAGGGGACTTCTCAACCCTTTGTGATAAAACATCCCTAACTGCAAAGTTAGAGGCGTCACACATATGCTCGAAGGGGAGATCCCACCTTGGTGGTTGGATTATGGGAGGTGATGTGAGACTCATTTTTAGTGAATTGAAAGCATCCTCAATATTTTTATCAAACACAAACTCAGAATCCGTTTGCAATAACCGAGATAAGGGAAGTGGGATATTACTAAAGTCTTTAATGAATCGGTGGTAAAAACCAGCATGACCCAAGAAAGGTCGCACCTCACGAACACATTTTGGAAATAGAAGGGTTGAAATTAATTCAATTTTAGATTTATTAACTTGAATTCCTTTATTTGATATGAAATTCCCAAGAACTATCCCCCGCTCAACCATAAAATGGCATTTCTCATAATTTAAAAAAAGATATTTTTCAATGTAGCAGCGGAGGACAAAACCTAGGTGTTCCAAAAAAATCCTCAAAAGAAGATCCATATACCGTGAAATCATCCATAACTACTTCCATACAACTCTCAAGGTACTCAGAAAAATTACTCAACATACATCACTGAAAAGTACCAGGAGCATTACAAAGACTGAATGGCATCCTTCTGTATGCAAATGTGCCAAATGGACAGGTAAATGTGGTATTCTCTTGATCCTCAGAGGATATATGTATTTGGAAATAACTCGAATATCCATCAAGGAAACAATAATGGGACTTACAAGCCAGTCGTTATAACATTTCGTCAATGAAATGTAATGGGAAGTGGTCCTTCCACGTGGCTTGATTCAATCGATGGTATTCAATACAGACTAGACAACTGTTTTGTACACGTGTTGGAACCAACTCATTCCTTTCATTTTACACAACTGTTATTCCTATTTTTAGGCCCAATTTACACTAGGCTAATGTATTTACTATCAGATATAGGATAAATGATCCCTACAGCAAGCAATTTACTGACATCCAATTTTACCACTTCAAGGAGAGTGGGATTCAACCGGCGGTGAGATTTTCTTACGGTCTTAGCCTCATCATCCAAAAGTAAATGGTGCATAAAAGTAGATGGGATAATCCCGGGAATATCAACCAATGTCCATAATATTTCCTTTTTACACTCTCTTAAAAGTTTGAGTAGTTTCGGTTCCTGTTGTAGAGAGAGGTTAATGGAAATAATGACGGGCAATTGGTCAATACCATCAAGATATGCATATTTTAAATTAGAAGGACGTTGTTTAAGTTCCAACACATGTGGTTACTGGATTGAGGAAGGGGATTTAGGGGGTGTGAGGTCCATTAAACTATTTATCTTCTCATGTTTATTCTCTAAAGATAGATAATCTATAGAAATGAGATTTGCAGAATCATCGACGGTCATGGGTACCTCAAGAATTAACAAACTCGCCAATTAAATCACAAAATTAACACTTTTCATAACCCACACAACACTCAAAACATGAATCAAAACTCAAATCATTCAAGGGTGAAGAATACAAAAATGAATTAGAGTTTGGGTTGAGGAGAGAATTGTGTGTTTGTGCATCGTTTGAGAGAACTTCCATCGAATAGATAGGAAGAGTGGAGTGCTCTTAAACAGGGTGTTTCGTAGCCTCAAGGATGTTAAAACTTACCTTTTCTCCACCAAATTCCATGGACAACGTACCATTGTGAACCTTGATGATCATCTTTACTGTTTTGAGGAATGGACTCCCAAGTATGAGAGGGGCATGTCCTTGAGATCGGGTATCTTCCATCTCAAGAATGTAAAAGTTTGTAGGGAATATGAGATTCTTAACTTTTACGAGGACATCCTCGACCACTTCTCATGGGTGTGTTGTGCTTCGGTTGGAAAGTTGAACGACAATGCCTCTTGGTTGAAGCTCTCCAACCGGCAAAGAAGTATACACGGTGTGAGGCATTATATTAATAGAAGCACTTAAATATAGAATAGCATCAGAAAAGAAGGTCTCCCCTATGGTACAAGGTATCGTGAATGTGCACGGATCCTTGCATTTGGTTGGCATTGTTGGTTGAATCAAGGCTAGGACATTCCTACCCAAGTTGACTCTCTCATTCCCCATCAGTCTCCTTCTATGGGTGCAAAGCTCTTTAAGAAATTTGGCATATCCAGGGATTCTCATAACTGAATCCAATAGAGGAATGTTAACTTGAACTTTTTTAAATGTATCCATTATTTCATTATCAATCTCATTATCAAAATTCTTATTATATTTAGAGAGTATTTGAGGGAAAAGAAGATGAATGGATTGTTCATTTGGATCATCAATGACAATTCGATTACAATTTTTTCTTGTTTCTCTTTACATGAAGTTTTTGAGTGGTGGGAAAGAGAGTTTTTATGAGGGGGACATACCTGCTCTGCAGAAACAGTAGAAGGAGAAACTTATTTACCTCTACGAAGTGTAACTTCACATACATTACCTTTGTCCTTCGGATTGGCAATGGGTTGGGATGGTAGTTTCCCAGAACCATACATATTAAGCTCACCGATGGTGTTTTCCAATTTCCCCACTTGAGTTCACAGGTCTTGAATAGTTGATTGTGTTGTTTGTTAGAACTGGAGGTTCTGGGTTGCCATTTGCTTCACCATATCCTGAAGTCTTGGTTCAGACTTGGGAGGAGGAGGATTGTTTTGAGATGTTGAAGGATAAAAAGGTTTCATACCTTGGCCTTGTTGATACCAGTTCTGCTTGGGGAAGATTGAGTTTCCTCCTTGTCGGTATTGTGGTTGTGCTTGCCACCCGGGGTTTAGAGTTTTCCTTAATGGTTCTTGATTGAACGGTAGTTCATGTTGGAATGGACCCCTAGGGAACAGTATGGCACAAGACTTAGATGAATCCTGACATTGTGGGAACTGGTCAAGAAATTGAGTATTATCAGAACAAATACCACAATGCAATGGAATGGTTGGAGAGTGTGAGTTACCTTGTGCTTGATCTAATTTCCTTTGAATGGTATGCATCTCATCAAGTTTTTTATCTACCTTCTATTCTATGGATGAATGACATACCTCATGAACTCCTCGGGTTGGTGCAATAGATCGTGTACCAAATTGTTGTGCATTTTGAACCATGTTGGCTATTAAGTCACGAGTGGCGGAAGGAGGTGGATAAGGCATGATCTCTCCCTCATAGAAGTATTAAATTAAAAAAATTTCACTAATCTGGTGGGTATCTTGAGCAAAGTTTTTGAATCTCTCCCAGTATTCATGAAGGGTCTCTCCTTATGATTACCTAATTCCACATATTTCATTCCTAATTGAAGAAGTTCGGGAGGCAGGGAAGAACTTCTCTAGAAAAATCCTTTTTAGGTCATTCCAGCCCCTAATTGTGGTAGGCAAATAGTATAACAAATATTTGGCTACACTATCAAGGGAGAAAGGGAAGGCCCTAAACTTGATTAAGTCCTCAGACACATTTTTGGGTTTTATGGTGGTGCACACTATGTGAAATTTTTTGAGATTCTTGTGAGGGTCCTCACCTAGAAGACCATGGAATTTTGGAAGGAGGTGGATAAGGAATGATATCAGCTCAAAGTTGGCTACTTACTCGGGATATTGGATGTACGCAGGTTGGTACTCCACATCAGGGGTCGTCAGTTCTTTTAAAGTTCAGTTGTTTGCAGCCATGATCTCTGGGGTTTGATTTGGTTCAATTTTTGATTGTTTTAAGACCACTTGAGGTTCCAAATGGGGTTCCTTAGTGTTACTTTATTGTCCTATTATAGATGACCTGATTTTTTAGTGGAGTGACTTTTCAATTTCAGGGTCAAATTCGAGTAATGTTTCTTTACCAGATGTTGTCATGCAACAATGATGTCTAGTTTGATTGATTGATTTTTTTTGTGTTTTTTATCTATTGATTTGAGATGGATAAAATAAAAAAAACATAATAATGGTGAAATAAGAATAGAATTTTATACTATAGAATTAGAGAGGGATATGGAGAAGAAGAGAGAGAGAGAGAGAGAGAACACACCAAAGAAAAAAATAAAGACAAAACCCAAAACAAAAACAATCAAATGGGGGTGGGTTATTTAATGGATTAATAATTAAGAAGTAAAATAACTAAATAAAAGGAAATAAAGAAAGAAAAATGATCTTGGATCCCCAGAAATGGTGCCAAAATTTGACTGTGTTGTCGAGCGTGTCAAGTTAGTTGTTTTATTTTGACTAGAATATTTGTAGTATAGCAGCAACCCTAGGTCGTCTCTCGACGGAGCCTTAGACTATTAATTTAAAAATAGGGTTTTGATTATGGAAGTAAGTGGTGAATTAGGTTTTTTAAAACTTGGGGTTTTTATGATTAATGATGAAAATAGAAAATGAAAGCGATAAAACAGTGCATAGATTAACAGAATTAATTTAGTGTGATCAACCCGGGGAAGTCTCGTGATGCTCATCCTTATTCGCTTCAAGGGATGGGGTTATTATCTTTTAATCCATGGTTTGTAACACCTATAACCAGAATGTTACTGATTTTATACTAGGATACCGCCTAGGGTTCTGTCGAAAACACATAACGATTCACCAGACACCGTCGATGATTGGGTGATTTGTGTTCGATATCATAACCGAAACTCACCATGGCAACACATGAAGAATTAAATGTGCTATCCAGGTTTGTATGTTATTTCATTGTGATACCATGACATAAATTTTCATGATCTTGATAGTGATTATGTGAGTTCAATTTACCAATATGAACCACACAAATACCTCCATTGGAAGGGGGAAAAGAAAGTCATGAACGGTGTGTGAAACATCACATGAATGGGTACCCCCAAACATGATCATATGAGTTGATCATGACATACTAGTACATAACTCAATATAATAAGAATAAGGTATGAGTAAAAACAGCATAAAACCTGGAATTAAAAAGATCATTCAAATTAATACAACTTTGAAACTCGTGATTACATCACATTCCTCCCCGGGTGATCACAAGGGGTTTAGAAACCCATGGGAGGGGAAGAAGAAGAAGAAGATGTTGAAGTAGCACCTACCATAGCCTCCAGAACATCTATGGATGTTGATAAGACTCCTAGGGGACTCCAAAATGGTAGCACCTTGCCTCTTGGCCGAACTATCAAATGGGGAGCCCAAGGTGTCGTTTTATAGAAAAATTGGAAGGTGGTTTTAGGCACACAGATTTCATAGATCTACTTGTACCATGCGTTTCGGCCTTCAGAAAGTCTTAGCTCGCTTTGGAGAAAATAGAAAAGTTGTATCCCTTCCTATTGACTATCACCAAAGAATGTTTGGCATCATGTGGAGAAATATCGCTCATGATATCTTTAAAATACAGAACACCGCATTTGACATGGTCCAAATTCGGTGGCTTGGACAGATCAGTTCGGATGGGTCCCATAGAAGCTGAATCAGGATTGGATTCATTAATATGAAATGTAAACTATTAAATTATGGACAGGCCCAAAACATATCAGCCCATTTGGATGCACAGATTTTTTGTACTATGAAAAACAGTGGACAGATGTCCATGGATCTATGCAATTTTGGCCCATTTTTCTTCCACTTCATCAAAGGCCCTCCAAATCAACTCCACCTACATTGAAATAATAAAAACAAGTAACATTGACCATTCTAATATGGATTAACATTAATTTATTGATTCAAACATAAAGTTCAATTCATTATTATATTTGGAATATTCATTACAAAACTAGTTTAAAACTACGATGTAAGGGTGGAATAAAACAGTGAATCGTGGTACGATCAGTAGTCTAGATTATTTTTTTCATGAAGTATTGTGGTAGAGGGTGTGAGCCCGGACCATTTTTGAAAACTAGTTTAATTCACGATACAAGTTGTGTGTCATGTTTATTGTTTATATAAACTACTTGGTGGCAGGTGATCACCAAGTGGATAGGATTAAGTATCCCCTTTAGACGGAACCTCTTGTTTAACTCTATTGTGCACTATATTTATTAACACTTTGTTTGGTCTATTTTTCACTGCTTATAATTTCTAAAATAGAAAAATATTTTTCATTGACTCTGATAGTTAGTTCTAGTTAGTGTGTGTGTATTTTTAATTGAGTAAACCTATTTCAATAGTGAAACAAGTGTTTTACACTGAGTCAACTAGGGACTAATCACCCTTTGAGAAATATGCTGACCAACTAAATATTTATATCTCTACTGCCTTAATTAACTAGGCTATTTCAAAATTGGGGGATCTTTATCATAATTTTTTTAATAGAAATTTTAAGTATGAACTCAATTCACCCCCCCCCCTCATGAGTTTCCACTCCAAACAAAATGAGATACTTGAAAAGATATATATTCCATTTATAAATCATAAAATAAAATACTAGTTTGGGGACAATAATTAATTTAACCAGAAAAATCCTACCATCAATTGAGAGAGGCTTCCCTTTCCTAGCTAAATGTTATTTCATGATTTGATCTGAAAACTTGAGAAAATAAATGGTTTTTTTGTCTTCCTCAAAATAAACGAACTCTAATGTATTTCATGGTCCAGGATCCCTCTTTCATACCCATTTCAAATAAGGGATGATATTTTATAGTAGAAGGATTTAAATTCAAAAAATAAATTAAATATTTATTCAAATTTATAACCTTCCTCCAAACATCCTCATATGGAGGGAGGAAAATTTTGATATTTTTAATATTTCATTTACCACCAAGTAGATAAATGATCATGTCATCATCATAGAGAATGTGGGTGGGAATTGAATAACTCATTGATGCATAAATGGGTTTAATCATGCTTTGATCCACCATGTGTGTGACAAATCCTTGTTAGATAATCTTATTCAATGGTGAAAATAATTCCATAAATATTTCACCTTGTCTAACTCCCTTTGAAAATTTAAAATACCCCTTTGGAAAACCATATATTAGAACTAAAATTTGAGTGGAATCAAAACTTTATTTAACTTATTTAATAAAAATGTTATTGAATCGAGATATAGGAAGAAATTTTTAAATAAATCCCCAATCCATAGAGTCAAAATCATTTCTAATGCCTAGATTGAGAGTGCTAATACCAACAATATTTGTTTACCTAAGAAGAATGACACATTTACAGTCTGTCCTAATGAGATCATGGATTCTTCTACCTTTCAAGAAACCAAAATGATTCCATGTAACAATTTTATTTTCAATAGTGGTAAGCATGTTGGAAAAAAGTTTGTTAATAATATTATAGATATTTTTTATGAAAAAAATAGGCCTGAAAATTTGTATATCAAAAGAGTTTTCAACATTGGGTATGTGGTGAGAAATTGGGCATTAACACTATGAGGTAGTATACCTATAGTATGGATGGATTTAAATAATCTTCATATACCCAATTGAATGACATCCCAAAAATTCTAATATATATAATTAATAAAACAATAATGTCATGGAGCACTATCTATTTTAAGACTAACAATAGCTTCTCTCATCTAAAAGTCAAGTGGGATGTTGGTATAATTATGCCTATAATTTATCTATTTGATCTTAAAGGTATCATTTTGGAGTTTATCTTCATTGGAGATTAATGTGTTTAGTTTAGAGGAAAGTTCAATTTCATGATGAATATCCACCTCAAAATTAGAAATCATGGCCTCATATTACATCTGGTTCACTCTAGATTCGAGTGAGGAAATATTATTTTCTCCCTTGATTCAATTGTACTTTTACCAAACCTTAAGATTTCACTTCAATATATTTAGCTTCATGACACAGGAAAAAAAATCATTACCATAGTGATTTAATTCCCAAAAATAAAACACAAGATTGCAAAAATCAGGGTATGAAACACAAGCACTTTTATATCTAAATGGAGGAACTGGGATGAAATTTCAATTAATAAGGATGAACAAAATTGGGTGATGGTCAGAGTTGATCACTGGGAGGGTAATTCTTGAGATAGTATCCCATTTCTCAAGGGATTGTTCATTATAGAATACCTGGTCATGTTTCCCAGCAATCATTCTCTTATTATGACTTATATAAAAGGTGTATTTTTCTCCAACAAAATTAATTTCAATTAGTTTATTTACCTCAAGGAAATAATTTAACTCCCTTGAATAAATAGTGAAATTAGTACCCCCCATCCTTTTAGTAGGACATAAGGTTATATTACAATTTCTAAGAATAATCCATGATTTTTGAATTATATAGTTGATGTATTCATTGTTTTTACAAATCCTTATCCTATCAAGATATTTATTCATAACATAAATAATGGAGAAGAAGAGATGAAAATTGGATAAGTTATATTCACATGTAGTTATCTTCTCGTAAATATTTAAGGAAAAGGCACCTCTAAGAAAAGTGTAATAAAAAATCTATAAGGTGTCAACTTTACCAAAATCACTTTTGTTTCCAATAATTTTTTATCCTATGTTTCCCAATCTAGAAAACCCAGAAGAATATCACTTTTTAGGTTCAACAAGGCCCAGATGTTTTTGTTTATGTATATATATAAATCTACTTAAAGAGGTGGTTGTATTATAGTTTTCCATTCCTTGAGAAATCATGTGAAAGGTTCTCATCCAAAATTTAAATGTTGCACCCATGTCAAATCCAACCATGAATATTCCATTATCTCGTATCATTCCAAATTATGAGTTTCCATTCAATCTCTCTCCATGAACTAAAATTCATCCATAATTAACAACGTTAAATGACAGAACGGTCCAACACTTCATGGTTAGTCTCAAACAATTGCTTAATCACTAAAGGTTAGTTTCCTATAAAACACCAATGTATCACCATTATAATACCATATACTTGATAATGACTCCCATTAATCAATATCAAATCATGAAATCTACCCATTCCATTATTCCTCTAAGGCACACGGGTTCCCACTAAAACAAATCCCCTAGTTACCCTTGCATATAGCTAGGGACAAACTAATAAAACACTGAGTCACTTGACTAGGGTCTCTAGGTATCCAATTTAACCATAAAGTCATGTCTCTCAAAACAATAAACCATGGAGCCTTAGTTTACCTTATATCTGAAATACCACCTCATATATAACATGAAAAATTCCTTATTCAGGGTATCATATACACATATATTAGGAACATCATCCCGTGTCATTATCCTAATAGGGAATGAATTCTAACCGAGCATCCACCTACAAAAATGATCCCCCAATAATCAAAATTATTCTAGGAAAATATATATACAACAAAAATTTTCTAGATGATCCATTACAAAGAACTATAAACATGATGTTTGATTATATATAATTCCATTCCAAGATATATAGGAAAAAACCAAATATATTTTTACTAGAAATTTAAATAACCAAAAATATATGGAAACAACCTATAAGGAATATAGTGCTTTTATTGACCCACCCCTTGGTAACCCACCATGTTCATGCCTCTACGCATTATAATACTCCCTAGAGA
Source organism: Viscum album (assembly GCA_963277665.1). Classification (NCBI taxonomy): domain Eukaryota; kingdom Viridiplantae; phylum Streptophyta; class Magnoliopsida; order Santalales; family Viscaceae; genus Viscum; species Viscum album. Next base: position 1,515,187,827 of record OY728156.1, on the reverse strand, counting down.
ACCTTGTCACATAACACAATCTCAAACTTATAACCAACATCAGCCTATGATGATTTTTATCTAATGAATCATCATTATATGGTTCAATTGTGTATTTTTTTTGTTATAATATATATAAGAAAACAGCATATACGTTATTACAAGAACATTAAATAGTAGAACCCAAATAATAATAAACACAAGTGGTTCATAAAAAAGGCATCAAATTCCTAAATAAACGTACCAGGGTCACACCATGTACTATTCAAGAGGATTACCATTGTTATTATCACAAATCAATCATCTTTCCATAGAATCCACATGGTCCGTCATCATTTTGAAATACTTATATAAGTCATTTTTGTATAGTGGAATATGTCAAAATGCTGAAATAGTAAAATTTTGTATGAAATGTTTTTGGAATGATAATAAAATTGGCCTCATCTTCAGTGACATAGATCATACACGATTTGTCCTATATGTCATTTGAATCACAACATGCCAAGAATAATTCATGAGAAACCATGATCCACAACTGGAAAAGATTTTAATCCCTACATGGTCTCTTTTCATTAATGAAAGAGACGAAAATACATAATAAATCATCAATCCAAACATTATGTCTATCATAGGAGCTGAAATAAACCAACAATATCATCACAAATATTGAACATCAATCCCATCATAGTAAACTCGTACTTAATACCATTAATGGTTCTCATAACACACCACCAAAATATCAATCATAAGCTCTAAAACATTCCAATATCTAAATGACCACATCCCATATAGTAAGGAAACATATAAATACCTCTGATAACACTTTGTAATTCCCCACCTGATATCACCATTAACAGTAGCCATACAATATGGATGAACATAGACATGCCTCGTCATATGTTAGAGGTTGTAGACTAGTGGAGGGGTCTGAGAAGGTTCCATGTGGAGAGTATACCTTTCATATGAGAGTGTAAAACTATATTTAAATTACTAAGAATCATATATATCATAGAACATAGAAGGAATAAATAAACTATAAATGATTTGATAAAATTAAATATTGACATAGGGGAATACATCACCAAATTCCCATCGGCTGATCACATCTATATATAAGTTATAAAAAATAATAACATACACTAAGACTCCAATTCCACTCCAAGACAGTCCTCATTCTAAACTATTATCACTTTCTATACTATTGTAGCTCGATCACATAATTTCGGGGCCTCATCCCAACCTGTTCTAACAATAATATGAGAGTCTTCTCAGGTGACCCAATGAAGTAGAAGCCTGAGAAGCCTATTATTTTCTAACTCAACAGGGAACCACTAACATGGTATGTAAAAACCCAAACCCTAGAAACCCAATGTTTGTGGTTTCTTAATTATATTTTCATAAGATACAACTAATCAAATCCTCAAGTAATGAATAGTTTATTAGTTTTTTTTAAATTAAAAAATATTTGAATCACACATTACAATTGAAAACATAAAATAAAGTATAGTATTTTCTTTGATTACACAACTCTTTCATTTATCATATCACTACATATCAATTATAATACACTTCCTAGTATCTTGGGGAAAATAAAACATAAGAAATAGATGATCTCATATGATCTATAAGGGTATGTGAACAAGATAATATATAATTAATAAATAATTAATAATCAATATTTTAATCTGAATAACTAAAGAAAATTTCATTTAATTAATAACTTGATCATATTATAATAGGAATAATAGATGGTCAAATAATTCTATATAAATATTCCCATGAGCATCGAACATAACCATAAGTATTCTAACCAATTGAATAATGACATGTAATATCAATAAATGAATTCATAATTATGTAATAAATAATTTCATATATCTAAAATATATTGTAATGACCTTATACCAAAATATCTAAATAAATGGGTCAGTCCTTAACCAAAACCCAATCTAGTTTCCTTCATGAGACTTATTGATGAGTTTAGGGGCTATAATGGGCCCTACCCATAACTTACTATGTCCAATTCCTTCCTTATATGAAAGGTGTGAGACACAATCAACATAAATATTCATATCTAAAAACTAACATACAAAATATTAATACTTACCATAATCAATACAAATATTCAAAAACTATCCAGAGTAAAATGGTGAATGGTAATAAAATTATACATCCCTAGTAGAAAAGATAATAAACCTTAAAAATAAAGAATAAATATGATAAAAAACATATCCCAAGTGAATATTTAGTTAAATTATGGTTTTATGGTTTGGATGAATATAAATACCATATAAGTTTCATTAAAAACATTTTTAAGAAAAATATCCTTTTAATTAGAAATATTTCTAAAAAAAGTTTGAAAAAATATTTTAAAGTAATATTATTTGAAAAAAACATTTTAAAAAATGTAAAATAATATTTAAAACATTTATTGTTCATTATAGATTAAAATTATTTTCAAGATTTACACATTACAAAAAATATTCCTTTTATATGTTTTTGGTAAAATTCAATCAACCATTGTTCTGAAAATGGATTGAATATTCATTTCAAAAATAATATAAAAAGTAAAAAATTGGTAAAAATTAATTAATGAATCATTAGGAAAATGTTAAAAACATTTTTGATAATATTTTTAGAAAACATGGATTTTCGTGGAAATGAGATTTTGATCGAAGAGAGAAATGAAGTCAGATTTTCCTAAAAACGTTTTCTATTACATTTTAAGTACCAAAGAGTATAAAAATAGTAATATTACTTAAAAAATATCCTGAATATATATTTTAAAGGAAAATATATTTATTTCAAATTAAAAGTATCAATAAATTTCCCCAATGGAGACTTAAAATACAATAATAAATAATAATGAGATTGTGAAATAAAACCATTCCACTACGGAAACTTTTAAAACCTAAGCTCCATGAATGAAATAAATTTAAATGGAAATCCAAACACCATGAATAGAAATATATTCAAGATATAACATATCAAAGGGTTTGTATATACACTACGAAAAAAGAATAAGTGGTGAATATGGTGTATGCCTCATGAAAGTAAATGTGAGAAAAGAAACTCTTACCTTAGTTTTGACTACTTTTATATGTGCCTGAAACTAATGCATAATAAATATAGGTTTATTATAAAAATATTAAATAACCATAATAATACATATCATACCATATATAATCATTTTATAATATATAATCTCGCTTTTTTTATTATAATAGGTCATTATTTTCATTGTTTCATGTGTTAATTTCCACTTTTTATCATGCATGTTTTGTCATCAAAGTCACAATTCATGTACAAAGGATATATTTCCTTAATAAAAATAATGATATTAATGTTATAAATAATCTTTATATACATCTAAAGAACCATTCTTGAAAACTGCGCATAAAAAATGTATTGCATCGAATAATGGAGACGGTAGGTTGTACGTACACACGAGCAACACTATCATTCTCTTAAAGGGTGATTGGGTAAGTAATTGCACCATATATTAATTTAAAATAATATATATCATGTAATATATGTAACATAAATTCATTAAATTTATACTTATTACATTCTATGAAAAGCGTTACTAAAAAATGAATTACAACGCTTCACGAGGGGGTAGTCTGTCGTACACCCGAGAGATAATATTATTTTTTAAACAGAATAAAAAGAAAATTTTATTTTTGATATTATAAATATAGATTTATAATTATATCATAAATATAATATATATATATATATATATATATCCATCATTATATCCTAATTCGATAAGTGTTTATGGAAAGTTAGTTACATCAGTTAGTGAGGCGGTAACCTTCCGTACACATGATTGATGATTTCATTTCCCATTTGATGGAGAAAGAGATGGATAAATATTATTTAATCAATATAATAACATATAAAAATATGGAATATAATGGTTTTAATATATTATAAGTTTTCATACATAATTTAAGGTTTTAAAAGAAGTAGGACAAAGAATGGTCTTAGTGAGGACAATTGCCTTCTCTTAGAGAAACCTCTTTTTGATCTCTTATTAAGAACCATAAGTTGGTTTTTTTAGAATACCAGTTGCTATATAATATTTCTTCATATTTGGGTGGGGGTGGGTTCAGATGTATTTTGGGTGGATTGAGACGTGTGAAGAACTGAGGGGAGTGATTTCCCTTTTATTATTAATAAGGATTGAAATTTTTTTAAATACCTAAAACTAATCAAAGATACGAAGTTACTGTCAACGAAAGTAGAAAAAAATTATATTTAAAGGTTTTTAGGGATTACATGGAAAATATAAGCCTCCACCACACCAAATAATGACATTTAAAAAAATTATCCTTATCCTATATGTTTCCATACTATTACCATTTAAGGATTTCACTATGTTAATTGGTATTTTTAATCTAGGTAATTTATTATTTAAAAATAAAATAAAAGTAGCCTTATTGGAAAATTTGAAAGCACATATTATAAATATGAAATCAAATTTTCCATGTAAAAATTCTATGTGTGATGAAAATTAATTTTAACACAAGAACAATAAATTTGAAAAAGCACTACTTTAACATTAACCGAGGTAACATGGTTTTCACTATTTAGGGGTTAATATGGTCACTATAAAAGAATAATTTTCCATTAATGGACCATAGTTGAAATTTTTAAAAAATTTCATAACACTTTGAATAAGATAGTATTTGTAATAATTTTAAATCATTTAATAAAATATCATTTATAATAAAATGACATTACTACAAATTTTAGAATTATTCATTTAATTTGAATTTAAAATAAATTCAAGATAATGATAAAATTAGAATTTATTACGATAAATCATGTATAACATGATATATTTGTCTATTAAATTAATGGAACTTGATAATTCATCCGATTTATTTTACTTTTAAAATTTTTAGTATCATTTATTTTATTTGTCTATTAACTACTTTATTAGAACTGATTAATAGATTAAAGTAATAGTATTATTACTAAAAATTAAAAAATTAATTATCCTCATAAAATTAATTTCATTATTATAAAAATAAACATAAATATGTATTCATTTCTTTCATTTCCATCTATGAATACATAATTGAAATATAAAATCTAGAGGGTGACATTTTTTCGTCTTTCTTTCCATAAATTATTATATTGGTCACTTTCTTTGAAAAATTTCCCAAAAACTCATAAAAAATATCTTATTGTGAGAAGGTTCAAAATATTTCCAATAAATAGAAATTGGAAAAAGTTTTTTGTCTATTTTAACCCTATCCTATTTAGTTTAACCCCAGGTAAATTAATTTTTACCTTAATCAAAGTAATTAATTTTTTATGTTTTCACTATTTTTTATGGTAAAAAAATTAAGGTGACCATGTTTGATAATATAAATTATACTGATTTCAAATATTGAACCTGTTTTTACAAATTCCACTCTTAAATTTGGTATAATTTAATTTTAAATTATACTCGTAGATGAGATGAAAAGGCGGGCTTTCCAACGTAAAACATTCAATGGTTTAACAAGTTTTTATATCAAAATTCAATATAAAATTTATTCCAATGAACTATATCAGTTAAATTATTAAATAATTTCACTAATTTCACTTTTAATAAAATTTAAAATATAATTTATCTTTATAAATAATTTAAACAAAAAGGTAGTTTTCAATATAAATCGTTATTTTTCACTATTTATCAAAAAATTATTACATTTTAAACATTATTAAAAAATCTCCCTACAAAAAATATACAAGTATAGTTAAAAAAATAAAATTATTTCTTCAAATGTATTTTTATCAAATTGGATAAAATTAATTTTAAATTTGTGCGCAAAGCTCGACTACTCTACATTTCAGGAAAAATATAATTTTTTAAAAAACCATTTCTTTCCCGATCAAATGGTTCTTATTTTATTTATTATCGAAAGATAACCATTAAATTTATATTATACATTATTAAACCATATAATTTTTATAATTTATTTACTACTACTCATACCCACCATCTTAGCAGTTACGTTTTGAAAGTTATTTTTAAATAGAAATATCTTTATAGAATATCGTGTTTTGTTCAAACCCCATATTGCGTACTTTTTTAGATATCAAAGATACGGGATTTATTTAAAAAATATATATTTCATGAAGTATCAGTGTGTTATATTTCTTCTAAGATGGTTTTTTCTATAATACATTCTCTCGAATGTGATGTCCCTATTTTAAAATCCTATGGTGTTACACTTTATCCCACATAAATAAATTATTTCCTCATAATTTAATCATTAATTAAATAATAAATTGTTTAACATTGGAAAATACCTTTTCTAGAAACCCACATCATAAATAAAAAAAATAAAAAATCATATTTATAAGTGATAAAGATAAATAAAAATAACAACTGGAATAATAAATATTGGGTTTATAAATAGTAAAATGTTGGTGGAAAGTGATGATATGGACATGGAAAAAAACATAAAAATATTATGGAGAGTAGTTGTGTACATTGATCAAAATAAAGTGAATGGTCAAGAGAATGTTAAAAATACAAAATCCATAAATGTCTGATGAGTTAAGAGGCCATTTTATTTATCAAATATAAAGGTAATAAGATTTATTTGTTTCAAGATACCTTTCCTAGAGTTTAGGAATTATGTTACCTTTGAGATAGAGAACACCAAAAAAATATACTTATAATTTAATCCTTTAGATATATTTAATTTATTACTCCCAAATATGTCTGACCAAATTAAATGTCAAAAAATTTATAATAAAGGCCAATAAATTATATTCCCTAGATAATATAAAGTTTATTTTAATTTAAAATTCTAAATATATTAATACCTTGATCACAATAAAACATTAATTAAAACATTCATGATTGTAAAATAAATTCTCATATTATTTAATATATTTCATAAATTTCAACATGTAGTAAACTCCATCAAAGATAACAAAAAATATAAAATAACTAAAAAAATTCATGTTCATCAATATTATCCCATATACATATATTTATCATTTTTATCTCAACATCAAGAACATATTAAGGGTTATCCTCCCTTAATCATTTTTTTCTAAGAGTTTCATCTTTCCACTTAATCAATTTTCATATTCATCGATACAATTCAACATATTCTCTCAAATATGTAATGAAATAGTACTACAGTACAATCCTTATATATTTCATAATTTTTATAACTAGATTGTCATTAATTAAAATACACCTATAAGATAATTCATGAATCCAAATACAAGCACATTAGTTATTCCACTTCTTTTGTAGTAATCACATAAGCTCGAACTTGATCTCCTAGTTCCCTTTGAGGAATATCCCCATAATTATTGAGGTATTAATTCTATTAGTTACCCTTATACTTATAATAGAAGAATTAATGATTCAAATATTCTTTATATATCTTGAATTCATGAGAGAGGTGTAATTTTTCTACAAAAATGATGTAAAATACTTTTCCTTTTAAGAATTATTCAAGGTGATTCCTTCCACAACTATCAAATATCGTAAAATCATTCTTTCCCTTATTATCCTTATCCATTTTATTCACATCTATCATCAACTTCTATTATTTTCCATAAAATACACTAGACTTGGGTAATTGTTTCGCTGTCTAGATATCACAAGATATTGTGTCCTTGTATGGTAATAAAGTTTGGTATACTAGTTTCCTTTGGATAATTGGCATAATCCCATCAAATAAAAATTCAATATTTCTCTTTGCATTACATGTGTAGTATGGAACATGATTTTTTAACATTGTAATGTCATATTCATACTTAGAAACATTTTCATATTATTTTTTTCATAGACTTAGGAATTATCTCTTTATATTCGATCATTTATCACGAGTAAAATATATCTCCAAGATGAGTACGATTAAATCCATTCAATCCAAAATTATTATTTCCTATTGATTCTTAGTGTTTTTAATTAATTACCTCCATTGATTATAATCACCTGAGATATGATAATCTTCTATGGAATCATTCCCCCTTTCATTACTTCCTAGAGTAAGAACTATATATTCAATTGACCTTATCAATTGAACAACTATAAATGGATTTGTAGTCCCATTAAATGATAGGGGTGGATTATACATGAAGCAGTCTAACACAATTACACCGTTTGGGGGATTATTAGGATGATCTATATGGGAAAGGCTATTTCTCATAACCTAAGCCACTTTCCTAAATATATTTAAAATTTAATCATTTCCAACTGCATTTCTTCCCTTATCATCAATAGATTTCCTCGAGGTAAATCCCTATAATGGGTACATGTATTGATATGGTTCTCATTCCATCTTTTGGGGTCTATTTATAAAAATTTCATAAACAGGATTAAATCATAAAAAAATAAAATATAATGCATTATTCCCTTAATAGTGAAATAATTAACAGAAATTGAAAAAACATATGCATAAATAATATATTTATCATAAGAATGGTTTATTTGGGAATGTTTTAAAATCATAAAAATATTTTCAAATAATTCATAATGGTTGGAAAGAAAATATATGAATTAATCCTAGAATATCCCCTAGTAGTGTTAAACCATGTTCACAGTAAGGCCCAATGTTTTATACCAGGTAATGCTTGAGATATTCCCAAAATGAGTTTTTTTTATTACACCTATGTATATCTTTTCTTGAACCATGAATTCTTATAGTATTCAAATAGGGATTTTGTTACTAGGAAAATCACAAAATATCTACCATACCAAAAGATTATTATGTTCATATATACATATCCTTAATTTTTATTTTATATTAATTACCCTAGTCAATGTTTTCCTAAATATAATTCCCAATGTCTCTGCTAAACATACTTTGATACCAACTATAAATACCATGACCCTAGTAGGCTAGATTTAGTAGTTAATTTATTATATTTTCATAAGATATAAGTAATCACATCCTTATAGACTGTATAGTTTAGTAGTCTGGGTAAAATAGACACATATTTTAATCTCACATTATAATTGAAAACTTAAAATAAAAAATATTATTTTATTATATTACACCACTAATTCCTTTAGCATGTCCCTTCATATCAATCATAACACACATCCTATTATCTTGGTGAAAATAAAACATAAGAAAGGGGTGAGCTCAGATACTCAATACGAGTAAGTGTATAGTGTATGTTATCATAGATAAATAAGTAATAATCAATATGGAATGTTTAATAACTGAAAAAGATATAATTTAACCAATAAAATGAAAATAATATAGATGGAATAAAATATTATCAAATAATTTCATATAAATAATCACATGAGATAGAAACTTAACAATGGTTATTATAACTAATCGAATTATCACATGAAATATAAATAAATAAACTCATAATGATAGAATTCTTAATTTTGAACAACCATAACACACAATTTTAGCCGTATTCCAAGAAATACAAATAAATGGGTAAGGCCTTTGAGAAAATTCAATCTAGTTTGTCTCATGACACATACTAATGCATCGAGAGCCAATAGAGGGTCCCAATTATCAATTTTTATATAAAATAAATTCTTCATATGAAAGGGGTTTAGAATAATCAATATAAATATCTTTATTAATAAAAACTAGAAAACGAACAATTAATACGTACACCAATCAATAGACATAATTATGAACCATCCAGATTAAAATGGTGAATGTTAATACAATTTTACATCATAAAAAAACTGATCATGAACCATCCACAAAAATAATAATTATGAAACCAATACAACATATCCCTTTTGAATCACAATTTTAATAATGGTTTTATGTCTTTGATGTATAGAAATGACAAAAAAATTCTTTAGAGTTTTCTTGAAGAAAATAACCTTTTCACATTGAAAATATTTTTTAATGAGAAGTTTAAAAAATATTTTTAAAATAATATTATTTAAAAATAACATTTTAATACTTGTAAAATGATCTTTAAACAATTTATTGGTTATGAAGTTGATATTTTTTTTTCATGTCATACATGTCAAAACATATATCCCTTTCATATTATTGGTAAATTACAATTGTGTCTACTTTTGAAAATGATACGAATATTGATTTAAATATATGTATAAATATATATATATATTTTGATCATTAAATAGTTTTATATTTTCTTAAAAAATAATTTCTAATTGTTTAAAAACATTTTAAAAACATTTACAGAAAACATGGATTTTGATGAAAAAGGATCTTTAATCAAAGAGAGAAATAAAGAAGGATTTTCATAAAAATATTTTCCCAAATATTTTAAGTACCAAAAGTTTAAAAATAATACTATTACTTGAAAAAGTTAATTAATAAACAATGGATAAGAAAATATATTTATTTTATGATATAAATCCAAAATAATTTCCCTAATGGAGACTTAAACACAAACAATGTTGAATAATGATGAAATTATGAAGTAAACCATTACCACTTTGGAAACATTTGAATCAAAATCCAGATAAAATAAAAAAATTCAAATAGCACAAAAAATTACATGAATATTAATATAATCATGATATAGAATATCCTAAGGTTCAGTATATAGACCAAAAAAAGAAATAATTATTGAATATGGTGTATGTCTCATGATAGTAAAAATGAGACAAGAAACATTTATTACAAGTTCAAATTCCTTTGTACGTGTTTGAAACTCCTATATAATAAATATAAGTTTACTATAAATCTTTTAAAAATACATAATAAAACATATCATACCACATATTATTCTCTTATAATATTTTACCACATGTTTCTTAATAATATTTCATTATTTTCATTATTTCAACTATTAATTATCTTTTTTCTCGTGCATGTGTTGTCATGAAAGTTATAGTTCTTTTAAATATAATAAATTTACATCATAAACATACTAATGTTAGTTTTATAAATATTATTTTAACAATATATACATCCATAAAACTATTCATAAAACTGGACTTATAAAATGAATCACATTGCTTTATGGAGATGGTAAGCTGTACGTTAAAACAAGAGATGATATCATTCCATTAAAGGGTGGAAGGGTAAGAAAGTGTTTGATATATTAATTTTAAATAATTGATATAATTTCATATATATAAAATATATTCATTAAATTTAACCTTATTACATTCAATATAATGTGTAACTGAAAAATAAATCACATCGTTTTGAGAGTCAGTAGTTCACAGTACACACATGCGACATTATCATAATTTAAATGGAATGAAAAGTATGAATTTATATGTGATATTATAACTATAGTATTATAATTATATAATTTATATTATATATATACATTATTCCCTTCATTATCCAATTATGATATGTTTTTATGGAAAATGAGTTATATTAGTTTGTGGGGCAGTAGTCCTCCAAACACACGAATGACGATTCCATTTCCCATTTGACGGAGAAGGAAAATGATAAATCTGATTACATAAACAAAATAACATCTCTGTTTATGGTAGAAACTATTTTTTTTATTTTTAATGTATTATTACATAATTTAAGGTTGTAAAAGAATATATATAAAGAATGCGAATAGTGAAGACAATTACCTTCTCTTAAAGAAACCTCCTCTATATCTCTTCCAAAGGACCCTGTGGTTTGTATTTTAGGAAGAACATAAGATCAAGAATGTGTCTAAGGATTTTTGTGACTGATATTGGTAGGGTTTTGTTGATCCAAATGGTAAGATATATGGGAATTAGTGAGGGGAGTGAGTTCCATTTTATAATTTAAGAGGTGTGGTATTTTTTTAAATATGAAAAAATATTCAATAATGGTAATTTACTCACCCAAAGTAGCTCAAAGATTAATAATTAAAGGATTTTAGGGATTTTATGGTTGAGTGAAATATCTCTCACATAAAGACAAACATTTTTTAAACATTTTTTTTAACTTCTATGTTTCCTTACTTTTTCTATTTGGGTTTCTCACTAAAGTAACAAGTCTTTTTAATATATGTAATTTACCACTTAATACCTAAATAAAAAGATAATTATTATATAATTTTGAACTATAAATTCAAAAATTAAATAAAAATTTTAAAATAAACAAAAACTATGTGTGTTGAAAACTGATTGTATCATAGGATCAAGTAATGTGCAAAAACACCGCTTTAACCTTCACTATGGTAACAAAGTTTTTACTCTTTTGGGGTAAATATGGTCACTATAAATGAATAATTGGTCCATAAAAAGAAAATATTTTATATTTTTAAACATTTTAATATCACTTGGAATAATATATTATTTTTCAGAATTATAAATCATTTTATAAAAAATCATTTATTATAAAATAACATTAATGTCGATTTTAAAATTATGCATTTAATATGAATTTAAAAAAATTATAATGATAATAATGATATTAGAATATATCTATTTTTAACATTTATAAAATGAAATATGTATCTATAAAGTAAATGTAACACATCAATTCATTAAATTTAGTTTACTTTTAATATTCTTAGTATCATTTATTTTATTTTTTTCATTAAATATATAAATATTGACTTGTTGTTTCATATGAATTTAAGGTAATTATATTATTACTAAAAATTAAAAAATTAATTAACCTTTAATTATGATTAAAATTCTCATCCACAGTCATTCACAAATTTATTTTTTTCTCTGTGAACACATAATAGAAATTTAAAAGCCATAAGGTGATGTTTTTCCTTTTTCTTTACATAAAATGTTACATAGGTCACTTTCTTGGAATTGTTTTCAAAAACTCATAAAAAACTAAAATAAGGTGATAAGGGTCGAAATATTTATATTAAATAGTAATTTAACAAATTTTTAGGTCATTTTATCTCTTATCCTTTTAGTTTAACCACTTGGTAAACCCATTTTTACCATAACCATGGTAATTAATTTTTACTATTTACACTTCTCATTATGGTAAAAAAAGTATTTTTACATTTTATATAATATAAAAATCTTTGGTACAAAATATCATATCCATTTTCATCAATTCAATTCACTTAAGTTGTAGAATTAAATTTAAAATTAAATATGTAGATGTGACGAAAAAATGGGTTTTCCAAACAAAAATATTCAGAAGTTTAAAATATTTTCATGTCATGATTCAATATAAAATTAAAAAAATGGATAAATTAGTTAAATTTTAATATAATTGAACTATATACACTTTTTAAAAACATAATAATATAATTTAACTTTGTAAATAATATAAATGATAAAGAAATTTTCAATAAAAATTATTATTTTTCATTATTCACTAAGTGTTATTATTTTTAGAAAATTATCAAAAATTCTTACAAAGATAATTTTAATAAGTTGATTTAAAAAATGAAGTTTATATTTTAAAACAAATTTTATAAATTTGGTGAAAATTAATTTTAACTTATGTTATCAATGCGCAACTAATCCTCCTTTTTGAAAAATATAGTTTTTTAGATAACATTCATCTCATTCAAATGGTTCTAATTTTATTTATATCCAATAGATAAAAAGTTAATTTTTTTATACTTTTGTAAACCAGATAATTTTTATAATTTAGTTATTATTATTTATACCCACCATCTAAACTACTAGATTATAATAGTCATGTTTAAATAATAAGTTTTTAATTCAGTATCTTGTTTCATTCAAACCTGGTGTGTAATTTATTGAACGATATCAAATAGGATGAATTTAAATTAAAATAAATATATTTTAAAGTATTTTATTATTATATTCTATTAAAATATTTGTTTTTTGTTTCATATGTGCTATCAAACATGATGATCCTTTATTAAAATATCATGGTGTTACATAGTCCCCCATAAAAACCAGCAATGTAGTGTGTGTTTGTGTGTGACATGTTTAAATAATGGAAATAAATAAACTACAATAAATAAATAAATAAACAAACCTCTTATAATACCAACTTCATCCTAATGTGGTAATGTCTATAAGAACATCCTGGTAATAATTCCAACTTGTATCCAAACCACCCAATGAACATATATATATAAATTGATACATGCCTAATAAACATCGTCAATCCTCATGTATGTGACCTCAATCAAGCATACGTACCTCATACAGTGTCAGAGTATCTCTTATCCTGAGAATAACATCACAGGGATCTTTATCCACACTCGAGGGATCCTAGTCCATGCCACCATAATTATAAGTATCATACCTTTTGGTGTCACCAAACATTCCTTATCCTCAACCTCAGGATGAACTCTATGGTAGTACCAAGTAATCGTCAATTTTAGGCCAACATATGATTCCTAGAAGGGGTGTCTTAGGAAATTCTATACATTATGAAATTTTTGATTATTGGGTGACCTAGTTATACAAATTTAATACCCTATGGGATCCCATGGTCAATCTCTTTAGAATATAATATCCTTCAGCTTCTCATATGTATCATACTTTGTCTATCCTCCCAATCATAGGGGGTATATTATTCATTGGTTGAGGTGATTTAGTTGCTTACATTAGTATTTCTAACTTCCATGATCTAGTATATACACCCACCTAGATCCTCATAATTTTATTCAAATCCCTGGATTCCATAGCATTCAAAATGGTCAAATTGCATCGTCGATTTTTTAATATCCCTGAGCATTATTAAGAGTCTGAAAAAGTCAAAGGAATCATAAGAATCCTGGGAATTTATATATATGTTCCATCAAACATTTATCTTATGATTGATATGAGGTTACACCTATATTTTTCCATAATTTTATTAATTATATACACTAGATCCTAGCCAAACTAGGAATTTACCCACAATATACCATTAGAAAAGATACTAGCCATTTTGGAAATACTATGATATAATCTATCTTAAAAGGTGATTCCTAAGTATCTAAGAAATCAAAATAATGTCAAGATAAATTTTAAATTACCATTCATATTTGTAAATCTCATATCATAGCCATAAATGAATAAAATAAATAATAACATGGTTTGGAAAATTACCCATTCCCAAACATATCATCATAGTCCATAGGGATAAACCCTATATTTGGGTTATGTGGAGACACACATAACTATCTCTACCCATATCCATAGACACCACTCAGGTTTAGTTCATATGGGGTCCCCTTTGGGACAATATAACACAGGCACCCTACACCAGGTCCACATGGTCAAGATCAACTCTTTTGTCCAATTCTCTCCACTCAAAGGTCATCACATCCCCCAAAATCCTAGAAATCATCTTATTTACTCATATACCTCAGGGTAATTCCAAACATGAAATAGTTTGGTGAGATATAAAAGGTTTATCTTTATGTCTACTATTACTCTAGGCCAGCCTGCACTCCCAACCCAGATCTAATATTCCAAAGGTATTTCCACCTAGGCCTAAAAATTCTCAAGGGTCCCCATTCTTTCTACTATAACCATAAAGGTCAAGTATCATAAAATCCCCTATTAGAGGTGCCCAAATGTAAAGGTTCCCTCTTATTCCAGGAATAAACCGTTATCGGCTGAAATATAAAGCCAGTTCACATGGTCCATTTTCACCTTGTCACTTTTTCCATTTTAGATAATTCCATTTTATGATTTAAAATTTATTTTATTATAAAAAACTCTATCTTGAAAAGGCATCTCCCTTGGTGTGGTAACTATGCACCTACATGTGTATAACGAAAATCATGATTCCATAAAGCTAATATGAGTAACACCTACCACATTTTATAGGATTTTCTATTTATGTTTTTAAGGAAACAGACAACCCAAGCTCATCTTAGACCCATCGGATCCCATACCACCACTCGAGATCCTACCATAAGATATAAAAATGTAATAATTCATGATAAACAATTTTTATTATTTATTTAATTAAAATTAAAATTTATTATTCTCTTAACAACTCACCAAGCACTATTATATTTCAAGAACCCTAACCAACTATAAATAGAGGGCCTATAGTACACCCTCAACACCAAACTAAGTAAATTCCCTAACCACTAGAACCTATTCATTCACTAAATTAATTTAATTAAAAATAAAAATATTTGAAAATCACCAAAGTGACATGCCTCATAAAAATAGAAAATTAAAATATATGGATGGTATCCTAGAATGATAATTTTTTTATACTTCACAAAATCATCTTCCACACTAGATGATTCCACCCTAATATAATAGAATCAGAAGAGAAACCCGAAAAATCAAAAATTAGTGCCAAATGAAAAAAAAGGGTGGAAAAAGATTGTGGGGGTTATAAATTCCAGTAGGAATCCATAGGATATAATAGTGCTCTTATCATGCAATAATTAATGTCTGAACAAACCTAAAAACCCTTAAAACATGAGAGGATTTTGGATGGGATAAATAAGGGTATTATAGGATGAGTCCCATATGTTAAAACACATGAAAAACTACCCAACAGTCATTCATGAGGTAAAACATGTTTTTACCCTGTTAATGTTTTATATAACACCCCAAAAACACCATGGAGTGTATTTCTTGGTGTGACAGTATGTTTCATGCTCTAAATTCCTTCATGTAGCTCCCGACAGCTTCAAGTCCCTCCTGATCCTCCCAAACTCTCTCATGAACCATCCTAAAACTTCCAAGAACTCAATAATTTTTTAAAAACACCATTTAATGGTGTTCAAACCCTTTTATTCTATACTCAAGATCTATTCCTCACAAGGAACCACCCAGAAATTGAAAATTTTAAAAACCCTTTTATTTTTTCACACCCATATGGAAAGAGAGTATTAGATTTTGAAATTTAATTTCTTCCATATCTATAATTTTCTTTTATAAATATTTTATTCATAAAATATTAAAATTATTTAATTGGTAGACTAGTGAATGGAAATGGTAAATGTGTAAATCCACCATTTATAAAAAAATGATGGGTTGTTCTTGATGTGTCTATCATAAAGAAACTCAACGGTCAAAAAGTCCAAGCAAGTGGGGTAAGTAATAAATTTTTAGTTTTTTTAATGATTCCCATAAAAATATGGTTTTTAATACAGCTAATAAAATATATTAAACATGAATGTATTTCACATTAAACTAAATCTTCCAGGCATTAAGTGTTGTAGTGAGGTGGCTATAATGGAAGAAAAGTAAAAACTATAATTCCTTGATTGAAAAAAATGATATTTTGAAAGTAAAAGTATAGAATATATAATCCAAGTTCACAAAAGGGTAATGTTTTTAAAAAATGAAGTATTTTATAGGATGTTATAGAAACAATTATGAAAGTGTAAGGAAATCGTAAAATAAAGACATTATATCAAAGCAGGTACCTAATAGAAGAGAATTGTTGTAATGGGTAAAAAACCAATATGTTTCATGAATGTAAATAACCAAAATACCAATAGTGAGTTATACCTTTAGTCATGTACCAAAGTGAGAAAAAACATCCCAAGGGTTTAGTGATCTGGGAAATGAAAATCAATACCTTCAAAATAAAATAATCATTCATCCATCCATAAAAATGATGAAGCTATAGAAAGTAAGGAAGAAGCTCCAGAAAAGTGAACACCTCCCACACTCAGTAGCATAACTGAAAATCCTAGACTGGGAACTCATTGAACTTTTTCAATAATTATAAATTTAATATAATTTACTAAATAATAAAATATTTTGTACACATTTTTTTGAATAAAACTAGAACAAGAAGAGGAAAAGTAGTAGTAGTGCAGTCTAAATCAATAGAAGAGAAAGTTGAGTTAGAAAAAAACAATTACATTCTCAATATATCAGATAAATAAACATATATAAACAAATATACTATTCAATTTTACATAAAAAATGGTTGAGAAAAGTCAATGATTCTAAAAAATATTTCATGATCATCTTCATAGGATTTTTGAGTTTGAGCCTACATAATATATTTTCCTGGACAAATGGAATGACCACCCTTAATATATACTTTTCTATTAAATTACACTTTAAAATAAATACATTCATATACATAAAAGTTATTTTTTAAAAATTAATATGTTGAGAATCTTAAAAATCCTTTATTTAGTTGAAATGGATGTCATTTTCTCTCTTTTAAACAATGTACTGATGAGTATTAGGTTTATTATTTAAGTTTAAATAGTTTATTGTAAAATAATTTCCTCTTAATTTCACATCCTCTACTAAATTTCCTAAAAATTTGTAAATAGATTCACATTATAAAATAATAAAAATTATGTGTAAAATAGGGAATAAGGGTATAATTTTTCTAGATAATTCAATATTTATTACCAGTGTTTTTAGGGTGTGTAAAATATTGTCAATAATATTTAAGATAAAAATTTAGTGGTTCACAATTGGTTTAACATTATTATTATTTATAGAGAATAATTTAAGTGAAAAATAAAAATATGATAGAAATTTTGATAGAGAACCCAATTAAAGATGTTCTCTAGTTAAATGGAAAATTGTAGTACCCCTGGTTTGAAGTATGTGGAATTTTTTATGTTTTTTATGTGTTTAAATTTTATGGGATGAGTTATGAAGATTTTGGGAGAGTTTGGAGTGGTTTTGGATAAGTTTGGAGGCTTTTAAAGGGGTGCACGGTTTGAGCACGATTAGTAGAAACCATGTGGATTCTCTAAGAAACCATGCAAGGGAGACATTAGTCTTCACAGGGCCTACGCATGGTTTTCCAAACCATGTGAGGAATCCGTGCGGACCCTAGCTCTTAAGGCAGTAGTGTGCACATGGTTAGTGCACGGTTTGCCAAACCGTGCGGGCTAATCATGCGGCCACTTAAAAATAGGGTTATATGTTCAGGGCTACCTCAGGCTTATCCTATTTAACTTCAAACATCCTCCCACTCATGAATCACTCATGATTTTTGGTTCTCAATGGTTTGAGGGGCTCTCCCACTGGATTTGGAAATGTTTTGAAGAGGTTTCTTGGTGTATTGAAAGTGGTTTCTCCTGGGTAAGTCTCTCCTCTTGGTTTCCTTGTGTTTTCCTCTAGATCTACATCCCTATATTTATTGGTTTTCTAGATCTACACTTTTTGTGTGTAGATAGAGGGTTGGTATTTCCTTGGATGATGTTTTTAAAGATTGTGAATTTTAGGGAAAGGGATCTAGAGAGGTTTTGGTGGTGTGTTCGCCAGATTTGAGGTGCGGTTGCTTATGGGTCGATTTCTCGGGAACCCTAACGGTAGGTGCATTCTCTCTCAAATCCACATGGTTAGAGATAATGGTTTTGGTTACAATTAATTTTTTTTCTTTAAATTAATTGTTTTTTAATGTGAAAAATTGGTTAGAAATCCCTTGGGTGATGTTTTGGAGATTTTTGGGAAAAAGAGGGTTTTGAGGTGAAATGCTATTGTTGTGGATTTTAAAATAGAGATTTAAAAATGGAGATTTTAAAATGGGATGTTGTGGTTGATTTTTGAAAATTATTTATGTAATGTTTTTCAATAAAGGTTTGTTTTATTGAAATGTTTTTTGTCATGGAAAATGATGTTCAATAAATCGATTATTTATTGATGTGTATTGATATGCAATGAAATTGGTTGGTTGCATGTGTTTGTGACCTTCGTGGGTTATATGCTTGGAATTTCCTTGTTTTTAATGTTTTGTGGAAGTGGATAGAAGTACCACTATTAAAAGGGTATGGATAGTTGATGGAAGGGCCACCATCAATGGTAAGTGGACAGAAAGTGCCCCTAAAGTGTGAATGGGAGAACGGGTTGGACGGAAACTCCACCGTTTGGTTGTTTGGTTGTTTTTTTTTCATTGCCTACAATATGGAAATTATGGTGCTAATGTGAAAGGATGAAATGACTTGTGGAATGTTTGTTTGGATGTCCCTTGACTGCTTGGTTTGGGCGTGATGGCTTGGTAAGGGCATGTTTGGCTTATGAAAATGGTTGCACTTGTGACTTATTTTATATAAACTTTTTCATATAAATGTGCTAATAGTTTTATCCTACTGGTGTGTGTAGGGAATTCTTTTGGGGAATTCATACTGATTTTTAGTACTCACCCCCTGCTTTGTCACGTTGGTGTCTATGTAGATGTAATGTACCATGACGTGGGAAAAGGAAAGGCATCACCCTCCTTTAGTGGAGCATTGTGATCCCTTGGTGAAGCTTGGAGCATGGAGCTTGGTGTGGAGTTGTGGTGGTGTCATGGCTTGTGGTGTTTGGTTGATTAGTTTCTGTAGTGTACTCTGATGTTGTGTGTACATGTCTAGTTGTATTGGTTTTGAGTTTTTTTCGGAAACAACTTGGTTGTATTTTGGGAATGCATGGTTGGGTAATTTTTTGGACATGCATCATAAAGTGGTTGTTAGTGGATTGGTTGGTTGGTTTTGTAGTAAGGTAAAATAGTTCCCCAACTTGATCTTGAAGACCTTGGAATTTATTGCAAACCTTTGGTGTCTTGGGAATGTCGCTTAAGGCCATGTAGCCCTCACCACCTCCTCAAGCCAATGAAGTAGGGGTGGGGCATTAAAAGTGGTATCAATTTGTTCAGTCCTTTTGAGTTTATTCTTGGATTTGGTGTTGACATTAATTGTGGTGCATTCCTTGAGTCGGGATGGTATCAAGGCGTAGGAATGTCAGAACTTGGAATGTATAGCATAAAAGGATGTAGCTAACCCTTTTATGCTGAAATTAAAGTTACCAGGGAGTTGCGTTCATAAGTGTTTTAGAGACACTTATAGGCATTTGATATCTCATTGTCGTGCGTGTAGCCAATGAGATGGGCATGACATGGATGGTAGAAATAACTTCCCACTATGATCCATATTTCGTTGGTCATAATGATTTATGGGCTGAATTGAGAAATGGTTTTGTGAATGTGTGAAATTGTAATGTGAATAAATATGATATTTTAAAAATGGTTTGGTTTTCAAAAATGGTGAAACAAGGACAATGTAGAAAATGTGAACTTGTGGAAAGCCTTGTGAGATATTGTTGTGTAATGTGATTTGAAATGGGATTTCTTGATGTCAACAGAAGTGAGACGCAAGGTTGTTTGTTTTCGGTTTATAGAAATGGCACCGGTTAGGCATTATAGAGACCAACTGGTGAAGGTTGCAGAGAATGAGGTAGCACCTGAGCCACAGGTGCACTAGAATCTAGTGAAAACCATAGTGCAAGGTTTCTAAGCTGTGGAAAGTGGGAAGAAAGAGGATAAACCATGGCATATAGATCATGCGGTTCAGTTTCAAAAGAAGAACCCGCCCATCTTCAGGGGTGATTCAGATCCGGAGAGGGCAGAAGCATGGTTGAATAGAATGAAAAAGATCTTCGAGTTCTTGGGAACACCCGTAGAGTTAAAAGTGAAGTTGGCCATGTATGTGTTGGAATATCATTCCCTTTAGTGGTGGGATTTTTTAGTCTAAGCAGGTATGGACCATGGTATGATGTGGGAAGTATTTGAGTAATTGTTCAATAAACAATTCTACCCACATACGTTCAGAATTCAACGTACGACTGATTTATTCAGTTTGAATCAAGAGCTGTTGTCAGTGAAGGAGTATACAGATAAGTTTATGATCTTAGTGTAGTTTTCACCCAAGGTGGCGGGTAGCACATCATTGAAGGCAAGGATCATTGAAGTGGGATTAAGAAAAGAAATCTGTTCAAATATAGTGGTGTTGTGTATAGATGATTACACATAGATGGTGAATAGAGCCTCGGTGGCTGAGCATGATTTTCTGGGTGCTCTAGGCGGAGGAAGCATGTAGGTACCCATGGGGAATAGTGGTAACACTAACACTGGGTTCAAGCGAAGGAGGGACACTTATTCCTAGAGCAGTAATATGGCATATAATCTGACGGCAGGATTGTTAAATCTTCCTCTGAATCCCCAGAGCAAGCCGGGATGTTTTCAGTGTGGTTCTACAAGCCACATCAAGTGGGATTGTATGGAAAAACCTAGAGAATGTCATAATTATAAGCATATGGGGAATCTACAGTGTTATTGTTAGAATTCTCCAAGGTCAGGTGTGTGTGACACTCCTCAGGGATCGTAGATGTCGTATGCTTCGACTGGACGGGGACAGCAGCACACCCCTCGTCATTAGAGTAAAGTGGGTCATGGTGATTCTCGGAATACCATGACGCCTCAGCAAGGCAATAAAGAGAAGAGTGTTGCAAGAAAACATGTGTTTGTAGCTAAGCAGGATCTGGTGGATGATCAGTCGGGACCATCCACGATACGATGTACTATTATTTAAAATTCTACCTTGATTCAAGTGTTGTTTGATACGGGTGCTTCACACTCTTTTATTACTGCATGTGTGGTTGATTTGTTGGGTTTAAGGGTAGAAATGATGCCCTTGATTTTAAAACTTTAGCCTCCTCTGGGTCAAAGAGATTTTTGAGCCTTCTTGTGTAGAGAATGTTTTATCATTTTGGGTGAGGTTTAGCTAATGTGGAATTTCTCAATGCTTGAGATGGATGGGTATGATGTAATCCTGGGAATGGATTGTCTAGTGGATTTTAATGCCCACATCGACTGTGATTTTGCAGACAGTGGATTTTACAACACATGATGGTGTTAGACATCTCTTTATAGGAGAGAGGCATGAAAGGTAGGGTGCAAAGGGTTTGTTGGCACTAGAAGTGGGCACATTATCGTATTAGTTGGAAGTATTGTCATTATAATTGTTAATAGTTGTAGAGAAGAGTATTATTTCGGTAGTGGTAGATCAGTTCATGGATGTTTTTGCGGAAGAATTTTATGGGTTACCTCCCATAACAGATGTGGAGTTTACGATTGATCTCCTTCCGGGGACCAGTCTTATCTCACTTTTGCCTTATCAGATGGCACCAGCTGAATTGTAGGAATTTAATGTCTAGTTGGAAGAGTTATAAAACAAAGGGTTTATCAAGAATAGCACATCTCTGTGTGCAGCACCGGCGTAGTTTGTAAAAAATGTGGATGAAACATTGAGTCTATGTTTTGATTATTGTAGACTTAACCATGTTACGATAAAGAATAGATATCCACTCCCACAAATTGATGATTTGTTTGACCAGTTGATGGGAGCCTAGTGGTTCTCCAGGATCGACCTGAGGACATGATATCATCAATTGCGGGTGAGGAAGGATGATATTCCTAAATCAGCTTTCAAAAGTAGATATAGCCATTATGATTATGTGGTTATTCCCTTTGGTCTAGTGAATGCACCAGCAGTTTTTATAGCATTGATGAATTGAATATTTTAGAGATATCTGGATTCATTTTTTGCAGTGTTTGTAGATGATATTCTGTTGTATTCAAAGATAAGGGTAGAGAATGAGTAGCATTTGGAGATAGTGCTTGGGATCTTGAGGGATCATCATGTGTATGCCAAATTGTCAAAGTGTGACTTTTGGATACATGAAGTTCATTTTCTTGGCCAGGTGATTTCTAAAAGAGGTGTTTTAGTGTATCCATAGAAGATATAGGATGTTATCTCATGGAAACCGCCAAAGAATGTGTTTGAGATACGATGTTTTCTTGGTCTAGCTGGGTATTATCAGCATTTTGTTCGTGATTTTTCACGTTTGGCTTCACCAATGATAGATTTGATAAGAAAGAATGTTCCATTCCAGTGGAATGAATAGTGTTAGCAATGTTTCAAGGAGCTAAAGGGTTTCCTTACATCAGTACCAATCTTGGTTTTTCCTGAACCAGGAAAAGGGTACATGGGGTATTGTGATGCATCGGGATCAGGGATGGGGTGCATTCTCATGCAGGGGAATCATGTGGTTTCATATGTCTCACGGTATATGAGAGTGCATCCGAAGAACTACCCAGCTCATGATTTGGAGTAGGAAGAAGTGGTCCATGTTTTGAATGCATGTCATCATTATCCCTTTGGTGAGGAAATTAGGGTATATACAGATCATAAGATCTTGAAGCACATTCTATCAAAAAGGTATTTGAACATGAGGAAAAAAAGATGGATGGAATATATCCAAATGTTTTACTTTGACTTGATGTATGCATCGGGTAAGGGAAATTCGGTGGTGGGTGCATTAAGTAGAAAATCATATGCTCAGGTGGTAGAACATTCATTAGACAAGTGGAAGTTGATGTCGGTTATAGCTGATATGCGGTTGGAATGTGCGGACTAGGACAATAGAGTAGTCTTATTTTTAATTTTGTTGATTCCTAACTTTGTTGGCCTAGTTAGAAATGCACAGATATCTGATTCTGAGTGTGTGACCATGGGGTCGAGACTCAATGGTGGGGAGACCATTGAGGGTTTGCAACTGAAGGGAGATTCATTTTTGTGTTTTTAGAATCGGATAGTAGTACTAGTTTCTTGTCCGGATGATATTATCAGGGCGTATCATCATTCCAGGTGGTCTGTTCATCCTAGAATTTACACAATGTTTATAGTGCTGAAGGCGCAGTTCTGCTGGGATGGTATGAAAAGAAGTGTGGCTGAGTTTGTTTCGAGATGCTGGACTTGTCAGCAGGTCAAGGCACAGCACTAGAGGCCAGCAGAAATGTTGTCGACTTTACCAATCCCTTTTTGGAAGTGGGAGCAGATAGAAATGGATTTTGTCACAGGTCTCCCATGAACGGTCTTAAATCACGATGCCATTTGGGTGAAAGTGGATCGGCTAACGAATTCATCCCATTTCATCCCGATTCATGAATCTCATACGGTGGAGGTTCTGTCCAAAATATATATCCAGGAGGTGTTATAGAGGCATGGTGTTACAGTTTAGATTTTACCAGATAGAGATTCTAGGTTTACATCTCATTTCTGGAAATCCTTATAGCAATCCCTTGGAACTAAGTTGACCATGAGTACGGCGTATTACCCTCAGACGGATGGTCAATCTGAGAGAATGATAAAAACTCTGGAAGATATGTTCCGGGCTTGTGTCATGGATTTTGGTGGCTTGTGGGAGGATCACTTGCCATTGGTTAAGTTCTTGTACAATAATAGTTATCAGGAATCCATACAGATGGCTCTGTTTGATGCATTGTATGGGCAGCCATGTCATTCTCCACTATGATGGGTGGAAACGGGTGTGTCCTCGATGGTTGGACCTACCCTTGTCCAGGATACTATGGAGAATATCAATTTTATCAGGAAGATAATGGAGATGGCTCAAATTCATCAAAAATATTATGTGGATCATCGTCGACGACCATTGTCGTTCGAGGTGAGTGATCATGTTTTCTTGAGGATCTCTCCTAGGTTGGGAAATCATCAGTTTGGAAAGCAGGTAAAGTTATCTCCAAGGTATATTGGACCTTTTGAGAATCTTGAGTGGGTTGGTGAGGTGGCTTATAGTTTGGATTTTCCACCTAGGTTCATTGTGGTGCACAATGTGTTTCATGTGTCGCAGTTGAAAACGTATCTGTCGGATCATGACCATGTGATTCGATGGGATCTTGTTGAGCTAGAACCAGATGCTTCGTTGGTGCACATGCTAATGCAGGTTGTGGATAGGAAAGATAAAGTCTTGTGTGGTAAAATCATTAGTTTAGTTTATGTTTTGTGGCAGCATGGTTGGATTCAATAGGAGACTTGGGTGCGGGTGAAATAAATGGTTTACTAGTGGCCCGAGATCTTTCGGCAAAGGGCGGGTTCACTACTTTCTAAGGACTAAAATTCCAATGGTGGGGAGATTTTAGTACCCCCAGTTTGAGGTATGTGGCATTTTTATATTTTTATTATGTGTTTAAAGTGCATGGGATGAGTTGGGATGATTTTGGGTGTGTTTTGAATGGTTTTGGGTGAGTTTTGAGGCGTTTAAAGCGGTGCATGGTTTGAGCACAGTTAGTGGAGACCATATAGATTCTCTAGGAAACCGATCAAGGGAGACAGTAGGCTTCGCAAGGCATGTGCACAGTTTTCCAAACCGTGTGAGGAAACCATGCAGACCCTAGCTCTTGAGGCAGTAGCGTGCGCACGGTTAGAGCACAGTTTTCCAAACCGTACTGGTTAATTGTTCGGCCACTTAAAAATAGGGTTAAAAGTTCCAAGCTCTTTCAGGCTTAACCTATTTCACCCCAAACTTCCTCCCACTCACGTATCACTCGGTATTTTTGGTTCTCAAACGTTTGAGGGGCTCTCCGACTCGATTTGGAAGAATTTTGAGGAGGTTTCTTGGCAGACTGAAGGTGGTTTCTCCCGGGTAAGTCTCTCCTCTTGGTTTCCTTCTGTTTTCCTCTAGATCTACATCCCTATCTTTATTGGTTTTCTAGATCAACACTTTTTGTGTTTAGATCTAGGGTTGTTATTTCCTTGGATGATTTTTTTATGTCTTGTGACTGTTAGGGAAAGGGATCTAGATAGGTTTCGGTGGTGTGTTAACCAGATTTGAGGTGTGGTTGCTTGTGGGTCGATTTCTCAGAAACCGTAAAGGTATATGGCTTCTCTCTCAACTCCACTTGGTTAGAGCTAATGGTTTTGGTTACAAATAATTTTTTGTGCTTGAAATTAATTGTGTTTTGATATGAGAAAATTTGTTAGAAATGAATCGGGTGATGTTTTGGGGATTTTTGGGAAAAAAAGGTTTTTTTGGTGAAATCCTGTTGTTATGGATTTTAAAATAGGGATTTTAAAATGGGATGCTATGGTTGATTTGTGAAAATTATTGATGGAATTGTATTCAATAAAGGGTTGTTTTATTGAAATTTTTTTTGGCGTGGAAAATTATTTTCAATAAATGGATGATTTATTGAAGTGGATTGATATGCAATGGAATTTTTTGGTTACATGTGGTTGTGTCCTTGGTGGGTTATATTCTTGGAATTGGCTTGTTTTAAATGTTGTGTGGATGTAGCGAGAAGTACCACTATAAAAAGGGAATGGATAGTGGACAGAAGGGCCACCATAAATAGTAAGTGGATGGGAAATTCCACTAAAGTGTGAATGGGTGAATGGGTTGAACGGAAGCTTTACCGTTTGGTTGTTTGGTTGTTTTTTTGTTCATTTATTTACAAGATGGAAATGGTGGTGCTAATGTGAAATCATGAGATGACTTGTGGAATGTTTAGTTGGATTTCCCTTGATTGCTTAGTTTGGGTGTGATGGCTTGGTAAGGTCATGTTTGGCTTTTGAAAATGGTGGAACTTGTGATTTATTTTATATAAACCATTTTATATAAATGTGATAACAGTTTTATCCTAGTGGCGTGTGTAGAGAAGTCATTTGGGGAAATCCTATGGGGTTTTAGTACTCACCCCCTGCTTTGGCATATTGGTGTCTTTGCAGATGTCGTGTACCATGACATTGGAAAAGGCAAGGTATCACCCTCCTTTAGTGGCGCATTGTGAACCCGTGGTGAATCTTAGATCATAGAGCATGGTGTGGAGCTGTGGTGGGGTCATGGATTGTGGTGATTGGTTGATTAGTTTCCGCAATGTACTATGATGTTGTGCGGCCATGTCTGGTTGTATTGGTTTTGAGTTATGTTGTTGAACAACTTGGTTGACTTTTGGGAATGCATGGTTGTGTAATTTATTTGAAATGCATCATATAGTGGTTGTTAGTGGATGGATTTTTTGGTTTTGTAGTAAGTGAAAATCGTTCCCCAACTTGATCTTGAAGCCCTTGGAATTTATTTCCAGCCTTTGGCATCTTGGGAACATTGCTTAAGGAAAAGTAGCCCTCACCGCCTCCTCAAGATAATGAGGTAGGGGTGGGGCATTACATAAATGTTCCATCCCCATCAACACCACAAATGTTCATTGTACCTTTCTCATTTTTAATATGGAGATAAAATATTTAATCGACTATAACTCGGTGTATCCTTTGTTGAGTAGTTGAGGAAATTATATTTATCAAAATGATACATTAGTAATGGAATATTTTATCCCATTTTTAATAAAATCAATTTTATAAATTAAAAAATAGAGAAGTGGTAATTAAATTTCTATAACAATTTAGACATTTAAAAAACATTTATCAAATAAATCATTATCAAATGTGTCCTTCATTACTTAGAGAATACTTCCCTGATGTTCATTGTGGAAGATACCCCTCAACATAGTGATGCAAGATTGTATAGTGCAATAATATTTTTATATATTATGGATAATATGGAAACATATCAATAATATAAGAAGTTATCTTCCTAAGAATAAGTTAATGATCTATGGATTTATATACCAGATTTATTCCTTATCAACCCTACTAATAGATGGTCAGAAACCTCTTTTAAAAGAGTGATATACCAATTAGATTCGGTACTACCAACATCTAGATAAACAATCAAATAGTCATGGTTTATAGATATGAGATGAATGTGGAATAGAAAATGTTTTATTATTCTTATCTATAGATACCCTAGTATATCATACAATGATATTACATCTTTTTTATGAAAATTCAATATATCTCCCAAATAAACATTTTGAAGATCCATAAACGTCTTGTGTACTTAGAGACGATATGCCTAAAATTATTATCTAATAAACAATTTTTCAACTTAGTCAAATTTCCTTTCATAATGTAACCTTTATACTCGTCATACTTAATACCCTTATTAATAAGGTGGGGAAAAATTAAAACATAGGAAGGGGTGTAATAAGATGCTCAGTAAGGGTAAAAAGGAATATATGAATAAATAATGTAATGTAATCATATAATGAGAAAAATTTTATTAAAATATGTAATTATGAATTGAAAATAAATCATATTAATTCATATATCACAATCATGATTCCTGGAATAAACCATTAGTATCTCACAATATTGGAAAATCATCAAAAAAATAAATCATGAGCCATGAGTTAAAATCATAAGAATATCAACATGTAATAAGAGTGTGGAATCATCATAGGAATAAAAACCAAACGACAAATCAAGGTTAAATATTGTGACCATAATATCATAGAAGTTTTATAATCACCACATGTTTCATATATTATAGTGGAACAATCATCCCTACTTGTTTCTTATAGTGAGTTGAGCACATTAA
Source organism: Viscum album (assembly GCA_963277665.1). NCBI lineage: Eukaryota > Viridiplantae > Streptophyta > Magnoliopsida > Santalales > Viscaceae > Viscum > Viscum album. The sequence goes on along the minus strand of OY728156.1, from coordinate 1,515,159,032 downwards.
CATGTTTATGATAATTATCTCATGATATATAAGGCTTTACCCAATGCATTGGTGGGATTTAAAAAACTCCACCCATCATATAAATCAAACCATTCATATGTCTGTCATATGATTATAAACATTTCATTATTTCAACACATCATAACCCTTGGAAAATATTTGTATTTCATAAATATCTCATCAAAACATAATTAACCTATTGGAAATAAATGGTTTTTATAGAATCACTATCATCATCAACTATATGAAGAAATAAATTGGATGGTATAATAATATCATAAACCTAGTAAAAAATAATAATCCTTAAATTATTATGACATATATTAAAAATTACATTAAAATAACTATCTAATATTTCTTTGAAAACATGATAACATATTCTTTTCCAATGAAAAAATTTTATCTAAAAATTACATGACAATTGAGAAAATATTTTTCATTGAAAACAAATAACTAAAATATTAAACCAACATTTAATGATAATAATGGTCATGGAGGTAAGAAAATTCATTCATGTTATATACATTAAAATTAAACATTTTTTAAACATTTTAATAAAAACCCAAACACGACATGTTCAAAAAAAATTAAATATTACTTTTTTAACATTTGTAGACAAATTAAAAGGATGTAAATATGACATTAAAAAATCATGTATAGATAAGGACCTTAAAAACCAATTTTGAAGAGTATGGATATGGAATAAAAAGATTGACAACCTAATAATAAATAATGTTGACTTTTCTTTAAAAACAATTCATGGTCATCTTAAGTAACAAAGAGAAAAAAATAATAATAAGAATTTATAATTAAATTAATAAATTATGGATAATAAAATATATGGTGTTTAAAGATAAATATCAATAAAATTACCTTTAATGTAAATTTAGCATAGACAACTCTGAAAAGAAATGAGATTGAAGTATAAAATCTTACCTTAAGTCTTATCTTGCTTTGTATGCATGTGAACCTCCTATATAATAAATATATATTTATTATAAATCTATTCCAAAACCATAATATTACATATTATAGCATATAATATTTATTTATAACATCTTATCTCCCATTTATTAACAATTCTTAAATAAAAGAATTTTTTTGGGTGATAACTGCTTCGTTTTTCAAGCATGTTTCTGTTCATTGGTCCCTATACATGTAATTTGATTATTGTAAATTTTATGAAGTACCTTATCCCAAATATTAAATTAAACCATTTGCTCTATATATTTATATTTATTTAGAAATCACTCAAATTTAGTGAAGAAATATACAAAACCTAACATGTGATAAATATTATATTTAATAATTATATTAAAACATTAACATAATTGATAGTTGTGAATAACCAATGTTAAATAAGTTTTCAAAAAGTAAAGAACCCACTTATCTCTCAAAAAAACTAATCTAACCACTGTGATTTTACATACCCTTATTATACTCTATTTGAATCCCAATTTTGATCAAACTGATGTGCACATGGTACTGGAACAAAAACTTCTTAAAGTTAGTTGAAAAACATGATCCAGATTTCTTCCAACTACCAAAAAATTTAATGCCATTTCGCATCACATTCCATATACGAAGGTATGGTCATGTTCCAAAAAAACATTGAAAATTATTTTTTCTATTATTGAATCATGATTAGTAATTATATTTTGATTTATATTCATGTTATGAACCTATTATTGTTTTGAGAAAACTAACAAAATGAACTCATTGTTTCACCATATAACAAAAGTTTCCTCAAAATATTTGGATAATGATTAAATCCCAAAAATACATGTAAGGGGTGGTATAATTTATTATTTCTTAAATTGGTTTCAAATACAAAAACATATTCCAATAACTCATTATCTGTATTCATTTTTTGATCAACCTAAAATATATTTGTAATTTTTTAGTCAAGTAAAATTGTATAGTATAGAAAAATAATGGGTTGTCCTTACTTTTCCTTTCCAAGTACCCTAACATGAAACATGTATCACCATGATACAATTAACTTTAACTTTTATACCTTAAAAATATCGGCTTATTTGCACTTGTGTACTCAATGAAACATCAACCTCTTGTAAAAGTTTTTCACCAATAAGAAAGAATGTTTTATTTTAATACCTACTAAATCATTCGCATATAACTCAACTATTTTTGATTTGGTTATTTTTCTTTGGCACATAATCATATGAATAGATCTATCGTTATAAATGGGATTGTTATGACCTCCCATAAACAAAATAAATTCATATTTCCTACTACATAACAAATCAACCCCCATTCGAGCATGGGATCCTGTAAATGTCTAAGCATGAGAAAATTTTACCATGTTATCATGTTTATCATCCTTTATATGACCTTATTTACTAAATGTATAAAGGTTTGATGTTGTGATTAATTTTTCCATTATTCATTTATTCATGAATTGTTTTTTGTACAATGAACCCTTTAGCCCCTCATATATAATATAGAAACATTGTGCAACTAGAAGTGATATGAACTTCATCCACAGTTTAATAGATGATGATGATGAATCATAAATATCATTAACATTGGAAAAACATAAAACATATAAAATTCATTTCAAGGAATGTGTAATATAATTTTAAATGAAATTTTCACTAATATTTATAAATCCCTTCAATAAATATTTCAATGGATGTTCTAGTGAACATTTTGATGGAAGTTCTAGAGAACGTTTTAGTGAAATATCCAACAAAAAATTCATTGCATATTTCAGAATAAAACAATAAAAAATATATTCATATATATATAATAAAGTTATAATTATTGTGAAAGATATATAAATAATAAATTTCTACTTAACCAATATAAATAAAAATTATATTTATAAAAAATGGTTTTAGAAATGATATATTTTAAAAAAATTATTTATAATAAATGAATTTATATATGTAATATGTATTGTATTTGTTAAATAATTTATATAAATATAATGCATTAAATTTTTTGAAACTATAATATATTTTATATTACCATAAAAAATTTATATACAACTGAAATTAAAATATAAATAAAATTTATATATTTGAGAAAATAAATATTTATAAATATAACAAACAATGTTTTATATAAACTTATAAATAAAACTAAATTTTTAATAAATACACATATAAACAATATTTAATATTTATTAAAAAATAATAAAAAATAAAATTTATTAATCAATTTAGTGGAACATTCAATGGAAGTATTATTGGAAGTTTTAGTGAAATTTATAGCGAAATATTCTATGCAAGTTCGAGTGAAACATATTTTGAAAGTTCCATTGAAAGTTCCACTGATCCTTCTTGTGGAAGTTTGAGTGAAATTTTTATAATACAATAAAATGTCTATTAACAAATCTATATAACCAAAAGATACTTAATATAAATTAATAAAATTATATTTTAAAATATATTTATAATAAATTCATTTGTATAAAATATTTATTGTATTTATTAAATAATTTTTATAAATTTAATACATATATATTTATTTTATGAAATATAATATAATTAAAATACATTAAAAAACATAGATACTATATAAATAAAAATTTAAATAAAATATATATAATTAGGAGAATAAATATTTATAAATATAAACAAAAATATTTTTTTAGAAAATAAAACTAAGTTTTTTACAATAAATGTACTTATAAAAATATATTAATTTTATTTTATTTTTAAATATTTATAATTAACATTTATAAATGCATTAAGTGAAACTTTCAATGGAATATTCGATGAATGTTCAAGTAGAAGTTCCAGCAAAAGTTTTAGTTTATGTTTTTGTCCAAGTTCCATTAAAAGATCTAGTGAAAATTAAGAAATTTGTCTGTGGAAGTTCTGATGGAAGTTCTAATATAAGTTACAGTGAATGTTTCCATAATTATTCCAATAAAAGTTACACACAATAGTTATAGATAAGTTTAAAAATATAAAAAAAATTATATTTATAAAATTATATAACTAAATAATAATTACATTATTTTAATAAAATATATATTTAAAAAATTCAATAATTTCTATTATATAAAATAAAAGAATTATATTATTATCATACTTTTAAAAAATATAATATAATTATAATTAAATAAAAAATTATATAGTATATGAATAAAAATGTTAATTCAAATTATATATTTAAGATAATAAATATTTATATACATAACATAAACAATTATATTTATAAAATTATAACTAAAATGAAATTTATAATAAATTAAGTTATAAAATATATTTAATATATATTTTTACAAAATGTTTCTATATTACATTTATATTTACTTTTAATAGATGTTGTAGTGATATGTATGGTTAACCATCAAGTCAGATTACCACAAAAAGTTTTTTTGAAGTCCAGGGAAATATTTCATGAGTGTTCCGATGAAAGTTCTAGATGGAAATCCAATTAATGATTCGATGGAAGTTCCAATGAATGTTTTAGTGGATGTTCCAGTGAATGATTTAGAATGCATTAAAATATATATTTATAAAATTTTATAACAAAAAAATACTTACTTTATTTAAATAAAGCTTATATTTTTAAAAAATAAATTTATATTAAATAAAACTATATAAGATATATTTTTATATATTTTACATAATTTTTATATAATATATATATATATATATTAAAAATTACTATATAAAAATATATATCCTATATGAATAAAAATTTAAATTAAATTTTTATATTTAGAAAAATAAATATTGTAAATATAATAAATAGAAATATTTTTATAAAATTATAATTGACTAAATTGATAAAAAATGCACTTAAAAAATATATTTAATATATTTTGATAAATATTTATAAATATAATTATATTTTCAAAAAATGTTTTGGTGAATGATTAAGTGAATTCTTCAATGGAAATTTTAGTTTTAGTGTTATTTTCAATTTCGATAAATGTTTCAGTGAATAGTTGCCCAAAATTATTAGCAAATATTTAAGTGGATATTTTATATAATTTTTTAGTTATACTTTCAGAGTATGTTTTATTATAGGTTTTTTATTTAGTTTAGTCCATGATTTAGTGATTGTTTCTGAAATATTCACTGAAACATTCTATAAAATATCAATAAAAATTCATTGCATCAATAAAATTACACATACTTCATTCGGATGAAAAAAATTCAATTTTAAATAAAAAACTAACATTTGTTGTAATTCCCTGACCCTAGAAGCCTGGTTATAGTGCATATTTTATTACATTGTAATGATTACAATGTATCAAGTCCTGAAGGACTGATTAGTTTAGAAATCTTTTAATGACAGATTACAGACATGATACCCATAAAACATTGGGAAATAGAAAATAAAAACATGATATAGAGTGAAAATAAATAAACATCATCCTTGAAACTCATTCAAAGGATTACTCTTCATAACCTAGGGAAAGGGACCATAATAAGGGTGAGATCAAATAATAATAAAGGGTAAATAGAGGAGAATCAATAATGAATCAATGAGAATAAATCAACATGGAAAGGTAAATAATTAATAACACATGTCATTCAAATAACTAGATAAGTAATAATCAATTTGGAAGTGTTAGAAAATTAAACACATCACATCTAATCAATTAAATGAGAATGAAATCCATCCATAGATAGTTCAATGAAAAAACTCATGGATAAAAATGATAACTAAAATGAAGGAAAAGTATAATATTAGATATCATTTATCTGGAACATGAACCAATATACCATAAATATCTATTATTAAGATATTTTAAACTATTCTGATTTGGACAACTGATTCAACTCATGGGATAACTGATACATCGAGGGTCTATCAATAATTGGGTCCCACCCATTTCATACATGTCCAAATCATTCATCATATCTGAAATCACTTATTTAATCTATAGAAAATATTCCTTATCAAATATCCATATTGAATAAAAGATACATATTTATCAATAATTCCCTAGTTAATCTAATAATTTTCAAAGCAATCATTTTATGTAACAATCGAATACATCTTAGGAAATAATAATATCCATCACACAAATAATATAATATTTATAATAATGTGGTTATTTTAAGGGAAACATAAAAATCACAAATAAATTTTGGTTTTATGGATTATCATTAAAATTTTTCTTTAGGAGGATAATATTTAAACATTCCAATGTGTCTCATACCAATTTAAAACATTTTATTCATAATCTCTATGAAGGAATAACATCAAACAAAACTCATAATATCGTAAGAATAAGGTAATTCACAATATAACATTTCAAAAGGTATTATATGAACTATATAAATGTCAATTGGTGCATAATAACAAAGAAGTCTCAATTTATTGTAAATTAATATGAATTCCCTTACCTTGAGTCTTCCTAGTCAAGTGTGTCTTTATTTTCCACTTATTTGGGTAACTCATTTTGGTTTTAACAAAAGGGATTCCATGAATGGATTTCTGCCCAATTTTAGGCTTCTAGTATTAGCAGAGGTATGTTTAGGATTCATTTTGGTAGAGCTTGGTTGATCCAAATTTTCTTTAGATACGTGAGGAAGTGGGAGGATAGAATGACTTATTATAGTGTAGGTGGAGTGGAACTCTTGGAAATACTAGAAGGTATACATTAATGGGACATCTTCTTTACCTACTGTTCCTATAAAGTAGAAAAATAGTGATTTAAAGTGAAATAATGGTCAATAGAAACCTCCACCACACAAAACAAGCACGTGAAATGTCAAAAAATACTACTTTAACTCGAAACATGCTAACAATGTTTTTACAAACAATGGGTCAACATGTTAATTATAAAAGATAAATTGTTTCATTCATAAAAAATATTTAATATTTATTAAAACTTAAATTCACTTGGTATAATTTATTATTTTTATTAATTTGAAATCATTTTATAAAAAAAATTTATAAAATAACATTAATATGAATTTTGACATTATTTATTTAACTTAATTTTAAAAACATTAAAAAATAGTGTAATTAAAATGTATTAATTTCACAGTTGTGTAAAAATATATATTCATTTAGAAAATTAATTTAAGATAATAATTAAATCAATTTTCATCAATTTTAATATTTATAGTATCGTTTATTTTATTTGATTATTAATAAAATAATCACGACATTTTCATTTCTTAAGAATCTGAAGTAAATAATTCATCTAAAAAGTTAATTATAAAATAATATGATAAAAACAACTCATTTATATTTCAAAGGGATATGTATAATAAAAAATGATGTTTTTTATATATCCAAAAGTTTTATAAATTATAATGGTAAGGAAGGTTCCCTTTTTGTCTTTTTCCTTACTTAACTTATTATATTGGGAAAATTATTGAAATATTATCCCAATAAACCGTAAAATTAAAAACAATGTGTATATGGTATAAATATTATCAGAAAATGGATTTTGTAAAAGTTTCTAGGTCCTTTGGCCTTTAATATTGATGTTTTGTCCCTTGTTAAGCTTAATTTTACCATAATCATCGTAAATAATTCAATTAACTTTCACAAATATTTTTGGTAAAATATTTGGTTGATCCTATTATAATAAAAATTTCATTCAAATTTTAACCATTTATATACATTTCTTAATTAAAATAACAAAAGTGGATAAATTATGTTTAACGCTAATCTCACCGATGTGGTGAGAAAGTGATTTTTTAAAGTAACAAAAATTCAAAATGTCAATAACTATTTATATACAGTTTTGGTATAAAAATTATTCCAATGACCTAGATTGTATTAATATATGTATAATTGATATATTATGACTTTATTAACCAATTTAAAATATAATTGAGAATAATAATTATATAAATAAAAGTAATATTATAACTAAAATGGAGTATTTTTCACTATTCATCAAAAATGAAAATTCTCAGTAAAATACCAAAAAATCACTTTATGACAATTTTTAAAATTTGAATTCAAATATTATAGTGATATTGAAAAATAAAATTTATAAAATCATCAACATTTAGTTTTATAATAGATACACCATTAAAAGACGACAAAACTTAGTCATTCGAGTAATGCCAGCTCACTCATTATTGTGTATAGTGTATGTTAAACTTGGTGTTGAGAATAAATAAAGATATAAAAATTTATTTTTATTCTAAAATAAAAATATAGTAATGTCCTGGGGTGTTACTTGTGTAGTAAAAATATCCATTTAAACATAAAATACATCAAATAATAATAATTAATACCTAAATCAATGGTCAATATAAGAAGAATAAAATGTGTAATAGACCCCAAAAATATAGTCCACTTACTTTTCCAAAACACCAACAAGAATATAGAAATCTCCATCATTTTTCACATCCAATATGAAAAATATTTCATAATTGACAATCACAATTCATTCGAAAATCGAATATGCCATCTAGATAACAAAAAACTATTTACCCTCATAAATAAAATTCAAAAGTTCCCTCTTGAAATAAAAAATATTCTACACAATCACAGTTCAACCCTGTGATAAGGAAAACATTTACACATAAATTTCGGACCATCCCTCCTAAATTTCAAGCCGTTTTCAGCATTGATTTCCCACAAGACCAAAATGTCCCCCAAAAATTCACTACATCTGAATCCAACCGCCTATAAAAATTTTGGCATATCATCTTCCAAAGAGTCATGATATTCCAATATAATTTGGAACTAGACAGGATAAATATTTAAATAACTCACCTTGAACACTACATGGTGATATTTCTCAATACCTCTTTTTTAATAGAGTTCTAAAATTATATTATGTTTCTTCTTCAACCATAATAACCCAATATGCCATAAAAATTCAACTGAGTGTTACCACATGTATGTTGTGAACCAGTACACTACTTCATGTATGTCATCTATCATGTATATATTACCTCTATCTTTATCATAGTTCCATAGGATATTTAATCATCTTGAACTAAATTGTTGCTCTATTTTTTAATGAAGTTGAGTGTCCACCCACCGATGAATGATGACGATGATCTGTTCATGCTCCATAGGGATATCGATGCCTCAAACCCCAATCCCAAGACTGGTCATGATAACAAATATAGAATACCAATAGACCATCGATCAATTATTTATAAAAAAATTATTTTTGATAAACAAATAAATATCAACCATAAAATTCTAGATCAAATGATACAATTACAAAATGAATTCATACTTATGATCATCATGCAATTATGACACACTGAGATAAAACCCAAAAATCCTACCTGGAGATTGAGAAACGTTGTTCTCGTAAATCCCCTTAATTTTGTGTTTAATAGAATTTAGGGGAATAGAAACACTTTTTTTTTAAATAAATTGAACCCACAACAAGATGGGAACCCATATACAACTAATGTTTATGTTAAAATAAATATATTTTAACTATAGGTATTGTGATGATTTTTTTGTTGCATTTTTTGAAAAATAATTATTTGATTCAGTGAATTGAATACTGGTTAATATTAGAAGACATTTAAGACTTGGATTTGTTGATAATAGTGTACATGGTTACCATATATGGGAACCATACTTGGTGAAGGCTATAGAAAATTGATAAATATTATTGTGAAATATATCGATGATCATGATAAGTCTAGTGGGAAAGAGAAGTTCCTATATGGAGGTATGATACATCTTGATAGTTCTATACACCAAGGAAATGGAAAGTAGAAAATGGACATAACATATATCTTTTTGATGAAGGTAATTGAAGTTCCCCTAGGAATAAGTATAACCCTTTGGTGGTGAATTAGAATTGATCCTTTTAATAAATTTTTTCTTTGAAATTAACCTCTATGAACAATTAAAATATAATCCATTGTATGTAAATCTCTCAACCATATCTAAACATAATAAGAAATAATAATATAGATAAAATTGTTAACAGTGCTATAAATAGCTTTCAGTAGTGCTCAAAACTTATTGATTTTTTAAATTCCCTCAAAATCATATGGTTTTTATTAGAGCTAAATATAGTGTTGATAAAATATCCTTTCATCGTTACTAAAAAAAGTGTTGATAAATGGGTTTGTTTATACAATCTATTTCAGCCCTGATAAAGGGGTCCCTTTATAAATTGATTTTGTAGAACTGATATAGAGGGACATTTATTATCTCTTTTTTAGTATAGATAATGGAATATTTTATCAGTGTTATTTCTAGCACTGATAAAAGCCAACCTGCAATAGTGTACAGCAAAAATTATAGCACACTATTACAAAAAATATAGATTTTCATTTCAATTAAATTTTTATCTCAATAAAATAAAAAACACTATACAAAGATTACAATATTTCAATAATTGGTATGTATAATTACATTGGTATATTAAATTAATCACAAACATCAACAAAGTAAAAAAACATTATTATTCTATTTTCTTTAGACCTCGACCACATCTCAAAAGAGGTTGATCATGTTACCAGTTGATGAATAAACCATAATATCTCAAAGAAATAGTGAACCTATATTGGAAAAAACTATTGTGTTATTGATACTATATATAAATAAATTAAACGTAAATATGATATTATGCATTAATAAAATTCAATGTTAATCTAAAAGCGTAAAATTTGTCTCATACTAGGCACATAGTGTGATAGATTAACATGGGATTGTTTCCTAAAAATAAAAAATGATTTATGGATCCATTTTCTAAATTATCAAGACAATCTATGAACATTTACTTGGTTTTGAGCATCTGATATGTGTTCGGAAAAAAAATTCCAATTCTCAATAAAAACATAAACATTGAGTCATAATTCCCACATTGTGTTTCAAAATGATGTGAAACTAATTCCAACACATCAAATATTATATATATATATATATATATCATTTTTAATAAATATTAATATTATATGCATGTGTTTACTTGGGTTTTAGTGGGTGACACATTCTTTTAACATAAATTAAATTTTTAAATTCAAAACACATACTTTGAGTTATACCAATCACATTGTGTATCATATTTATGTGTGGATAATTACTGCACATCACAAATAATTTATTGTTTGTTTGTTAAATTAGACAGTCTAGATATGTTTTTTTCTATCTTTTTAGAGTGTGATAAAAAAAATTTAACTAAATTGTCACTTTTAAATAAAAACACGCATTTCAGGTCATACGTGTCACACTGTGTATCTAATTAAGGTGTGGTGGATTCATACACATAAAAAATGACATGTGAATCATTGTCCAAAAGTATCAAAAAAACTGCATATGTGTCTTTAGTTTTGAGTATGGGAAGGCTGTTTTGATCTAAAATGTCGATTTTAAATAAAAACACACTTTGAGTAATATTTCTCACACTATGTGTCTTATTGAAGTGCAGTTGATTATAACATGTTCAAAATTACTTATGGATAATTTTAGAGAATTATAAAGACAATATGTGTGTGTTTACGTTTTTTTGAGAGAGTGATACACATTTTAAACTAACATTTCATTTCGAAAATGAAAAAGCGCACTTTGAGTCATACCATTCACACAGTGTATCAAATTTTGTGTGGATGATTCATACTCATCACCAATTATTTATGTTTTTTTCTAAAATATCAATAAAATTTAACTATTTTTTCTTGGTTTTTAGTGAGTGATGGTTTTGTAACCAAAATGGAATTTTTAAACTGAAAAATAGCACATAGAGTTATATCGGTCACATCATGTATCATGTTTATGTGTGGATGATTTATATACATCCAAAAAAGACTTTTGGAATTTTATCCTAATATATTGAATCAATATGAATGTGTTCTCTCATTTTTGAGTATGTGATGTTTTTTGAAAAATAAAATGATAATATTATATAAAAACATCCACTTTGAGTCACACTAGTCACACCGTGTGTCTAATGGATGTGTAGCTGACTCCGACATGTCAAAATTGTCTTATGGATCACATTACTAATGTATCAAGATAATTTGACTGTGTTTTTATGATTTTTGTTGAGTGACACACATTTTGAACAAAAATTATCTTTTAAACTAAAAACATAAACTTTCTGTCGTATCGATCACACAATATATTAGATTGATGTGTAGATAATTATTATCCATAAAACATTATTTATATACTATTATTATAAAATATAATTACAATATGAGTGTTATTATTAGTTTTTAGTGATTGGAATGTTTTTAATCAAAATGTCACTTTTAATCTAAAAACAAGCAATTTGAGTCATATCAGTCATGATGTGTGTCATATTGATGTGAAGATGGTTCTCTCTTGTCAAAAATGAATAGTGGGTTGTTTCTGTAAAGGATCAAAGAAATATGAGTGTGTTTTTATGGTTTCAAAATACTGAAACATTTTTTTAACTAAAATATCATTTTAAAACAAAAAACATGCACTTTGAGCCATATTAGTCACACTATATATAATATTAATGTGAGGAAAATTGAAACATGTAATTAATAACTTATGGATCATTTTTTAAATCATCAAAACAATTTTATTTTTTTCTCATTTTTTTGTATGTTATGTGTGTTTTGAACTAAAATGTTCATTTTAAAAAACTCATAATTTTGATTCGTACTTGTCACACAATGCATCCGATTGATGTGTGGTTGACTCCTACTTGTCCAAAATGACTTATAGACCATTTTACAAAATTATCAAGACAATATGAGAGTATTTTCAAGGTTTTTAGTGATTGATACACATTTTGAACTAAAATTTCATTTTTAAGCTGAAAACATGAACTTTGAGTCATATCAGTCTTATTTTGTGTTAGATAAACATGTGGCTAATTTTTATTCATAAAAATTATTTATGGATTGTTTTCATAAAATATCAATATAGTATGAGTGTTTTTGTTGGTTTTCTATGAGTGTCATGTTTTTATTTAAAATATCACTTTTAAAATGAAACATGAACTTTGAGCCATACCGGTCACACCATGTATCATATTGAAGTTTAGATAATTCATGTATGTCAAAATTTACTTATGGATCCTTTTAATAAACTATCATGAAAATATAAGTGTGTTTTATTTTTTTTCAATTATTGACACATTTTTTAACTAAAATGATACTTTTCAACTATAAACAAATATTTGAGTCATACCAATTACATCATGTATCAGATTGAGGTGGGGAAAATTCATACACATAAAGATTGAATTATTGGTAATTTTACTATATTATCAAAGCAATATAATTTTTTCTTAATTTTTAGCATGTGAAATGTGTTTTAAACTGAAATTCCAATTTTAAATAAAAAACATACACATTGAGTAATAATGGTGACAACATGTGTTAGATTAATTTTTGGTTAATTCTTACATGTTAAAAAAGACTTGGGGATCATTTTATTAATGTAATAAAAATTTGAGTTTTTTTCTTAGTTTGTAGTGAATAACACATGTTTTGATCTAAAATTTCATCTTTAAAATGAAATCATGCACTTTGAGTCACATCAGTCACACCATGAGTTAGATTTATGTATGGAGGATTAATTTCATTCATAAATTATTTATAGATAATTTTTCTAAAATATAAATATTACCTTTGTTTTTTTCTTTTTTTTTCAGGAGTGAAACATTTTTTACTAAAATGTCACTTTTAAACAGAAAACACACACTTTCAGTTATAATGGTCATAAAGTGTATCAAATTTATGTTTTACTGATTCATTCAGGTTAAAAATAAATTATTGATAATTTTTAATAAGTATCAAGAAAATATGACTGTGTTTTCTTAGATTTTAATGAGTGGCACTTCTTTTGGCAAAATTTTCACTTTTAAACTAAAAACACCCAATTGGAGTCATATCGATCACATGGTGTATCAGACTGATGTTTTCCTGATTCATAAACCTTAAAAATGACTTAAAGGTTTTTTTAATAAAAATTCCAAACAATCTAATTATTTTTTCTTAGTTTTTAGTGTCTGACAAGTTATTTGATCTTAAATGTAAATTTTAAATAAAAACATGCACTTTCAGCCATATCGGTCACACCATGTGTCTGATTGATATCTAGTTGACTCCCACACATCACAAGTTACTTATAGACCATTTTTATAAAACATAAATTAGATACCAGTGTGTTTTATATATTATTATTTAGTTAAACATATTTTTTAAATGAAATTTAATTTTTTTTAAAAAAACACACACTTTGTGTCATGCTGGACACACCATGTGTCAGATTCAGGTTTAATCAATTACAATACATAAAAATGAAAAATGGATCATTTTCAAAAATTATCAAGACCATTATAGTGTGTCTTATTGGTTTTCAATGATTGATGTATGACTTGAACTAAAATGAATCATTTGAAACTGAAAACATGTACATCAAGTCATATCAGGGACAATGTGGGGAAAATTTATGTGGGTTTGATTCCTATATGTCAATAATTATTTATGGATCATTTTCATAAATTATCAAGTCATGTTAATATTTTTTTTCTTATTTTTTAATGATTAATGCATGTTTTAAACTATAATGTCACTTTTAAATAAAAACACACACATTCCATCACACCAGACACATCACATGTTGGACTGATGTGCGAAGGATTCTAGCAGGTTGAAAATGACTTAGGGAAAAAAATTTAAATTATATATATAATATGATCATTTTTTCTCATTTTTCAGTGAGTGACATGTTATTGTAACTAAAATGTTGCCTTTAAATAAAAACACACACATCCTATCATACCGGTCACACAGTGTGTCATATTGATATGCGACTGGTTATTAATTTTCAAAGATGAATTATTAATTGTTTTCCGAATGTTATAGGACAATATTAGTTTTTTTTACTATTTTTTAGTCTGTCAAATGGGTCATGATCTAAAATGTAACTTTTAAACTGAAAACACACTCATTGAGATATATTAGAAACACCATGTGTCATACTAACATATAGTAAATTATTATATGTAAAAAATGAATTTTAGATCACTATCCTAAAATATCCTGAAAATATAAGAATGTTTGATTATTTTACAATGACAGATGTATTTTTTTAACTAAAATTTTATTTTTAAACTAAAAACATTCAATTTATGTTTTTTATAAATAGAAAAAACACACTACATAACATAATCAGATTAAATAAAGAAATAATAGCTCCATGAAGATAATAAATATTACTTTGGAGATCATCATTGTTAAAGAATTTGTCAAAAAATGATTTTTTTCCATTAATTTATTTCACTTTATTGAGCACAAAATGGTTGGAGAAAATCAACTCTCAAATTAATTCATTTCCTTATGATATCTTTAAAAAATTATTAAATAAGTAGTAGATAAAACTGATAAGAAAATGAACTAAAAATGAAGAAGATAAAATTATTTTAAAATTAACTAAATAAGTATCTATAAGTCACCTCTTCATAATTTATATATATTAAGATACCAGGTATTCGTGTAACTCTTTTATAAAAAAATCCATTTCCACTTTTTAATATATGTACTTTTGATAGTTCTTGTAGTACTGAAATAATATAAATAAAAAATTATTAATTAATATTTGGAATCAATTTCTAATTACCATTTTAAATTCATATTTTTGGATACTATATTATTTATGGAATATAATATCTTCCATAAATTTTTAAACTCGATAAACATAATATTTTATATTAGTTTGTTTCAGAAAAAACAGCAAAATTGAGAAAAATAATTAATTTGTTTTGATATATGTTTTGATATTCAAATAATATTATATATACAAAAATACTTATCTAGTTGTATAATTTCGTAGGATTCTTGTGCTCTTGGACCATCCTCATAACAGTATTTTGGTGATATTTAGACACCTCCATATCCTAAAAAATATTTAAAAATTAATATCAAATATTTAAATTGAAGTTTATTTGAATAAATTTTGAATGTAGTGTATTAAAATTTGATAAACATAATAATGTGTGGTCTATTTTTTTTAATCCAAGAATTAAATCCAATAAAAAAATATTTGATGTAACCAAATTTATTGTGATAAGTAACTGATGATCACTAAAAATGAATTACTAATGAATGAAGTGAAAAATTATTTGGTATAATTAATTTTTTTACCCATCCATCATTGAAATTAAGAATATTAAGGTCTATTTCTGTTTATTTTCAAATATTTCATCTAGTGAGTGCACTATCATTTTAATATTTGTTTTTTCTAATGAAATTTCTTGTGTATAAGTGAAGCATGGACTAATGAGAATAAAACAATTTCACTGTGTTTTCCCTTCAAATAGTACTAATATATACACTGGTAAATAATATTAATAGTATTTGACAATAATGAACAAAGAAAATCAATTGTTAAAAAAAAGATTATGAACATTAACCATATGTATATATCTACAACTGATATTACTATTCATCAATGTTTGAGTATTTAATCAACATTCTCATGAATAAGAAAGTCTATAATAGCCTCTCCATAAATTTTTCCCTCAAAATTAATGATGGTTGTATCTCAAATTTGAACATTGTTCCCATGTGAAATTATAATATAATTAAATATACCGGTTGATTTAGGAGGTAGATGTATTCTATAAATAAATTTTTTATTGATTTTCCAATCCATTAGATTATTTTTATTTGACCTTCCGTTTCCCCTTCTTTTTCTCTGTATTTAATACAATTTCATGGTTCATTACTTTTTTCAATAATTTTTTCGAAAATATGATAATAAATAAATTTGAAATGTCCAACCTCAATTCTGACATTCATTTTTACAAGATCAAATTACAATGCTAAAAAATATCCAATAACAAGTTTAACCATGTTAACATACATATCATCAAGGGGAATATGTTACTCGAATCTCATCCCATGAGCTACATGAATCCCCACTCTTACATGATCTTTTAGAAATTAATGTATATGTATAATATCTTCTTAGATATTATACATTATTCCTCTAACAAAAATTGAATGGGTGGGTGATTAAATATATAAATCAAAATAAATTTCACCGGGTATAATATTACTACAAGAAAAGTATTAGTATATTCGTGATTCAAATTTCCTAGATATAGTAATGTCAAAATTTATTACATATGGTAAATCATTTATTTGAGTGGAATACCTTTTCATAAATCTAGGTGGTTTTTATCTTCTAGTAGTGGTTATTGTTGTGTTATTTCTACCCTTTGTTCTTTCCCATAACGATCTCTATAAAATAAAACATCCAATTAAAATTTTTATTTAAGAACATGTATTTATACCTACATCTCATCCATTTTATTATCCTTATCTCCTTCTTCATTTCTCTTCTCAAAATATGTTTGAGGTTACACTCTAAAAACCACACCTTTGAGACAATAATATTATTTTTTCCACATTAAGGACACTAAATGTATTTGTTCACTAGGTACAGATGATAGATATTCTTATGATTAAGATAGATAAAAAATATAGGAAAATAAGTATTTATTGATATGAAATAATAATTTAAATATGAATAATTTTTTATTATGTAATAAATACACATGATTACCAAAATCCTCATGCGTTTTCATATACTAGTATTCTATATTCATTTACATGAACATCTTCCCATAGAACATGCCATGAGATGGAAGTGGCTTTGGGTTTTTTTCATCGTTCTTTATATAAATAAACAAACATAATTATTTTTTTTTCTAGAAACATAAAATTATAAATACATATTTAAAATACATAATAGTTTATCATATAAAGCATACACCTCCCTTTTTATATAGTAGGGGTATGTTTGTTTTGATGAAAACATGTTATTTTAAGGGATCCATTTTTGTTTTATAAATTAACAATTCTTAATCAACATGAATAATAAAAGTAATTACAAGTAAATAATTACCAATAATAATGTACCTAAAATGATGTCTCCTTATAACGGCAAATAAATATCATTATATGCTTCATATTTTATCACGTGTGAATTTATATTTAGTGGGTGTGAATTTTATTTCCCTTTAGCATCCTTAAGGTGATACTTTGTAAGAATTATCTGAAAGGTTCTATGAGACATACCAATTACCATTAATAAAAATATCATTTGATATTGATCTTGTATAAATTCACATTTAAATGGATGGTGAAGGGTAAAACAATATTTCATTATTTAATTTTTAGTATAATAGAGAAAGTATAACTTAATTTTACTCTAACCACATCCAATATTTGTGCCTCAATCATGGGCACAACACTATTCCACGTATCTAAAAAAATTCTTGTTCTTTCGAGTACTGACCCAAATGGAACTAATGAAAATATACTTGTTATGGTTAACATGATATCTATGTTCATTACATTTAACATCGAATAATATCCCTTTACTTCTCACTTTAGTAATTTTTATTAAGACTATCTTACTATGACGCTCTATTTTTTTCTCAAACATAGTTCTTCATCTTCTACCATTACCTTAGTTTTAACATCATCAATATGTTTTTACTTAATATTGGTACTATCACTATGTGGGGAATCATGCTTTCCATTGTATTGGGAGCATAAACAAGATTGGAAACATTTTTTTCTTTCGGATTGGGAGCATTAGTATGTGGAGAAGGTGTTATCAATTGATGTGGTGGAATTTTTAAATTATTTTATATAAATGAAGTAGCGTGCACATAATATTAAAAAAAATTAACCTGATTACTGAACTCCTTTTTTATTTTTAAAGGATAAATATATTTTCCCCCTCTATCAAGTATATAAATCCACTAATTTTGATCTCCTCTAATATACAATACCCTATCTACATTGTGACTACAATGAACTGATTAATAAAAGTTCATCCTTAATTTAATTGACATATAACATTGTAGTGTTTTTGGCTAACAAAAAAACAATTGAACACTTTCTATATTTAAGATCTGAGACAAAAAATACTTTTAATACCTATTGTCCCATCAGGAACAATTCATCCATAAATCATTCTTGAAAAAAATCCACTTTCATGAATCCCAATTCTTTGATTTTAACTATACTCATGTTATCAATCAACTTTCATTGAAGAATTAGAACATGCAATGTTTCATAATCTAACTCAAATAATTTTTCAATGATGAAAGGTTTGGATGTATTAAAAAATGTATTTATCTTATGAGAACTACATATATGCATTTCTTTATCCATAAGAGTACTCCACTATTTTGGATGGTACATTATTCATCAGGTTTTTTTCTCAAGAACATATATCCATTAATTAAATAATAATTATAAGATAATACAGGAAAACTTATTCCTCATTAAATCAGATATATTCATTTCAAAATTGAATTTAGATTTATAATTGACTCCTTAAAATTATGGTCTCAAAACCATTCTATAAACTATCAATTATGAGTTTTTAATATCCAAATTTCATCCCTTGATGGAGTAAAAATAGTAAGAATTAATTTGTGGGTTTCAATATATGGATAAAATTATAAAATGTTGTTAAAAAAGTAGAGTTGGCGTTTCCTCGTCTCTATAATGGTAATTGAGACAACATCTATTCCTAAAATTCCTTCACCCATAGGTTTCCCATTGTAGTGAGATTTTGGTAGACTAATGCCTTCCACATTAGATAGGTAGTCAGTAAATAATTGAATGGCTTCCTTAATAATATATTTATCTCTATTAAAATATTATATATTACTTTTATTTTTGACATAGCCTTTCAAAATCTTCATATACATCTTAATGTGGTGCATCCATTTAAAATGTATAAGACTGCATATCCAAATCTCTCTAACCAAGTGAACCATCAAGTGAATCCTCATATCCAGGAATGATGGAAGGAAGATCATAATTAATTCACATAATATGATATAAAATTCCTTTTCCATAGTTGGAAATTTCACAAGGTATATAAATTTAATGTATATTCCTTTCAAAATAAACAGATCTAGGTTAATGTATAACAGAATTTTTTAGGAAAAAATAAAAGTAAAGCTATATAAATTTGATATTGTATAAAAACATGATAGTCTTTTGATTTGACACCCTTTAAATTTATATCATATATTCACATGATATTCTTGATGTTTGATTAATACACCAATAAAACATTTACATCATTTATGAAGATGAAAAACTAATATATCTCTTTCCTGGAAAAAGTGTAATTAGATAGAGAAATAAAAATTCATCTTTCACCCTTCATTGTAACTAAATATTTATATATCCTCATTACAATCATGTCCAACCTATTATTAATTTCATCCTTTGTTTTCTATTTGAATTTTGTATCATTTCAAATACATTATCACATTTTTTTTATATATGAATAACATCGAGAAAATGTTTTATCTATAATAAATTCATGTAATTTTATTTAATAAAACACTCTTTTTTAAACTTGATTTTATAAGGTTTTTCCAATAAGGTTTTCCAAAAGTGGTGGGCATATCCTTTACATTATCATATAGTTGATCACCCTTTAATAGAGATAGAGTTATAACTTATTCAGAATTCTCATCAAATTGTTCCTTCCAAGATATGTATTTGTGTCGGTTGGGTAGAAATTTGTGATTTACAAGAAACACAGTCTTTGGGGAATATTTCGACCTAACGGATTTTTGTACCATGTTCAAAAATGGGAGACCCATGATTTTCTTTAATTCTATATCTAAAAAAACTTCCATAAGCAGTAAATTCTTTAATTATCTTGTACAACATGGCCCTAAATATAAAATATTTATCTCTATTAGAATCATAACATATAACACCTAAATCCCATATTAATATTATATCTTAAATCAGTTGATCTCAAAATACATCAATATCAATACCTTGTTGTATTTGTATTTATATAAGAAGAGAAAACGTAAGTTATTTGGACTTCATGCTTAACCATTGTGGAATGTTATAATTTACCAACATAATTGGACATATACTGTGAGTGTTGCTTTTTAAACAAAAATTATTCACACCCTTTATAAATAATGAAATATAAAGTTTTATCTACTCATTTTTAAATTCATGATACCTGTGATGAAATTTATTCCCTGTGGAGATTCTGTTGAGTGATAACGTTTTCCATGTTGATTTATTTTATCTTTGTCTATGTCAATTTTCATATAGTATCCTCACTTCTATATGTGTTCTTAAACCTTGTAATTATTGGAAGGTACAATAAAAATTTCAAAGGGAATGACTTATAATTCAAGTATCATGATGGATCACCTTTTGGTAATTTTTTTTATGTGATTAATGATCCTTGAGAAACATTATAATATCATTTTTACTAGCTTGTATTCTATTATAGATAATACCCCTTGAAATTACCATTCATTTAGAATCATATGGTCACAAAAAAAGTTCATTATCTTATTGTAGAAAATCATTCAAGAGAGAATGTAGTTTTTTAAATCTAGTGTCACTCCATATGTTTCTGGTCTTCATATTACATTGATTTAGTCTGTCTGACAATGTTATATATTTAGTACAAAAACAAACAATGACGCCTTTTCATAACTATTTAACTTCTAAATCAACTTTGGATAATCATATATTTCATCCTAAACTATATTTTTTATTTCCTCAATATTCTCTTTTTCATCGTTTACACCTATAATCTTATCCTTGATAATGTCTTAATCAAAATTCACACTTGTAATCTTTTTAGATGTTCCATAAAATGTAGTATTATCCCAGTCACTTTTTATATTCAGTTCTTCCCCATGTTTATCCCATAATTAATAAATTTCATATATTATTTGACAGGTCAAGAGTTCTTCCTACTCCTATAGATTAATTAGTCTTGAATAACAATAATTTAAATAAAGAAAAAGGATTTTAGAAGGTTGTTAAAAATGATCTTTTTCAAGAATGATGAACTCTTTAACTACATCATCATACTCTTGTGTCATATGATTGGCATCTATCCATTTTCGATTTATATTCATCCTATTTGATCTAGTAATATTAATTTTTAACAAAATAAATACACACATAGATGGCATTATTGTCAAATTCTAAGAGGTTTTTCATTATATATACACAAATATATTAATCATATGGGATATAAAATATCACTATGAAAACAACTTATTACATAAAATAAAGACCTAAAATTAAATGAATTTAAAGTAGTATAAAATTTATTTTTTATTATAAGAATTTTCATATAATAAAACATAATTTTATTATAGTGGATTCATCTAAGGAGATAATAATGTAAACATTTAATATAGAGATCACAAGGATTGACTAGAACTTAAAAGAAGAGAAATTTTATTGAATATAATTGGGAAGAACCAAATCATTACCAGAACTAATTTATAAATGGAAAAAATATAGTTACTTCTAATAATAATTATTTTAAATGTTTTTTATTTCAACGTTATACTTTATGTTGTTATTTGATAATTGTTCGTTCACCAGGCCCCAAAAAATATTTTATTCCAACGGCTATTTTTAATATTCAAATGCCTATCCCTATTGAATTTTGGGTTCCTAAAGGATCATATACAAATATTTATGGACCTAATATCATCTACATTCCTAGGTGATGTATTTCCTTTGAGTTGGTTTGTATGATTTAAATTTTTTATTTATAATAGTATATTTTCGTGAGTTATATAGATGTTTTTTCTTTTGGATATATCTTATAATTAGTTGTCTATAATTTGTGGACCTGAAATATACTAATATATTATGTTAAATTAATTTCATATATTTATAAGTTATTTTAATATATATATAACATGATTTATATCTCCTTCTATTATTTTAATAATTTATGGGGTTCATCACTGATAATACTTACACTATCATACTTTCTTTCAAAGGAGTGAAAGCATGGATAAATGGGAAGTATATATTATTATTTTAAATTTTTACTATCTTTTCGCATTTGTTATCCCTTATGAGAATAAATTGTTTAAGTGGGTTTTGAATTTATTGTTTATGTATGAATTTTAATACTTACTATTTATAATTATAAATTTTCATACTTCTCTATCGTAAACTTGTTCTATATTCCTCCAACAATTTTTTGTGCACTTTTATTTTTATTAGGAGCTTCTTATTTACTATGCTTAAAAGGGAGAGTTATTATTGGTCTCTATTTTTTATTCCCCTACAAATTAAATTTTTTTTCCACTATTTCATTTTTATTCTTGCATGATATGTACTTTATAGTCTTTAATTTTTTATCTTTATAAAAATATGGTGGAGTTTGTTCTGGTTTTTGAATTATCAAAAAGTAGGAGAATCAAGCAAGATTGGTGAACCAAAATGGAATTCACCTAAAATGGGTTGATTAGTCTGAAAAATAAGAAATAAAAAAAATCAAAAGTTGATTACATAATAAGATGTCGGGGAAGAACTGTTATGAGAGAATAGGGGAAGAAAAACTCAAAAAATCATTAAAAACACATGGAATATCGAATTTGAATCCCTAAAAACATGTTTGGAATATTATACATTCGTTTAAGAGGAATGACTTATCAAAAAAGAGTTTGGTATATTCAAATAAAGAGGGAAAGAAAAATAAAAATCATTAAAAACACCTAGAAGATCGACAACAAATCTGTAAAAAAAATTGGAATATCATACCTATGGTTTTGGGATTCAGTTTGTCTAATAAAAGGGACTCTAGTTTCTATAGAGGATTGGTTTTGTGAGAGCTTGAATATAGAGGGGGAGAAGGGATCTGTTAGGTATCATATTAAAATGGGTGAAGAGTTTTATCAATGCTTACAAAAAGTATAGATAGATGCTCATTTAATCAATGTTAAAACTATAAGCATTGAGATATACCTCTTTTGTTAGTACTTTCATAGCGCTCATAAAATATCACATTTTGCATTATTAGAAAAGAACAGACAAAAGTTGTATTTCTCAGTGCTTATGTTTTAGTGCTGATAAAATACATTTTTATTGGCGTTGATAAAAAAATGAATATATAAATAATATTAATTATATAAATAAATTAATTATTCAAAATGAGTTGTACTAACTATTTAAATAATTAAAAATAAAAATTAATTTAAAAAATCGTTTATATAAATTAAAAAATTGAACATATTAAATCTTAATAAATAAAGATACATAAATTAATATTAAAAATTCATTAAATTCTGAAAATATTTAAAATAAATAAATAATATATAATGAATGAATATTAAAATTGAATAAATAAATATGAATATATTACAAAAATATTTAAAAAAATGAATCCATATAATTAGTTACCTAAATTAAAAACACATAAAAACGAATAAAAATGAACAAATAAATAATATCAATTATGTAAACAAAGAAATTCCTAAAAAAGAATAATATTAACTATTTAAATTATAGAAATTTATAAAAAATTAAAATAAATAAATTTCATAAAATATAAACATATTAAAAATATTAATACTTAATAATAAATGAATAAATATTAATCACAAAAATTAAAAACATATTGAAAATATTAAAATGTAAGAAATAAATATATATAAATAAAAAATTGGTTAAAATAAAAAAAATATAAATATTATTAAATATTATAAGTCAATAAATAATATTAAAGTAAATAATATTAAAAATGAATAAATAAAATTTAATAAATTAGAAAAAAATTAAAACTGAATTTGTAAGATTAATCACATAAATTATAAACACTTAGAAAAAGTTGAAGAATGAATAAAGAAATAGTATAAATTCTATAGATAAAAAATAATTTAAAACATTATTAAATATTTAAATAACAAAAAAAAATAAAAAATGCATTTAAATAAATTATTTTTATAAATTTAAAATATTTAAAAATATTAAAAAATAATAAATGAAATTTAATTAATATGACATGTATTAATTAAATACATATTTAAAATATTAAAACATAGTAAATAAATATTTATAAATAATACTAAAAATGATTAAAATCCAATAAATATTAATATTAATAAATATTAAAAATTAATAAATAAAATTATATTATATTATATTAAAACTGAAGAAGTAAAAAATTAATAAATTAAAAAGTGAATTTGTAAGATTAATTACAAGAATTGTAAACACATAAAAAATTATTAAAAATGAATTGATGAACTATATAAATTATATAAATAAAAAATTTATTAAAAATCGATAATATTAATTATTTAAAGTGAAAAAATATTGAAAAATTAATTTAAATTTATTTGATTATATAAATATCAAACATTTTATAAATAGTAAAACTTATTAAATAAAATTAGATAAATATTAAACATATAAAGTAGAAAAATATTGAAAGTATTAAAACCTAGTAAATAATTATGTGTAAATAATATTAAGTATTTTTAAGATTTTAATGAATATAAAAATTATCAAATATTAAAAATGAATAAATAATATTAAATGAAAGAATATTAAAAATGAAAAAAAAATTAATAAATTATAAAAATAATTAAAACGTGAATTCATAATATTGATTACATGAGTTGTAAACAAATAAAAAATGAAAAAAATGAATAAATATATTACATAATTAATATAAATAACAAAGATATTAAAAATGAATTATATTAAAATTTTATTATAGTAAAATATTAAAAAATATTTTAAATAAATTGATTAGGTAAATTTAAAACATTTTAAAAATATTAAAAATGAATAAAAAAAATTGAATAAATATTAATCATATAAATTTTTAACCTATTGAAAATATTAAAACGTAGTACATAAATATGTATAAATAATTATATAAATATGAATAATTTTCAAAAATATTAAAAAGTAATAAATATTAAAAATGAATATTCTGTATTAAGTGAAAGAATATTATAATTGAATAAATTACAAAAAAATAGTGATTTTGTAACATTAATTACAAGATGTTAGAGAAATTAAAATTGAATAAAATTGAATAAATTAAAATTTTAAATTTTACAAAAAAATATTAATAATAAATTATGTAAACGATAAAAAATATTTAAAAAAATGCATTTAAATATTTAAATATAATGAACTCCAAACATATTAAAAATATTGAAACTTAATAAATATTAATTAATAAATATTAATAATTTAAATTACAAACATATTGAAAATATTAAAAGTTAGTAAATAAATACTTATAAATTATAAAAATTTATAAATTCTAAAAATATTGAGAATTAATATATATTAAAAAAATAGAATGTATAAATGAAAGAATATTAAAAATGAACAAATAAAATTGAATAAATTACAAAAAATATTTTAAAAGGTAAATTGATAACATTAATTATATGACTTACAAACACATAAAAAATTAATGAAAATGAATAAAAATAATAATAATATTACAGCTAATTATTGATGTATGTATGGTATTGTTTGTGTATAAAAAATTATTAATTGTTATGCTTTATAATTTTAATAATATTTAAAAATATTATTATTTAATTAAATGTAAAAATAATTTAAAAAGTATAAATAACTATCAAAACGGAATATATTAAAACAATATTAAATGATTAAATATTAAAAATGAATAAATTACCAAAAATATTAAAAATGAACGAATATTTAAATGATTAAATAATGTTAAATTGATAAATAGGCATACACATCACTTCCATTTGCATACAAACTTGCAAACACATAGACACACACAGAGAGTCACAAACACACACACACATATGAATTTGCATACATGCATATATATATATACACATACACACATGTATACGCATACGGATATATATAATTATAAACACGTACATACACATACATACATATACATATGCATATATACACATACAACATAAACATACACATACATACACATATATACACAAACATGTATATACACATGGAGATACATATACATATACATACACAGATACACAAATACATACATGCATTTCCATACACATGTAGATACACATACACATAAACATACACATACACAAACACATACACATGCACATACACATACACATACACGTACACATACACATACTCATACACATACACATACACATACACATACATATACACATACACATACACATACACATACACATGCACATACAGATACACCTACTTATATAAATAAAGATGTGTACTTTCACATGCATACACATACACATGCACCTATATGCATATATATTCACATACATATGGACACGTACATAAATATACATACACATAAGAATACACATAAACAAAACACGCACACTACACAACACAACACATATATACACATAAAACACATACAAACATATACATACAAACATAAATACACTTACATACATGCACATACAGACATACACATATATTCACATAAATACACATGAAAACACATATATACAAATATATTTGTATATGTTAAAATTTTATATGAATATAAATATATACATTCAAATATAAAGTATTTCAAAAAATATATATATTCATTTATATATATATTTGTTTATATAGAATATTAATCTTCTATATTTATATATACATTTTTCAATTAATATGTATAAGAGTATTATTAAACATTTTTATTGATTAATATAAATTTTATTATATAAATATATTAAATTGATGAGAATAACAATGAAAATAAATTATTTATTATAATATAGTTATATAAATCTTATTTATATATTATATTTAAATATATATAAATATTGTTATATAAATAATAATTAAAAATATATAAATATGTATATATAAATTAAATTAATCATTGTTCCCTTTATCAATTCTTTTTTATGCTATTAAAGAGATAGTTTTATTTGTGTTAAAAAATGTGCTGATAAAATGTGTCCTTTAATCATCACATTTTTAGTGCTAATAAAGGTCTCATTTATTTGTGCTATTAAAAGTCACCCCTTTATCAGCAATTTTTCTTTTTCACTGATAATGTTTGCTGCTTAATATATAAGAATCTATAGTGGTGAACTGAAATTGCATAGGGAACACACAATTTTTACATGGCTCAGCTTCAGTGTAGATACCTTATCATTATTGTGATCGGTTTTCCACCCTGAGTCACATATTTTTCATTATAAATACAATTGGTTGCAATAAGTATCCTCCCAAACTCATAGTGGATATTTCACTGGAACATCCTCCCACCATGCGACCATGTCTCTCACTAGAATTTTATCATCCTACTTCTAGTTATAATTAATTCCAATCTATATGAGAAAGATCCGAAGAATATTCCAGATACATCGAAAACCTGATGATAATCTTCCTTCATGATCCATCAAGATGATCCAAAAAAAATGTGACCACTTCTTCTAGATATTTAATGATTTGTACATCAGTCTTATTCCTCCTCAAAATAAATCCTCCATATTATCAATAATAGACTTGATGACATCTACATAGATGATCATGAAAATATAATACATGTCGATCTCTTCTTATTTTTCTTTCTTCGATATAATTATTCTCTCTCTATGATGTGTACCAAATTATAAGTACTTTAAGAAATTATATTTCTTCATTTTCTTCTATTATATTCATAGAAAATCCCAATAATATTTCTATAATGAAATATGGAAACACACCTTGATTTATGGAAATGAAATCTTTTTATTCCAGAAAGGTTAAGAGCTTTAAAAAATATCTCCAATTTGACCATATTAAAATATCATTCAAATATATATCATGACATAATTTTAAATTCATAACTGAATATAGATATTTCATACATTAAAATATCTACACAATTTATAGTTATTTTAAATATTTTTTCGGTTGGCATATACGGTTCTTCTTGGTGTGTTAATCCTTTATTCTATACAACTGACTCTCACTTCACCAAAACATAATTGATATGATTAATCATTATATTCTTCAATCACAGCATATCAGAATGATTGTGATTTTTAAAACATGAATAAATGGATGAATAATCATCTAGTTTAATGTACATTCAAACCTTATTTGATAATTTACAAAGTATATTAACCTTATAAAGTATATAAATCGTCCTTATATACATAAGAATCTTCATGATGAAGTATTTAATCATTCATAGGAAGTCTAAATGATCCATTAAAAGAGGAAAATGATCCTTAAGAAGTCTATAAATTGTACTTATGATTTTTATAATTATCCTCATGAAGTCATGTATCATCCTTATAAACATCAAAACCATTATTATGAATACTTGAATCATCCTTGTGATGTTTTCATGCATTTTCTAATTTAAAATTATGTAGTCAAAATTACTCTTATGAACTCTAAGGATAACACTTATCGATGAATCTTAGAAAAGTTATGATGATACTAATGAAGTATCAATGACTTTTATGGAGTACTAAATTATCCTTGAGGAATTATATTGTATTTTCAATTTCATCATTATAAAGAATATATGACACTTATAGTACTACTAAATGACTCTTATAGAAATACTATATCTATTTTTCTTCAAAATTTTACACCTCAAATCCATCCTTATGAAATCATAATATCATACTTATGATGTATAGAAGGGCTTATGGCATTATTAAATTAGAAAAAACCTAAATCTTTTAGAATTGATTAAATATAACTCGAATCATTGAAGAGCATTCTCCAACACTTCAACTCAACTAGTACTCATTCCAAAATGCATTCCATTGATTCACACATGAATAGGTGACCAAAAATACAATCTTTAATGACTCTAATGGGTATTTTTATCTCCTTCTATTGATTTTTTTATTAAACTTACTCAACTCTTTCCAAAACATAAAAATCATACATGAACCATTAAATCAAAACCTCTTATAAGGGATAAGAATTTTTTCAATACACCAAATGATATAGTAGTGTTTTTTTGATAATTATATATCTCACTGAAAATATTATTTTGGATAAGTAGTTTGGATGCTCTCCCTTTTAACTCATAAACTTTCCACTTCTAATTTTACTCCTTGTTCTTACAATATTAACATATATATATTAATAATATAGAAGATACAAAGTTTTATCTCTTATCTACATTTTAAAAAACAAAAAATTAATAGTGGTTTATCCCAAAATTACTTAAGATATAGTGAATGGATGAATATTCATGTTCACCCTCAAGGTCATAAATATTTATTTGGGTATTTCCTTGGTTAATATGTCAACAAATAGTCATCAAGTAGGTATGAAATCTAATTTTATATCACCATTTTACTCCTTTTCTAAGATGATGTAAAACCTAATATTGATCTATTTAGAAATTGATTATTTCATAGGGGTTTTATAAATATTAATATCACATGGATTATCACATAAAATGATGAGTGGTCTTTCAATATTCACAATAAAGTGATAGTTATTCTTTAATCTAGATAATATATGTGAAATAACTGATAGAAACCTCATATTCATCTTTTGGGGAGATTAAATTAATTGATTTTTTATTATTTTGTATTCATCTATCAAAACATTAACCTAACAAAAATTAAACCTAATTTTGATCCTCTATTATCATAATATTTATTCCAGAATGCATTAGTGAAACCAGGTAGCTTCAAGTTCTATTTTATCTTTTATATCTTCCCATGACTCAATGTTACTTTGGTTTATTTTAGAACCCTCTTAGAATCCATCTAATTTGATTCCTTAATATCACTTTGATACCATTCACAGAAGCTTGAAACATAGAATGTATTATGTATTATTGTATTGTGGAAGAGTAGGATTCCAAATTAATCTTCAAAATACATTTTTGTGTACACTTTCTCCATCACAATCCTTTCCAAATATCAATCCAATATGTATAGGTTTAGATTCTAGATTGGATTCATCCATTCAAAACTCTTTAAAAATTATTTTTCATACTTTTATGAGGAAATAAAAATAAAATAATCTTTTTCCAATACTTATAATCCAATAAAACCTCGAAAATATCACATCATGGACATATCTTTTGGTTTCATTATTTACATAAAATTTTATTCCCAAAAAAACTCATAATCAATAATAAAAATAATATCATCAATATATAAAATTATATTAAGAGTATATGCCTTCATTTATTTGATGTATAGGTTTCTACCCAGTTTACCTTTTATAAATCTCATACATCTCAGGCACCCATATAGCATTGAATACCATACTCTAGGGAAATTACTTAACCAAAAGAGATCCTAATTCAGATTCCAAACCCTTGTTCTATTATTTTAATGAATAAATATATAGGCCCCAAGTACCAATTATGTTTCATTGAGAGGGAATGGGTGAATTAGTGGTACTCTCTTTTTATGAATCCATCTCTTGTATATTTAAACCTATTGAATTTTTTATAATTATAAATTTACTCAATAGTATCTCATAATATAAATTCATGTGTAATAATAAAGAGGGATACTGACGCATAGTTTTTATAAGGTTCAATACAAAGACGGACTCCTTGTGATATTGGTTACATGCTCCATAATTATTTCTACACTATAATATTGATATAAATTATAGTGGTTTAGGTAAAAAAAAATTTGAAACCCCATTAATTGACCCTCCAGTTATCCTTGGTTTTACACGCCATCCACCAAATCTTCTACCTCATTTGGTTAGTCACCCCAACTATCAATATATTTCTATGATTGGATAGACACCCCTGCTATAAGGATCTTCAGTAACTACTTAGACTCCTCAGTCAAAAGAACCTATTATTTATGTTGATCTAGTAGTATAAATATCCCATTATTATTCAAATGATCCTCCTCTACAAGATTAAAGGATTCAGGTTGAGTATGTTCACCTTAAATATAATCATCATCTACTTTAAAAATATTTGTTGGTCTCGAATCTCCTTTTAGATATTGTGATATAAGTATTCTCCTTGTATTATTGGAATACATAGGTTTTTATCCTTTAAGGACTCCAAGATTTTGACCTCATTTTCTTATTAAAACTGAATGAATAAGGCTCTTGTGATTCTATTCACTCTATATATGTGAGGTCTAAATTATATACCTCTTTTATCATTTTAACTTCTCTCAAAAAATAAACACATTTATAATAACATAAATATATTACCTGAATACTTCATTCCATCTGTATTTGGAAACTCTCCAATATTCAACATGAATAGTTTTATTTCTTTTAAGTCTCTCAATAGATTTACTGATTTTTTCCTCATTTGATTTATTATTTTTATATTATTTTAAAACACCTAAAGAATTGATATTTATTATTTACAGTATTTTCAATATCTTGATCTCTAAAATTACTCAAATCTCAATAATCATAAATACCTTAAACACTAGATCTCTCTTGTGTTCTTCATTCATAAATATTTGATTTAAATTTTTTTATTTTCCCCAAATATCACTTCTATAAAATTATATGGGTTCTATAAGTGTATATAATCAAGAATATATGACATGTGGATCTTACTTTTAAAAAACAGACTATGAAAATATAACTCAATACATAAGGATATAATCCCTTACATTGTTCTCATATGACCATGTGAATCCTATATGTGGCATGAATTTCCATATTTTGTATGAATTGGAAATGAAATAGCATTCCATTATGTTTTCACTTCGACTCGATTGTAAAAACTAGCTATCCTATAGAATTTTCTTAAACTAGACCAGACAAAAATGTAACTACTAAATTTTCATACAAAAGAGAATTTGGATACATAGATTTTTCTACATCATTGTATTTTCCTAAATTTAAAATTGGATATACTATAAATTCATCTATGTTGTAAAATCGACTATACGTATCTACATCTGTTCAAGAATTCCCAAACATGAATCTAAAAAATTTAAGAATTTACTCATATAGTTGTAGCTCATCTTTTACTGACTTTCAACCCTTATTAATCACTTTAACACTTCTCAAATTTTTTATAGAAAATGTTATCAAATTTATTAACACATTTATTTGATAAATTTTATGATTAGTAAAAAACTCATCATAATTAATTGGACATATTATCTAAAAATTTCCCACTAGATTTTTTTTTCAATTTTTAGCGACATGATTCGTTTTCCATTAATCATGCTATCACCAAAAACATCTTACGGGATTATATGGATAATATATCACGAATGAAATCTATTTTTTCATGAATACTTTGCAATATTCCATGAATAATTATCACCACTCAAAACACATATTGAACCATTGAAAACAAATACATTACTTACTTAAGAAAAAGAAAACCCATTAGGCTTCTAAATATAAACTTAATCTTCTATATATCTATTCAATAATGTAAAATCCACATCTATTTGATATATTTTAAACATACTTTGAGATAAAAAAAAATTAATTACTTCATTGTAGATTCTATATTTACTAATGGGAAAAAATTTTCTTCAAATTCAACTCATTCCACAATGAATTTACTTTATAAACACATCAGTACTTTTTTCTTAATACTTCTCCTTTATCATTTCATTTATTCTTAAATACCCACTTAGATCTAATTAAATTTTTACAATTTGGTTTAAGTACAAGATTCCATGTTGAATTTCACTCAATTTGATCTATTTCATCATTAATTGTATCGACCCATTATTTTTTATTGATAGATTTAGTGACAAAATTTGGCTCTATTTTTGAAATATAAGGGGTTTGATTATCAAGACCCAATCTATATCTAGTATAAACTAGTGCATTATGTCCCCCATGAATTTTTACACTTCCATATGTTTCTTTATCTTATTATATTCAAGTATTTAATATTAATTTTCATCTTATCCATCACTCATATGATAAATTCAACATCAACAATAATATACTATCTATCTCTCTCTATGATTCTTTCTTTTTTTATGATATTAGTACATTTTTTTAATTAAAATATTCAAAAATTACAATATTTTTTACACTTTATTCACACTTATTGTCAATAATGTTCACATCAAAGTAGTAGAATAAATTTTGTAACCTATTATTATATAATTTTCAGCCTCTTTTACTTGATAAGTATCCCATTAAGATCCATTAATATAACTTTTCGTCAAAATTTCCTAGAATATTGTTCTTGATCTTCAGGTAATAATGACTACAAAAAAGATCGAAGTACAAGATTTTCATATTTTTCTACCATGTACCATATGATTCCACGTGTGTTTTAGGTCTCATCAATCACTTTATATATATATATATATACAATTATAAAAAATAATTACCTTAAAAATACTTTAGTATTTTGGGTTTATCTAGGATCATTCTTACCATCTCAACTGGACTCCGAATATTTCTTTTCATTATTCCATTTAATCAAGGATAATAAGGTGAACTATCTTAATGATTGATTCTATTATTTTCAAGATAGATTTAAAAATCATTACAGGTGTACTTTTTACTAAAATAAAATATGTATTTTTCTAATAAAGACTCACAAACCCATTGAAAACCACTTTTTAATACATAAAAATTGTCAATTACTTAAGACTTTTGTCTCATAAACAAGGCATTGGTATTACTGGAGAAGTCATCAATGAATGTGAAAAAATATAAGTCATCACTGCTAGAATTTTGTCTTATAGGACAACATAATTTAGTGTCAATTAGCTTAAGTTGATTATTGGATTTTGTCTCTATTATATTTATGATTTTCTTAAACCATTTCTACATTTTGAGATGTTTCATAGACAATACATTTCACAGTTTTCAATTGGGGTCAATCTCTTACAAAACCATGATATAAGATTTTAATTGTGATACTTTGACCTATATGGATAATTGTATTATTCTTCAACATGGATTCATATTTGCTACTTAAAAATAAGAATTATTGGGATCAGAAATTTGAATCAAGCTGCCACTTATTAATTCTCACTATGTAATTTTTATTACATACTTTGTTATTTTAATAATTAATAATTATTTACTAAAAAATAACTCAAATATCATTATATATTTTATAAAAACATAATATATTGTGATCCTTCCCCTCAATAAATAAAAAATATACTGAATTTATATTTTCAGCATATATCTCAACAGTTCCAACTCCTCGTATTTTTAAAGAATAAAAATTAAAAAAAATCATATCCCCTATTTGATTTCCAATATTTTTTATAATTTAAGAATCATCAATATTACTTGTGTATCATACACTATCAGGAATATATGACCTGTTTTTTAGAAATACTTCTATAAAACATTAGTAAAATAAATTTATCTTCTTTCACATTCTAAAATTCTATTATTTTATCACCATTGGAATATTTTTTTGGAAATTTGGTAACCCAATTAAGAACAAAATAATAATGTTGATCATATCTACCATGGATTTATTTTGATAAATCAAACATATTTTGTTTTAGAAGAGTGATTAATTTATGTACACATCATTCTTCTTTTGAGATTTACCTTTAAAAATATTTGAAATGACCCCCCTTGAATCATGACATGTACCTAGTAGTGAAATATTGATACAATATGAATAGGATATCTGTCATAATACTCCATAGCACCAGAAGTATTCTATAAGTCTTGGTCTTCCATATTAATATAATGTTTTTCCATAATTTTGATGATGTTTTGTTTTCACACACTATGTGGGTTTTTACCTTGGTAGAAAATGTCTTCTTCATAAATTATTCTCTTATCTTCTTAGTAATGTTGATTTATCATTGTCATTATTATTCTAAACAATTATATATTTGGTTTTTGAAACTACACTATTCGAGGTAATAGATTTATCTTGAGATTTAGTTGGGGTAGAATTAGCCTACTTTATTAGACTCCTATTTTCCCAATTTTCTAATGATTCATATTTGATATATATAGCCTTATTGATGTCTTATTGGATTTTATTTAGATTATAATTAGGTGAAATGAAATTTTATTATGTTTTTTATAACACTACTTCTCTCAAATATTGTTTGTCTTCAAGATCCATTACCATATTTTCTGGCTCAGAAACATTCATCTTGAATTTTTTAATTCATAAATATAGATTATTTACTTTATATGTACTCCTCCTTTACTTCAGTCTTCTTTTCAACATATTTTATCAATAAATTGTTCTAATTTTTTATTTATAGATTCTTCCCAAGACATTACTCATGCTCAACCTCCAATATGTTCCCTATATATGTCAGTTCACCTTCTTCTTCTTAATTGCATGAGTTTTCATAAAATTTATAGACATGATCCACGAAGTTAGTAAATTTTACAAAAAATAAATCTTCCAATTGAATTCTTATTGAATATTCTTCTTTTCCTACCATACTCATAAAACATCTTCTTTTTGTTCTTAAAAACTTCTTCGTTTTCTCACCATAATTTTTCACTTCTTTTTCAGATTTAACACCACTTATTTTTCAAAATATTCCCATATTTTTAGTATACCTCATATTCAATATTTTTATTCTTTGGGAATTTTATTTTAAAATATTCAATGTCACAACATTTTTAGCACCATGCTGAGTGTTTTCCCTTAAACTTAATCCTCTATTTTTGAATGATATAGATATAAGATCCATAATTAACATATTATATTAATATTCATCCTTTTTTTAGATTTACTTTATTCTTCATATTATTCACATTTTATTTTTTGGTTCCTAATTTACTTAAAATAAATTTCCTCTTTAAACTTATTTTTTAATACTAAAATCTATTTAATTTTATAAATAATATGAATGTTGTAAAAATATTAAGGGTATGATCCTCTCTATCTTACAATGCTAATATTTTTTAATCAAACCTATGTAGAAATTCTATCATAAACTTTTTATCAATTTTGGAGTCATCTAGATTTTATCAACAATATAAGATATTAATAAAAATTCATTGGATCTTGTAAACTAGTCACCAATGTTTTCAACATCGTCCATATTTAAATTTTCAAATCTAGTTCCCCAAATTTTCAACATTTCTTATTTAAATTTCACATTTCCTTCATAATTACTTTCCAATGTATACCATATTTATTTAACTATTTTAATCGATATAATTTTTTTTAACAAATTTATATTATTGATATGGGAATAATATTTTAGGATTTTACATCAACTTATAAATTCCACTTTTTAGAAAAGGAAATTGGATAATTTCCCTAAATGGGTGGAAACCCCACAATAACAACACCTTTATTTTCATAGCCAACTAATAGAAGATAAATAAACACAATGTTCTTCCAACTATGATAGTTTTATCCATTAAAATATTGGAACCCTAACTACTTATAGAATTTAGACTATTAATTTCAAAATCAGCAATTATATATACTTTTGTCTTCTTCCTCCTCAAAATAAATCCTCTAGATTTTATTCCATAGACTCTTCTACCTCTATTGAAATGATCATGAAAATACCATATTCATTGATTTCACCTTCTTACAATTTCATTGATATATTAGTTAACTCTCTCCACATATTTTAGATTCTCAATACTCAAATAATTCTCCTATATTTAGTTTACTCATTTATATTTATAGAAAAATTATAAATATAATTCTATATTAAAATATATAAATAGACCCTAATTCATGGTAGTGTGATCCTTTCAATCAAAGATATTTAATACCTTCTAAAAATCCCTCCAGGTTGACTTCACTGAAATATCATTAAAATATTATTCATGATCTTAATTTGAATATATAAAATACATGGGATATTTTCTCCATTAAAAGATATAAGTAATATAGTGAAATTTTAAATATTTTCCATGCTTTCATGCATAGAGCTTCACGGTGTGTAAATCCCCCACATGGCACTATTATCTAACTTAACCAAATTATATTTTGTTACATTCATCATTATAATCTTAATTAACAAATCATTATTATTATTATGTTAAACATGAATTAATATATTTAACATCATCCATTTTAATTTACATTTCAATATTCTTATAAAATTAAACATGTATATAAACCTTATGAAGTCTATAAATCATCCTTGTAAACTAAAGACTCATCCATACTAAGTCATGAATTCTTCCTAAAAATTTCCCTTGATTCTTATTATATAAAAAAATAGTCCTTATTAAGTATGTAAATAATCCTTATTAACATTATACTCATCATTATGAATTCGAGAATCATCCTAACAATCTTTAGATTCATCTGTGTGAATTGATGAATCATCTTTATAATTTTTTCATGCCATTTATAGTTTTAAATTAAATTGTGAAAATGACTCTCATAATCTCTTTAAATGAATATTAATAAGTGGTTAATGACTCTTAGTAAATTTATGATAATCCTTATGGAATGGTCCTCATGATACTTATAAAGTCTCAATGACTATAATAGAGTCATGAATCATCCTTAAAAATTTAGAATGCCTTTTATATTTATTTATTCTAGAGAATATATGACTCTAATAGTACTTCCAAAGGACTCTTATGGAAATACCTTAATAATTTTTCATTAATTATCTATATCTCATAATCATATTTATGAAAATCATAGGTTTTCCTTATGAATTATAATAGAGTTCATGAATTTTTTCAATTCACTAAAAGCGTTATTTAATATAATTAATTATACTTTACTCAAATAATCTCAAATCTTACTCTAAATATTCAAATAAACCCACATTAATTTCAATATACATTCCAATTATTATTTCATACATATTTGAAAAGAAATATAATCATCAACAATTCTATTTTGTATATTAGGTAAAACTTCTTATTTTGATCTATTAAGGTGTTAAAAGATGTGACAGCTTGTGTAAACCCATTTATAGAAGAATGAAGGTGTTTTTGTAAATAAATCACATCACGTTGAAATGGTGTATCAAATAATATGAATGATAGTACACATGATTAATTTTGGAATTCTAGACGTTGTGTGTGTTTAAATAAATTATGCATAAGTATAAAACTATGAATTTTTATAAGGAAATATCCCATAAAATGTTTTACCACAATATAATATATCTATAGTAATAATAATTTTCAGAGTTTTAAATATATGTGAGATGAATCAGGGAAATCCAATGGATTTTTTTAGTATAAATCATCGAGTACATACGAATAATTAGGGTATAAACATGGTGTTACCCATAATGATGAATACCACACTATAGTGGATGATACAAAATATTAAAAGGATTATAACGTGAAGACTATGGGATAAAGATACCTCATAGTGAGAGTCTAGAAAAAATTGATGTGGATTTATAATAGGGTGATTAGATTAATCACGTTGTAGTATATGTGTCTCATCAGGACTGAGTAAGAGAGTAGAAGAACAAAGACAAAATCAAGCTGATTGTGTCATGGAGGAGGTCTTTCATAGAATTATAGTAAGTTTGTTTTGTTGAGGAAGCAGTTTTTTTCACCATGAAGATGGGTTTTATGTTTTTATAGGTTTGATATTTGAACAGATATATAATATCACATCATAATTATCAAGGAATTAAACAGAATATATTGTATATGTTTTTTTCGATTCAATTATTAGATGTAGATCACACAAAAATACGGAAGATCACACCACAATATAGATAATTTTGAGAAAAATCATGTCAAGATAGAGAGTATCACTCCACGATCAATCTGTTTCCTAAAAATCATGAAGTTTAAAATTGAAATAAAAATTGAGGAATATTTGGAATGAATTTTAATATGTCCAGGATAAGATAGAAAGAGTGGAGGAATTTCTTTTAATTTTTTAAAGAGGATGGAAAAAAATAAAATCAATTATCAAGAAATCAATTGATTCAACTGTAAATCAATCAATCTAAAAATTAGATTAGTTAAAATTAAAAATTTAAGCATTGTGGAAAACTAATTGTGTAAATTAAAAGGAAATATTTGATAAAGGAGTTCATGAATAGATCAAGAATGATCCCTTAAATTTCCTCCCATAAATAATGCTTGAGAAGATTTTATTTATCCGTCTATTTTAATAGCTCTCAAAGAACTTGAGTAAGGAATAAATCCATTGGTTTTAACTATAACCGAGTAACAAAAGAATAATGAAAATCATTTTTTTACAATAACCAAGAACTAAATAACCCTCACTTAAATAGGGGTGACTGTAATGTCCCATCTTGGGATCTACAAAACTCCTACCCCATGTTGGTGGTTACTTTACCTTAAGAATGCCGCCCCATATTCTAGAGGATACTGACTAGTAGTGTGGGTGTAAAGGTGGTATGCTGGGGATACTATACCCTCATATCAGATTGGAATAATAAATACACTAATAAAAGGACAATATAAGAAGCATAATATGAGTATAAATTATATTAATTGGAATAATATGTAAGAACCAAGATCTTTCTTTAGGTATGTTTTTCTCTTCTCTAGTTTTTTTGTGAAAAAGTGGAGTTTCTGGAAATTTTGAAGTACATGTCAATTACTTATATGTACATGTCGTGTACTCTTTTGTTGTATGTATCCATGTGCAGGCCATGTAATGGCCAAGCACACAGCCATATGTGGTGACCTAGAGACCACCTTATGCGGGGGCTAGTAAGGGAAAGTTCAAACCATGTACTTCTAAAGTAAACGTTTTGTACTTTCTTTTTTTGCATTAAACGGACTGGGGTCGCGTCTAATTTGTAGAAGTTTATTCTTCTTCACCTTCATCGGCAGAGAGTGTCCGTACGGCGCTGATCCTTCCATGTGCCCCCAATCGAGCATTCGTTCTCTAAATCAAACCTTGTCAGTTGTGTTGGAATTGCATTGTTGTGTTATCTCTTCTTATTGAACCTCCTTTCATGATTTCTCTTCTCTCGTGAGTTATCCTCGGTTGAGAATTTTAGACGTTTTTATAGATCTAATAAATTCTAGGTTGATCCATGGGCCGAAGTGGGAGTGTATCGATCATACAACACCGAGGTAGGTGGTTTGCGCCTTTCCGTAGATAGTCTTTGGGTTATATGTGCAAGAGTGCCCAATACCCCATTTGCGGTATTGCATGTTTACAGATTTAACCCTGTTATTTCTTTCTATGTTTTATATGCATGAGTAGAGGTTAATTGAATGTGAATAGGTTAAATTTCTATGATATGGATGTCTTTCCCATGATTGTATTGTTTATGACCATTTGGACTTTCTTAGCCTGTTAGGCTTCTTTCTTTACATTCCTAGCACTGATAGGATGGAGTAATGTTATTTTATCTGACATGTTGTTATGATTTAGAATGTTTAGCCAAGTATTTCATGAGGTATACTTTGGATGTTACATGTCGGTCTACTCGATTGACTTACACAGGGCCGTGAGAACCTTGTGTAGTAGACCATAGAAATAATGGACATTGAGGGATTCTCCAGGGTGTATGTATACTGTTACAATGCGTGACCATAGAGGGAATGGATTTAAGTTCTTCATCAGAGTGTCTATAGTTCCTTGATGCAGTTCATAGGGGGAATTGGACATTGATTGCTTCCCTATAGTTCCTTGTAGTTACTAATATGATGCTATAGGGGTAATTCATGATGAGTTCTTCCTCAGAGAATCTATGAAAAAGCTGAACCAAATAGTTTAGACTGTTTGTACCTCCCAGAGGATTGCGTTTGTTTTGTTTTGAATGGACCATAGGGTTTAGGTTGTGAGTACTTCCCATAAGGTTCCCTACATACGATTAGCTTCTTACATGATATCTGGTAATTTAATGCATTTGAAACTGTAGAATTGTTTACTTTTGATTATTTCCTTGTTTGTTGCTTCATATTGATTATTGCCTCCCATATATATTCACTGACTATTAGGCACAGATCGATGGGTGGTTACCTACTGGGATTTAGACTCCACCCTGTTTGGGTCATGATTTTGGGACCAAACAGATCATATTGTTTTCGGTATAGATATGGGAAAGCACCCTTCTACTTCAGGTACTTGATTACTGTAGAGATGGGAAGCATGGGGTGATGTTGAGGCTTGTGATGTTGTGGAATTTTTTTTCTATTTTTTGTTAAACCTTGGATTAGTATGGTATTCTTACATTGTGACTTGTCTGGATTCTTTCTTAGAAATATGTATCTTGCATCATATATGTGTGTGTGTGTGTGTGCTCCAGTTGTTTACCTATTGAATGTTTTATAGATTCTACTATTACAATTTGTTTTACTTCCACTGTGTTACTCTTCCAATGATAGCATAGTTTCCCCACTATCTCACCCATTCCCCTCACTGTTAGTTGTCAGCCTCTGGTGTTTGGGGAAATGTGCTTGAGGCCATGTGACCAACCGGGTATGGGGCACCTCTAGGAAGATTCTAGAGCCAAGACTTTACAAAGTGGTATCAGAGGAATTATTTCTTCTTAACTTACTATTTAGAGCCTATATCCATGGATAATAAGGAATAGGTACTTGGATATAAGTTATTCCTGAGAGTAGATAACTCGTGTACATGGAAAATCCAATTTACCTTGTTATTGCAATTTTTTCTAGGTTTTCAATTTTATAATTGATTTGATTTCACTATTGAGTGATTCACACGTTTTTTTCAGTTATTGTTGATGTTATTGAGGTTCTATTTTTGTTTCAACCCAATGAGATGAGGGTATACTATCTCATGCATCATATAAGAACTTATTAAAAATCTCATGTCATGCATTCCTGCCATGCCATAGGGGGGGGGGCATTATTAATTGCATTTTGTTGTGATAGATGTTATGCTAGATATATATGTTGTTGTAATTGATGACTTGATAGAATACTGGATTTTGATTGGGTATTTAATTGTGTAAGGCATCGTTTTATTGAACGCCAAACTTTGGTTCTTGAGGTGTTATAGGCCCTCATTGACAAAAATTTGGTGGTTCATTGCTCTGTTATGTTTATAAATGACATGTATATGATTCCAATATTTGATTCGCGGGAAGTATGGGCCCTCACATATCAGAATTTGGATGTTTAATGTTCATCTCAGTGTTTTCTGGGCTTCCGGAGTAGTTTTTGAGGCTTACTGTCTGAAAAAAACTAGAATACAGGGCGTGTAATGATGAATACATGCCATGATTCCTTCTATTTAGAATGAACTATTTTTCTTATGTAAATGAAGTTTACTGTATGTATATGCCATGTAGTCTCTAACCATGTCACTGGATGTGTGGGAAAAAACACAAGGCTAGGAAATCTTTGGTGGAACATGTCGTGTTCCTGATGTACATGTCATGTTGTGAAGACCATGTGTCCACCCATGTGACTAATGAAACAGATGGATAAAACATAGGTTATACATGCCATTTCATGATTTAACACGCCATGTAGTTTAACCATTGTATTCGGTTGTGTAACTAACATCACGGGTCAGTGAGGTTTGTCTGGTACACACCGGGTCTAGCACTAACAAATTGCGTAGTCGTTTTCTAGGAGAACCGTGTGGCTTAGATGTGAAAAAGAAATTGAGCAGGAAATAGGATTCAAGTACCCATGATATGTTATAATAACATGCCATTTGTATGGGGTGTTACGCGACCAGGGATGGAAAAAGTACATACCCATGTGAAGGATTAAGGGAACACTTCATGTAGTCATTATAAACATTGTGTATCGTTGTTTTGAAAAACATTAATTCTTTCTTTATCTTGTTCCCTTTTCACATTTCAATGTTTTAGCCCTTGTTAATCATGATCTAATGTGTTCTTCGGACCTTGCAGAGTCATTCCACTGATATGTCCTCTAGTTTTCTTCCAGTAATAGGGCAGTGATCAGAAACTAGATATAACCAGTCAGGGACTACCAGAAGATCCTCTAGTTGTGCCAGTCTTGGCACTAGCCATTATCCTGGATACAAGTGTTTACGCTTTGTTCTAAGAGGGAATCAAGAGGATCATGTAGACCATCCAAGGAGTACCACATCCTGCCCCTTCTTTGGTAGATTTGATTCGGGTTTTCTTGCAGCAGCAGCATCCCACCTTCACAAGGGAAGGAGGACCTCAGGTTATAGAGTCATGGTTAGAATCCATGATATCTATCTTCGAGGATCTAGAGATTCCTCTAGAGAGGAAGGTGAAGCCTGCTATGTATATTCTTCGGGACTCCTCCAAGAGATGGGGGATCTGATCTCACAGGCGGGATACTAGCAGGTTATAGTGTGGGATGATTTTTAGCGTGCCTTCTATAACTACTTCTACATAGATACCTTGATGGCCGATCGAGCCCAAGAGTACATGAGTCCGGAACAGGGTAATATTTCAGTTATGGAGTATTCTTCTTACTTAACAGAGTTTTAGCGCTTCATGCCTTTTCCAGGAGGTGATGAGTTATTTACAGAAAGGATGTTTTATGATGGTATCAGGCATGACATCCCATCTCAGGTGA
Organism: Viscum album; assembly: GCA_963277665.1. Classification (NCBI taxonomy): domain Eukaryota; kingdom Viridiplantae; phylum Streptophyta; class Magnoliopsida; order Santalales; family Viscaceae; genus Viscum; species Viscum album. Next base: position 1,515,115,029 of record OY728156.1, on the reverse strand, counting down.
ACATCTTCAGGTTGACTTCCATCACTTCTATAGTCAACCAGGTGCTGATCACAAAGCGTAATCTGAGGGATTCTAGAATGGTGAGCCATGTTGGTTTGACATCTATAGATGGTATCCCTCCTACTGATTGTAGGAAGCTCCGTAGGGAATGTACATGTGGGGATTTGAGGAGGTGATACACTTCTGCTGGTAGACAAGTGGTGTGATACCAGGGTGGAAGGAGTTGGCATACGAGGCCACATTGCCCCAAAGACCTAGTGGAGTGCTGACCTTGCGGCAAGATGGGACATCTTCAGCACTTCTATTAGATCTTATCACCAGCAGCTGGTGATAGGGGTTCTTCTATGACTCCTCATTCAAGATCAGCACCACTAATTTCTCATCAGGCAGGGAACTGAAGTTCTTCTGGCTATTTAGGCCGAGGTGGAGGTCATGGTCGTGGTAGCCAATCGCCAGGCTTTCAGTGACAACAGGGTGGATTGGATCAGAGTGGTTAGGTAGGGTTATAGGGTCGTGGTGTAGGACCATCTTTTGGGATGGATCAGACATAATAGGAGCAGGATCTTGTACCCTCAATAGTACGGGTTATGATCCTATTTGCCTTAGTTTTAGCTTCTGCTCTTTCCGATACAGGGGCTTCCCATAGCTTTCTATATGTTTCTGTTTTGGAGATCCTTGCCCTCTGTATCTTTTTTTCTACTGATATCTTGACATTAGACACTTTGTTGGTGACAAAAATGGCTAGTGTACGATAATGAAAGGAGTCCCATCTAGAGGTTGGTGGGTGTCACTTCTTATGGTACCTCTATGTCTTAGAGATGAAAGACTATGATATCATTCTCGGAATAGACTGGTTAGTTCCCTTCTAGGAAGTTTTCAATTGAAATAGATGTAGGGTGAGTTTCACATCACTAGAGGCTGGATCATTTCTTCACAAGGGAAAATGGGATGTACAAGTGAGCAGAGTGGGACCCGAGCATATTGGGTTGGGAGGAGTTACAGCCCAGATTGATAGTATTTATCTAGATGACCAGGGGACTTCATAGATAGACTTTCCTCTAGTGGTGGATCGTTCTAGGGATGTCTTTATAGATGAATTTTCAGGTTTTCCCTCAGAGAGAGAGGTGGACTTTTCTATTGAGCTTATTCAAGTAGTGGAACCGGTGTCTATTCCTCCTTATAGGATGGCTACTCCAGAGTTGCAGGAGCTCAAGAAGATGTCAGAGGAGTTGCATGAAAGGGGTTTCATCCAACCCAATACTTCTCCTTAGGGTTTTCTTGTCCTATTTGTGAAGAAGGCAGATGGTACCCTCGGAAATTGTGTTTATTATCGGTAGTTGAACCAATTTACAGTCAAGAACCGATATCCCATGCCAAGGATTAATGATCTCTTAGATCTACTTTGAGGATCTTGGTTATTCTAGAAGATTGACATGAGATATGATTACCATAAATTGCACGTTAGAATATCAGATGTACCTCTTACAACCTTTTGGAGAAGGTATGGTCTATACGAGTATGTGGTTTTGTTGTTCGGTCACACAAACGCACCTGCAGTTTTCATGGAACTGATGAACTGAGTGTTCTATCCATACTTGGATTACTTATTGTTAGTCTTTGTGGAAGATATTATGGGGTACTATCACACTTGAAAAGACCATGGCACACATCTTGAGATCATTTTGATTACACTGAGAGAGCATTAGTTATATGATAATCTCTTTAAATGACACTTTGTGATGGACCAGATTCACATATTGGGTTAAGTTATCTCAGAGACAGAAGTATCTGTAGACCTATAAAAAGTGATATAAGTAGTTTCATGGGAGATTTCGAAGAATTTCTTTGAGGTATGGAGTTTTTTAGGGATGGATGGTTATTACAGATGTTCCATACATGACTTTTCATGCTTAACATCACCACTAACTAGCCTAACTAAGATGGGTGCAAGGTTCTTGTGGTTAGTTTCTTTTGAGTCAGCCTTTCAGAATCTGGAAGGCAGGATGACTTTAGCACTGATATTAGTATTTCCAGATCTGATAAAAAGATATACTATTTACTGTGATGCATCAGGTATCGGGCTGGGAGGAGTTTTTATGCAAGGGGAAGGGGTTGTTATGTACAGGTCTCGGTAGTTGTGGCCACGTGAGACGGACTTCCCGACACATGATATCGAGTTGGCTGCAGTTTTTCATGATTTACGATGTTGGAACCATTATCTTCTGGGAGAGAATTTTGTGGTTTTCACCAACCACAAGAGTATCAGGTTTATCTTCACTCAGTGCGATCTGAATTTGAGATAGTGAAGGTGGGTAGAGTACCTTTAGTCCTTTGACTTTGATCTTTTCTACACGCCTGGGAAGGGAAACTCTATAACAGATGCGTTGAGCATGAGGACTCAGATACAGGATGATCAGGAGTCCAATATTGAGTGGTAGCATATGGCTATGTTCTCTGAGATGCATCTGGAGGTGCATGACTGGTAGGACAGACTTTTCATTCTTCTGTAGCTATTACCTCGACTCTACTAGATCGAGTGTGAATGAGGCAGCTATCAGATTTCGGAGGCCTTGTTCTATGAGCATGTGTGTCAAGAGAGGACCATATTCCTGGATGGACCAAAGGAGAGGATGAGATTTTGTATCTTCATGGGATCATATGGGTTCCAGCGGACATGTGCGAGGAGTTGATGCGAGACTTACACTGTCATTATTAGTGGCCAGGTATAAAGATAGATTTTTCTAGTTTCATCATGAGGTTCTCCACCTATCATCATGTGAAGGCGGAGCAATAGTGACCAGAATGACTTTGGCAGCAGTTACCCATTCTCGAGTGGATGTGGAACGATGTTATGATATATTTCGTGACAGGTTTACAAAGGTCGTATCGAGGGAACGATGCAGTGTGTGTTTTTATTGACAGGATCACAAAGTTTTCTCACTTATTACCAGTCAAGGAGACCTTCAGTGTTGATGAGCTGGGAAAGTTGTACATCTGAGTGGTTGTACATTTACATTGAGTTCCACATTCCATTTTTTCTGACAGAGATGCATGTTTTACTTCATGGGTCTGGCATGGATTACAGAAAGCTTTGGGTACAGAGGTACTTCTGAGTACAGCATACCATCCTTAGATAGATGGCCAGTCCAAGCATACAATTCTAGTGCTCGAGGACATTCTTCGAGCATGCATTCTGGATTTGGGAGGTTTGTGGGAGAATCACATACCTCTTGTGGAGTTTTCCTACAATAATAGTTTTCAAGAAACTATTTAGGTGGAACATTATGAGTCTTTGTACAGTATGACATGTCTATCACCCTTATGCTGGATGGAGGAAAGAGAGGTAGCTATGCTCAGACCTCGTCTTGTCCTGGAAACCATAGAGTAGATAGATTTGATTCAGAAGAGTATGGCTATTGTACAGTCTCGATAGAAGTCTTATGCGGATTGATGGAGATGACCTCTAGAGTTTGAGGTTAGGGATCAGGTTTACTTGCATGTCACACCGAGGGTGGGACACATGGGGATTATGAGACTGGGTAAGCTTTCACCAAGGTACGTCGGGCCATTTCAGTTGTTGGAGCGAGTTGGGCTGGTTGCCTACCAGTTGGAGTTACCTCAGAGGTACCAGTCTTGGCACGAAGTCCTCCACATTTATCACCTTTGACATTAATTCTTAGACTAGTCTCATGTTTTTCAACCAGGGGAGGTTGAATTACAGGTGGACGCCTTGTTTGAAGAGCATCATATCCTGATTGTTGATTGAAATATGAAAGCTCTCCATGGTCGGTTTGTTCCACTGGTATGAGTGCTATGGCAGCACGAGCGAGTACAGGACAAGACCTGGGAGAGGGAGGCTGATGTACGATCACAGTGACATGAGCTTTTGGAGGATTCTTCTTTTACACCACCTTGCTAGGGAAATTTGAGGACAAATTTCTTTAAGGGGGGAATTTTGTAAGAACGTGGATCTTTCTTTCAGGTATTCTTTTCTCTACTCTGGTGTTTTTGATAAAAAGTTGAGTTTCTGGAAGTTTTTGAAGTACACACCATGTACTTATATGTACATTCCAAGTACTCTTTTTCCACACATAACCATGTTCTGGTCGTGTAATGGTCGAGCACACAATCATGGGTGGTGACTAGGATACCGCCTTATGCAGGGACCGGTAAGGTAAAGTACACGCCATGTGGTTTCTTTTATTCATTAAATGGGCTAGGTCATGTCTAATTGGCATAAGTTTATTCTTCTTCTCCTTCTTCAACCGACATTGTATGTACAGTGTCGATCCTTACCTAAGTCCCCAATTGAGCATATGTTCTCTGAATCAAACTCTGTTGGTTGCATTAGAATTGCATCGGTGAGTTCTATATTCTTCTTAAACCATGTTTCCTGATTTATCTTCTATCATGAGTTATCCTTAGTTGTATGTTTTAGATTTTTTTGTAAATCTAATACTTTCTAGGTTGATCCAAGGGCCGACGTGGGAGTGTATCGATCATACAATGTCGATGTAGGTGGTTTGTGCCTCTCTCTAGATAGTCTTTGGGTTATTTGTGCAAGAGTGCCCAATACCTTGTTTGGGGTATTGCGTGTTTATATGTTTAATCCTTCTATTTCCTGCTATGATTTATATTCTTGATTATAGGTCAATTGAATGTGAATAGAGTTAATTGATATGATGTGAATGTCTTTCCCATGCTTGTATTGTTTATGACAGTTTGGTATTTCTTAGCCTATTAGGCTACATTCTTTCCATTCCTAGTGCTGATAGGATGTAGTAATATTATTATATCTAACTTTTTGTTATGTTGTAGAGTGTTTAGACAAGTATTTCTTGAGGTATACTTTGGTTTTTATATATCGTTGTGCTCGATTGACTTACATAGGGCCGTAATAACCTGGTGTAGTTGACCATAGAGAGAATGGACGTTGAGGGATTCTCCAGAGTGTATGTTTACTATTACATTGTGAGACCATAGGGGGAATAGACATAAGTGCTTCCATAGAATCTCTGTAGTTCCTCGATGTAGGCCATAGGGGTAATTTGGTATTTAGTGCTTCCCCAGAGTGACTTTTAGTTACCAATACGAGGCTATAGGGGGAATTTATGGTGAGTTCTTTCTCCGAGAGTCTGTGACAAATCTAAACTATAGGGGTTAGACATTGTGTACTTCCCAGAGGGTTTCTTGTGTTTGTTTTTGCTAGACCGGAGGGGTTAGGCTATGAGTACATTCCAGAGGGTTCCATGCTTATGATTAGTTTCTTACTTGATATTTGATAATTTAATGCATTTGAAACCATAGAATTGCTTACTTTTAAGTACTTTCTTGTTTACAGCATCATTTTGATTTTAGCCTTCCATATATATTCACTAACTATTAGGCATGGATATTTGGTTGGTTTCCAACTAGGATTTAGTATCACATCCTATTTGGGTCATGCTTTTGGTCCCAAACTGATCCTATTGCAGTAGTTATAGATAAGGGAAAGTTCCCATCTACTTTATGTACTTGATTATAGTGGAGCTGGGAATCATGGGACCATGTTGAGGCTTGCGATGTAGTGGAGTTTTTTCTGTTTTCTATTGAACGTTGGTTTAGTATGGTATTCCAGCATTGTGACTTGTTTGGATGCTTTCTTAGACATATGTATGTTTCATCATGTGTGTGTGTGTGTGCTCCAATTGTTTATTACTTCTGTTTTTTACCTATTGAATGTTTTACTGCTTCCACTATTGCTATCTTTTTTACTCCTACTATGTTACTCTGCCACTGAGGGCACAGTTTCCCCACTATCACAACCAAGACCCTCCCTTTTAGTTTGAAACCTTTGGTATTTGGGGAAATGTGCTTGAATCCATGTGGCCAACCGAGTACGGGGCACCTCTGGGCGGCTTCCGGAACCAAGACGTTACACAATAACCCACAATATTAGAAAGAAGAATATGAAACATAAATAAGAAATAATAAGTGGAATAATAAATTACTGAGAAACGTCTAATAATATCAAAATCCACTATGCATTTTTATATACGTGGATTCATGGCATGTTAGCATACAAAAGGTGAACTTGGTATAAGCATGTGCAATAATTCTATAAAAAATCCAAAAATAAAAAAAAAGTATGCTCCACTAAAATATAATGACTTTTCTAAATCCTCTCATTATATGCTCTATCTATAAGTAATTAACATAAAAATCTATAGCGTGAATCTTTCCCTTATATGATCCTACGAATAAGTAATCTACTCAGATACCAAGGGCGGCCTGAGTAGGGTCTGAGGAAAATTCCTACTAGGCCACCACCAATGGTTAATATAAGTAATACCTGAAGTCGTTATATCTAAATAGTTTGAAGTTATAAATATGTAAGAAATATTGTTGAATAAATAACATGCATGCTCAAGTTTTACAAGGATACCCGGCGTCTCTACATGCTTCAGCTCATGGCCAAAAAGAGTTTCTGATCATTGAATATATATATATATATTAGTAATATATATATATATATATTGTATATTTATATATTTCATCCACCTATATGGGCCAAGTACGTGTGGATGTAAGTGTCCATATACCTGGAATACTAGGTGCTAGTTGGACTGAGGTAAAACTCAAACATCTATAAAAAGTCTAAAAGAGCCTATTATATCATGAAATAGGGTTCATGCCCTAAAAATAATAATTAATGATATAATTCATGCTCTCTACTTGATAAGGTGGGTCTCTCGTCATTCCAACACCTAAAATAATGGATGTGGTTTTTCATTCCCACCGTCCTAACAGAGTCAATGGTGTGAGATGTCTTACTCAACACCTGATGTTAAAGAGCATGAATCAATATGATAAAAAGACCATTTCCATCATTACACATCCTATTAAAAAATAATCTTTATAATAATAGTCATGATTACTTACCTCTCATTCATCATATTCACCAATCCTAAATATAAACAAGGCATAATAATTCAATTTAAGCAATTGATCACGCATGCAACAATAAGTGTGGCCTTACCACCCTTCATAAGTCATTTAAATTAAATCATTTGGTTCTTTTAATGAAGGAAACCCATCATGAATAATCTATTCCATTTAATAGAATCCATTTAATTAACAAAAACATGGTAATTACATTTATAAGTCTCATAGGGCATCATAGAAGGTTCCATTACCAATTGGGAAATTACCTATTTGGGTAAGTCCACTTATAACTTGGGCTAGGCACTAAGAAGGTTCTATAGGTTAAATTAAACATTCATATGACAAGGTAAATTCTATTTATAGTCTATTCCAAATTATTATAAGGTGTTATGGGCATTTAAATATTTAATTACAAAATAGAAAATCGAATCGGGACACCCAAGGGGTCTCCATGGTCGAGGTTGTAATCCAATAGTTATACAACAATGATCCTCAAGGGTATATGAAGGTGCGTATAATAATGTAAATGGAATAAATCAATTTTAGGGTGATGTGTGAAAAAGTTAAGCATGGGGCACAGTGACAAATCTATAAAACACTTTAATATTTGGGGAAAATTATGAGACCACCTAACTTAGGGTCGTCGATGACTCCTCATCTGATGGAGGACTCAGATTCAGAGTATGTTTATTGGAATATCAGAAATGGTCCAACACCCCAAAAATTGTGTACTAGATATTGTACCTAAAAAGAAAAACATATCCTAAGATAAATTGAGATTTTAAGGGGGAGGAAGTTAGAACATACCTCTATCAATCCAAATCATTATATACATTTTATTCAATCTTAATATTGTAGAGATATTAAAGAACATTGGTTAAAGGTGATGGGATCTCAACGGGAGAGGATAAGGGTTCCATCCACTAAAAAATAATGATGGAATAAAGGGAGTTTAAATAAAATAGCCTCGTTGACATAAATTTTGACATTTCACCCTCAAGATAGGGGGTTCATGGTTTGGCCACATGGTTTGGCCAAACTGTGCCAAAACCTTGCTCAATCCACATCCCAAAGAGAGACCATACACAGTTAAGGGACATGGCTTCCCAAAATTTGCACAAACCATGACCAAAGCCTCTATAAAATCTCTGAAATTTTCTCATGGTAATTCACCTTGGGTCACATGGTTTTTGACACACTATGTGGCCCCTGCCATCCTCATCCTTGCCCCAGACGATTTGTACAGACTATGCAGGATGGCCTTCACAGTTTCTAATATCCAAGTAGCCTGTTATGTTTTCCAAATTCCTAGGATTTCGGGATGTAAAGAAGTCCTAGACACCCTTGTGACCTCCATGACTCCTTTGGGTAACATCATAAGGGCCGATTAATGGAACTAATACTAGTAACAAATGATCCATACCTTTTCAAAACACAAATTCATTACACCCTCCCCTCTTTAATACAACTCATCCCCAAGTTAGACTTCTAAAGGTAAAGACATATCGTCGGCAAAGATTTTCATCCACTAAGCTCATATTTTATCTTCACATTCCCATGTCTCCTCTTGTAATTGGATGTTCTTCTATAGAAATTGTATCAAAGGAACTGGCCTACATCAGAGTGTCCTCATTCTATGATCAATAATATGAACTAAATACTCCTCAAAGGAATAATATACCTAAAATTCAACCTCATCATGTTGTAATACATTTTACGGGTCTGGATAATGTTGGTGAATCTAAGATACAAGAAATAAATCATTCATAGATCGATATCTATGAAGAAGTTCTATTTGGTATGTCATCGGTATGATCTCCATCACAACCATGAAGGGCCCAAAAAACCTATGAGGTAGCTTACCCTACCTCTGAATATGTCTATCACCCAACCTGAGAGAGAATCACAAGATAACTTGTTCTTAAACCACGAACTCAAAAGGTCACCAACATCGGTTAGCATATAACTCCTATCTAGACAGAGCAATCATCATCGGATTTCTGATCTATTGGTCCTACTTTTTAGTCTCTTAAATGGGATGTAGAATATGAATAGTTCCCTCTCTTTCTGATAGACTATACATTGGTGAATGGAAAGGCCTAGGATATAAGGCTTCATAAGGATCCATCCTGATGGTAGGTTGAATGTTGTGATTATAAGAGAACTCCACAAGGAGAATGTGTTTCTACCAAGAACCCTTGAATTTAAAGACACATAAATGATTCATGTCCTATAACACATAAATCATAATCTATGTATGTCCATCAGTTTGTGGGTGATTATTCATTCTTAGAAGCACCAAGTTAACCAAGGCCTTCTGATACCCCTTCCATAACCATAATGTAATGTGAGCATCTCTGTCAAAAACAATAGATCGTAGAGCTCCATGAAGACATATGACATCCTGAATGTATAGTAACACTGGATCATATTCTAAGAAGGTCTCTCAAATAGGTAAAAAGTGTGAAACCATAAACTACTAACCATTGAAAATCTATATTGTAACATTTCCACAAGGCAATCTAGGTAAAACAGACATGAAATCAATCCAAATATCATTGCATTTCCACTCAGTAATAGGAAATATCTATAAAATACTTATGGGTCGCTAACATTCTACACTCACCTTATTATAGGTGGAACATAGTGTGATGAAGCCTAAAATATTACATTTGATACAAATCCACCAATATTGGATTTGTATGTCCGGATACATCTTGGTGACACTACCATAAACTGCCCATGCAGAGTCAGGAAATTCTTGCATCAGCTCCTCTCTAATTTTAGTTGGTCCCCATACACACCCATGGTATAATAAAGTATCATCTCGATACATGGTCAAACATGAATATGTATCATCATCTGTGATTCTTTCTCTTAATACAAGGCCATTGATATTATATATTTTCTCTATATTACTATTTCTAGGATAGTAGAGGTCCCTAACAAATGTTTTCATGATATTCTAATAATGGTCCTCCAAAACCTCAACATGCATCTCTAAAAACAAATCCATGACCTTCAACATTCCACTAGCCTCCTAAACCACCCATGTATGAGTCTTCCAACTCATAGTATCAGCTATAAAATTACATTTACTAGGAATATAGGCAAGCTCGAAATCAAACGGCTATTGGTACTCAACTGACCTATACTTTTTTACATTCATATCTCACTATGTAAAGATGTACATGATGATTTTTTTATAAATGAATTCTAAAAAAAGATCTCTAGGTAGATATTTCATACAACAATGCAGATCATGAACTAAAATAGTAATCATGAGTCCATGAATCATGTAATTCTTCTCATGAGGCCACCATTAACAAGAACTATTTATAATGACTAAATCATCCTTCATCAGAACAGCTCCAACCAAGATACCTAATGTGTCAGAGTAGATTGTATTTCTCCTTCCAAGCTCTGGAGTAATTATTATTAGTGATTAAGTTAGTATTCCATTAAACTCTTGAAAATATTCTTCACAATCTTCTAACAGTATGAATATTGCACCTTTCTTTATCAATCCCATAAGAGGAACTGCAAGACATAAGAAATCCTTGATGAAGCACCTCTACTACATGAAAATCCCCTTAATACTCAACATGTAAAAGACATTCCTGGGATACTCCAAGGAAACTATATCTCTCACTTTTTCTAGGTCTAATGAAACTCTTGATTCGAAGATGAAATGACCCAGGAAGTGGACTTTTTCAATCCAAAATTGGTATTTACATTGCTTAACATAGAGATGATTCTATCCGAGTGTATTCAACATGAGCACAAGATGGTTTTAATGGTTGTGTATGGTGTGTAAATACACTATCATATCTTTAATAAAGACAATTATGAATGAATCAAGATATAGGTGGAAATCATAATTAATAATATCCATAAAAATTGTAGGTGCATTTTTTAGTACGAACTGCATGACCAGGTACTCATATAGACCATACCTACTCTTAAAAGCTATATAAGGTATGTCTTATGACCTAAAATGTACCTGAAAATATCCTTACCTAAAATCTATCTTTAAAAACACTTTCAATCCTTAGATCTGATCAAATTGGTCATATATTCTTGGTATTGGATACCGTTTCTTAACCATATACTGTTTCAACTGTCTGTAATCCACAAAAAGCATGAGGGCACCATTTTCCTTTTTGGAAAAAAGGATTGGTGAACCCTAAGGATATGTGTTAGGGTATATTAATCTTTTAGCCTCTAGATCCTATAGTTGTTTCAGGATTTCTAGAAGCTCCTTAGGTGTAATCCTATAATGAGGAATAGTCCTTGGTGCTTCTCCTAGAACATGATTAATGGTAAATTCAACCTATCACACAGGAGGTATCCCAAATAAGTCTTTATAAAATATGTATCTAGAATTATCTATTATATGAGGAAAAATAGTGGGTTGTCGCACCTAATAATCTAAGAAAATACTGGAAATTTGTTTTATCACACTAACCAACCTCTATTGATCATGTCTATCTCAAGTAACATGAACATATCAGTCTCCATTATAAACAAACCTACCACCCTCAGGTGATGTAAACATCACCCTATGATGATAGCAGTCAATATGGGATTTATAGGGAACTAACCACTATACCATGATTATTACATAAAATTCCATCATGTCGAGATTGAAAATATTTCATATGAAGAGGTATCCACCAGTCCTAATGGGGATATCCTTATAATAGTGAATAGCCTTTGATGGAATACCTAACAGGGTATCAAGCCTCCCAAATCCTTGAAAATTTTCAATCTAGAGTCCCAAAATCCACAAAATATTCTCAGAGATAAAAGAGAGAGACATGCTTGTGTCAAATAAAGTAAACAGTAAATTGGAGGCTGCTGGAATATTAAATATGATAGTAGAAGTTCTGATACTCTGCTTTTCTAGCATAGGTTGGACTGCATGTAACTGGCCCACACCATAATCGTGAGGCACTACCTAACTTCCTTCAGCAAGCCCACTCTATTGGAACATAGAATAATGAGTCTAACTACCACTTTCATGACTACCACATCAGCCTAAGTGGCTAGTGGTATTATAGCTTCATGACTATCATGATACTAATTTCCCCACTTCAGTGCATGAAGTAGGGATAAATCTTCATTTCCTAGGCACTAACTGGGAAGAACGTCAGATGTGATCGATATTCCACATCCTTTAAAAACCTCTACATTCCACTATATCCCATAAACAATGAGGTTTCATATGTCCCATCTTCTAGCAATGGTGACATATCAAAAAAAATTCTATGTGAGGAGCCAGATTACTATTACTTCTATAATAAACCTTAAGGGGATTCTTTCGTCTTCAAGAAGAACCATTGATATATTTATGTTCCAAACTTCCCTAACTTTCACCATAATCTTCTCTCATATTTATCTCTGTAATAAGGGTCTGGTTGATGATTTTAGAAATATTGGTAAATCTGAAAACATTGACAAGCGATTGAATGGAATATACCAACCCATCATCAAATCGCCTGGTGGTTATAATTCCATCACCAACTAGAGTATGAAAATACCACTTCAACTCAATAAATATAGAATAATACATTATAATAGACATATCTCTTTTTTGATGTTCATAAACTCTATAGATCTGTTAGCACTCAGTGTCTAGGGAAAGAAAAGGTCATATAAAATCATCTAGAAATATTCCTAGACTATATTATGATGATGATGATATGCCTATTTAATAACATCCCACCACCTCTTGGATGAATCATGTAGCATGTAATATGCATCTTGGACCTCCGATCTAGATGCATCTTGATATTTCTGGATATAAAAAATAGATTTGATCCAAGACTCATTAGAATCTAGTCATATATCCCTTGAAAAATGTGGGAGGATGTTACTGCAGGAACTCCTGAGTCAACTATTCCATAGTTGGGTTAGTCAATAAACCCCTATCATATACTAAAACATATGTAGACATCCCCCTCAAAACTAGGAATCAGTGCCCATATCATGAATAGGAAGAGCTTCCACAGGTGGCACTACAGAAGGATTCATTGGCGGCTCAAGTCCTGCAACCTTTAGTGCATGGTCATCAGAACCATCAGGTATACGACTTGAGGAATTTGGGGTAGCATGACACAAAAATTCCAAATTCACCCCATATAAAAGATCTCAATAATTAAAAATAATGCAAATAGAAAACATGATAGGTTCATAGCTTTCATATACCCAAATCATACCCCTCTTCCTGCTCCTAAATACAAGACTGTGTAATAGAGAAAGACCATATCAACCATAATAATGTAATACATACCCTACTACCAACAACTAAGTCATGGTTTAGGTATGATTCAAGTTTTAACTTGTATAGGATAAAAAATTTCACTTTAAATTTCATATTCAGTTTAGATTTGTGATCATTCAAATATTTAAATTTATTTAAATGGATGAATTTGAAGGAAAACAATTTATAATAAATAGGGTTCATACCTCTTATGGACCAAAATATGACACCCACTTAACCCATACAATAACATGTTCCATCCCATGAAATCAATGTTCTATCACTCAACGTGCCATAATTAACTGCCTATGTTGTCTACTTTAAACTATGTAGGAAAAAAAATATTCAGATAAGGTATAAACATTAAGTGTCAATTATGTATTCCAATTCCTATAAAAAATTCAGAATATTTAGATACATAATCAAGGAACTATCATAATTTAATAATCCAATGAATAATGAAAGTAGATGCGACATGAAAAAATTCCTATTATATTAGTCCTACTATTCTTGTAATGATGCGTGTAATGAAACACCCTCATTTCATTGGTATGACGTAAAATAAATATCATTTAAACAATACCAATAATAATAACACCATAAAACATGTTTTTCACCCAATGGTGAAGTCTTATCTACCATAACATACATAATTAATAACAGCAATTACCATTCCCAGGTAATTTGGGATTCCCTTGTACATGGGTTAGCCACATCTAGGAACAAGGTTATCTTCAAATTACATCAACTCCTAGTCTCTTATCTAATATGCAAGTATAAATAAAAAAGAAAATCATATTAGTACCACTTTGTAACATCCCGACCTATGATCCACTTAACATGTACATCGAGACGGTGGTCAAATGGACTCAAGCATGCCTCCCCATATGCCAGAGGCTCCCGACTAGAAGCGAGTGTGTAAAGGTGGTATGGTGGGGATACTATACCCTAATATCATAGTGAAAAAATAGATATAACATTAATTAGACAATAGAAGAAACATAATATAAGAATAAACTAAAATGATTGGACTAAAAACCATTATTTCGGAAAAAAGAATATACAACAGATATAATAAATAAGAAGCAGAAGAATAAATAATTGAGAAGCAGGTAATAGTATAAAAATTTACTAGGCAGTGTCATATACATGGATGCACGACATGCTTATATAAAAAAATGAAAATTGGTTGGAATGTACAATTATGTTATATAAAATGAAAAAAATAACAAAATTTTGATCTATTAGAATCATTGTCATATGGTGAGTCCTCTGCTTTTATGATCCATCTGTAAGTAAGGAATATCAAAACTCTGTATCATGGCACCTAACCATATCCAAACCTAAAAACAAGAATTCTACTCCTATAACAAGTGATTCCCAAGTAGGTTGTGAGATAAAATTTAATAGTCCACCACCAACAATTTCTATAAGTAATCAAATAAGCACCCATAGATAAAAAGTCTAAAGGTATAAATAAACATGAAATTGTGCTGAATAAAAAAACATGCCTTTTTAGTTTCCTCAAGGACACCTGGAGGATCTAAATTCTCTAGTTAATGTCTGAAAAGAGTGTTTGATCAGTGACTATATATATAGTAATAATATATTTCTAGAATAGTTATATATTTCATCCATCTATATGGACTAACTACATGCGGATGAAACAAGCCCAATACCTAGAATACATGGAGCTGGTAGGACTGGGGAATACCTCAGACATCCATAACCAGTCTAAAGAATCATATAAACTCAAGAAAAAGGGTGAATTACCTACATCTCATAATGAATGATATAAATCATGCTCCTCACTCAAGATGGTGGGTGTGTCATCATTCCAACACCCGAAGCAAGGGATGTGGTACATCGTTCCCACCATCCTAATAGAGTTAATGGTGTGAGGCATTATGATTGATATCCTATATAAGGGAGTATGAATCATTAAACTCAACAAAACCCTTTCTATAGTTCCACATCCTATAATAAAGAAATAATCATGTTTATAATAATAGGCATGAGGCATTACCTCTCATTCATCATATTCATCAATTCCAAATATAAGTAAGACATAACAATTCATTATGAGAAATTCATCGAGAATGATATAATTGATGTGTCCATACCCAGAATAATAATTTATTTAAATGAAACTGTTAAATTCATTTATGTAAGGAAACCCATCATGAATAATCTATTCCATTTAATACAATCCATTTAACATACCAAAACCTGTAAATTACATTTATATGTCTCTAAGAGGCACATAGAAGGTGAAATTTCTAAATTTGAAATTACCTACATGGGTAATTCCACTTATAAGTTGGTCCAAGAACATAGAAGGCACCTTAAGTTCAATTAAACATTCATATAACAAGGAATATTTTATTTTTAATCCAATATGAATGCTTACAAGTCATTATGGACATTTAATCATTTAATTACAAAAGGTAAAATCAAGTCAATACACCCAAGGGGTGTCCATGGTCATGTTTGGTATCCTCTATTTATACAACAATGATCCTCGAGAGTATATTATGATTTTTATTACAAAGTAAAAGGAAGAAACAAATTTTTCGGTGATATGTGATAAAGGTAGGCATATGGAACAAAGATAAAGCTACAAAATAACTATAAAATTTGGGGAAGATGATAATATCACCAACCATAGGTTCATTGATGACTCCTTATCTAATGGAAGCCTTAGGTTCGAATTAGATTGGGAAAAATATAAGAAATGGTCCAACACCCTGAAAATAGGGGAAATAGCTTGCACATAAATAGAACAATGGAACCAAAGTTGAACTAAAATAGTAAGGTAGAGAATACCTCTTCTTATCCAAAGCCTTTAACGGATCTTGATTTGGACATCAGATCAGATATATATAGAAGATCCTAGGTTGAAGGAGATGGGAGCTCAATGGGAGATGAGAAGGGTTTCATCCACTAGGGAAATAAGGGAAGAAATAGAGGGTTAATAAAATAGGAAAATTAAGGGAAATTTAAAATTTTCGACCTCAAAATAGGGGTCTCATGGTTTTACCACACAGTTTGGACAAACCATGCACAAATCGTTCTCAAGACACTTCCCAAAGAGAGGCTATAAATGGTTATGGTGCACAGTTTCCCAAACCAAGCACAAATCATGAAACAATTCATTATCAAACCTCTATATATTTTTCATGGTCAAGAACCATGGTGTTCATAGTTATAATAATTCATATATAATCCTCCCTTAATATCTATTTGCAACCTTTATAGGTTTCAGAGGATCATTGGGCTGAGTAAAACCATTAAGGGTGAAATACGAGGATTCTTTACCATCATTTAATTCCCATTTATATGATCTTGGATGAATCCATTAGAAAGAAAATGAGACAATTATAGCACTTCATGTTTCTTTTGACTCCACCATAAAGCTACAGAGATCCACTATCTATCTAATGGAATTTATAGACTTACAATAGGTTTTTTCTATTATATCAATTGACCAGTGGTCCTCTACCATCAAGATAATTATTCCAGTTAGTGGGGGATTTTGAAATATTCAGTTATGCTCCACATAATTCTTTCTCTTAGTCTAATTATCTCTTAATATTATTCCTATAAAATATAACTAAAAATAACTTAGACCAAAGGTTAGAAATACCTTTAGTGAATATGATCATAAAAAAAATTAGAGGTTAAATAATTTAACCCTTTTAAAGATCATAAAGATTGTTTAAGGGCTTGAAGGCCTTCATTTTTTATTCATTTTTGATAATACTCATTTTAAGGGTTGAAGTGGAACCCGTACGTGGATGGTATACTTCATGAAATTATGGGACCTGAAGGTCTTAAAGGAATTCATCACAGCTAAGGACTTCTAAAAACTGCCCCTCCCCAGCATTTTCATCATGATCATCACTCCTCCTTTGCATGAAGTTTCAGCTATCTATCCTCTAAAAGGATACACAGGCCTGGTCTAGATGGAAAATCCACACCAACTCATTTTTCCAAGTCCAATTTTCTATTCTCTAGTGAATGTTCCTACTCTTAATACTTATCAAGGGCATAATTCCTTGTATGTCATTCAGGTACATCTGCAATTCATATGCCTTAAAGGCCTTGAGGTGTAATGAAGGCCTTGAGGTGGCTCGAATGCCTTGAGGAGTCCAGAATCCTTACTATCCCAAAGGAATTGAGTGTGCAGAAGGCCTTGAAGGACCCGAGGACCAAACTGGTCGCTTGAATGCCCAAGCATGTGAATTTTTTGGGCTGCTACAGAACCTACTACAATACCTTCTATAGTTTCGACTATAGGGCCTACTATAGTACTACTATAGTAACCTAAAAAATTTCTTCCACCTAGATTTTGATCTCATGTCTCTTAAATGCACTTATGGTTTCCTCACCAACTATGATGAGGCTCATGAACTGAATAAATGATACTAGGAAATAATAATGTGAATAATAAAAAGGAAGTAAGATGAAAAAAATAATGTAAAAGACAAAATATTTATAAATATCATTTTCTATGAAAAAAACCTCCCACATAAATCAAGAACCTTCGCTTCCTTCAAACGAATTACATTTTAAAAAGTGATCATCCCCCTTTTTTATATCACCCTTCATTTCATGAATCATACTCCCCCTTCGATTCTGAATATTTCAAACTCTTTTATTGAAAATTTTCTCCCTTTAAATAACAAATTCTATATTTCTTATTTTGAAAATTTCCTTTCTCATGTACATTATACTTTTATGTTATTTACGTTTTATATTTATACACAATTTTTATTTGTAAAATCTATTATAAACAAAAAGGGATAAACATATAAGAGATAAATAGTTCATAATATAATCAAATTGGCATTAAAACATTATTTTGAAAATTTGACCATGATATTTAAAAAACTAATAAAATAAAATATTCTAAAAAATAATCATTATTTTAAATGATAAAATATAAATGACAATATATAAGAAAAAAAATTTCAATCATTCCATTTCTAAACCCCTTTAATAAATTTAAAATGATCTAAATTAATGGTTTTTGTGAAGATATCATCTAATTAAAGACCTATTCTAATGTATTCTTACATTATATCACATTTTTGGGAGTACTATCTCAATAATCTATGTAAAATATAAATTTTCTTAGTTTATTCATAATAAATTTAATTTATAGAGATGCTTATGGTAGTAAAACTATCACATTTCATTTGAACAAGAATAAATGTTTACCCAAAATCTAAGAGAGTTTGTTTCATCCAAAAAATTTGGATACAAGATCTCCATATGAAAATGTATTCCACTTTGGGAATATAAATAAAATCACAATTTTTTTTTACTTCTCTAAGATATTAATGAATTTCTAAGAAGGTGACAAGTCCCAATTTTAATTTTCCTATCTAGTTGACATTCTCCAAAATCAACTTTGAAAAAACATGGAGGATTAAATGTGGTTCCTTTATAGTAAATTAAACAATGATTTATAGAACCTTTTAAAAAATAAAAAATCATTTTAATATTTTTTTAAATATGATTTTTTTTAATTGGATTTAAAATGAGAACAACAGAAAATACTAAACATAATGTACTGTTGGGTCATGATAAGGTAAATAGGAATTCCAATTTTACATCGATAAAGATTTTTGTCAATCAGTTTATCCACTTCAACTAAATTATATTACAAGAAAAAAGTCATAGGTTTATTAATTTCCTTATCTTGATCATTTAAAAAACACTTTAGTTATTCATTAGTGTATATTATTTGGATTTGAAAAGTTGTATCCTTATTTTGAGAGATTTGAAAACTAAGATAGATTTTTAACTCACCTATAAAACTCATTTCAAATTATTTTCTCATAATATTTTAAAATTCATTACAAATATATTCATTTTTTGAACTGAAAATTTCATCATTGACATATAATTGAATAATTAAAATAACATTTGAAACATTTTTTATAAATAATTTTGAATCCAATTTACCAATTTTAAAATCATATAATAAAAGATAATATTTTATCCATTCATACCAAGCTTGGGGGATTTTTTTTAAACCATAAAAAACCTTGGCAAACTTAAAAATAAAATTTTAAAATTGTATATTTACTATATATAGTGGGTTATCAAAAAATGATCTCTTTTAAAATAAAAATAATAATTACTTTTAACATCGATTTGAAAATGTTTGAAATTAATATGTGTGGTCATTGATAATAAGATTCTAATGGATTCTAGCCAACAAATGTGTGTCAAGTTTTTACCATAATAAATTCCTTCTTCTTGATTATAGGCATTGGAAATAGGTATAGCTTTGTTAGATGTGATGTTACTTTATCATCTAATTAATTTGTAAAACCCCATTTTGTTCCAATAATGTGATGGATGTTATGTGTTTTAACAAGAGTATAAACATTATTATATTAGAATTTCTTTATCAGAACTTACATATAAAAAAACCCAATTTTTAATATTAATATCTTCATCAGGGTTTTGAGATTCGATGAAAGAAATAAATTAATGATACCCAACTTTATTTAAGTCATAAATTCTAGTTCAAGTACTAGATCAGAAATCACTAATAATATATTCTAAGGGATGGTATTTATATTTTTTAAAAAAATTATGTAAAGGAATATAAATATATTTTTCGTAAATAGGATCTTAAGAATAATTTTATCATTCAAAGTCAAAATTTCAAGGTATTCCACAATATCAAAAATTTGGAATGACCTTTTAATAATATTTAAATCCAATTGGATATGAATGGATTCTTCTAGGGTTTTGGTTTTTTATTGCAGACTTAGAAGGATTTACTTGAGTTTGAGTACCCAATAAATATTATTTCTCATATTTCAAATCAAAATTCTTTATGTAGTATTTATTGTTAGGAATATAAATTTTACATTCAAACACATTCAGAAAAATCAACTTCCATAATTTTACTTTTCCAAGGTTGAAAACGGGTCTTTTTAGAAAGTGTATTTTTAGAACATGGTTTTTGTTAAAACAAGTTGTGCTAACTACCTTGGCCCAAAATTATTGAGGGATTTTGAAATCATTCAATGTGTATCTTAGAATTTATTGATGTTTTTTATTTTTTCATTCAAATATACTATAAAGTTAAGGTTTTATATAAGCATAAATATATTATTATGACCTTATAAATAAGAAATTTCGTTGAAGTGTTTGTTATAAAACTCTCCGCCATGACCACTTCAAAAGGTATTGAGTTTTTCCCTTTTTCAATTGTGAACTATGGGTAAATATTATTAATACAATAAAAGCCTCATTTTTTTGTGCCATGAAAATGAACCAAGTGAATCTTGTATAGGAATAAAAAATCACTATAGAATATATTTTTTCTATGCTACATTCCACTGCAGTTAGTCAAAAAATATCATGGTTAACAATATTAGGGGATTTAGATGTCGGCACTTCTTGTTTATGTTTAAGAGAAATTTTTCTTTCTTACCATGTAGGCAAGGTCCACAAACAGTATAATTTTTTAAATTAATTTTTTTTAAATATTCTACAAAATTTTGTCTATTGAGATTAACAAGTGTATGTGTGATACAATGACCAATGTGTCTATTATAAAGACAAGACTCAATATCTTGATTGTGCAAAAAATTAACATTTTGTCTAAAAGAAATTTTAAATCAAAAATATTAACTTTTTGAAAACAAAAATACAATACAAAAAAAATTTACAATGAAATTAAAAAATTTCTAAAAATCATTTTCAAATGATATTTTAAAACAATCGTAGCACAATTGGCTAATTCCTAGAATTTCTTAAACAACCAATTAATAAATCAAATTTTATAAATGAGTAATTGTGAAAATTGATTATACCAATACTTATGATTTTAATTCATGAATTATACCCAAAATGCATATATACCCCATTGATTTTTTAAGGTGATTATATTTAGAGGGTTCCCTAAACATGTGTTGATATATTCCATTATACATGTACCATTTATACATTTGGTATTTACTATTCTGACACACTTCCTACAAAGTTATGACATTTAGCTTTTTGGTTCCAAGATTTTGGGTCTACAAATATTATCCAAAAAGTATTTTGGTACCCATATTTGTTTTGGAAACAAATATTGAGATAAGATATGCAAATAAAAAAGGATGCTTTGTTTTCTACTATATCTAGTAATTTTGAAATATCATTTATGAATTAGATTTTTTTTTATGAAAATAATTACAAAACATGGTTTTAGAGTTTCTTTTTACAAAATATAACTTTTTGGAAGAACTATCATTATTAAAAAAACTAATTCCAAAATTGTTATTTTTTTCATTGTAAACCAAATATTTTATTTGGAGATTTTTCCCCTTAGGTTAATTTCAGAAGATATTATTTAAAATAATGAATTTTTTATTTAAACTCATGTAAATTAAATTGATCATTTAATTTCATGGATAATCCATATTTTATGATTTCATTTTAATTATTTTATTTAAGGTATAAATTATACTTATTTATAATCTATTTTTATATTAAATTATATTTATAAAAAACATATTCAAGTTGATCATGATCTTGGTTTAGATCTTTTTATCTTTTTTTTTTTGAATAATAATAGGAAGGAGAAGAATTTGATGAGAAATAATTTGTTGAGTTTGAGTTTACATCATTACTAACCTCAAATTCTACCGTGAGACATTTAGTTCTTTAATCCCTTGACTCACATGAGGGGAGGGAATCATTACATTCACTCTAGTTTGAAAGAATGAAGGATTTATTTCTTTTATTCTTATTCTCCTTGTTCTTCTTTTTTATCAGAGGTAATTTATGCTTTATGTGTCCCTTATTTTTTTATTTTAAGTTTGTTACTTATTATTCACTTTATTCATCATTATTTTTTGTACATTTGTAGGATTTATTTCCTTTAGTGAATTTTTCATATTCTTGGTTGTATGATAAATTTCATCCCCATCATAAAAGTTATCATTAATTTCATTAAAATAAATTATATTTTTTGAATTGAATTTTATGGATTCCTTTTTGGATTTTCACTTCATTGTGATGTCATAAGTCATAAGAGATCAAATTATATCCTAGAACATTATGTTCTTTATATCCTTCACTTCCTTGATAGTTATCAACTTGGGTTCCCAAGAACAAGGAAAAACCTAGAGTATTTTCTTTACTAGATTTTCTATAATAAAAGTATCACCAAGAGACTTCCTTCCATTTCATATTTCAAAAAATAATGCAATCATCTCAATAATAGATTCTTTATAATAAAACTTTTATAATATTTCCTACACATATCAAGTCGAGTATCATTAACTTTATTTGTTCCTTCATGTATTAAATTATGTAATTTTCTAATTTCTTGATATGTTTTTCAAGAAGATATGTTATTAAACTCCATATGATCTAAACCATATTGTATAGCATTCATGTATTTGTCATATAATTATAATGTAAATATATCCTCACAATTATGTATTTCTTAGGATTGTTTAGTAAAATTATAAAAATGAAAAACTATTTTCAAGATAGGAAAACTAATACTTCTATGAAATTTTGACATGTTATTTTCCAATAAATATCATCAAAACCATCAAAAAAGTATTTTGACCCACATAGTTTCCTTCAAGACCACCATGCACGTTTGAAAAAGGTTTCATTTTTTAAAAATATTAAAATTTGAAATTGGTTAATATTTTTAGAATAAAATCTAATTTATTGAAAAAATATATATATATTAGGAAAAATGAAAATATTACCTCTAATAACAAATTTCGGATAGAGATAATATTGAAATTTTGGTTTAATTTCCTTTAAAAACAATTTACGAATGATACTATAAACTTAAATTCATTATCATGTAATTAATTTATTAAATTATAAAATAATAAAAGAAAATTAAAATTAGTTCAAATTAAAAAATTTATTCATAGTGGAAAATAAAATTCCAATGTTAAAAGGTAGACATTGATAAAGGAGTTTAGAAATAAATCAATAATGAACTGCTACATATCATCCCCTAATGAATTTTTTAGTTGGTTATAATACTCTTTTTGTTTTGATTGAAACTAAGAACGTAAGGAAGAAATAAATACCTCTATTTTGAAGAAAACTAATAACCTAGAGAAGAAATAAATACCTTGATTTTATGATAAATAAATAACAAAATAACTCTCTCATTAACGATGTTGAGAACTTAAAGAAGTATATGTAAATGGGGAGGTTTATTTTTAAAAAACCCAATATAAATTACGCAACACTCTTAAAAATATACAAAGAATATGAATAACATAGAATAGGATGAAGATATAAATAAGATTGAAGAAGTTATTTAATAATTTCAACATGGAAAAATGAGGATGAAATACAGTATGTAAAATAAAAATGATTGGATATGTTAAATATTGGTTTCCCTAGAGGATTGGGAATTGAGGTTCACATAAAAATATCGTTGAAATGATAATCGTGGATCAATAAAGTAATATGTTGTTAAAATTTATGTTCTTAGGGATCATAATTCGGATTTAAGAATCACTTGATGTCTATTTATATCCTTTATATATGTTGGAGGATCAATAAGTCATTTCAAGCCATCCAAGATCCAAGTCATGGATTTTAAACCATCATTTAATACCTATTTTACTAATATATATTGAAGCCACTCTCTATACAAATTATCCCACATGCTATCTTGTGAGCCATCTAAAACTCTCCAGGTTTCTGAAGACTACACTAGAAAGTGAGTGATCTACATTAGCTAGTTGGTGGACATAAAAGTGCTACAAGAAGTTTGGTCTACTCAACTATTTGGTCGGTGGTATTCTAATAGCTATTCGATGCTTCTAGGTATCAAGGTATTTGTAAAGAGTCATATATGATCCCACTGATTACTTATCATAGTCTAATGATCCATCAAAATGATTTCTAAAAAATATAACTAAAGACATAAAAATATTCAGAAATATCTTTGGTGATTGTGATCACACCAAAAAATTAGAGGTTCAAATTTTTTATCGAGTTATGATCAACTCATTTTCAAAAAACTGACAATATTTAATCATGTGGGTAACCTGGAATAATCCTAGTGAATTATAGAAAATAAATAAATATAAATCATTTAGGGAACAATTAGAGACATTGATAATTTATAAAAACTGCTCATATTTGTTATGGAAAAGAGGTAGAAACACAAAATATCTTGTTTTCATTGAAAATAAAGAGTTTAGAAGTGATATAATAATTACTCCATTAACATATCTACATTTTTTGGTAGAAGAGTAAAAATAGGTTCGTTATTGAAAAAAATATTTTCTTAATAAATAAGGTGTTGATTTAATTTAATTGTTATATTTGGTGACTGTGGATAGAGTATATTATGTTGGTTATTGTTTATACTATTAGTGATTGTAAAATAATGTGTTGACATGAATATCAAGAGGAAACTCTTATCTGGTTTTGGAATAAAATTATTCAAATATTTATAAGGAATTGATATCCTCTGGATTTAGAAGATTTGAATCATATGGAATAGGATATGATTATGAAATAAACATATCTACCTTATACTAATTTGGAATATATCATAAAATATATAAAATTATATAGCCTTGCCATAAATATTTCATAGAATATACTAGAAGGGGATGATCCCTATACTGATAATTAATCTTTTCTAAACCATGTAATGGATGTGTTATTTGTAATTGAGTGACCACATTCTAAAATTTTTATTTTCTAATCTTGTGTAATAGTCAATTTTGGTTCATCAGTGTATCATCGGTGTGTGGTCCTTGAATATATCCTTTTGTAGTTAACCAACTGAAATCATTTTGTCTTGTTCATTCCTTACATTTCTTTATTTTTTTAATGATTAAATGTGAACGATGTTGAGAGTTTGAGAGATTAAACAATTTTCCATCAAAAGAGGGAGTATGATAACCTAAATGGTAAAACACAGGTAAAAGGAAAAAATTTATTTTAGTGACACCCAGATTCGCAACCTCATGTCTGGTTGCACATATTTATTTTGGTCTTAATAAGTTATTTAAGAGATTAAGTATTTTATTTTATCTCCAATAATTAAAATATATTTTTTTATTTATTTCTTATATGTATTTTATGATGATTCTAATGATTTTTAATAAGGATTCCTTATGTAAAAGAAAATTAAGAAGTTCGGTATGAATATGATTCATGAGTAGAAGAACACACCCAATGAGGTAAGTGAGTTTGAGATCAATGTTAAATTTTTTTCTTTTATAATTTTGAAATATTAAATAATAAATTATGTAGTGGATGATTTTTTCAAGGAATAAGTAGAAATGAAATCACTTTTAAATATGAAAATTGTACCTATAGTAATCAAGTAGATATCCAAACCTTACAAGAGAATATGGATCAACGATAAATTATTCATGGAGTAGAATATTATTTCATAGAATAATTTTTTTTTTGAAAATAAGTGATTGAAATAGGAAGATCTATATTTGAATGAATCAATTTTTAAAATTAGTGTAATGATAAAAGGGTAAAGTGACCTAATCAAAGAACATGCATGTGATTTGGGGGGGAAATGGTCATGAAGAAGAAAGAAAAAACAATATTGTCCCTATCAAAACATAACATGTGGAAAGGATAAAATTATGTAAATAAGATGGATAAAATATGTAATAAATGTCTATAAATATTAAGTAAAATGAAGAAAATATCAAGTAACTTGAATTAAAGTTAAAATGATCTAATGGGATAAAGGATATACCTCCCATAAAAGCCTCAGAATGTAATGCTTACAATGTTAAAAATCTAGAATTAGTGAGTAAATGGAATACTCATGGTAAATCTAGAAAATAATTCTCTCAAATTAAGTTAACTAAAAATTATATTTTTTTGTAATAATGGTACTTACCTTAAGTGTTTTTCATAATCCCAAGTGGTTAGTGATATAATAAATTATGTTTTAACATCTAAATTGAAGTAATTATTGAAGAAGTATTTTTATATTGTGAGATTTTTTTTCTATCCATAAACATATGGTAATAAATTGTATCAATAATATCTAAAACACTCAAAAGTAAATCCAACATTCATATGATAAAAGGGAAGATAGTTTTCCTCCAAATAGAATATTTTATGATGTAAAATAGATTTACCACGTTTTAGGAATGTAATGATTGAGTTTAATTAAGGTTTCACCAAGACTAATTAATGGATTAGTAAAAAACCCTCTTGGAGGGAGAAATAAAATATGGACGAGAAATAAGGAATATTATCCAGATATGATAAAGGTGGATTATGATATTAAGAAATATTCATCCAAGGCAATCAATTCTTAGGTTACTCTATTTTCTATTGAAGAGGGAAAACATGAAGCATTCCGAAGTGGTTTCACTAATTATACTATAATGAAAGAGGGTAATAAATGTGATATATTCCTCCTACAATGGAGGATACATGATGAAGGATAAATTGATAATGAATTAAAATAATATGTATTTACAATAATGATTTTTCTTACAATATAGGATAACAATAATCCAAAGAATATGTAAAAATCTAAAACACATATCATGAATTAAATTTATACTAGTGGTTTTTTAAAGAAAAAAACTAGTAATACATGGAAATGATTTAGAATAAAAAGGTGATTTCACCACTAATAACCACATTCTCAAATTGATAAGTTCAAGAATGTTCCCCTCCACAAATATGGTTAATAAATTTAACTATTTTTCGTAATGGTATGAATTTAACAGGGAAATGTGATGCATGGGTTGTGTATGTACTAAAATAATATGTGTACATGATGAAATAAGATAAATGGAATAAGGGAGATTAGAGAATACACAAATGTTATCAAGGCCTAATATGAATCGATATGTGGTATCAAGTCACTACTTTGGATATCATATCTGAATATATAATTGAATTTAATGATGATTAATTACAAATGATATAGATATTGATATGAAGATAAAAAATTTTAAAATAACTAATTGAATTTTTCGATTGTATGAATAAAAATTTACTGATCAATAAATTGTATATAGCTATATTTCATGTGGTATCAGACCACTGAGGAAGAGAATGCAAATCAAAATAAGAATAAGCATTGTTTATGACATTCATGTTTTTGAGATATGATTATAGTATCATTTAATGGATTTTAAGACACTAATTGTTTTTATAGTTTATTCTCATTGTGTATATCAACAAGTATTAATAAGTATTATAATTGGTGTCAAGATTTATGATATTGATGGAGAAATTTATTTTAAATATTCAAAAGAATTTTTCCTCATCTATAATAGATTGATAAACCTTTGTGTAAGGATGTTCAAGGATATCAAGAGGTATCATGTTTTTATATTAGAATGTGGTGTCAATTAATTCAACATATGGTATGACTCATTCATATTTTGGGTTATTTTTTATTCACAGATGATCATTTGTAAGTGTGACTTCTAACGATTCAAAAATTAATTAATGAAAATTCCTCTTGGTCTATTTAAATGACTTATTATGGTTATGTAAAACGTATGAACTTATTTGGTTCTATGTTTTTGGATTTTAAAATACCTTTAATAATTGTGACTCTTGATAATATATCCATTGAACAATGATCGCATGATTAGTATAAATGTAGGGATTTAACAAATCCAATTTACTTAGAAAAAGGAAGTGATGGCCTTATCCAGTAGACTTTCCCCATATGAATCCCTTTTATTGGAGCTCGTAATGGAGGTGAAGTCATTGGGCTTCACTCTTGACCAATCCCAAGCTGATCTAGAATACATTATGCTCGAGTGGAACTGCCTATGTTAGAGGTGGAAGTTGATAGGGATTACCACTAGATCAATGTTATCTGAGCCCCCACAAGAGTCTGCCACCATCGTTCACCTTACCCTAAGGTCTTATGTACGTTTTTAATAGTTTATGTAATAATACTCTATTACTACGATTATGTACATTATTCTTTAGTAGATAATATACATTCTTTTTATTATTTTTACTTTGTAAGTAGTTTTCAAAGCAGAAATAGTATTTTTAGTTAATATTGAAACTAAGAAATATATTTTGATGAATTAATGGATTTTAGAGTTAAATAATATTTTTAATGTATTATGATTATTATTATTAAATTACATTTTATTAAATATAAATGATAGTATAATTTTATGAATGTAGTTGTAATTTTTATTATGGATTGAAAACTGTTTTTGTCAAAACCCATGAATTTTTTATAAATGTTAGTTTTTATTTTAAAAGTTAAAATTCACATATTTATATAATTATTTAGATAAAAAAAATTTTTTTTAGGAATCAGTATGTTGAAATTATCCAATGGTAAATTTTTCATAATTTTATGAGACAGTCGAAATTTTGGGTAAAAATTAAATATTGTTTAAACTTATAATATGTTTTATGACGCAATAATGACCCAATAGTGATGTAATAAAATATTATAAACATTATGTTCGTCCAATGTATGTTTTTCCATTAAAATAATGTGATATTAGGTTTATTTGATTTATTTTACAAACCATTAGTGGACCCTTCATGTCCCGGATCCGGGTGCTACTCAACGGATGCACCAAACTTGGTTGGTCACATGACCTCAAGCGCATTTCCCCAAATGCCAGGGGCTACCGACTAGAAGTGAGGGTCCATTTCATATTATGGGGAAACTATGACCTTATTTTACAAAGTGTAGCACAAAATAATAAGATATACAAACATACAAAAAAGGAAGAAATAAACAATATGCAACTGAAATAAAAGAGAGCCAGCAGTCCTAAATATAAACATGCATAATGCCACTAATTCTATCAAAATAGCCAGAACATGATATACTGCAATACTATACAACACAACTCAAAGTACGCGGTACATCCAAACACCAAAAAGCATAGAAAATAGAACGCAGCAGCATTGAAAGTCAAAGCTCGGTCCCATGCTCTCCCACTTCTCTACAACAATCAAGTACCTATATAGGGACCCTGTCCCTTATCCATACCTGCAGAAATGTAATCTGTTTGGGTTGAAGCCATGACCCAAACAGGGTGTGAGTAATAAATCCCTCAGGAAAAATAGTACCTTGCCATCAGGCCTTTCCCTCAAGAGGAATAGAATCTTTCCCTCAGGCCTTTCCCTCAGGAGAAAAAGAATCTTTCCCTCAAGCCTTGCCCTCAGGATAAATAGTACCTTGCCCACAGGCCTTTCTCTCAGGTGTAACATAATCTTGTAACCAGGACAAGATCCAACACATAGCAAGCATTTATATAAATTTTCTCTCAAGAAAAGTCAATGCCCAAAATAATCATGGCATACCCTCGTGTATCCTGGCCCAAAGGCTAAACAGAGGAATGCACCCCCGGTGTGGTCCTGGATCCAAGCGGTGATCCAAAAAAAATTTATACATGTTCATTAAACTACCTATGCAATAATAAGTATTTAATTACTCAAGGATTCAGCCATACGACACCCCCCAACAAGGGAGCATATCACAGTGGTATACAAAACACAGAACAGTTGGAAGTTAAACACCAGACCACCTACCTCGATCATCTCTGATCGGTATACGCGAACGACGCCTCCCGAAACTTCCAAGAACAATGTGGATCTGGGATAAAATAATTATCGTTCAAACGTAAATAACTTCTTTTAAAGGGTGAATTGGTAAGAACAAAACAAGGAGAAGAGAGGGCTTACCTGTACGGTCCCAATGTGATCAATGGAAGTGGAAACAGATTCTTGGTACATGATCGGTTGATCCTCCAAGGTTCAGTCGTCCTCCTGAGATCCTACAACATTTTGAGATTCCTCTAGGAATAGAGGAGGCTACTTCCCATTTTAATCGGAAAAAAACTACACGGCATGTACTCCCAAGTACACGACATGTGACTTTCTTTTTTTAACTGTTCCTCTTGCAACTTCTTTCCACCGCGACACTGTTCATTCATCAACATAAGTACACAGCGTGTATTCCTGATTACACAATGTGTATTGTCGCTCCACTGGCGGTTGTCTCCATCTCCTTACTGTTCACCTGCTATCTAGATACACGGCGTTTAAATACCCTATACATGGTGTGTAGTCAGTTTTTACACCCTTCATTGTCAACAGTCCTACACGCCCTGTGTACTCATTCCACACTGCCAAAGTACACGTCGTGTGGAAAAGTACACTATGTGTAGTCAGAATTTTTGGGGATTTTTTCCCATTTTCCTTATTTTTCTCAAATACACCTAAGGAAAAGGAATACAAGAAACCTGTACCTAAAATATAAGAACTGGGTTTATACAAACTTCCCCCCTTAAAACAATTTGTCCCCGAATTTCCCTTTCAATGGTGAAAAAGATAAAGCTCAAAAAAACTCTGGCCACTATGCACGTACGTCGGTTTCCTGCTCCCATGTATTGTCCTTCACTCGGCCATGCTGTTATATTACCCATAAAAGAGGAACTAATTTTCCTCAGAGAACCTTCATGCTCCTATCAACGATACGAATCATCTGCTCCTCAAAGGACACATCAATCTAAAGCTCATCCTCCTCAGGCTAAAAGATGTGAGATGGGTCTGAATGATAACGACACAACTGAGATAAATGGAAGACGTTGTGCGTGTCCTGGTACCTCTGTGGTAACTTCAACCGATAGGCAACCAGCCTGAGTCTCTCCAAAATCTCAAATGGCCCCACATACCTCATTGAAATTTTACCCTGTCTTTTTATCTGTCTATGTCCCAACCTCAGAAAAACACGCAAGAAAACCAGATCCCTGACCACAAACTCTAAGGGTTATCTGTTGTGATCAGCATAATATTTCTGACAACCCTGTGTGGTAGCCATCCACTTTCGAATCAATTGGACCCGCTCAGAAGTCTTCTGTACTATATGTGGTCCCAAAAAAGCTGCCTCACCTGCCTCTAACCGGAACAAAGGTGATCGGCAAGCCCTACCATATAAAGCCTCATAAGGTTCCATCTCAATAGTTTCCTGAAAACTATTATTATAGTAAAACTCAACAAGGGGTATATGCGTCTCCCAAGAGCCCCTGAATTCTATGACGCATGTGCGCAACACGTCCTCAAGCACCTGTATTGTACGCTCTGACTGGCCATTGGTCTGAGGGTGGTAACCTGTGCTTAGAAGAAACTATGTACCAAGTGCCCTCTGAAAACTCTACCATAAATGAGACATAAAATGGGAATCCGTATCAGAAACAATAGAACGAGGGACCCCATGAAGACATACTACCTCTCAGATATACAACATTCCGAGCTCGTCCACACTGACGGTCTCCTTGATCGGAAAAAAGTGAGCTACCTTTGCGAGTATGTCCACAACAACCCACACGGAAACTTTGCCTCAAGGTGACCTCGGAAACCTGATCACAAAATCCATCACGACATCATCCCATTTCCACTATGGAATGGGAAACTACTGTAACAGCCCAGTTGGCCTCTGATGGTCCGCCATCACCTGCTGATAGGGGGAATATCTTGTAACAAAACCAGCTACCTATCTCTTCATACTCGTCCCCCAGTACTGACGTCTTAAGTCACGATACATTTTGGTAACTCCGGGATGCACTGCCCAAGCTAAAGCATGAAACTCCCGCATTAGTTCCTCACGTATGTCCCCTGGAACCCACACTCGTCCATGGAAATGCAATACCTCTTCATCTCCTATCGTTCAACCAAGAGGAGGGTCCTCACTGGCCACTGACTCCTGTAGAACTAGGCCCTCTGAACACAATTGTTGTCTCATCCTCACTCTATCCAGGAGGGTAGAAGGCACAAATAAGGAAGAAAACTAGCTTTTCCCCTAACTATTGTGCACCTCCAAATGCATCTCAGAGTACAAAGTCATAATCTTCCACTAACCACTGGCCTCTTGAACTGCCTGTGTCTGAGTCTTCCTGCTTAGTGCATCAGAAACTGTGTTACCTTTCCTAGGTGTATAGGCAACCTCAATGTCGAAGGTCTGAAGGTATTCAACCCACCTTCGTTGTCTCAAATTAAAGTCATGCTGAGTAAAGATATACTTGAGACTTTTTTGGTTGGTGAAAACCACAAAATTCTCCCCCAAGAGATAATGTATCCAACAGCGTAATGCATGAACAACTGCAGCCAACTCGAGATAATGCGTCGGTTAATTCATCTCATGTGTCTTCAACTGCCGAGACCCATACGCAACAACTCGATCGCCATGCATCAACACAGCTCCTAGACCAATACCTGATGCATCACAGTAAAATGTATAGATCTTCCCTTTCTCTGTAAGTATCAAGATTGGTGTTGATGTCAACCTTCCCTTCATCTCCTAAAAAGCTATCTCGAAAGCTTCTGACCAAACGAACATCACACTCTTCTTAGTCAAACCCATCAACGGCACTGCTAAGCGGGAGAAGTTGTGTATAAAGCACCTGTAGTAACTAGACATCCCCAAGAAACTCTATATCTCAAAAATGTTCTTAGGCTTCTCCCAGGAAACTACTGCTCTCACTTTTTCTGGGTCCACTGCAACTCCTACCTCTGAGATGATATAACCTAGGAAGTGTATCTGGTCCATCTAAAAGTGGTACTTTGAAAGCATATCATACAACTGATGCTCACTAAGTGTTCTCAGAATGATCTCAGGATGGGTAGCATGGTCGTGTCGAGTGTAAGAGTACACCAAGATGTCGTCCACAAAACGACCTCAAAAGATTCCAGATAAGGGTGGAACACACGATTCATCAGAGCCATGAAAACTGCTGGCATGTTCATGAGTCCAAATGGCATAACCAAGTACTAGTATAGACCATATATTCTCCAAAAATCTATGAGATATATATCTAATGGTCTAACATGTAACTGATGATATCCAGATCTCAATTCAATCTTTGAGAACACTCGTGCTCCTCAAAGTTGATCAAAAAGATATTCAATCCTTAGCAAAAGATATCGGTTCTTAACCGTCAACTGGTTCAGCTTCCGATAATCCACAGAAAGTCTGAGGCTATCATCCGCCTTTTCACAAAAAGGACCGGTGAACCCCATGGAGAAGTACCGGGTTGGATGAAACCCTTTACCTGTAACTCCTCTAACTCTCTTTTGATCTCCTACAACTATGGTGCAGCAATCCTATAAGGAGGAATAGACACAGGTGCTTCTCCTGGAACAAGCTAAATAGAGAAATCCACCTCTCGCTTTGTAGGAAGACCTGAAAAGTCATCTGGGAAGACATCCCTTAAACGATCAACCATTGGAGGGAAATCCTTCTGACAAGTCCCCTAAACATCCAGATACAAACTCTCAATTTGGGCTATCACACCACCTCCCCCACGATGATCAGGTCTAGCTCGGCTCGCCTGGACATCCCATTCACATATGCATAAAAACTCTCCACCCTCTAGTGACATGAAACTTACCCTGCAACAATATAAATCCACAGAGTCTCAGAAGGTAACCAACCGGTCCATCCTGAGAATGAAATCATAGCTCGACATCTCTAGGACATAGAGGTCCCATAGAAAGTGACACCCACCAGCCTCTAGGTGGAACTCCCTCCACTGATGCACACTAGCCGTTATAGTCCCCAACGAAGTGTCTAGTGTCATAACATCAGAATAAGAAGATACACACGGCCTAAAGATATCCACAACGGGCACAGATATAAAACTATGGGTAGTACTCATATAGAGAAGTACAAGAGACAAAACAAAAGCAACTAGAATAGTACCTTTGACAGTGGAAGGTCTGGGATCCTGCTCTGGTTGGGTCTGTTGCACTGTATATGCCTACCTAGTGTCACGGCCCTGTGACACAACTTGGATACCCTGAGCTGACCCGCCATGCTGTCTCTATGATCTTGGTGTTGGGATACCACGACTAAGACCACCACCTCTTCTTGTATATCCTGACGTATCCCAATTCCCTGACTAGTAAGAAGCTGTTGGCCCTACTCCTATATGAGGAGTCTACACAGAACCCCTCTCACTAGCCACCGGTAGGATCTCCTTACAGAAACAATGCAGATGACCCATCTTGTCACAAGCTAGGGACTCCACTAGGTCATGTGGACACTACAGTCTCTTATTCCCCTCTCTAACACACTGGTAGCAGATTGCCGAACTGCCTGTAGGAAACCAATTGCTAGTACTACCATCGTGAGAGAAATTAGTCATCCTATTCTTCTTACCGGTAGAAATGTTACCAGAAACTGGTGTTGAACTACCCTAGCATGCACCACTAGCTTCCCACAAGTTCCTCTCAGTAATCAGTGCCTTGTTCACTATAGAATGTACTGTAGGAAACCTGAAAACGTTCACCAGCACTTGGATGTCACACCAAAGACCATCCTCAAAGTTTCGATCCCTCAGTGTCTCATCTCCCAGCAGAATAGGTGAAAAATGCTGAAGCTTGGTGAAGCGAGTAGAATAGTCCATCACTGACATAGTGCCTTACTGCAGATTCATGAATTCACGAGCTTGATCTGCCCATAGTGTCTCAAGAAAGAAGAAGTTGTAGAAGAATGCCTAAAAATCTTCCCTCGCCATGTCTCTGTGATTCTCTGACTGGGTGTTAACATCCCACCACCTCTTGGCAGAATCACACAGCATGTAAGTAGCGACATTGACCCTCCACCCTGGAGGAGTCTCTAGATGCTTGAAAATAGTTTGCATAGAATCCAGCCAAGACTTTGTAGCCTATGGTCTGCCATCCCTTGAAAATGTAGGAAGATGTTGCTGCTGGAAGATACACATCATCTCTACATAGATGTGGCGGCCTGCGGTGATCCCTGGAAGGTTTGCATAAACCGCATGAAGACTTCACGGAACTGCGCCTGCATACTTGTGTCCAGTATAACGGCTGGCGTCGCATCGGGCTCTACTGGAGGATCCATTGGTAGCCCATGGCCCAATATCTATGGAGTATAATAGTTGACGCTCTCCTAGCAAAAAACTCGAGGTCATCTCGATGGCATGACTCTACAAGGTCAAACACACGCCTTATATCAAGTTTATCAAAGACTGCAAACTAGGAGACCAAGAAGGGAACATGAGAAAGAAAGAATTCAATATTTATAAAACATGACTACACGAAATTTATAAATATGACACGGTGTGTTCTTACAAGTCATCCACATGTGCGTGTACTCCAGCTAAGATGGGTCGTGTAACACCCCAAACATAGGGCATGTTTTCCACACACACGGCATGTACTTGAATAGTTCTTCCCTGCCCAAGTCCTTCCACACGGCTTAGCCTCACGGCTCTCCTTTCAACAAACTACATGGAATTTCTAAAATAGACACGGTCTGTATGGCTTAATTTCCAACTGGTTGTGTTGTTAGTGACATGGATGACCACTCAACTGACTCTACACAGCGTGTTACACCCGAACATGGCGTGTAAACCACCACTTCGTCTTCCCAACCACATGGCTAGGTCCACACAGTCTTTCCGAGGTCAAGACTACACGGTGTGTCCCACGGAAACACGGCGTGAACTAGGTAGGGTAACACCGACCCTTGTTGTTAGTGACACGGCTGGGTACCTGGGTCAGACTACACAATTTGATCAAGGTGGAAACGGCATGTATGTCTTAAGGTTTTACCATCCATGTTATTAGTTACACAGGTGGTATCTGGGTCAATAATAAACTACATGTACAACCGGTACACGACGTGTTTTCCCTAACCATTCCCTACCATATGTCCCCGTCCACACAGCCTATGACATGGGAAGAGACTACACGACGTGTACTTATTGTAAATGGTGTGTACTTTAATTTCTTTTCTTTATTCATGAACAGATGATTAAACGGCGTGTAATCAAAACTACATGGCGTGTAGTCTGTATTTTTCTAGACAGTAAGCCTCAAAAACTACTTCAGAGCCCAAAAAACACTGAAACGAACACCTAAGTGCCAAATTCTGATCTGTGAGGGCCCATACTACCTGCAAATCAAAGCTTGGCATTTTAGACGTGTTATAAACAAGGTAAATAGTCAATGATCCACCAAATTCCAGTAAATGAGGGCCCATACTCCTCAAGAACCAAAGTTTGGCATTCATTATATCAGCAACCTCACACAATAGTACCCTATCAAATAGTAGGTATTTATCAAAGAAGCTATTACAATAGCATGATTTTCTATCTCAACAACTATCACAACAACATTCAATTTCTAATGAACCTATATGGCAAGGAAACTATGCATGGAATGTGATTCTAACTTGTGCCTAAATGATGCATGATATGGCATACCCTCATCTCATCGGGTTGCAACTAAATAGAACCCAGTAAAAAAATATAACAACACACCACAAGTGTGTCACCCGACGGTGAAAAACAAATCAACTGTAAATTGTAAAATCAGTAAAATTGCAACATGAGGTAAATTGGATTTTCCCTATACATGGGATAGCTACTCCCAGTAATAGCTTATTACCAATTACCATTTCCATCCTATCCCTGACTAAGGATCAAACTATAATTCAATAAAAAGAACCCCTATGATACCACTTTGTAACGTCCCGGATCTGGGTGCTACTCAACGGGTGCCCCAAACCCGGTTGTTCACATAACCTCAAGTGCATTTCCCCAAATTCCAGAGGCTACCAACTAGAAACAAGGGCCCCAGTTTAATAATGAGAAAACTATTCCCTCATTTGTCAAAGTGTAGCACAGCGGAATAAGATATAAAAATATACAACAACAGAAGCAGTAAACAACATGCAATTGAAATAAAAGATAACCACCAGTCATATATATAAAGATTCAGCATGTCACTAATTCAATGAAAATAGCTTGAATAGGATATATTGTAATACAATACAAAAAAACTCAAAGTTCGAGGTATATCCAATTACAAAAAATCATAGTAAATAGAACGTAGCAGCATCACAAGTCGATGCTCGGTCTCATGCTCTCCCACTTCTCTACTAAAATCAGGTACATGTATAAGGGCTCTTGCCCTTATCCACACCTACAGAAAAGTAATTTGTTTGGGCCGATGACATGACCCAAACAGGGTGTGAGAAATAAATCCCAGTAGGCAACCACCAAAGGCATGTTCCCAACTATCGGTGAGAATGTGTAACAATAGTGTGAAAAAGTAAATGCAGTAAACAAGTAAGTACTCAAAAGTAACTACTACCACCAGTTTCATTGCCATTTAAATTATTACATATAAATTGAATATAATTTAATTATATTTAAAATTCTCCATGCCTTCTGGATAAATAGATACTTCTCCTCAGGCTATTCAGAACCTTGCCCTCAGGCCTTTCCCTCGAGCGAAAAAGAATCTTTCCCTCAGGCCTTTCCATCAGGTGAAATAGTACCTTGCCCTTAGGCGGAATAGAATCTTACCCTCAGGCCTTTCCCATAGGCAAAATAATACCTTTCCCTAAGGACTTTCCCTCAAGTGTAACGGAATCTTTCCCTCTGGACTTACCTTGAGGATAAAAAGAATCTTTCCCTTAGGCCTTGCCCTCAGGCCTTGTCCTTAGGCGGAACAGAATCTTATAACCAGGCTGAGCCCCAACACATATCAATCAAAAATATAAATTTTCTCTCAATAAAAATAAATGCACAACATAATCATGGCATACCCTTGGGTATCCTGGCCAAACGGCTAAACAGAGGAATGCACCCCTGGGGTGGTCCTGGATCCAAGCAGGGATCCCAAAAAATAGTTATACATGTTCATTAAACTACCTATGAAATTATAGGTATTTAAGTACATAAGGATTCAGCCATACAACACCCCCAACATGGGAGCATATCATAGTGGTACACAAAACACACAGTAGTTGGAATTTAAACACCAGACCACCTACCTCGATCGTCTCTGATCGGTATAGGCGAACGACGCCTCCCAAAACGTCCAAGAATGATGTTGATATAGGATAAATGAATTCTCATTAAAATATATATAACGTCATTTAGAGAAATAATTGGTTAGAAAAGCACAATGAGAAGGGTGGGTTTACCCATACGGTCCCAACGTGATCGACAGAAGCAGAAACAGATTCCCGATATGAGATCGGTTGATCCTCCAAGGTTCAGCCATCCTCCCAAGCTCCTCCGGAGTTCTAAGCTTCTTCTATGAAAAGAGGAGGCTACTGCCTGTTTTAAGTGAAAAAAGAAAACTACACGGCATGTACTCCCAAGTACACTGCGTGCACTTTTCTTTTTTTTAAATTGTTCATCTGGCAGCTTCTTTCCACCGCGACACTATTCATCTGTCGACATGAGTACACGACGTGTATTCCTTATTACACGGAGTGTACTGTCGTTCCACTAGCGTCTGTCTCCACCGCCTTACTGTTCACCTGCCGACTGAATACATGGCATGTAAATAACCTATACACGGCGTGTAGTCAGTTTTTACACCCTTTATTACTGACAGGCCTAGATGCCCTGCATACTCATCCCACACGGCCAAAGTACACTGCGTGTAAAAATTACATGGCGTATAGTCATATTTTTTTTGTATTTTTTCCCATTTTCCTTATTTTTCTCAAAAACACCTAAGTAAAATGAAAACAAGAAACCCATAACTCAAATATAAAAACCGGGTTCTTACACTTCAAGACTTATAAAACATTTTAACTTTTTAAATTGTTTTCCTTGAGAGTGTGACTCACCTATACATAATAAACCTTATTATTTTAATATGTTAGGACATTTTACATAAAATATATTTTTTCACTCCCCTTTGGAAAAAACCATTGGAAAAACTATAGGCTGGTTTGTGGTTTTGATTAGTTTAATGTGAGGTGTCCAAAACCAAAATAATAACGAATTCATTCTCCTTTCCAATATAAACCCACCAAAGATCACATTTCCTCTTCTCCAAAAGCCTTTCGTGTTCATATAAACTATTCCATCAACTCAATATTATCCTCACAAGGCGCCTCAATCTCCCATGAAGACTCTCTCAAGCTTCGCCTAAGCCTTTGGGATCACACTTCCAAGTAAGGGATTGTCACTTCCCTCATTTATCTCTAAGTTTCCTTATATTGTTATTCCCACTTATTTTAAATTATAAATGTTGTGGTATGATTTCAAAACTCCCTCATAATACCCTCTTCATGTTTTAATAATGAGAGATATCTTTTTCTCTCTCACTAATTCCTTCCATGTATACCTGTTACCATGCTGAAATTCCATAAGGAATTTCCCTCACCTCATTAACATTCAAGTACTTCATTTGTATCATGAATATAAATTCCATTACAATTGTTGGGACATATATCCATATGACCCCCTTACTGTACATTTCATTCAAATATGATGAGACCCCCCTTTATCTCTCATCAGTCATTTTTATGAGCCCTTATGTCACTCCATTACGCTGCCAAAATTGCACCACGATTTTCCAAGCCTAATTCATTTTCTAGTGAATACCCCGACCACTTCTCTATCTTCGATATTATCCTTTATGAAATTTACTTATTGTTTCAAGAGTTTAATTTATGAATTCTACACTCCTTTATCGTGGCATAAATGACGATGTTTAATGAATCCATGTTTTATGATCCATGTGGCACACTTAGGCATGAAATGAAATGTTCAAGAAGGGTGCGCCCTAATAGCACTCCAATGATTTGGGTAAATTATCGTATCATGATACTTCATGTGAAATGAGTTTTTACTCGTGATAATTCAATTTAAATGGGGGTTTACTCATGATACATGAGAAATGAGGGTTTACACATGCCCCATGTGCAATGAGCCATGGATCATGCTAATTCCTTGTTAATTTTTGATGACACATTTCCATGTTATGGTTATCATGATTTATCATGCCTTTATGTTAATATTTCTCTTTTTCTCCATTTATATTCCTATTGACTAACATTTATTATATTCCTCATGTTATTCCATGTTTATTCCCTTGTTGGGCTTTATATCTCACCCTTTTCTTATGAATGTCCTTAGGTAATCCCATTAAATGCTAAGTATGAGGGAATGTAGTGGTCATGTAAAATAGGTTTTCAATAAATATGTTTTGTGTTTTATGATCTAAATTGTTATATAATTTTCCTAATCACCAAATTCACTAGACCTCTCGATCTTCTATGTTTTATCAAGTTAATTTTATGTAATAAATCAGGTTTAAGTGTGTATTAAAGAGCAAGGTAGTTATAATTGGTAACAAGGCATAGGTTTAGATAAATTTGGGATTATAATTATAAAACCCTAATGAAGCCTTAGAGATAAGACTAAGTATAATAAAAACATACCTTATTTTTTCTGGGTATTGATTAAGTGGATTATCAAAAAAATTACATCTATATCATGATACGAGCAGGTAGAGGTGGCTCTAGCATAGAAGTACCTGGGGATAAAAAACACTGATAGGAAGTTTTGGGCATTAACCACGGTATCCAGATACATGAAAATGGGCCTCGCTACACTCATTTTTATGACACTCCTAGGGTATATGCATTGATAAATTCACAAGCTTAATATGAACCATTATTAAGAGAATTAAAAAAATACCATAAGAATATATGTTTTAAAGTAGATCATGGATTACATAGATTGAAGCATATACATTCAGAAGTTAACGAAATAAAATCTATTTTAATTCGTCAATTTTATCTTTCGATTACCTTTACCTATTACACCTAACAATATCTTTATTTCATCCAATGGCCGGTAATAGGAGGACTCAAGCTAACAACTGATGTGAAGATCAATGTTATGATTTGTGCTAATAAGATACTCAATCCGATGGGTGCGGGAATCATGAACTTTGTCATGATTATCACTCAATTAACTCAATATTTGAATATAATCATGGGTCAAGAGGAACGTTCAACCCCCCCACCCCCCTAATAAAGAACAAGTCACTATCGATAGCTTCATGAGACAAAGGCCTCCTACTTTTAATGGATCATCTAATCCCTCAATCATCGAACAATGGATCAAATCCTTTGAAAAGATCTCCCCCATCCTTCAATTTTCGGAACAATAGAGGGTTATCTTGGCTGATTACCGTATGGAGGGTGAATATGATCAATGGTGGACATTGATCAAAAATATGAAGCCTAATGAGGAGATCAAGGCATTAGAACGGAAGGTTTTCTTGAAGATTTATTTGATAAATATTTTCGTCGCACCTGCTGGCATAAGATGGAAAGGGACTTCCTTTACCTAAAGAAAAAAAGATGAAGAATCCATCGAAGCATATGAGGAAAACTACACATGTCTTGCACGATATGCCTATGGATTTTTCATTATCCCTGAATTCATGGTTGACCACTTATTTGGTGGGCTAAAACCTAGCCTGTGGAAGGGCCTGGAGATTTGTGACTTTGACAACTATGAGGAAATTGTCTAATGTGACCTCAAGGTTGAAATGGAGATCAGGGAATCTCGGGGGTATCATGGGGATAAGAAGCATAAGGGGGATCACAATTTTGGGAGTCTGATGGACAAATCCAATGCTTCTAAGAAGATCCAACACCCCACACTCCAAAGGTGAGGAAAAAAGAACCCCAGAAATTTCTTGAAGGGGATGAGGAAATGCTTTAGGTGTGAAAGAGGACACCTAGATGTTAACTGTTGACAAAAAAACCACAGCTGTGATAGAGGATATGAATGCACCATTTGAATCTCAGCGCATTGTGCATTTATTCAAATACAAATAACCATGGAATCTTTCAAATCAGTGCCATAAGAAAAGGGTTTTCATTTGAAACCAACAACCTCTAAGGCCGCAAGGGTGATCTTTTATCATCCCTACTGCCGAAGTGAACTCCAACAAAAAAGTGGTGACAGGTACTCTATTTATTCATTCAATAATAGTGAATGCATGTTTTTATTCTGGTTCTATACATTCTTTTATATACTGGAAGTTTAGTACAATAATCCCAACACCACCACAAATCATGGAAGTAAAGATGTCATTGAGTACGAAAAATGGGGCAATCATTTCATCCCATGAATACAATTCCTCCATGGTCATAATCGTTGGATTGAACTTCTTGGAAAAAATAATCATACTCCCTCTGGTGGAATTTCATGCAATTCATAGCATGGATTTCCTTTCCCTATATAGAGCCAACATTAATTGTCGTGAGAGGGAAATCACACTCCATTTGGAGAATCAACCCCCAATTATGTACAAGTGCAAGGAGGAAGATGAATCTTATTTAGCTCTATCGTCTTAAGAATGGATATTACTTCCCTATGAAAGTCTGTATCTTGCTTAGATGATTGAGTCTAAGGAGGAAACCATCCTTGAAGATATGAATATTGTGAGGGAATTCGCTGAAGTGTTGCCCAAAGAATAATCTGGTCTTTCTCCTAGAAGAGATATTGAATTTTAAATTTATCTTATACATGGGGCATTGCCAATATCCTATACTCTCTATAGAATGGTTGTTGTTGAGATTGAGGAGCTGAAGAAACAACTACAAGAGAATTTGGATAATGGTTTTTTATTCCCAAGTTCTTCACATGGGGCGCACCAGTCCTCTTCGTCGTGAAGAAGGATGGGTCAATGCGCCTTTTCATCGATTATCATTAGCATAACAAAATAACAATAAAGAAAAAGTATCCTCTCTTATGAATTGATGACTTTTTTTATGATCTTCATGAAGCACAATACATATCTATGGTAGATTTATGGTCAGTATATTATCAAGGAAGGGTAAAGAAAAAACGATACCCCCAAGACTGCTTTTTGTACAGGATACGGGCACTATGAATTCATAGTAATGCCTTTTGGACTCACTAATTCTTGAAAAATTATCATGTACTTGATGAATTGATTCTTTAGAGATTACCTTGACAAATATTTGGTAGTCTTTATAAATGATATTATAATATACGCCAAAAAAAATTCAATCATGAGGAGAATCCAAGAACTGTACTTGAGACCTTGGGAAAGGATAAGCTCTATGAAAAATACAGCAGGTGTGAGTTCTGTTTGAAGGAGGTCTCATTTTTGGGACATATCATCACATGCAATGGGATATCTGTGTATCCCTCCAAGACGGCTTCAATATAGGGATGACTGAGGCCAATATCAGTAATAGATATCCGTATCATTTTGGGGTTAGCTGGATATTATTGACGATTTGTGAGAAATATATCATGATTGTCCAACACTATTACCAAGTTAACTCAGAAGGAAGTAAAGTTTGAATGGAGTAGTTAATGCAAAGAAATCTTCTAGGAGTCAAAAAGGAGGCTTATCACTGCTTATGTGCTCACTTTACCCACAAGTGGAGAACTTTTTGTGGTATTCAGGGATTCTTTGAGAAGGGAATGGGCTATGTGTTGATGAAAAATGACAAAGTCATTGCCTATGCTTCAAGTCAATTTAAATTTCATGAGCAGAATTATCCAACACATGACTTGGAGTTAGTTGCGGTAATCTTCGCTATAAAAATTTTGCAGAATTATCTCATTGGGGAGAAATGTGTAATATATAAGGACCACAAAAGCTTCATGTATATATTCACATAGAAAGAGTTGAACATGTTCCAACGAAGATGGGTAGATCTGATCAAAGGATGTGACTGCTCAATCCATTACCACCCTGGGAAAGATAACAAGGTGGCAAATTCTCTAAGTAGAAAGGACCCATTGATTCGATCATTATTGATAATTGATAAGGATCCAATCTTCTTAGATTTGATAAAGATATGCATGGGAATCATAAAGAAGGAACATCATAAATCCTTTCACTAATGATTCCTCAACCATAACATTGGGAAAGGTTTAAGGATGCTCAAAAGGATAATGTAGGAATTCATAAGAAAGTGGAAGTTATTATAAAAGGGAAATCCTCAGATTTCAATGTTAATGAAGATGTAATTATGAGATTTGGGGAATGACTATGTGTTCCATCAAGTCTGGAGATGAAGAATGGACTTTTAGAGGATGCACATAGTTTAAATTTCCCTATTCACCTAGAAAACAAAAATATGTATTGAGATCTCTGAGAGCATTATTGGTGGGATTATATGAAGAAGGATATCACTGAGTATAAATCAATGTTCCTGGTGTGTAAGCAAGGGATGGAATGGAGGCAGAAGTCTAATGGGATGATGTTACCATTGCCCATACCAGCATGAAAATGGGAGAACATCACCATGTACTTTGTCACCAGACATCCGAAGACATCCAAAGGAAACAATGAAATCTAGGTTGTTGTGGACCGTCTTACAAAGTCTGTACACATCATTTCAATTTGATAGGATTTCTCACTGGATCAACTCGCACTAATATATATCATAGAAGTCGTAAGACTTCATGGAGTACCACTAACTATTGTATCCAATCGAGATCCAAGATTCACCTCTAAGTATTGGAAGAGTCTTAAACATGATCTGGATAATAAATTGAACTTCAATATGTCCTATCATCCTCAAACTAATGGCCAATATGAGCGAATTA
The DNA here is from genome assembly GCA_963277665.1 of Viscum album. Lineage (NCBI taxonomy): Eukaryota > Viridiplantae > Streptophyta > Magnoliopsida > Santalales > Viscaceae > Viscum > Viscum album. The sequence goes on along the minus strand of OY728156.1, from coordinate 1,515,070,440 downwards.
TTCAGAAATTGGAAGATATGTAAAGATCGTGTTCAATGGACTTTAAAGGAAGATGGGATCAACATCTTCCTCGAGTTGAATTCTCTTATAATAACAGTTTCATCTAGATCATATGAATGGCACCATATGAAGCCCTGTATGGGAAGAGGGGCAGAAGACCAGCATGTTGGGATGAAGTTTGAGAGCATATGCTTCTAGGACAAGAAATGGTCATAGAAATGGTGGATAAGGTAAAAACCATTTAGTAGAATATCAAGGTAGCCCAAAGTCGACAGAAGAGTTATTTAGATAACCGTAGATGAGTCCTTAAGTTTAAAGTTGGATACCTGGTATTTCTATGCATATCTCCATGTAATAATTTCAGGAGGATTAGAAAAAAAGGGGAAGTTAAGTCCTAGGTACATCGGCCCCTTTGAGATTATTGATCATGTCGGGGTTGTGGCATATCGACTAGTAATTACAACTACCATGGCCAAAGTACATGATGTATTTCATGTATCCCTCTTAAAGAAGTACATACCAGACCCTTCACATGTACTCTCTTTAGAGGTAGTACTACTAGAGGATGATATTTCTTATGAGGAGAAACCAGTGAAGATCTTAGATCATAGAGAAACATTTATCCAAAAAAAGACAATTCCCCATGTCAAGATGTTGTGAAAAAACCATGATTTTGAAGAAGATACATGGGAATTGGAAGAAGTGATGAAGCAGAATTATCCACATCAATTTTAGTGTGTGAAAAAGAAATTTTGAGGATGAAATTTCCTTAGGGGGGGGGGAGATTATAACGACCCAAAAATTCATTAATGCAAATTTCCCTTGGTCTATTTAAATGTCTTCTTATGGTTATGTAAAATATATGCACTTATTTGGTTATATGTTTTTGGATTTTAAAATACCATTAAGAATTGTGACTGTTTCTAATATAGTCATTGAATAGTGATAACATGATTATTATAAATATAGGTCTTTAACAAATCCAATTTACTAATACAAAGGATGTGATGGCCTCATCTAGTAGACTTTCCCCATATAAAACAAATTTATAAGAGCTTGGAATGGAGGTGGCATCATTGGGATTCACTCTTGACCAAGCCCGAGCAAAGCTTGAATATGTTAAGTTTGAGCGGAACCTCCTACAAGATATGTGGAACTTGATAGAGATTACCACTAGAGCAATGTTATATGAGCCTCCCCAAGAGTCTTTCACAATCATGAACCTTACCCAAAGGTATTATGCAGTTGTTTTAAGGGGTTATGTAACAAGATCCTATTACTTTGATTAGGTACATTATTCTGGTATAGATAATTTACATTCTTTTTATTATTGTTACTTTGGAAATAGTTTTTAAAGAACAAATTGTATTTTTATTTAATATTCAAACTAAGAAATCTATTTTCATAAATTAATGGATTTTTGAATAAAAAAATATTTTTTAAATATTATTATTATTATATAATTATTTCTTTTTAAAAATAAATTATTTTGTATAAATTTATGAATGCAATTGTAATTTTTATTAAGGTTTGAAAGTTGTTTTTGTCAAAACCCATGAGTTTTCGATAAATATCGATATTTATTTTAAAATTAAAAATTCACATATTTAGAAAATTATTTAGGTAAAATTATTATTATTTTTTGAATCAGGATGTTGAAATTATCTAATGGGGAATTTTTAATAATTTTTTGAGATAATCAATTTTTTCTGTAAAAATTAAATACCATTTAAATATATAATATGTTATATGACATCATAATAACCCAATAGTGACGTAATAAAATACTATAAACATTATGTTCGTCCAGTATATGTTATACCATTAAAATAATGTGATTTTAGATTTATTTGATTTATTTTACAAAGCTTTAGTAGACCCTTCAAGACTTATAAAAAATTTTAGCTTTTTAAATTCTTTTCCTTGAGTGTGTGACTCACCTATACATATGAAACCATGTTATTTTAATAATTTAGGCCATTTAACTTTTAAAATATTGTTTTTCAATCCCCTTTGGAAGAAATCATGGGCAAAAAAAATCGTCTGGTTTGTGGTTTTGATTAGTTTAATGTGAGGTGTTCCAAACCTAAATAATAAAGAATTCATTCTCCTTTCCTCTGTAAACCCACCCAAGATCGAATTTACTCTTCAATAAATGCCTTTGGAGTTAGTCCAAACTCTTTCCTCATCTCTCTAGAATCTTCTCAAGGCACCCCAAGCTCCTAAGAATCCTCTCTCAAGCTTCTCCCAAGCCATTGGGATCACACTTCCAAGTAAGGGATTCTCAGTTTCCTCTTTTATCTCCAAGTTTATTTATATTGTTATTCCCTATTATTTACAATTATAAATGTTTGGGTATGATTTCAAACCGCCCTCATACTCCCCTATTCATGTTTGGATAATGACTGATCTCTTTTCTCCCTTATTAATTCCTTCTATGTATACATGTTACCATGCTAAAATTCCATAAGGAATTTCTCTCTCCTCATTTACATTCAAGTACTTCATTAGTATCATGAATCTAAATTCCATTACAATTGTTGAGACATGTATCTATATGATCCTCTTACTATCCATTTCATGTAAATATGATGATACACCCATTTATCTCTCATCAACCATTTTTATGAGTTCTTATGTCACGTCACTACACTGCCAAAATTGCACAGTGATTTTCCAAGCCAAAGTCTTTGGTTAGTGAATACCATTCTCACTTCTCTATCAAGGGTATTCACCTTTATGAACATTTACTTATTGTTTAAATAGTTTAATGTATTAATTCCAAACTCCTTTATCATGTAATAAATGATAATTTTTAATGAATCCATGTTTTATGATCCATGTGGAACACTTATACATGAAATGAAACGTTTAAGAAGGGTGTTCCCTAATAGAAATCCAATGCATTGGGTAAAGTATAGTATCATGATACGTCATGTGAAATGAGTGTTGACTAATTCTAATATAACTACAATAAGGGGTTACCTGTGATTCATTAGAAATGAGGGTTTACTCATGCTCCATGTGCAATGAACCTTGGCTCATGGTAATTCCATGTTAAGTGTTGTTGCCACATTTCTATGTTATGATTATCATGAATTATCATGACCTTATGTTCATATTTCATTTATGCCTCATTTATAATCCTATTAACTCACATATATTGTATTACTCATGTTATTCCATGTTTATTCCTTTACTGGTCTTTATAGCTCACCCATTTCTTATGCATGTCCTCAGGTTATCCCATGAAATTCAATGTATGAGGTAATATAGTGGTTATGAAAAGGAAGATTTAAATAAAGGTTTTGTTTGTTTTATCTTCTAAGTTGTTATGTAATGTTAATAATCCCCAAGTACACTATTCCTCTTGATCTTCTATGTTTTATGAAGTGAATTTTATGTAATTTATCCAATTTAAGTGAGTAATAAAGATCATGGTTGTTATATGATTGAGATAATTGGGTGAAATTTTAATGAAATAAAAATTTAATGATGTATGGTATTTATTGAAGTGGGTTATATGGCCAAGATAGATGTTAGTGACTTAGACAATTGTTTTCTATAGAAAATTATACCTCAATAGACTTAGAAAAGTTTTTAATGACTAGTTATCAAGTGGTAAATTCAATCATTGAAATTATTGAGAAAATATAGCCACCAATTGAAGAAGTTTTATGCTTAAAATAGAATATCTAAATGTTTTCTAGCATGTGGTATCAAAAGAAATTGGAAATTATTTTCAATCAGTTGATAAAGCCTATAGGATCTTAGAGAATAAGAGATACAATAAAATTACTAGTAAATAGAGAAAAACGTTTATCTAACTAGTGGTATCATTAAAAATGTTGAAATTAGAGTTCAAAATGATTTAAAAGTGTAAAATGGATCCAATGTTTCAAGAGATAAATTTTATTTGTAAGTGGTATAAAGACTCAAAAAAAAATTAAGATCACATTTTCATGGTTGGTAGACCATAGAAATTTCAGATTAAAAAAACTATATTAAAAGGGGGTTTAAAAGGATTTTTATATGAAATGGGGAATATAAACTATCCAAAACCATATTTCAAAAGGTGGTGATTGAGTTTGAATGTATTGGATCCTTGTAATCTATGACAGAAGGGGAGAATAATCTCTCTAAATACGGTGCTTCATATTTCCACAACAAGGTATGTGGTTCCAAGAGGTGTTTAAAGTTTTCTTTCCTATAATTATATGTAATTTTTTTAGAATATCAATGTTGTAGAGCTGATAATACACCCCCGTAGAGTTTAGAGATTAAGGGTGAAAACACTTGAAATATAATATCCTCAAACATACACTCCCAAATCCAATACTAAAATACATAAAATTTATATTTCTATCTTTTATATCGATAAATGTGACCCAATATTTTTCGAACAACCCTTAAAAATAAAAAGGATATGTGTGCCACATATATTACCAAGGACATTTTATGTTTAGAGTTTTATAGAATTAGGAAAAACTATTACATAAAAAATACCAATGTATTTAAATGATCATTTCCCAACTTAAACCAAATTTTCTTATTTCACATTAAGTCACCATAATCATCAATATGAAACCCTTTTGGAATTTTTTTAATATCATTATTGATAAACTGGGGAAGGGGAACATAATAATGGTTATCTCAAATGCTTAGTAAGTGTAAACAAAATCATTAACAATTGAATTTAATCAGTGGGTATAAGAATATCCTAAGAGTTTGATGAAATAATCAATTTGTATATGTATGACATCATAATATTCATACCCATCAATACCATGATCATCAAACAAGAAAACATATCTTAAGGATTTAACAAAGGAAAGAGTAATCATAATAAAAAATCATGAGCTATTTGATATAAATCTTGATCAAATGAAACATTTATAACCCCTAGAAATAATAATGAAAACATATTGGTATGTTGGGAAATTGTCTTCATATCACTATTAAAAAATGAATAATCAATATGTTTTAATTCCATATCTGGAGTTAACAATGAATTAGAGGGTTATTATATATCTACCCATTCATGTTTTATCATGAAACCACTCATGCTTGGTCTATCACAGAACAACTAATCCTGGTTAATAACATAACCACCCATCCTTGGTTTATAAATGAACCAACCATCATAATAAAAATTTTCCAAGAACCGTATCATGAATAAATTATATAGATATTTAATTTCATCAAAAAACTCAATAAACAACCATCATTCCTTTTATAACATTATTTTCTTATGTAAAATAAATGGATTCTATAACAATCTATTTAAAGAATGATTAACCCATAGAAAATAAAGATGTTTCATATCAATCTCATAATCCATCCAAAGAAATAATAATGATGGAATCAATACCAAATAACCCCATTGGAGTGTAATCAACATCAATAGTTTTAGGTTTTAATGAAAGGAAATTCTATTAAAATGTAATTAAAAACAATCTTGAGGAAAATAACATTTTCATTTTGAAAAATAAATTTTATAAAAAATTCAAAAATAATTGTTAAAGTACATTTATTTTAAAATAACTTTCAATAATTTTCGTGGAATATTCAAGGAAAATAATTTTCATCATGATGGTATAAACTGCTCGTGTTGTAAATTTTAAAAATAAACATTCTTTTCAAACATTTTGTAAAAGGGAGTAAAAAGTAACCCATTTCCAAAACAATAAGAAATGTATATTTTAATCCATTGAAAAGAATGTCAAATACCTTAAAATATATATTCTGGAGATGTTTTATTTTTAGAGAATAATAAATTTTGAAATGTTTATAAAAAATAAAAATGGATTAGAAAGATATTTGATCAAAAAGAAAATACATGATCAGTATCACATTCTTTAGGATTATTTAATAAATAAATGTGGAAATGGAATCTTTAATTTCAACAATGCTCCTAAATAGTGTATAATAATGAGATATATTTTCAATAAAATAATTTCATATGATTTCTTCTAAAGATACGTTGAACATAAAAAATCTCGAAAGGAATGAGATTGTAACATAATGCACTTTCAACTTTTGTACTCTTCAATCCTAAGACCCATGAAATAATAACATCAAATGATACATTTAAGACAATGAACATAATTTCTTTCATGATATAACATATCAAAGGGGTATTAGGTAAACATCATAAAAGAATACAATTGTATAACATAACATATGTCCCAAAGAAGATAATTTGAGTTAATAAATTCTAAAAATGACCATAACATTGAAGTGAGAACTAATAAATGAATAGATTATGAGTAACAAATGTAAATGAAAATAAAAATATTTTTAAATTATAAATAATATAATAAAAATTTATTACCCACATATTCTTATAATATTAAAGACAATGAATAAGTAATATAAGCCAATGAAAATAAATTGTGTAATTAAATACCTTACAACTAGGTAAATTTCATGTCAAATCCCCTAGGATAAAATAGTTCCAATTAAAACATAAAATAATATGATTTATAATTAATTCATGATATTAAATGTTAATTGGGAAGTATATTCCCCATGTAAAAATAATTAGGGGCATAAAATTTAAATATTCATCACTGAAGGAAAATTGAGATGAAGTCTTGTACTTGTTTGATAATCTCTTGATCAAAACCACATAAAAGAGATAATCTCTTACGGATTCATATATCCCAATAACTTTTGGGAAAATTAAAATAAAATATATTCATGGTAATTATATAAACCACATAATAAAAATAAGTTTTGAATATGGAATATGCTTGAAATGGTAAAAGTGATATGTGAAACCCTTATCTCGAGTCCAAACAGTCATTTTATATCCTTTAACTCCTATATATTAAAATTATATCAATTATTTTACTTATTAAAAAACATTCACGGTTTTAATACCTTATACCAAAATCATTTTTTAATTTTAATTAAATATTTAAATAATTAATCAGTTATGTCCACATTGGGTGTTTTGAAAATGTTTGGTTCATTGTTGGATAGTTATGAAAAATGAACTATAGAACAATAATGGAGATATTAGGTCGTACATACGCATGAATAACATTTAAATTTTTCAATGATCCTAATTGAAAGGAATTTTATAATATATTATATTTATAGAATGAAAATAATATAATAAATACTATATTATTTATTTAAATATAATTATATATATAATCCATGTGATTTAGTGATGAAACAAGTCTCACATCACTTTGTAGAGGTTATAATCCACATGTACGTGCGAACGACATTATCATTTTTATGTGTACGAAATAAAATAATATATTATATTTTATGAAATGATAAATATAAAACTAATATCATACATATGACATTTATATCACATATATTCATTAAATTTATCATTATTAACTTCCATGTAAAGATTTAGTGAAAAATGAGTCGCATCGCTTCATGGGGAATTAGTCTATCGTACACAGGAGAGACGTTATGGTATCCCCCACGAGAAAAAAAGTAAGATGTTATATGTGATATCATAACTCCATAAGTATAAATTTGTTAAAAATATCATATATATATATATATTAAATCCATCATTATTACAATTTGTGAGAGGCGATGATGCAAAATGAATGACATCATTTCATAAGGTGGTAGTCTTCTGTACACACAAATAATGATTTCATATCCCATTTGATAGAATATGAAATAGATTTAAATTATTACATTAATTTAATAAATTCTCATTATATGGTAGATACTGGTGTTATTATTTAATCACAATTTAATAATATTTTAAGAATGTGGATGACAAAAATAAAATAAAAACACATGGCTAAGAACAACACCTCTTCTTCGAACCACCTCCTTTGGTAATCACTATAATCCTTCTTAGGTTGGATTTATGATCAAAATTTTATCAATAGGTTATTTTTAGAGAATTTATTAATGTATTGTTTTCAATTGTTTCCACTAAAAATCGATTTTAAGCTATAAAGAGGAGAGGAGAGGGGTGGCCTTTTATAAGTGAGGGGATTGTCACACATGTAATTTTTGAAAAAAAGGTGTACAATAATTTTTCTCAGGAAGAAATTCTCTAAAATAAAAAATTATTGATACATATATATAATAAAGTATAAATATGGACATAAAATATAATTTAGACAAGTTCTTATGTCATTTTAATACTTATATTTTTAGTTTAATCCTTGGTAATCATGTTTTCACCTTAACTACGGTAATTATTTTGTTATTGTTTTTCACTATTCATGAAGTTTGAAATTTAAGTTGAAATTAATAAATAATATAAATTATTATGATTCAGAATATAGAATACATTTTTTGAAATTCAAATTATAGAATTGTAAAATTATAAATTAAAATTAAATCTACAAATGGGATGAAAAATCATGTTTTCAAGAACAGTATTTTTAAAAAAATGATCATTTAATATTAACTCTATAACTAATAATAGTATTTTTGTGAAAATAAATTAATATTTATTGATATATAATCAATATATTTCACTTAAAATATTAATCATTGGTTATTATTTTAAATAATTAAAATGGAGACCCAGTACACACTTTAATATAGTTTTCAGAAAAAAAACCATTTTTAATCCCAAAAATAAAATTATACTAAAATCCAATATTATATTAATTTAAAAAAAATTAGTGGGTTAAATATAACTAAATAATAAGTATGTTTATTTAAATAGTATTAAAAACATATGGGGTCTTTTATATTACATAATTTATTGAAAATAAATTACTTTTTCACAAAAAATGGGTATTTTTTCACTATATTCTACAAAATCAATATTTTCTGAAAAATTCCAAAATATCATCCTAAGTTAATTTAGGTATTATGATTTCGAAAATTAAAAAATTCTTTTAAAATAAATTTTAAAAAACCTCTAAAAAGTAATTATATCATTTTCTCATAAAAATCGATAAAATATATTTTTTAAGAATATGTATTTTTGATGAATAAAATTACTTTATTAAAAATATATTTGTTTTTTAATAATAATTTATAAAAAAATTATATTGATTTTTTATTATATATATATGTGTGTGTGTTTCATTAATTATTTAATTCTATTCATACCTTCTAATTTAATGTCTAATTTGTAACGACCATATTTAAAATTATATTAGTTTGTGGTTCATTCAACTTCAGGTTTGCATATCTTCTATGATATCGAGCATAAAATAATTTTTTAAAATATTATGGTGTTAAATTCTAACAGATTTAATAAATTTCATATTCTATATTTTTTTATCTAGGTAATAAAAGTTTGAAAATTTTAAAATACTTTTTTTGGAAATCCTGATCGTAAAAATGGTTAATAAAACATCCTCTTGATAAGAGAGAAAATGATGTTTGAAGGACATATAAAATAACAAATAATAGGTTTCAAAATATTATAAAATAAGTGGTAAGGGAATATTTGAACATTGAATAAAATTTTATTTTTCAAATAATAATTTAGATTGATATAGATCATTCATCACAAGAAAATGAGTGATCATGATAAAATAAACAACCAAAAAACCATAAATCAAAGAGGTATTAAAAGTGTTATTAATATCAGTATAAATGATGGTAATAGGAAAAAAATTTGTTTTAATATATTATTCCAAGATTTTAGGGATTACTCTATAGTATTTAATAATATAATAAGGATATATACATACTTGATTTGTATAAGTTAATCCTTTGGTCAATTTCTACCATAATCCCATCTTTTTCTCCTAATGATGATTATTCAAGAAGAATTGTTTTCATGCATGAAGAACTAAAAATCAACTTTTATAGGATCACATAACCATAATAGGTATAAAAATATATTCTTCTATTATTTAAAAATTAACTAAAACAAAAATTGTTATCACATGGTAAGATAATTACCAAAAAAATTAATCCCTCATATGATAAAATAACACATTAAACTCCAAAATACAACAATAATATACAAAGATAAATATAATTCATTTATAAATAACATAAACATTAAAGAGTGTTATAAATTAAAATTTTAACTCATAACCATTAGCATTTAGGCCTAAAATATGCTGATATTCTTCTAAAATAGCATTAATCACTTAGCATGGATATCAATTTTCAACCACATGGTTACCTATATGATAAGATTTTTTTTCCCATAAACCTCAATATCCAAGATCATTTAAAAACCAAAGGTTAGCATTACCATAAAACATATTTCCACAAAATTTAAATCCATACGACACATTAAACCAATGATTTTTATGAACTATAACATAATAAAACATCTCCTAAAATACCATTAATCACTTTATGATCTCATCACTTAAAACCTAAAAAGGGGTGTATAAGACTTTTGAATTATGATAGTCCTAAGGACATATTACTATTATATTATCCATTAATATTATTATAACCTTAAATGATTCCAAATTATTCTTTAAAGTTGTCTAATACCTTCTCTAAAACCATTTATAACAACCCCAAACCCACACTCCCAGATTTAATGCTGAAAACATAAAATTTACTTTTTTGTTTTTGATACTAATAAATTTGATCCTATTTTCCCATAAAATCCATAAAAAATCAAAATTATATAATGAATCAAATACATACATAATTAAATTTCAGTTATATTGTTTTAGATAATTAAGAAAAACAATTACATAAACTATACTCATATCTTTAAATTATCATTTCTCCCACTTAACCTATTTTTCTTATTTCACATTAAGTCGTAATCATAATCCATATGAAACCATTCTATAAATAATTTGTTAAAAATCATATTTTATAATAAGGGGAAAAGGAAAAATAAAAAGGGTGACCTTAAAAACTCAATAAGAGTAAACATAAGTAATAACAATTGAATGTCATCGGTGAGTATAAGAAGTGCATTAGGAAATGAAGAAATAATCTAAGTGAATGAGTATAACATAATAATATTCATACCCATATATATGGAGATCATTAAATATGAGAACATGTCATAAAGCTTTTTCTAATTTTAGAGTCATTAAAATCATTAATCATGAGCCATCTAATATAAATATTTCTCAAATAAATCATTTATAAACAATAAAAATAATAATGAAAATGTGTTGGTATCTTGGGACATTATCATCATATAATTCATACAAAAGGAATAAAGAATATGGTCTACATACATCTCCAAATCACACAATGTGTTATAGGGATATCATAGAATCACCCATCATTGTTTTATCATAGAACCACCCATCCTAGTTATATCATGGAACCACCCATCCATAGTTATTAATTTAACCATACATCCTTTTTTATAAAGGGACCTCCCATCATCAAATTTTATTCCCGAGAACTACAATTTGAATACAGTATATATATCTTTAATTTCACTATAAAAATCATAGAAAATCATCATTCCGTTCATCACTTGAATTTCCCATAGAAAATAAATGGGTTCCATAACAATCTATTTAAAACATGATTAACCCATTGAAAAGAAATGGGTTCCATTTAACACTCATAATTTATCCAAATAAACAATTTGGATATTTTAAATACTACATATCACCATTATAGTGTAAGTATAATCAAGTATTGTGGTTATTGAAGAATTTTAATATCATTAAAAGGTAATTAAAAACAATATTGAAGAAAATTACTTTTTCATTTTGAGAAAACACTTTTAAGAGGTAAAAATTAAAAAAATAATTTGAAAATAATTTTATTTTAAGATAACCTTTGAATATTGTAAAGTAATCATAAAATAAAATAATTCCTATGATATTAGTGAAATGTGATCATGCTGTAAATGTTATAAATAAGCATTATTTCTAAAAATGTTTGTAAAATGGAGTCCAAAGTGTCCCATTTAGAAAATATTAAGAAATTTATTACTTTAACAATTTAAAAGAAGCTAAAACCCCATTTAATATATATTTATGAAATTTTTTATTTTTAAAAAAACTAATTTTTTTGAAAACATTTTAGAAAAAAAGGAGATGTAAGATAATGAAACACAATCTAAAAGAAAATACAAGATTGTTATCACTTAAAAATAATATTCATGATGTTTATTTAATAAGAATGGGAATAAACAGAATAAAAAAATTACCAAATTCATAATCGGTGATGAATAATTATATATGGTTCAATAAAATAATATAATATGATTTCCTCCAACGAAACCTTGAACATGAACAATCTCGAAAAGAATTATATTGTATCTTAAATCATTTTCCAATTTTTTAGTCTTGAGTCTTAATAACAATTAAATAATAACATAAAATGATACTTAGAATATCATGAACATAAGTAGTTTCCTGATATACCATGTAAATGGGGAAAAAGATACACCTCATTAAATAATATTGGTGTATAACATAACATATGTCCCAAAAAAGAAAAATTGGGAGATTAACCCTTGTAATGATCATAATGTTGAAGTGAGAATTAATAAATCAATAGATTATCTATATCAAATTAAAATACACATAAACTAATTAGAAAATCGTATAATACGATAAAAACTCATTACACACATATCCTTATAATATCAAATACAATTAATAATTAATATTACCTAATGGAATGAAATTGAGTTATGAAATTTTTTATGACTTGGTAACATTATAGTCAAATCCCCTTGAATGAAATTTTTCAAATTGAAAATTAAAATACTACGATGTATTAAGGATTAATTATTTTACATTTATAAATTTTTATTATATACACCAGATAAAAGTAATTTTGTGCATAATATTAAATTACTCCAAAATTAAAGAAAATTGAGACAAAGTCCCTTACTCCGCGTATAATCTATGGATCAAAACCTCATGAAATAGATAACCAGATATGGATTCATAAATTATAATATTTTTCTTCAAAATAACCATAAAATATATTAAATTAAAATATATACACAACATGGTAAAAATAAGGGGTGAATATGTCATATGTCTCATGGAAGTAAAAGTGAGATGGTAAGCCCTTACCTTATGTCAATATTTTCTATGTATGTACTTTATCTCATGTATAATAAACTTATATAATTTTTTTGATTTATTAAGAAAATTTTACAGTTTTGATACATTATACCTAAATAATATATTTTATTAAAAAAATTAAATGTGTAATCAGTTAAATCCATGTAATGTTTTTTGAGGATGTTCAGTTCATTATTTCAAAACAACTTCGGTGTGTTGAACATGGTCAAAGATATCATTAATACAACATCTACAGAATGATTATAATTAAATATTGATCATATTTATACAAAATTTATTATTTTAAAACTATCATGTAGTAATTTCATGAAAAATAAAATACACTACAATCATGGAGATGGTAGGTCGTACATAAGCACAAGTAATATTTCCATTCTTTCAATGATAATTATGGAAATAAAGTATGTATTATTTTATTTTTAAATAATTATAATATTATCATAAATAAAATATTTTTATTTTCAATATAATTTTATATTTTATCTATGTGATTTGGTGATGAAAAAGTGTTGCATCGCATCATAGGGGTGGTTGTCCACACGTATGCACGAACGACGTTGTCATTTTTCAGTATAAGAAATAAAATGATATATAATATTTTTATAATTATAAATATATATTTAATATCATAATTATTTCATTTATATTATTATATTTATTAAATTTATTATTATTTCCTTATATTTATAGTAATGGTGAAAAATGAATCACATCACTTCACAACATAGTAGTCCACTGTACACACGAGTAACGTTATCATAACCCCCATAGAAAAGAATGTAACAATATATATGTGATATCATAAATAAATAATTAAAAATATTTTTTAAAGAAAATATTTAAGCATTAAATACATCATTATACCAACTATGAGAGGTGGTGATGGAAAATTAATGACATCTGTTCACGAGGCACTAGTCTGCCGTACGCATGGATGATAATTTTTTATCCAATTAAATGGATGAGTACAAATATTTAGGTTATTAAATTAACATTATTACATATAATTATATTTTAGATACTTTTTTATTATATAATAATAATTTAAGAAAATTTTACATAGGTTTAATCATAAAGTTAACAAAAACGCACAATTAAGTATGATACCTCTTCTTCGGACAACCTTCCTATGTAATCCTTAAATCCTTCTTAGTATGGATTTGTTATCAAAATAATGGATATAGGTTTTGTGGAGGGAATTTTTTAAGGTATTTTTTCCGATATTTCCCAATCATAATGAATTTTATGGTGTAAATCAGATAGGATAGGGGTGTACTTTTATGAGTGTGGTGAGTGGCACACTTGTAATTTTAGAAAATATAAAGGTGTACCCATGTATTTCACTTGACACAAGGATCCAAAATATATAATTATTGATATTTAGACATTAAAAGTTATAAACATTTCCATAAAATATAGTTTTTACAAGTTTTTAGGACATTTTAACTGTTATCATTTTAGTTTAACCCCTGATAAACTCGTTTTCATCTTAACTGTAATAAATTACTTTTACTATTTTCACAATTCAATATTGTAAAAAAGTTGAACATATTAGATAATATAAATCATGATTGTTAAAAATATTAATCCCATCTTCCCAAATTCAATACACGTTGTGTCAAAATTTAATTTAATATTAAATCCACAGACGCAATGAAAAAACTGATTTTCAAGAAGAGTATTTTTCGTGAAAAATGTGATTTTATATTAACTCTATGACTAATAAAAATAATTGTATGAATGGTAATTAATATTTATTTATATATAATATATACATTTAATTTATAATATTCCTCATTACATATTGTTTTAAATAATTTAAATAGAGAAACATTATGCTCTTTAAAGCAGTTTTCAGAAAAAAGTACTCATTTTTAATCCCAAAAATAAACTTATACTAAAATACAATAAATATTTAATTAAAAAGTAATTAGGTTGATTAAATTTGAATAAATAATAATTATTTTAATTTAAATCATATTTAAAATATAATGGTAATTGGAAATTACATAATTTATTAAAAATAAATGACTTTTTTTATAAAGATAGGTATTCATCACTATTCACTAAAAAATCAATATTTTCTGAAAAATTCAAAAATTTCATTCTAAGTTAATTTTGATATTTTTTTTCTAAAGTGAAATTTATTTTACCAAATCATTTTTCTAAAATTTGTAGAAAAAAATTATATTATTTTCTCACAAATAAAAATAGAAAACATTTTTTGAGAAAACTTTTTTTTGATGAATAAAATTACATTACTAAAAATTTATTTTTTATTTAAAAGTAATTTTCAAATTAATATATATAAATATGCTAATTTAATTATATTTTTATTAAATTATTTAATACTATGTATTCCCTTTATTTTAATCGCTATGTCGTAATAGTCATATTTAAAATAATATAATTTAATGGTTCGTTAAAGTTTGGGATTGTGCATATTCTATGCTATTGAGCATAACATCCATTTTTAAAATCTCAGGGTGTTACTTTAAATGGAAATAAAAAAACATAATTAAACATACAGTAAATATAACCTTCATATTTTATTGAAAAAGTGTGATACATCATATTGAATTTTAAATCCATAAATTAATTTGAAGAATTTGGAGTTATACTATGGAGTTGGATTAAGTTAGTATTTTCAAGAAAATCCAATGGGAGAGAAAATTACAACAATAGTGTTGTGCATTATATATTGAAAATAATTATTAGATTTTTTAAATTTGAATGAAGTTTTATATTAGAAGACATTAAAGACTTGCAGATATAGATAAGAATGGATTTGGTTACCATTCATGACAACAACACTTCATGAAGGTGGTATGACATGAATAAATTTGGATGTGAGGAATTTGGATGATCATAAAAAATATGTTTATGAAGTAAAATTTATACATGGAGGATGGATACAATATTATAGTACTATACATCATGGACATGGAAATTTGATAATTGAGATGACATGATATGGCTTTGGTGAAGTTAATAATTTCTTATTATAGAGTATTAAGGTGTTTTAATATATAAAAGATTACATGGAGTAATTTAAAGAATAATGGAATCATTTTTATGAAAACATAACATCACATTGAAAATGTTCATCTCATTCAATGAACTATTTATAATTAGATTAATTTGGTAATTTTTGTGGCTACATGTGTTTTAAATTTATTTTGTTTTCGAATAAAATTTTGAATTAGGATTTAGGTGTTGTGTCATGAGATGTTAGAAAATGTCGTAAGAGATTTCATGTAAGAATAATTTGTAAAGATTGAAATCTTTGTTAGATTAATCATATAAATTTAAAGGTGATTTGTTATATTAACTCATTATGTATCGAATAATAATAAAAATAAAAATGATGAGTTGGTTCTTGATGTTGAAGAACACCTTGTAATGGATGTTATAGAAGATTAATGTGTTAATGAAGTGAAGTTTATGGGATAAATTCACACCATAATAAGAGGATAAGATAAATTGATGTAGCTCTAGATTTGGATTATTGGAAGAATCGCACCATATTGTATGTGTCACATCGTGATGGAGAAACATCTAAGAAGTACCATTCCACAATCAAGGTGACTGCACTATAGAGGACTACCTTGGTATAATTCCAAAAAAACAATATTGGTTGAGGAAGGAAATATTTCAACTATGACTAAAGTCATCACACTGTAATAGGTTTTGATTTGATTATATATAAAATATCACATCATGATTCTTGGAGTGTTTTAAATGAGATTTTATGACATTTTTCTATCAAGCTATTGACCAGAGATCACACATTGTTAAAGAAGATCAGAATGCAATCTAAATGAATTTGAGATATGTCGCATCATGTTTGAGGGTATCACATTGTGATCTAATATTTTCTAGAATATAGTCAATATTTTATTTTAATGTAAAAAGGAGGAATACTTGGAATGAATTTTGGGACATATTCTCGACTCGTTTGGAAGATTATGCCCACATTTAATTGCATGGGTTAAATAGTATAATATCAACGAAATGGAAGAAGATAATCACCCCCAACCATTGAAATAATGGTTGGATACTTAATGTTATTCATAAATTTACCATGAAATGAAGAAATATATATGCAATGGCATGGATATTGTTTTTACATCCTTTAGAATTTTAAATTTGGGAGGTCTCTTTATAGTGTGGTGTTATATATCTAAATCATGATTCTAATCATTACATTCTGGTTTATTATGTTGAGACATGAATTATCGAGCACCGTTGGATTAATATTAATTAGGAGAGGTATCACTATAGTGGTGGGTATTACACCATGGTAGAAATGAATACTTTTCATTCAATCTGATGTAAAAGATGTTGTACCATGTGTAATCGCTTGATATTTTATGAAATATTTTATTTCAAATAAATTTATTTTCATTGATAGCTTGTGTTACATGAAAAAAAGTATTTTTAACAAACCACATTAACATATATATATATATATATATATCTAAATAAATACAAATATATTCATTAATTCTTATGAAATAAGTACAAGAATTTTTGGTAAAAGTCATTTCATTCTTCAAAAAATACATTTCTTTAAAAATTGTGTTTTATTAATTTTGGTATTTTAGAATATATTTATTTTTTCTCACTTTTAGTAATTTTATTTTATTAAAATTTTATCATTTTTTAAAACATAATTTCCAAATTATCTTGTGATGAAATTTTTGTAATTTTTTGAAAAGTTTGGGTTGTCAATGAAAATATTGTTTTTGTAAATAATATCATTTCATTTAATTAAAACAATTAATTTAATTTTTTTGGGTATTTTATATTTTTTAATAATGTTATATATGATCTATTTGATTTACAATAATCTAATTAATTTCATTTCAATCTATAATTTTCATGATTTTGGTATAAATCTATTTTTATACCTAAAAAACATTTTTCTAAAGAATATTTTTATTTGAGTAATGTTTCCTGATATTATTTAACTAAATTATCCTCTAAAAAGGAATTATATAAAATAAATTTATATATTATATATATATATATTAATTTTAATTCATATAATTAATATTTCTAGTCATATAGTTAATATAAAATCATCTTTTCCTTAAAAAATGCATTTTCCAAAAATACATTTTCCACAAAATTTTCCACTCTTAATTTATAATTATTATATGAAATATTTTTTAAAAAATAATCTTGATTTTATAAATCATAATTTAAAAATTATCTTACGGTGAATTTTTGGGAATTTTTTAAAAATATTAATTTTCCATGAATAATGAAAAATACAAGTTTTTATTGAAAAATTCCTTTTAGTTTAAATAATTTATTATGATAACAAAATTAATATGGTTTTAAAAGAAAAATTAGATCAATTATATTATAATAAATCCAAATAATATCATTTTAATAAATATTTTTAGGATTTTGAAATTAAAACATTATATAATTATGAATATTTCCTCTTTGGAAAAAAGTTTTTTGTCTCGTCAGTGGGTTTAATATTAAATTAAATTTTTAAAATTCTATGAATGGAATTTTTGAAAATGGGAAAATATTTTGAATCATTCTAATTGATATTTTATAATAAATTCAAGTTATTTTTTGTCAAAATGAATAGTAAAAATTGAAAAAAAAAATAATTATCGCGGTTAAGGTTAAAAAATGATTACTGAGGTTTGACCCAAAATATAAGGAGTAAAATAGTCTAAAAACTAATAAACCCCATTTTAAGGACATATTGAGATATTATATAATCTAAAGTTATATAATGATCTATTTTAGAGCCTTTTTTATGTATAAAATATGGGTATAATTTTTTTCTTTTAAAATATTCCTTGTTTGTACTCTCACCCACTTATAAAAGGGAACCCCCACTCCTATGATATTCACACTTATAAATCATTTTGGTTAATAAAATACTGACCAAAATGTTTTACTCACTTAACTCCTCACATTATAGATGACTTTTTTAGATCATGAATCCAACTAAGGAAGGATTTTGGGGTAAACCTAAGGAGGTTATCAGAAGAAGTGGTATCATTCTCAACCGTGTGTTTCCATATTATTTCTTATTCCATATACCAAAAAAATTTAATTATTATGATATAATAAAATTATTTTATTCCATATAATAATGTGTTATTATTTAAATTTCATTACCTATATACTCCTACCCTCTCATCAAGTGGGAAATGAAACCTTTGATCGTGTGTACAACATACTACCACCTAGTGAAGTGAGGTGATTTTTTATTAAGTTATTATTTACATGGATGATAATATAGATAGTTTTAATGATTATATTTGATAGATATTATATAAAAATTATTTTTTAAACTTTATTTAATTTCATTTTTTGAAAAATTTAAACAACATTCATGCGTATGTACAACCTACTCTCCATATAAACGGTGTAATTAATTTACCATATCTTGCTTTAATTGACCAGTGTAAATACATATATAATTAATTTATATAAATATGTATGATATTTTATCATTTATAAAATTATAGATATTATTTAAAAATTATTAAATTACAATTAATTGAAGTACCATGTCAGAACAAACATGAAAAATGAAGTAGTTATTACTAGAAACATGATTTCAATAAGGAATTATTAATAAAAGGGTAATAAAATATCATACATTTATCATATATGGTATTATATATATGTTTATAATTCTATAATATATATAAATTATATTGATTATACTATAATTTCAAATGTATACGAAGGAATTTGAGGCTTAAAGTAAGAGACTTCTTCACACTTTTATTTCTGTGGGACATGTGCCTTGTACACCACTTGATTTGTTTTTGTGTTTTATATAGTTACTATGAATTTATTTTATGATCATTTTCATTTTAATTATGGTATATATATATATATATTTAATTCTATAATAGTGATTAAAATTCAAAAGGTACTAAATTGGTAATGGTTTTATGAAACAATATAACTGTTTATCGAGATTGTTTAAGATTACGTTTCCAATGATGACATATTGTGATCTGCCTCTCGATAAACACAATAATTTTATTATACTATGGTTATTTATTTAAATTACATTTTTTCATTCAATTTCCTCTCATTATGTACTCAATATTTCAAAATAAGTTTCTAAGTAAAAAAAATTAATTTATTTCAATCTTCAGTGGAAAACCCTTTTCATTTCTTGACTGCGTTTTATAAAAAAAATTAAACAATTTCATCCACTATACAATGATTTTTAAATAAATTCACACCCATATTATAATTTTTAAAAAAAATATCTAAATAGAATTATATTATCTTTATCCAAATGTTGTTGTTTTCAATTTTTACTAAAAATGATAATGGAATCTTGGTTTTAACTTGTACAGTATAAACGGAATTTCATAACAGCTTGACCCCACAATTATTTGAATATTCTGGTACAATTTTTCAATTTTATATTCAAAGAAATTTTTTCCCTTAATAGTTATTAAAATTTAATAATTTAGTGAAGATATTATAAATAAAAATCAGATTTTCTTCTTCAATGTTTTAATGATCTTTTATAGAATCTTTATTCATCTATGACAATAACATTTGGTGTTCCTTATATTTTACTATGGATATAGTACAATGGTACCATCCTTTTTCTTCCTTTAGAAGGATTTTTTATTTTTATGAATATGAGGAAGGTATTCTTTTTAAACCCACTCCTTTTACGTAGTTTATGATATGATGAATTGATGAAATGTTTATGAAACCCCTTTTTCCTCATGTTATGTTATAATGAAATATTTATGAAACCATGTTCCTTATTCATGGGTTATTATATGATGATTTTTTTAATCTTGTGAAACTCATAATTATGGGTTGAGTGACAATTTATACATATACCACTTTAAAATTCATTGGGTAAATATTTAAATCTCATGATATAATGATCTGAAACAAGATAATTGTCTTGATCTATTATAGGAAACAAAATGATGTGATTGATCCACAATGGGAAATAGGTGATGGTGTTTGATCAATTGTGAAATTGGAAAAAATTGATTTTTGATCCATTGTTATTTTATGGTTTAGGTTGTTAACCTTGACATATGAAATGGTTTCCATAGGAATTATGGTGCCACACTTATATTACATGAACATATGCTTTGTGATTGATTTATGATGATTGCCCACTCTAATGGTTCATGTATTTTGAAATGGGGATGTTTTATGAAATTTATCATTTTTATGATCCATGATATATAGGGTATGAAATTTTTACACTGTTTTATAATTTCATACCCTTATTCTTATATTATTATTTCATATGATCATCAGTTTATATCTTCGATATTTACCTTTACTGGGATTTTTATATCACAATTTATAATATTTCTATTCCATGGGATATGAATAATGGTTTAACTAGGAAATTTCTATAAAGTGTAACAAGTAGGAAGACTTCTATAGGGGATTTTAAAGATACTTCAAGAAATTAGAAGATTTTATATTCATTCTCCAAAGACGCTAAACTATTCTAGCCCTGTGGAATGTATTTTCGAAATATATATAATATTCATCTATTAAGATATAATATCTATGTATGAGAATCCTATATTGTTATATTTGGTATAATATCCAAGTTTATTTAATATTTAGAAACTATGATGAGAAAAAATTAATGATAACCCTTAGGATATCTTTAAGGTTAAGTCAAAGTATAGGAAATTTTTGTTGAATTTTGGTGAAGGATAAAGTGATTAGTTTCCAATTAATTAAATCTTTCTCTATATACTGCAAGTTGATGTGGCTCTAGTGTAGTTGTAACTAATAGTAATAAATTTGAAAACTACACTTTTATCTATAATAAATCTACACATGGTGTACAAAAAATGGGCCTTACTACACATCTAGTTTGACACTCCTATGGGATATGTTTTGGAAATTCACCAACTCATTATGAACCATCATGAAGGATTCGAATAATTACCATGAATGACCTAGGTTAATCCTAATGTTTCAAATTATGTGTCATTATTTATACATCTTATATATATTTTTTATGATAATATAGTTTCCCGCTATGAATATTGTTTCTCACACTATGCTTTTTCGTTTTAGTCAATGGTGGGAACCAGAAGTAAATGTGTTAATTTTTAATGTAATAGATAATGTTTTGATAAGAAACCAAGTGCGATGATGACTTAAGTGAAGGTTATTGTTATTATTCCTAATAAATTATCATTATATAAGATTAATTACTTCCACCTTAACAAACTTTTGATCTCACCAAAAAAGAGAATTAAAGAGTTCTCTGAAAGCTCGGGTGGCGGGGGCCATAGAGGAATGAAGATTTGGTTTTCTATATATCATTAATGTGGGAAGAAGAACTCAAGGGATTGTATTAGGGTAATGTGATGATGTTTTATATGTTGATAAAAAGGGAACTTATTAAATAATTTTAATAGGAAACTGAAAATTACAGTTAACGTAATAGATGAGAATAATGGTCTCCATAACCCATCAATAATGATTGAATTCATTAAATGTAGAAAGTATGGGAATTATGAAAATATATGTCCCAAGGGGAAATCATAATAATAGGATCAACAATTCTTAAAGATTAATGGTTTTTTCATCAATGTTGATGAGATAACAAGTGATATATGAAAAGAATTATGTATTATGAAATAAAATGGCGAAACATAGGTTATGGTTTAAGAATAAAGTGGAATGATTGAAGTGTTTTTTATTATAATTCAAGAATTATACTATTTAAATCATTATATATATATTTAAATATTTCTCTATATAATTTTTACATAACTATTTTCATTAATATGTTAAATTGTACTGATGAAATATAAAATTGATCTCATGGTAAGGTGATATTTTATGAAAAATATTTGATTAATGGAAGATAACCCTTTATATATTCCTGATGTTGAGAAAATATTGTCATTTTTTTAAATAGATGACTGATATAGATAAAATAAATTTCATAGTATTGATAACCCTGGAACTGATAAATGATTTATTAACAAAGTGGTTTATGATGTCATTGATAGAGTTTACATCATTTTTGGATTATATAATATATCCAAGGAATTATTTTTATCTTATGTAATGAGAATATAATGACCCTGAAATTCCGAGTAATTTTTTTTAATTAAATGAAAATTTTACGAGTCCGTTAAAATTAACAACGCGTGATTCCGAGGCCTGGAGTGCCTAGAATGAATTTCTAAATTTTTTTTCAGGTACATTGAGTAAAAGTCACATAGTTTTTTCTAAATTTTTAACCGGTGCTCAGAATTGGAATCTGAGGGCACTTTTGAACTCACAGCACCAGTATTCACTTAATAAGACTTTCATCTTGATGGCAGTTGTTCAATGGTGATAGTTAGTATTAGTTTTTTTCATGGGAATAGAAATAAAATAAATTAAAATTTTATTTTTATGTTGAAACCTACCATGTGGATGTTTCAATGGTGGGGACATCTTGAACTAAAACCTCCCACATGGGTTATGGTGGTGGGGACCACCCAAGACTAAAACCCACTTGAAATCCTCTTTTAATGGGGACAAACCTCTTGAACTCAACTCACTTTAATTGTGCCACCCCCTTTGATTAATGATACCAAATCGTCAATTAATTAATTAATCCAATTTTAAATTATCCCAACAAAATAAATAGATAACATATTCTATTATATTGGCTATTTCACTTTTGGTGGGGATTGGGGGATAGTATTTTGCAAAGGAGAAGGGAAGAGATTTTGGGAGTATTACACCACTCCAATGAAGAACTTATTCTACAAAGAATGCTTCTCCAAATGAAGAACGCTGACGTTCTCCAAAATCATAGACATCTTCCTCGGGACATCATCCAATGTGGGATATCTTCAATCGATGATTGTCTTTCTCTCATTATCAACATCAGTAAAAAAAACTAGATAGGGGTGTGTTTTAAATTGATTAATGTTAATTTTCCTCTCATAATGAATCATCACTCTTGAGCCACTTGCTACAACTCTAACACGGAGGGTGTGGGCCAAACAAACATGGCCCAACCACTCCGTTGTTTTTCATGAATTTTGTATTCTTCACAATGGAAGTAGTAAGCTTTGTTCCATGACAACGAACGAAGAGCGGCTGACCAAACCGGTTGCCAGCAAAGGCGTGGCGCGTGACCACGTCGTGCGGAGGTGACGGCTCGCCATCTGGCCAGCCGCGGTAGACCGCTGCACTATAGTCGCCCTGCCGCACCATGTCCACCCCACCATATTGTGGCCCCCGTGTCACCTCGTGCCGCTCTGTGGCCTCCGTGGCCCCCGCACCATCCGCGGCCCCGCGGCCTCTGCCACCTTGCGGCCCTCGTGCCCTCTGTCATCTCGTGGCATCACGGCACCCGTAGCCTTTGCCGCCTGATGGCCCTCTACGGCCCCTGTGGCTTCCACCATCCAATGGCCTCATGGCCCCCACGGCCTCACCACCCTGTAGCCTATGTCGTCCCGCGGCCTCACGGCCCCGCGTCGCCCACACGGCCTCCACGCCACCCTCTCGGCCAAACGCCGCTCTATGGCCACCGCGCCGCCCAGCATGGGCCGGGTCAGACCTAGCATGCTGGGCCAGACCCAACGGACTAGGTCGACCCAAACCGGTTTGAGTCAGCCCAGGCTGGGTCAGGTCGGGTCGGACCATACCTGGACCAGCTAAGAGCTTCTCACTATATCGTCCATAAAATTGGCACCAGATGTCCGTTTGACAAACCGTCAATGGTGCTATAAACCTTGGAGGGAGATGGTCCATTTGGTATACCCCACTTGATATTTGGATAACTTTTGGATATAGTCGAGTCGGATTGAGCACTAATCCAACCAGGCCCTCGAGACTAAAAGGCTATTGACTTATAGACCGGGCATCTGATTGATGTATCATCTATTATGTTGATACCACTATGATGTGGCAGTCCTTTGGGATACATTTCATGGAACATCATGGAAGTTATAGTATCAACTGATGGCTTTAAGAGTGGACCCTCTTAGAGACGATAAAGATTAGTGCGGGAACCCAGTAGCTGGTTTTGACATGAAGAATGAATATTGATCATGTGTGGGTCAGTACCGAGTGATCTTATGTGGGTCAGCACCTAGTGATCCTGTGTTGGTAAGCACCAAGCAATCCGGTGTGGGTCAGAACCTAGCGATCCTATGTGGGTCAGCACCGAGCGATACCATATGGGCCAGCACCAAGTGATCCTGTGTGGGTCAGTACCGATTGATCCTATGTGGGTTAGTAGAAGAGCCTCTTAATAGAGTATGATGATTCAATAGTTATATCTAATCATCTCTACTACTGTACCAATGAAATACCTGTTGTGATCTGAGTATGTACCTGAGGAGTACATTCTTTTGTGGTAATACCTTGGTGGTATTCTTCTATGTGGAATACCTCAGTGTCACTTACCATCATGGTACTTCTTCCTTTGTGGAACAGTTGAGCTTTGGGCTTTGCAGTTGGACTCTGTGTTTCCTCGTGATTGAGATAGGTATACTTGATAACTTAGGTATATGTTTGGTCATATACCTATGTAGGGTTTTTAGTTGATTTCATGCATTTTGATTTATCCTTTGTGGATTTTGGGAGACCATGAGGGTCTTGGGGTCCCTACTTAGTATCGTTATACTCAACCCTACATAGGCTATACTCGCACCTTGTTGTGTTTGGTAAAGAAGATGGACAATGCTGACTGAGGAAAAGTGTATCAGAACTAGAGGTAGCTCGGGGTGGACCTTAGATGAGGCATACCACAGAGATGACCATTCAATATTTTTACCTACCCTTCAGGTAGGATCCTTGGCAGATGATCACAGGAGTTGTTCCAGTTTACTTGTACTTTTTAGTTTTCCTGTACTTTCTAGTTGGGCTTGAATTTTTTCCCCTTTTTACTTACTGTACTGACTCTGTTTATTATTCAGTTTTACCTTGTGTTCATATACAGTTGTGTGCTTGGTTGTTTGTGTTTATAGGTTTTAAAGGAAATGCCTTCCCAGTTTTATGGAATTACGCCTTCGGTGCTAGTCTCTAGCCCCTGGCCTATGGAAGGCGGGCTTGGGGTAGTCACGGCATGAGCCTCGGGGGATGGGCCATGAAAAATTGGTATTAGAGGAGTCAGTTCTACCATAGAACATAGTATTATGATCTATCTTTTTAACATAAATAGTGTTATGTTTAGTGAGTGTGGTTATCTGTTTTGGGAGTGTTGCTGCGGCAACTGACGTATCCATACACCCGGACCATGACTTCTGATTTCTGACTTAGTGTATAAAAACACTAATTGCATGTCTATTTCTAATATTTTTATTTGTGATATCTTTGATTCAGCCTACCAGGTATAACTTTTTGACCATGTCACACCTATTTCTTTACACGATTCCTCCACACAGACATCCAACTTGGGTTCTAGATATAGTACCCACTAATAGCCCACCAAGTGACGAGGCCTCGGTATAGGGCCCTTATCCTGCAGAGGCACCAATGGTACCATTACCCATTGGGCCACCGATTCCACCAACCCCAGCAACAGAGGGGGAACGCCTCTTGAGTGCGATGCATTAGTTCCAGCACCAGAGGCCACACAGGTTTAAGGGAGAGACGGACCCACAAGCAGCTGAGGATTTGCTGGAGGCGGTGGTGAGAGACTTCTGATTGGTAGGGACACCAGCTAATCTCATGGTGATCCTTGCCTCCAGTATTCTAGAGGCAGCAGAAAGAAGATGGTGGATCTTGATGCTCCAGGTTCACGATGAGGTGATGCTTCTTTAGAAAGACTTCAAGAACCTGTTTCAGGCAGAGTTTTTCCTAGAGACTCTTCGTGCAGTGCTCATACATGAGCATATTCATCTCTAGTATGGAAGCATGACTGTGGCTCAGTACTCATAGAGGTTCACTTTCCTCTCACGCTACTCCGCTGATATGGTGTGGGACCCTTTCTTCAGGGCTCGTACCTTCGAGCAGGGGAGCAAGTGAGAGATCAGGGCATCAATGATTACTCTTAGCATCTCGATGCAGGAGGGGGTGTTAGAGAGATTCCTCTTAGTAGAGAGTTTCCTTGGTGAGATGTTACTAGTAGTGAGATCCACCACCAGACGTCATGTAGCAGAGTCTTCCACATGTAGCAGCAGACATATGTCACTGAGGTCCAAGAGGACAATACCTACTGGTGGAAAACCGCATGATACAGGGTCGGTTGTGCGGGGCACCCAAGGACGAGCCAGTCATGCCGGGATCGGGCAGTGTTACGCATGCGGCGGGCAGGGTCACATGGCTCATGACTGTCCTTCATGCCGTATAGATGATCAGTAGATGTTCAAAGGACCGCCCAGGTACAGATAAAGGTTTAATTGAGGTTTCCCGCAGGGAGCACGCGGACGTGGCGGTGGAGCAGTCTATGTAGCTGGTGGTGGGAGACGATTCAAGATGTTACCGCCACCACCACCAGGTGGTCCACCCCGACCACAAGGAGTAGGAGGATAGGGGCGAGCTCATCTCTAGGCAGTTGAGGCTTACGATCACGGTGCTTCAGAGATGATACGAGGTAAAAATTTTGTCTACTCTACCTTAGCTACAGTACTTATATACACAGGTGTTAGTCACTATTTTATTTCCACTTCCCTCATTCATAGCTCAGAGATTCTAACAGATTCATTGGCTTGTTCTTTAGAGCTAGAGACTCTTACGGGAGTGGATTTGATGATTACGCACTGGTTCTAGTAGTGATAGCTTACTCTAGGAGACGATAGATTCAGTTAGGATCTACTAGTAGCAGTATCGAGGCCTTATAATGTCGTCTTGGGTATGGACTGTTTATCTATAGTCCATGCTCACATTGACTATATTAGGTGCAAAGTGCAGTGTGTCCGCATGGATGGACCAGGTCTACCTTCATTGATGAGAAGGGAGAATTTTCAGCATATGATGGACATACCTAGAGGAGAGTGAAACTGATCACTCATCAGTTAGCTAGCCTTACCCTTGGAGCAGTTGATATGGAGAGTCTGAGTTATCCTATAGTGGCGGACTAGTATGCGGATGTCTTCCCTGATGATGTTTTGGGTCTACCTCCTCAAAGAGTGGTGGAATTTTACATTGACTTGTAACCAAGGACATCATCGATATCTACACCAGTGTATCGGATGGATCCGATGGAGCTTCGTGACCTTTGGGTACAGATGGATGACATATAGGGTAAAGGATTCATTCAGCCCAGTGTTTCACCTTGGGCAGCCCCAATTTTTCTAACCAAGAAGGTGGATGGGAGTTTGAGACTTTGTGTCGACTATCAGTGTCTGAACAAGGTGACTGTGTAGAACAAGTAACCAATTCCAAGGATTGACGACCTATTTGATCAGGTAAAGGGAGAATGGTGGTTCTTGAAGATAGACCTCAGATCAGGCTATCACCAGCTGAGAGTACGAGATGAGGATGTGCAGAAGACAGCTTTCAGATGTCAGTACGCCCATTACAATTTCTTTGTTATGCCATTCGGTGTAACCAATGCTCCAGTAGTTTTCATGGGACTCATGAACAGGATATTTCAACCATACCTTGATCGCATTTATATAGTCTTCATTGATGTAACGACCCGTAAATTTCAAGGAAATTTTTTTTTAATTTTCTTTGGAATTTTACAAGAGCGCAGCTTTTTACGGCACCAGATTCTGAGGCCCGGTGTGCCCGGAATCATTTTCTAAAGTTTGGCTCGGGTACGTTCAGTGAACAGACGAGCGGGTTTTTCTAACTTTTGAACCGGTGCCCGGAATCGAATTCTGAGGGAACCGATGAAATCGCAGCGCCAGTATTCGCTTAGAAACGCTTCTTCTGGAGTTGTGTTTGCTCGCGTGTGGTTTTTAATTTTCGGGCTTAAAGTTAAGAAATAAAATAATTTTACGACAACTTTATTTTATTTCACTTATGCCACTTGGAAGCCACTTGAAGCCACATAAAAGCAGCTTAAACTGAGTTGATCCGGATAGGATGCTATCCAGAAATATCCTACCCCCTTGGTAGGATATTTGTGAGGTGGGGCCCGCACGAGCCCCGCCGTTTCTTTCCGCTAAGAAACGCACCCGCGAAAACCCATCTTAATGAAAGTCAACTGATGCGTTTCTTAAAATCTTAACAGACCATTTAATTGGACGGTTTATTTCGTGAATTAAATGTGCTGTTTCTTTCATTGAATTAATTCAACGAATTAATTCAATCGTTTCTTAACCTGTTTTCATGTGTTGGCATATTAATAAAATAAGACCAACCAAAACCTTTTGGGGGATTACTCGTTGAGACAGAATCCTTGTTTCTTCTTCCTCCTTCGCGAAGAACGTGAAGAACGCGAATAACGCGAAGAACGCCAAACCCGGAAATCGACGACGCGACGCCGTGATCCGCAACGCCGACAAAGTTCTTCTGCGACGTCTCTTCCTCCGCAACAGATCTTCGATCGGCTGCTTGAGGTAAGAGTCTTGGACCTTCCTTTTTATCTCCTTCATGGTTCTTTACCAAAACACGGATTTATTTAATTAAATTAAATCTGTTGTTTCATGGTCCGGTGAGTTCTCCGACTCAACGCCGTGTTCTGCGATGACGCGATGCCCTTCCGCGACGACGCGACGATCTCCACCTCCCGCGACGAGCAATTCCGCGAAGGAAGTGCGTACGACGACGACCAACAAGGTAGGGATTTTATATTTTGGAATACCCCTCTTTATATTCCCGTGAACGTTCTTTAAAAATTAAAGAACCATTTTCGAATGAACAATTTTATTTTATTAAAATTTTCGGTTCATGAGTTGAACAATTTCTCCCGTTGTTTTTATCTAACGCGGAAGGTGCGGGTCAAACGAACACGGCCCGACAACCCTCCGTCGTTCTTCGTGTTTTGCGGATTTGACGGGCGATGACGGAACGTGCTGCAATGGATGTTTTATGTTTCCACAGTGAAGGACGAGTCCCGGGAAGAGCAACGGCGCAGACGGGAAGGAAAACGGGCCACCGGAGCGACTCCAGCGGCCCGTGGAAGCCGGCGGTGGCGCTGGTCGCCGGTGCGGCGGCGCCGGCGGCCGGAGGCGGCGGCGCCCCCCGGGTGTCCAGGGCGGCACCCCGCGGGTGCCGCGGGGTTGTCACGCGATAATCCCGGGTGTCCAGGGCGGCACCCCGCCGGTGCCGCGGGGTTGTCACGCGACAACCCTGGGTGTCCAGGGCGGCACCCCGCGGGTGCCGCGGGGTTGTCCCGCGACAACCCCGGGTGTCCAGGGCGGCACCCCGCGGGTGCCGCGGGGATGTCACGCGGCGCCCCCCGAGTGTCTGGCCGACACCCCGCGGGTGCCGCGGGGGTGTCACGCGGCGCCCCCCGAGTGTCTGGCCGACACCCCGCGGGTGCCGCGGAGGTGTCACGCGGTGCCCCCCCGAGTGTCTGGCTGACACCCCGCGGGTGCCGCGGGGGTGTCACGCGGGGCGGCAGATCCCTCCCGCGTCGGCCGCTCGGTCGCTCGGCCGAGCCGAGCTGGGCTGGCCGAGCCAGACCGGTCTGACCGGGTCAGACCGGGTCGGTCCGGGTCGGGCCGGGTAGGCCCGGGCCCGGACCCCCGTCTTCAGACGGTCTTTGTTCAAATGCTCGTAACTTGAGCTGCGGGCCTCCAAACGACTCGTCGTCAGCGGAAACACGATCCTTGGATCGAGACGGTCATTTTGGATTATCGCACTCAAGGGTTCGGAACACTTTGAGTTCGGCCGGGTTGGTTCGTACACGAAACCAACCGGGC
This sequence comes from Viscum album, assembly GCA_963277665.1. NCBI lineage: Eukaryota > Viridiplantae > Streptophyta > Magnoliopsida > Santalales > Viscaceae > Viscum > Viscum album. Next base: position 1,515,039,704 of record OY728156.1, on the reverse strand, counting down.
CTTCGGAGCGGAAACGCTCATATCTAGAGCTACGGACGTCCGATTGACGTGCCGTCAACTTCGTTGAATTACTCTTTGTGAGACGGATATTTTGGAATACTGCGCTCGAGGTTTGGACGTAGGTGGAGTACGGTTGGGTTGGTTTTTCCTTAAAAACCAACCGGGCCCCTGGGACGAAAAAGCCAATAACTCTCAGACCGGGCGTCCGATCGACGCGCCGTCTGCGATGTTGAGTTCCTGTTGCCGATACGGAACTTTTGGATACATAAACTTCGGACTTTGTGTCATTTGATGTATCAACCTCTCGGCTCGTGGAGCGGACCCTCCTGAACGAGCTTGCTGTGTGCGGGAACCCTAGAGCTGGCTGCGACTGCTACTTCGACAGCAACGACCGTGCAGAGATCCTCAGTGGACTGCGGCGACGACCGTGCAGAGATCCTCAGTGGACTACGGCGAAGACCGTGCAGAGATCCTCAGTGGACTGCGTTGACGACTGTGCAGATATCCTCAGTGGATTGCGACGACTACAGCACTCAGCGATCCTACATGGATCAGTGCTACAGGTCCTGTGTGGGCCCGGTCCTGTGTGGGCCCGATCCTATGTGGGTCTGATCCTGTGTGGGTCAGCGCTCAGCGGTTCTGTGTGAGCCAGCGCCTACAGGTCCTGTGTGGGCCCGATCCTGTGTGGGTCATTGCGGGGGTTAGTTACCTATCGATCCTTCGTGGGTCCGACGACTTAGATGGATCAGTGATTATCTTTATCGTCATCCGAAGAAGTATACCTGTGTGAGCTGAATCATCTGTTTACTCTCCTTTGTGGATTGTGTTGATCTATCCTATGTGGATTTACTGTTTACTCTCCTTTGTGGATTGTGTTCAGCTGTCCTGAGTGGATTTACTATTTACTCTCCTTTGTGGATTGTGTTGAGCTATCCTGTGTGGATTTACTGTTTACTCTCCTTTGTGGATTGTGTTGAGCTATCCTGTGTGGATTTACTGTTTACTCTCCTCTGTGGATTGTGTTGGGCTATCCTATGTGGATTTACTGTTTACTCTCCTCTGTGGATTGTGTTGAGCTATCCTGTGTGGGTATACGTTTGCTTTCCTGTGTGGACTGGGTTGTGCTTGGGCTCGGACGTTGGAGCCGAACGGGAATTGATGACTTAGGTATATGTATGGGCATATACCTAAGTCGTGTCAGATGTTACTTCGTGATTGTATCTTTCACTTGTGGATTATCCTTTGTGGATTTTGGGAGACCTTCGGGGGTCTCAGGGTCCCTACTGAGTAGCTTATACTCACCCCTGCACGGGCTATGCCCGCACTTCGTGTTGTGGGTTGCAGACGACGGACAACACTGATCGTGGTGGGGGCGTGCAGAGCAGGACGATACCTGGAGGTGGACCACTGGGCGGGACATGCTCGGAGCGGACGGCTGGACCGAGGAGCTGTGGAGGCTATTTGTACCCACCCTTCAGGTGGGACTTCAAGAGGATGGCTCCACGCTGCGGCTTTTCTTTACATTTGCTGTTTTTCCCCTTTCAGTTGTACTTTACAGTTGGGCTTGTATTTCCGGCCCCTTTTACTTCCATCACAGCTTGTTACCATTTTTACTTAGTGTTTACTTCTCCGCTTTCTTACTCTGTGGTGCTTGTTTACTTTTCAAAGGAAATGCCTTCCCTTTTTGTTGGGATTTATGCCTTGGTGCTAGTCGCCAGCCCCTGGCCTATGGAAGGCGGGATTGGGGTAGTCACGGCACGGGCCCCGAGGACGGGTCGTGACAAATTGGTATCAGAGGTGGTCGGTTCTACCGCGGACTCTGATCTTTCTTCTATGTGAAGCAATAGTGTTTAGCGTATTGAGTGTGGTTATCAGTCCAGGGAGTCCAGTGTTGGTGTGGCGGCCGACGTATCCGTACACCAGGACCCTGACTTCTGATTTCCGACTTAATGCACGAAAACATTGATTGCATGTGTGTTTCATGTATTCTTTGTGATTACTTGTGTCAGCTCACCAGGTATACTTTTCTGACCATGGTGCACTTGTTTCCTTTTCCGGATGGCCCCACGACGGCAGCCAGCTAGGGTTTCGAGAGTAGAGCGCGATGACATCCCGCCGAGCGACGAGGCCTCGGTACAGGGCCCGTTGACAGCGGAGGCACCGGCGGTACCATTATCCGCTGAGCCCCCGATGCTTCCAGTGTTGATCGCTGACGATGCACGATGCCTCGGAGCTCTGCACGAGTTCCAGCGCCAGCGACCACCCAGGTTCCGTGGGGAGACGGACCCCCAGGCGGCCAAGGACTGGCTGGAGGCGGTCGTCCGGGTTTTCAGGCTAGTGAGGACACCAGCAGACCTCATGGTGATCCTTGCGGCGAGCCTACTGCACGTGACAACAGGCAGATGGTGGAGCTTGATGCTCCAGGTGCACGACGAGGCATCACTCCTCTGGACAGACTTTGAGAGAATCTTCCACTCCGAGTTCGTCCCATCCACCCTCCGTGCGGTACGCATCCAGGAGCTTCTTCAGCTGCGGCAGGGCAGCTTGACGGTCGCCCAGTACGCGGCGAGTTTCACCGACCTTTCTCGCTACTCGACAGATATGGTACGGGACCTGTTCTTCTGGGCCCAAACCTTCGAGCAGGGACTGAGGCACGAGATCAGGGCCTCACTGATCTCCCTCAGCATCCCGACCCAGGAAGGAGTGCTGGAGCGAGCCCTTCTGATTGAGAACTTTCTGGCGGAGTCCACAGCGAGACCTACTGCAGGGCGGCAGGTAGCGGAGTCTTCGGCAGCAGGTAGCCGACGGATGACTCAGGGTTCCGTCAGACGACCTCAGGACAGTGGCTCAGCAGTGCGGGGCACACAGCGCGGGGCCAGCCTTCTGAGAGGCAGGCAGTGCTACTTGTGCGGCGGGCCGGGCCACATGGCTCGTGACTGCCCGACCCGCCGTACCGAGGAGCAGTAGACGGTGGAGGGGCCGCCCAGGCAGAGGCAGAGGGTCGACCATGGCGGTCCGCAGGGAGGAGGTGGACGAGGCAGAGGAGCTGGCCAAGCAGCCGGTGGTGGGCGACGCTTTGAGGCTCTGCCACCACCACCACCAGGAGGTCCACCCCGACCACAGGGAGTTGGTGGACATGGGAGAGCTCAGCTTCAGGCAGCTGATGCCTTCGATCATGGAGCTCTGGGAGCTGATGAACAGGATCGGAACTATTGGATACGTCCTTTGTACTTCTAGTTCCTTGTTTCTATTGTGTAGCGTCATTGTGTTATGAGCTGCAATAATAAAAGACACATACCTTTGTGATGTTTTCATTCTTGTCTTCTTTTGTGTTGTTACTAAGAGGTTCCAGTTTGACTGTTGACTTGACCCTCACTTGTGAGACATCTACTGGAGGAGACCCAGTTACCACACACTGATGCTGAAAGTGTGACTCAACCCTTGGAGGTGAGAGTAACAGTTGGATCTCTTGGTAGTAGCGTTGAGGCCTTACGAAGTCATCCTTGGTATGGATTAGTATCATCCATGTCGGGATTGACTGTTTTAGGCAAAGAATGTAGTTCATCCAGGGGATGGGACCAGATTTCTCTTATCGGCAAAGAAGAAATCTTAGCAGCTCTTGTGGGACCGGGGGATGGTCCATGCCACGACAGGGAAGGTCCAGGTCATCTAGGAGCGATGAGTACAGCTCAGAGCCGACAGAAGTCTTATGATGACAGGAGGCGGAGGCCACTAGAGTTCGAGGATGGAAACCACGTCTTCTTGCGGTTCTTACCTCGACGTGGTTTGCGGGATTTGACGAGGTGGTTTGTCGCCTGGCTCTGCCACCTCAGTTGCACCGGGTGCACGACGTCTTCCGCGTATCTCAGCTGAGGAGATACGTGCACGACCTGACGCACATCATTGACCATGGGGAGCTAGACATGGATGATGGGGCAACTTTTGCGGAGGTCCCGGTGGAGATAGAGGATCGACAGGAGCGGGTCCTATGTGGGAAATCGATTCCTCTTGTGCGCATCAGATGGCAGCATGGGAACCTCCAGGGAGCACATGGGAGCGGGAGGCTTAGTTGCATGCTCAGTACCACCTTTGTATCCCTAGTTTGTGTTGAAGCTTTACGGGGACGTAAAGCCCTGTGGTGGGAGTAATGTAAAGACCTGTAAATTTCAAGGAAATCTTTTTCTTAATTTTCTTTGGAATTTTACAAGAGCGCTGCTTCGGACGACACCGGATTCCGAGGCCCGGTGTGCCCGGAATCATTTTTCGAAGTTTGGATCGGGTACGTTCAGTGAACGGACGAGCGGGTTTTTCTAACTTTTGAACCGGTGCCCGGAATCGAATTCTGAGGGCACTGATGAAATCGCAGCGCCGGTATTCGCTTAGAAACGCCTCTTCCGGAGTTGTTTTTTCTTGCGTGTGGTTTTTAATTTTCGGGCTTAAAGTTAAGAAATAAAATAATTTTACGACAACTTTATTTTATTTCACTTAAGCCACTTGGAAGCCACTTGAAGCCACTTAAAAGTGGCTTAAACTGAGTTGATCCGGATAGGATGCTATCCAGAAATATCCTACCCCCTTGGTAGGATATTTGTGAGGTGGGGCCTGCATGAGCCCCCCCGTTTCTTTCCGCTAAGAAACGCACCCGTGAAAACCGGTCTTAATGAAAGTCAACTGATGCGTTTCTTAAAATCTTAACAGACCATTTAATTGGGCGGTTTATTTCGTGAATTAAATGGGCTGTTTCATTCATTGAATTAATTCAACGAATTATTTCAATCATTTCTTAACCTATTTTCGTGTGTTGGCATATTAATAAAATAAGACCAACCAAAACCTTTTGGGGGATTACTCGTTGAGACAGAATCCTTGTTTCTTCTTCCTCCTTCGCGAAGAACGCGAATAACGCGAATAACGCGAAGAACACGATGAACGCCGAACCTGGAAATCGACGACGTGACGCTGTGATCCGCAACGCCGACAACGTTCTTCTGCGACGTCTCTTCCTCCGCAACGGATCTTTGATCGGCTGCTTGAGGTAAGAGTCTCGGACCTTCCTTTTTATCTCCTTCGTGGTTCTTTACCAAAACACGGATTTAATTAATTAAATTAAATCTGCTGTTTCATGGTCCGCTGAGTTCGCCGACTCAACGCCGTGTTCCGCGACGATACGACGCTCTTCCGCGACGACGCGACGATCTCCACCTCCCGCGACGAGCAATTCCACGAAGGACATGCGTACGACGACGACCAACGAGGTAAGGATTTTATATTTTAGAATACCCCTCTTTATATTCCCGTGAACGTTCTTTAAAAATTAAAGAACCGTTTTCAAATGAACAATTTTATTTTATTAAAATTGTCGGTTCATGTGTTGAACAATTTCTCCCATTTTTTTTATCTAACGCGGAAGGTGCGGGTCAAACGAACACGGCCCGACAACCCTCCGCCATTCTTCATGTTTTGCAGATTTGACGGGCGACGACGGAACGTGCCGCAACGGATGTTTTATGTTTCCGTAGTGAAGGACGAGTCCCGGGAAGAGCAACAGCGCAGACGGGAAGGAAAACGGGCCAGCAGAGCGACTCCGGCGGCCGGAGGCGGCGGCGCCCCCCGGGTGTTCAGGGCGGCACCCCGTGGGTGCCGCGGGGTTGTCAGGCGACAACCCCGGGTGTCCACGGCGGCACCCCGGGGGTGCCACGGGGTTGTCCCGCGACAACCCCGGGTGTCCAGGGCGGCACCCAGCGGGTGCCGCGGGGTTGTCACGCGACAACCCCGGGTGTCCAGGGCGGCACCCCGCGGGTGCCGCGGGGGTGTCACGCGGCGCCCCCCGAGTGTCTGGCCGACACCCCGCGGGTGCCGCGGGGGTGTCACGCGGCGCCCCCCGAGTGTCTGCCCGACACCCCGCGGGTGCTGCGGGGGTGTCACGCGGGGCGGCGGCTCCCTCCCGCGTCGGCCGCTCGGTCGCTCGGCCGAGCCGAGCCGGGCTGGCCGAGCCAGACCGGTCCGACTGGGTCGGACCGGGTCAGACCGGGTTGGACCGGGCCCGGACCCCCGTCTTCGGACGGTCTTTGTTCAAATGCTCGTAACTTGAGTTGCGGGCCTCCAAACGACTCGTCGTCAGCGGCAACGCGATCCTTGGATCGATACGGTCGTTTCGGTTTATCGCACTCATGTTTTAGGAACACTTTGAGTTCGGATGGGGTGGTTCGTACACGAAACCAACCGGGCCTTCGGAGCGGAAACGCTCATATCTAGAGCTACGGACGTCCGATTGACGTGCCGTCATCTTCATTGAATTCCTCTTTGTGAGAAGGATCTTTTGGAATACTCCGCCCGAGGTTTGGATGCAGGTGGAGTACGGTCGGGTTGGTTTTTCCTTAAAAACCAACCGGGCCCCTGGGACGAAAAATCCAATAACTCTCAGACCGAGCGTCTGATCGACGCGCCGTCTGTGATGTTGAGTTCCTGTTGCCGATACGGAAATTTTGGATACATCAACTTCGGACTTTGTGTCAGTTGATGTATCAACCTCTCGGCTCGTGGAGTGGACCCTCCCGAACGAGCTTGCTCTGTGCGGGAACCCTAGAGCTGGCTGCGACTGCTACTTCGACAGCGACGACCGTGCGAAGATCCTCAGTGTACTACGGAGACGACCGTACAGAGATCCTCAGTGGACTGCGGCGACGACCGTGCAGAGATCCTCAGTGGATTGCGGTGACGACCGTGCAGAGATCCTCAGTGGACTGCGACGACTACAGCACTCAGCGATCCTACATGGATCAGTGCTACAGGTCATGTGTGGGCCCGGTCCTGTGTGGGCCCGATCCTGTGTGGGTCCAATCCTGTGTGGGTCAGCGCTCAACGGTTTTTTGTGAGCCAGCGCCTACAGGTACTGTGTGGGCCTGATCCTGTGTGGGTCATTGCGGGGGTTAGTTACCTATCGATCCTTCATGGGTCCGACAACTTAGATGGATCAGTGATTATCTTTATCGTCATCCGAAGAAGTATACCTGTGTGAGCTGAATCTTCTGTTTACTCTCCTTTGTGGATTGTGTTGAGCTATCCTATGTGGATTTACTATTTACTCTCCTTTGTGGATTGTGTTGAGCTATCCTGAGTGGATTTACTATTTACTCTCCTTTGTGGATTGTGTTGAGCTATCCTGTGTGGATTTACTGTTTACTCTCCGTTGTGGATTGTGTTGAGCTATCCTGTGTGGATTTACTGTTTACTCTCCTCTGTGGATTGTGTTGGGCTATCCTGTGTGGATTTACTGTTTACTCTCCTCTGTGGATTGTGTTGAGCTATCCTGTGTGGGTATACGTTTGCTTTCCTGTGTGGACTGGGTTGTGCTTGGGCTCGGACGTTGGAGCCAAACGAGAATTGATGACTTAGGTATATGTATGGGCATATACCTAATCCATGTCAGATGTTACTTCGTGATTGTATCTTTCCCTTTTGGATTATCCTTTGTGGATTTCGGGAGACCTTCAGGGGTCTCGGGGTCCCTACTGAGTAGCTTATACTCACCCCTGCACGGGCTATGCCCGCACTTCGTGGTGTTGGTTACAGACGACGGACAACACTGACCGTGGTGGAGGCATGCGGAGCAGGATGGTACCTGGAGGTGGACCACTGGGCGGGACGTGCTCGGAGTAGACAGCTGGACCGAGGAGCTGTGGGGGCTATCTGTACCCACCCTTCGGGTGGGAATTCCAGAGGACGGCTCGACGCTGCGGCTTTTCTTTACAGTTGCTGTTTTTCCCCTTTCAGTTGTACTTTACAGTTGGGCTTGTATTTCCGGCCCCTTTTACTTCCAGCACATCTTGTTACCGTTTTTACTTAGTGTTTACTTTTCCGCTTGCTTACTCTGTGGGACTTGTTTACTTTTCAAAGGCAATGCCTTCCCTTTTTGTTGGGATTTACGCCTTGGTGCTAGTCGCCAGCCCCTGGCCTATGGAAGGCGGGCTTGGGCTAGTCACGGCATGGGCCCCGAGGACGGGTCGTGACAATTGACGACATTCTGATCTACTCAGATACTGAGGAGAAGCATGCCTATCATTTGCAGGTAGTACTGGACACACTCCGAGAGCACTAGCTTTATGGTAAGCTCTCGAAGTGAAATTTTCGGATCCGAGAGATCACTTTATGAAACATGTTATATTAGAGGCTAGATTTGTAGTGGATCTAGCGAAGATTGAGGCGATACTTGCTTACGAGCCACCCAGGAGAGTGATGGAGGTATGAAGTTTCCTGGGTTTGGCTAGATACTACCAGAGGTTTGTACAAAATTTCTCCAGAGTTGCAGCACATTTATTAGAATTTACATAGAAGGGAAAACCCTTCATGTGGTCAAAGAGATGCCAGCAGAGTTTTCAGGAGCTAAGGCAGAGGCTGACTAGTTCCCCCTTCTTGAGGCTTCCATATGAGGGTGTAGGGTACGTAGTTTACTGCGACGCATCAATGACCGGTCTCGGATGTGTCCTGATGCTAGAGTGATTAACGATCGCATATGGTTCTCGAGAGTTAAGTCAAAATGAGCATAACAATACTACCCATGACCTGGAGTTAGCAGTAGTGGTCTTTTCCTTGAAGATGTGGAGACATTACTTGATGGGTGAGTGTTTTACAGTTTACTCTGATCACAAGAGTCTCAGATATATCATCTCTCAAAAGGAACTGAACCTGAGACAACAACAATGTCTTGAGTTTTTCCCGGTCTATGTCTTAGAAATATTCTATACTCCTGGTAAGGGGAACATTTTAGCAGATGAACTCAGTAGGAGGTCTGGTATACAGCAGCTAGGAGAGGCGACAGAGCATGTGCCGCTTTGCAGATATTATTTGTGGAACGAGATGGAGCATCTTTCCTTCAGTCTCTTACAGTCACTCCCCCACTTCATCATCGAGTCAAGGACGTGCAACGTGGGGATTCTAACTACGAGGCTCGACGTGCATAGATATCCACAGGGCAGACACCTGATGGATTTTTGGAAGGTAGGGAGCACGTCATCCTCTTCAGAGGACATACCATGGTACCAGTGTCGCTTTGGGAGGAAGTGATGAGGGAGTTCCACACATCCCCTCTAGTGGTACATCCAGAAGTGGAAAATATGAACCAGGATCTCCGATGATAGCATTGGTGGCTGGGGATGATGAAAGTAGTTTTAGAGTTTGTCTCTTGGTTCCTGACTTGTCAGCATTTGAAGGCGGATCATCAGGTACCAGCAGGCATGGTTCATTCTTTGGAGGTCCCATATTGGAATTGGTATGTGATATCCATGTACTTCGTGATAGGACTTACATGTACATCTAGGGGTCATGACTCTATTTGGGTGATCATCGACCGACTCACTAAGTCAGCCCACTTCCTACCGATCAGAGATCAGGGTTCAGAAGAGATCTTGGTATGCCTCTATGTGCAAAAGATTGTGCGGCTACATTGAGTACCCTCAACGATTTTCTCCAATCGTGATACAGGTTTCACTTCTCGACTATGGAAGGGATTTCAGGACGATTTCGGGATTCATATTCATTTGAGCACTGCCTTCCATCCCCAGACGGATGGTCAGACTGAGCGGACCATACCGACCCTCATGGACATGTTGTGTGCTTGTGTCCTTGACTTCAGTCGCAGGTGGGAGGATCACTTGCCTTTAGTTGAGTTTTCATACAACAACAACTATCACTCCACCATTGGTATGGAACCTTTTGAGGCATTGTGTTGGAAAGCTTACAGATCACCTTTGTGCATGACTGACCTAGGGGAGTCCGCACTCGTGGGACCAGAGATGGTATGGGCTACCATAGGGATGGTCCAGACCATCCAGAAGTGGATGAAGACTACACAAAGCAGGAAGAAGTCTTATGCTGACAGGAGAGAGAGACCTCTAGAGTTCGAGGATGGTGACCATGTCTTTCTACGGGTCTCACCTTGGCGAGGTTAGCAGAGATTTGGATAAGGTGGCAACTTATCTTCGAGGTTCATTGGACCCTTCCAGGTTCTCAGTAGATTTTGTGAGGTGGCTTACAGCCAAGTACTTCCCCCTCAGTTGCACCAGGTGCACGTTGTCTTCCACGTATCCCAGTTGAGGAGATACGTGCACGACCCTTCCCACGTCATCGACCATGGAGAGCTGGACGTCGACGATTAGGTGACTTTTACAGAGGTTTAAGTTGAGATGGAGGATCGATAGGAGTGGGTCCTTCGTGGGTAGTCGATACCTCTAGTGGACGTACATTGGAAGCACGAGAACCTCCAGGAGAGCACATGGGAGAGGGAGGCTCATATTCTAGCTCAGTACCCCACTTGTTATCCTAGTTTTGAGTTGTAGATTACGGGGACGTAAATCCCAGTGGTGGGGAGAATGTAAAGACCTAGAAATTTCATGTAAATTTCTTTTAATTAAATGGTAATTTTATGAGTCCTCAAATATTGACGGTGCATGATTCTGAGGCCCAGAGTGTCTAGAATGAATTTCTGAAATTTTTTCTGGTACGTTCAGTAAATGTGTGAGCCTGTTTTTCTAACTTTTAAACCGGTGCTCATAATTGAAATATGAGGGAACTGTTGAACTCGCAGTGCCGATAATCGCTTAAGGAGACTTTCACCTGGATGACATTTAGTCGAGGGTTAAATTTAGTATTTGTTTTTTTGTGGGAATATATATAAAATAAAATAAACATTCATTTTATTTTTCTTGTTGAAACCTCTTATGTAGATGTTTCAAAGGTGGGGACCTCCTGAACTAAAACCTCCCACATGGGTTATGGTGGTGAGGACCACCTGAGACTAAAACCGCCTTGAACTCCACTCTTAATGGGGATAAACATCTTGAACTCCCCCCACTTTAATTGTGCCACCCCCCTTTGATTAATTATACCAAATCATCAATTAATTAATTAAGACAATTTGAAATTATTCCAAAAAACTAAATAGATAACATATTCTATTATGTCGGCAATTTAATTTTTTGTTGGGATTGGGGGAAAGTATTTGACAAAGGAGAAGGGAAGAGATTTTTGGAGGATTACACTTCTCCAATGAAGAACTTATTACATGAATAATGATTCTCCCAACAAAAAATGTTGATGTTCTCCAATGTCTTCGACTTCTTCCTCGAGACATCCCCCAATGTGGGATGTCTTCAATCGACAACCATCCTTCCCTCCTCATTGAAATAAATAAACAAATGATATAGGGGTGTGTTTTAAATTGATCAATGTTAATTTTCCTCTAACATTGAATCATCCCTATTAAGCCGCTTGCTACCGCTCTAACGCGGAGGGTGTAGGACAAACAGACATGGCCTAAACCCTCTTTCATTTTTCATTAATGGTGTGTTCTTTGTGATGGAAGAAGGTAGCTTTCTTCCATGGTGACGAACATAGAGCGGCCGACTGAATCGGCCATCGGTGAAGGCACGGTGCACGACCGCATCGTGAGAAGGTGACGGCTGGCCATCTGGCCTGCCGTGGCAGACTACCGCATCATGGTCGCCCCACCGCACATCGTCCGCCCCATCAGACCATGGCCTCCGTGCCACCTCGCGCCGCACTTCGTCCTTCGCCGCCAATGACCTATGCGGCCCCTGTGACGTCTACCGCCATGCGGCCTCCGCCACCTTGCGGCCCTTCATGGACCTGATAGCCTCTACCATCCCATAGCCGTACAGCCCCTGCAGCCCTCGCCGCCTCTCCGCCCCCATGGCCATCACCGCCTCACAGCCCCCGTGGCCTTCGATGTCCTGCGGCATCGTAGATCTTGCGGCCTCACTGCCTCATGCCCCTTGCGGCCTCCACTGTCCTGTTTCCTCACGTCCCCCGTGGCCTCGTCACCCCGGGGCCATTCGCAGCCCCCACAGCCTCCGCTGTCCCACGGCCTTGCGGCCACCACATCTTTACTACCCCGAAGCCCTCTGCGGCCCCCGAGGCCTCCGCCGTCCCGCGGCCTTGTAGCCCCCATAGCCTAGTCGCCCCGTGGCCCTCCATGGACCTTGCGGCTTTCTTCGTCCTCGCGGCCTCTTCACCGCCCTCGCAGCCTCCATGCCACCCACGTGGACACGTGCCACTCCATGTCCCATGTGCCTCCTAGCGCGGTCCGGGTCAGACCCAGTAGACCAGGTCAACCCAAACCAGGTTGGGTAGGCCCAGGCCGGGTCAGGTCAGGTCGGACCGGCCCCGGACCAGCTACGAGCTTCTCAATCTATTGAAATTTTTTGGCACCAGGCATCCATTGGACAAACCGTCAATGGTGTTGTAATACTGGGAGAGTGATGGTCTATTTGGTATACCCTACTTGATATTTGGATAAATTTGGGATATAGTTGAGTTGGATCAAACACGAATCCAACTGGGCCCTCGGTACTAAAAGGAAAATAACTTACCGACCAGGCGTTCAATTAACGCACCATCTATTGTGTTGAAAACCCTATGGCATGGAGGTCCATTAGGATACTTTTTTGGGAATTCGTGGTAGTATGAGTATTAACCAGTGGCATGATGAGTAGACTCTTTCGGAGATTAGAAAGTTTAGTGCGGGAACCCACTAGCTGGTTGTGACATGAATAATGAATAGAAATCCTGTGTAGCTCAGTACCAAGTGATCCTATGTGGGTCAACACCTAGCAATATTTTGTGGGTTAGCACCGAGCAATGTTGTGGGGGTCAGCACCTAGCGATCATGTGTGGCTCAGCACTGAGGGATCCTGTGTGCTAGCAACAAGCTATCCTATGTGGGTCAGCACTGAGAGATCCTGTGTGGGTCATAAGTAGAGCCTCTTAACATAGTAATATGATTCAGTAGTTACATCTAATCATCTATACTATTGTGCCTAAGAAATACCTAGTGTGAGATGAGTCCATACCTGAGTGGTACTTTCCTTTGTGGAAATACCTTGGTGGTATTCTTCTGTGTGGTGTACCTGAGTGGTACTTACCATCGTGGTACTCCTTCCTTGGTGAAATAGTTGAGATTTGGGCTTTTGAGTTGGACTCTATGTTTTCTCATGATTGAGATGGGTATACATGATAACATAGGTATATATATTGGCATATACTTAAGTAGGTTTTTCAGTTGATTTCATTCTTTTTGGTTTATCCTTTTTTGATTTTGTGAGACCTTGGGGGTCTCGGGGTCCCAACTATGTATCGTTATACTCACCCTGGAATAGGCTATGCCCCCACCTTGTTGTGTTTGGTGGAGACAACAGACAGCGCTGACTGAGGATGAGGGTACCAGGACAAGAGGAATCTCAGGGTGGGCCTTAGACAAGGCGTACCTTATAGACAATCGTTCGAGAGTTGTACCTACCCTTTAGGTAGGATCCTTTGCAGATGATCACATGAGATATTCCAGTTTACTTATACTTTTTAGTTTTCCTGTACTTTCTAGTTGGGCTTGTATTATGGCCCCTTTTTACTAACTGTACTCACTCTATTTACAATTCATTTTTATCTTGTGTTTGTATCCAGCTGTGTGCATGGTTGTGTGTGTTTATAGGTTTTAAAGGAAATGCCTTCCCAGTTTTAGGTAATTACAGCTTTGGTGCTAGTCGCCATCCCTTGGCCTACAGAAGACGGTCTTCGGGTAGTCACAGCACGATCCTTGGGGGATGGGTTGTGACAGAGAAATCATGCATGTTTTCATTTATTTTTTTGTCAATTTTTTTATTAACATGTTTCTAGGGAATATATGACCAAGGTATTCAAATATTTTGTATGTGGATAATAAGTAATACTTATTTATATTTATGGGATTAACGTTAGTTGGTTTGGATAATTTTAGTGGAATTATTTATAATGTTTTTAATTTTGGTTGGGTATTAAGGTTAAATATTTATGAAATGGTTTAAGTTGAACATTTGAGGTGGTTATATAGATTAATGTATTATTTAACCATATAAAGGTTTATTAATATTTAATAAAATTTTATAACTATTTTTTATCAAGATAATAACTAGAGATATAAGGAATGACTTATAAATCTTTTATTAATTGTATAATACATTATTGCTTCAAGAATGAATGTTTAATCATCATTTCATAGAATAATAGATGATGTAAAAACTTGATCAAATCACAACCAAATTATGATTCTGTTCTTATGAAATGGAAACAAAACAAGTTATTATATTTTCTCATGTTCTCTATTTAGATAATAAAAATTCACTCAACTTTCAGAAAAAGAAATTTGAGACAAAAATGTTGTCTAATTACCTACATTTCTAGGGAATTAATGGTATTTTACTCAAATATTTAGTTTATGATTTTGAGTTCATTAAATTTATCATGATAATTCACATTCCTATGATCAATGATCTATGTAAACTACTTTTATTCCATTTCAAAATCATCACTTACCATTAATGTTTTCTTATTTGGAAACATAGGTTTCTGTCTTTCTAGATGACCATCTTATTTGTCTTTACCTTTAAATCTAATAAGTAGTTTTATCAACCCTTTTAGTATGTGGGTTTTCAACAATGGAATATTTAAATTTCAAAACCTTGATCATCGATATCAAGTTCCAATTATAAGGTTGTAATTCTTTTTATGGGGGGTAGAATGTGACACCCAAGATTTTAGTATTTAATGTTTTCAAATAAATATAATTTATTTGATGTATCAAATTCAATGAAAATATTAGTTTTAATAAACTCCATTATGAAATATATATAAAACTCCTAATAAATATAAAATTATGGATTAATTCTTGTGAAATAGGAACACAATTTTCAGTAAAAGTCGTTTTATGCTCCAAAAATATGTTTCAATCAAAAATAATTTTATTAATTTTATGCATGCATAATATATTTAGTTTCTACCACATTTAGTAGTTTTATTTTATAAAATTTCTAACATTTATGAAAACTTCATATCAATATTATCTTATGATTGCATTTTCATATTGGGTTGTTTGTGAAAATTTATTTTTTGTAAATATTATCATTCCCTTTCATTAAATAATGTAATTAAATGTAAAATTTTATTTTCAATTTTCCAATAAAGTGATATATATTTTATTTTTTTTATTATATAATTAAATACATTTATATCAATAATTTTCCTGATTTTGGAATAAATCTATCATTATCTATAAAAACACATTTTTTTAAATAATATTATCAAGTGCATAATGTTTAACTATTTGAATTAAATAAAAAAACCTTTAATGATGAATAAGATAAATGAAGTTTATATATTATATATCTATGTTATTTAATTAAAATTAATACAATATAGATTATTATTCATAGAGTTGATATAGAATCATCTTTTCCTTGAAAAAATGCATTTTCCTCAAAACCCATTTTTGTCACTTTTTGCCGACTTATTTTATTATTAATTTTTGAATCTTTCAGAAAATTTATTTTTCTTAATAAAATTAATTTTTAAAATTATATTGTCAAAAATTTTATTTGGGTTCATTTTTTGTAGTTTTCTGAAAAGATTAATTCTTTAATGAATATTAAAAATACTGGTTTTTATGCAAAACTGCCTTTTTGTTAAAACAATTATATGGTTAAATTTTTTTAGAAATGGTTATAAAATTAAAATTATATAAATTATGTTATAATTTATACAATTAATTAATTGGAATAAAATTGATGATTCCTTTTGTTATTAAAAATGTCTCTACTTTTGAACAGTTTCTCTTAGGAAAACCATTTTTTCATCAGATATATGGATTTAATTTTAAAATAAATTAAGCCACTTATGTGAACGGAGTTTGAAAATATGGTTCAAATATTTGGAGTCATAATAATTGATATTATATAATGTGTTCAAATAGTTATTCAGTGGAAATGAATAATAAAAATATTAAAAATTAATTATCATGGTTAATGTTAAAATGGTTTATGAGAGGTTAAAATAAAATATATGTGTTAAAAAACATAAAAACATGTTTAAATCGCATTTTATGGAATTTTAAAACCTTATTCCATATAATTGTTGATAATTATCCATTTTGGATCCTTTTTTATGTTTAAAATGTGGTTACACCTTTTTCTTTTCACGATTCTAGGTGTGTCTTCTCTCCTGCTTATAAAAAGACACCCCTCTCCTCTCCTCTTCACAATTCTAACCCCAATTAGTTTGACATATCCCTGTAAAAATAGTTTCATTAATTCCTTCCTAACATCCAAAATAATGTTGGTTTATTATTAAAATTACCTGTTATGAATTTTGGTGTAAACCTAACGAGATTATCTGTAGAAGAGGTATCATTCTCAGCCAAGAATTTCCGTTTTATTTCTTCTAAAACCTTCTTAAAATAATTTTAAATTATGAATGTATAATAACACCAATATATACCATATAAAAATCTTTTATTTCTCAATTTAACTACTTATATATATATCCTCTTTCATCAAGTGGGATATGAATCTATTGATCATGTGAATGGCTGACAACTGCCACGTGAAGCGATGTGATTCATAATTCTGTTACGATTTACATGGAAGGTAATGTGGATAGTTTTAATGAAAATTATATATATATATATATATATATATGAAATAAAATTTATTCTTTAAATTTAATATATTATTTACCTTTCATTCATTTCATTCATCAAGAAAATGGAAACAATGTTCATGAATACATATAGCCCACCATCTCCACAAACAGTGTAATTCATTTTATATCCCTAACATTAATGGATTGATCTAAATAAAAATATAAGGTATACATATTATATTAAAATAATGTTTGAAATTATTTATATTAGTAAACCACCATCAATGTAAAATGACCAAAAATACCAAACCAAAATATAAATAAAAAAATGAAGCATTTATTACCTAAAACAATATTTTACCAAGGAATTGTTAATAAAAATGTAATAAAATGTCATAAGTAAATCATATATGGTATGATACAAATTATTATGTTTATTTAATAAATTTATAATAAAATTTATTTACTATACATGATGTTTAAAAGTGTCAAAATGAATTTTACACTTAAGGTAAGGGACTTTCGTCTCACTTTTATTTCTGTGGGTCACATTCCTTATACACCACTTTTTTTGTGATATATATAATACCCATAAATGTATTTAATGAGACTTATAATTATAATTGTGCGATAAAAATATCCATATAATTTTTTTTATTTCATGGGGATTACGATTCAAAAGATACCAAAGTGGAAATAGTTATATGTTAAAATTTCATTATTTATCATGATTTTTTATGATTATGCTTCCAATGATGAGATATAATGATACACCTCTAAATAAACCCAAGAAATTTATTCTAATATATTACATTATTTAAATTACATTTTTTTTCTTTTCACTATCATCTCTTTATATACTCAAGATTCAAAAACAAATTAATAGAAACCCAAATTTATTTCTCTGTTTGGTCAAAAACCCTTTTTCTTCCATATCAATGTTTTAAAAAAATTAAATAATTTCTTAGTATTATCCAATAATATTTAAGTAAATTTATATCCATTGTTTACATTTTACAAAAAAATTAAAAGAAATCGTCTTTTCATTTTCTAAATGAGGTAGTTTTGACTTTTTACTAAATAAATTAAAGGAATATTTGTTTTAACATGTATGAAATGAATATAATTTTCTACCATAGTGAACACTAAATTATTTTAAGCTTAACTTAAATATATTTATTTTTATTTTCAAATAAAATTTATTCCTTAATATTTGGGAAAACATTGTATTTTAAAGAAGATATTTCAAATGAAAATTATATTTTCCTTAAGAGTGTATTAATGATATTTTTTGGAATTTCTATTGATCCATGAAAACTTAGTTTTGGTGTTTATTATATTTTAAAATTGATATAATTAAACATTATTGTCCTTATTCTTCATTGGGATGATTTATTTTTATGTTTATGTTTATAATGGTGATATTTCTATAAAACTTCTTCTTTTTCTACAGGTTATGATATAATGAGTGATGAAATTTTTATGAAACCCAGTTATTCTCCTTGGGTTATTCTATGATGAAATTTTTATGAATCATATTTCCTTTTTTATAAATTATTATATGAATAATTTTTTATGATATTGAGGAACATAAATTTATAGATTATACAATTGTTGGGGATTATATATCTCTTCAATGTATTGGGTAGAGATTTTTAGCTCCTGACATAATGATGGAAAACAAGATGATGTGATTGATCCGATTTAGGGAATTGGTTGAAGTGCTTTATACACTATCGGAAATAGGTGATGATTCCTGATCAATTATGAATTGGGAAATAAGTTTGAATTCCGGATTGGATATGATTTTATAGTCTTAGTTGTTATCCTTGTCATATGAAATTGTTTCTATATATAATGGTTCCACACTTATATGACATAAACTTATGGTCCATGATTGATTTATGCTGATTTCTCACTCTGATGGTTCATGTATTTTAAAATGTTAATGTTTTATATCATGGATCATTTTTATGATCCATGATATATTGGGTATGAACTTTTTATGTTGTAGTAATAATCACATACCCTTATGCTTATCTTATTTATTCATATAATCATAGGTTTATATCTTCCATATTTAAACATACTGAGCATCTTAGATCACCCTTTCTTAGGTTTCTTCTTCTTAGGTTATGAAGAAATACTTCAATACTAATTTTTTATAAATTGTAGTAAGCAGGACAATATTTATGAAAGATGTTAAATATCATTTAATAAATAAGAAGATTATGAATCCAGTCCCCAAAGATGCTAAACATTTACGATTTGTAGGAATTTATATTTGAAATATATTAAAACATTCATAAATATAGATGTAATATCTATTTAAGAAAATATAGGGTTTTTAAACTGTGATTCCCTTTTTCATGCTTCTATAGGGGTTGATCTTCCTAAAGTTATGATATTTAACCAAGTTTTCTGTAAAAATAAGAGAGTTTTTTCATATTTTGATTTTTTGATCTTGTTCGAAGAAGGGTATGTTACAAAATATAATTATTGATTTTATTGTAATTTTTCAAAATATTGGGTCATTTTCATGTGGTATGGTGAGTGAAACCATGAGAGGGTTGACTCGGGATTTTATTATAAACAATGGTTGAACGCTCCCTTACTTATATTTTTTAATTCTTTTTTTTGATTTCATAGCTTAGTTGGTGAATTTTTGGAACCCAATTCATTTTAATGATCCTTTAGACAATGATAATTTTGTGGTGATTCCATTGTGCTCTCGGAGTATGGATCCACATTGCATTGAAAAATGTGATATGAGGTGGGACTATTTTCTCATATCATGCTCCATTATCATATATTATATATTTTTTCTAACAATTGTTACATCATTGTTACCTTATGATATCAATACTAATTATCCTTATTTATTTATATGAGAATATTATTTTTAGAAAATAACCCTTATTGGTTAGTTTTCCATATTATGTATCATGTTATTGAACCATCCTCTCAAATCATCTCTTCTTCTCAGGATTTTATTAAGAATAATTCACCAACCATTATGATGATGGGTTTTAGATTTGGTACTTGGAAGTGGATGGACAATAAAGATATGATATCATTCGATGTAAACAATATGTGTTGTGAGATTGTGTTGTGTACTGTCTCATTAATTCATGTCATTTCTTATAACAATATAATGAAAGGGTATCATGAATCCCCTTATAATTTTATAGGTAGGATCAAATTAAAGCAATGTATGTTATTCCACGACCCCCCTTTCTGATGGTGAAATATCTTATAATTGATCATACATATATCTCATGACTTTTGAGGTAATATCACTTAATGAGTATTGTTGCATAATGATTATGGTTATGGGATAGAGGTGATAGTTGTAGTGTGTATACAATAATTATAATATGATATATATGATTGTATGATTGGATATTATGTGAGGGGATTTATTGCACCATGAAACCAATGGGTCAGGACTATTTTCATTACTGTATGACTCATGTCAAGACTATGTCAAACATTAGAGATTAAAGCCTATCATGATCCCTTTGCATAAATCTATATATATTGTCATGAGTATGTTGAAATATGGAAAATAGACACCATGTCCCTAGAATTTTTCTCTATAGAGCATAATGGTGTGGTCCTTTAGACAGCCCAAGGACATTTATATTATATTTTTGGTGGGTTTAGACATTATCTCAATAGATATAATGATGTGTTTTTAAAACGATGAGCAAACAATTTAACAAGGTTTGATACACCCCTATATATGTGTTGATAATAAGGTGTGGGTATCACATGGGGTTTTAGAGTTTGGTAATCACTCACATTCACAGGGTGCATTTCCTCTAAAATTCAGTCATGGATTTGGTACTCCCTTTAACCAAACAAGGCATGGTCCCTCCATAGGGTCAACAGAGTTTTTTATTCCCTTGATCGATATCCCATGAATCATTGGGGTGTATGTCCTCTATTTAGGGAGTTAGATACTCCCTCATTTAAAACATTTTCTTGAAGAGGATAAGGTTCTCCATCCATAGTTTGGTACTCCATTGATTAATACTTATCTTGGTGAGAAATGAGTCTCCCTCAATAGTTATTAAGAAAACGTTTTTCTATTTTTTTCTAGGTAACTTAAATTCTTTGGTTTCTTAGGGTGACATATTTCCATGAGATGTTGGGTTGCTAATGAGTGGGACTCAGTGTCCTGAGTTCTTGAGATTAAAAGAATATCTAGGATTTCCTTTTATTGTTCTTATTCATTAAGTAATTTATCCATTATCTTTGTGGTTTTGTGTTGATTTGGGCCTATATACATTCCTTTTTGGTTATAAGGGTTCATACATGGTATGTATATACTAACCTCTACATAGGCATTTCTCCCACACTTGTCAAGTATTATGAAGATGACTGAAATTGTGATGGTAAATTTAGTGGATATGATTTTGGTGGAGAAATATATCACTGGTAAATTGTGGTGATAGTAATATCTAAAATTTATGTCGGGTTCTAGTTCATTTAAAAGATCCCTTTACCTCAGTTGATTTATGTTGGTTTTCCATTTGTTTTTTTGGGAGGTTATTTTTCTTATTTTTTATGGATTATGTTATTATTATCCTATATTGATCTTTTCCTTTATTTCTTGTATTATATATTATATTTTGTGTTATTTTCTATCATATATTATTATATACTATGTGGAGATATGTGTTTGTGTACAATTTCATTAGTATAAGGCCTCCCATCATGTGTGATATGCCTACTCAGTTTTAGTCTACATGACTGATATTATTGGGGGTGGTCTTGGGTTATCACACATGATGTACTTATAGCCTAGGTGGGGTTCTGGTGGGATGGGATGTATCACAGTGGTATTAGAGTGGATATGTCTTAGGGAAATTTTTCGGATTTTCGAGTCAGTGGTATTGGTTTTGGAACTTAGGGAAATGGTGTAAAGGGGTTAGAGTTCAAATTTAAATCTAAGGAACCTGATGTTGATTTAAAAGACAGCATATCCACTCAATAGGACACTAATAACCCACTTTTTGACTCCAATCTCTAATTAACTGGTATTAGTGAACATCTAAATGGTCCATGCTTCATATAAGGACAGATTTAGGATTTATGTTTACTTCTTAGGTCAGTTCCCTAGATTCGATTTAATGGCCATGGTTAAGCTTTTTAAACTTAATATTTCTCCACATACATTGACATCTCAAGTTTGAAGGAAGTTTCTTGATATGACTATGCTTGTGATTGATCCTCTTATTTCCAACGAGTAGAGTGATGAGGCATATATTCAATATCTAAACCATGATATGTCCAATTAGGTGTAAAATGATGAGTTTCTCCACCCATAATGTTGTGATAAGACCCACTACTCAATTCATATGTAGAAATCCTTCCACCTATAGACCCGAGAATAATTCTAGTTAGTAAGATGAGGATTTTTAATGGAGGAGTGTGATTCACAATTTTCAATACAAAAAAACACCTGTGTTTTGAGGCAAGATTAACCCCCCGAGTGATGGATGATTCTCTAGATGTGGTGATTTAAGTGATCCACCTTATCTGGAAGTCATCCAATCAGATGGGGGGAGAATGTTTTCATCCTTCTCCATGGTGAAATGAGCTATTGGTGTTCCTTGATCATCTAGATACATGATGAGGTGACTATACCATGGGGAGATTTGAAGAACCTATTTAATGAGGTGTATTACTAGGCCATGATGATGTATGTATACATCTAAGAGTTTTAGAGATATATAAGGGTATCATGTCTATTTTAGAGTATGTTTTGATATTCGTTGATCTCATGAGGAACTCCCTCAACAAGAATCTTGACAGATTCTTTCAACCATGTAGACCTTAGCTTGGACGTCATAAAGAGATATAAGCTAGAATTGTTCCCCTATATATACCCACCTATAATATGTTTTTAGAGAGGTACCCGGTGATTTGATATATGTTTTTTCCATTGGAGTAGTTGGTAGTTAGAGCTGGTGGTGGATATCCAAGAGTGGATTCATTAGTTGTGGTCAATCATCAATAATTATCATGGAAACATCCTTGGAGGTACACTCTTGCATGGTACTAAACATGTGGATTAGTAGAATAGGATTTATGTATATGTTATAACTAATAAAGATATTTATTTTGGTATTCATGTGGGTGATGAGGTCATTTGGATCATTACTTTCCAACCAATGTGTAATAGAATGAATTAAGTTAGTTGATGGACCTAGACTTCAGCAGTAATGAGGCAATCAGGGAACATACTGAGGTGGGAATGGTGGTATTTAGGGAAGTGGTTGTGGTAGAGGAGTTGAAATTTCACCCAGAGGAGGGGGAAGATCTAGATACCATTATAATCTTCTTCCTCCACTACAACCCCATGAGATCAATATCAGAATTATGGATTTTATGGACATGGAATCATCTATATGAAAGTGATGTAGAGATAAGAATAAGTGGAACATGACATGATCTGACGTACAATATTTGGATACTCTAAACTAGTATCCATACTTTAATATACCTATGTTTTCAATTATTTTTTAACTATATACATAGTTAGAGAGCTAAAACATTAGCCAACGAGCCATTACCCTAGAGGTACAGGCTTCTGCTTGGCATCCAAAAGACCCAGGATCAAATCCGAGAAGGGACAAATTTCTGGGTGTTGTAGCAGTTCTGTAGCAAGGCACTATAGCAGTACTGTAGCAGCGAAGGACTATAGCGGCGGCAAAACTGTAGTGGCAGAGGCACTGTTTGTAGGACTGTAGCGGCAGTGGTACGGTAGCAGTCCGGGTACTGTAGTAGTACTATTCACCGAGGGGTTATTTGGGCCAAAAAATGGGCTTTCAAGCCTTGTATTCAGGCCACATGGTCTTGGGCCTTCAGGCAATGTAATGGGTCCTCTACCCAGTCTAAAGTGGTCTTTGATTCAAATAATAAAATGAGGCTTCAGCCACAACCTTTAAAAAAAAGAGGGCTAAGACTTTAGATTAATACATTATCCCAATCTATATGGATTGAGGCTCCAACTAGAAGCAATCATATGTTTACCCACATCTACTAACAATGAAAGATATATCTTAGTAGATATAGGTTCTTGTGGGACCTTATAATGGACATGATGGGTCCCTATGACACCATCCATGGTATATACTGGTTATCCACATTCCATGCTCAGATGGGTCAATTCCATTAGAGAGTAATGAGTTTTCTGGTGGATGGATTCCGTTTTTATTTCATGGGGGAGTAGTTCCTTTTGTCAAGATAATGAGGTCTTGTGCATGGGAAGTTATAGTTTTCTACCCATTAGTTGGAGATTTTAGTTCTCTGTGTAAAAACACTTTAGATAAGTATCCCCCTACATTCCTTAAAAAGGGAAATAATAATTTTTTGGAGGATTTTATAGAAATTTCATCTCATTGGAATATTTAATTTTGTATTTAACTACACCTTGGGACCACATGGATGTCATCTATAGCATATTGGATGAAACTTTCTGATTTCAATGCAAGATATAATTCTATGGTAATTTGAATTTTTTTGTTTATTGGATGGATTGTTCTTTGTACTGGTATTTTAAATGTAATTCTGAGATTTAGAATGATCCAAAGTGTTGTTTTAGACCTTTTTAAAGGCCCGAGGTGTTCCTTGGTAGTTCTGTCGAGTTTTGAGAGCATCGGGCTCTAAAAACACTACAATGGGAAGAAATTATCATGGTAAATAGTTTTTCTTAAACTTTACGGCCCAAAAGAGGAAACTATGTTTCCTTTTAAGTAGATCTATATTTCTTTCATGGTTTTATCTAACCATTTGATTAGATCCACACATCCTTTCACATTATTTTAGATTCTTAACTGTGGGTTTTTTTCATGGGTTGTACACGGTTATCCAAACCGTTTGTCTAGCTTGTGTGACGGGGTTATTGGGTAGTTCTGTAACACCCCAAGCTTCTACGGTACGCTTTTCTTTGAATAATGTGATAGCATGTGTTGTACGCAACATCGAGTTCTAACACACCACAACCAATCAAACTAGCCGTTATGAATAATAATACCTACTTTTTGAAATTATATATATTTTATATTTCAAAATGGACTTTTTTTTGTTTCGGAATATCGAAATTATCCTAAGATGAATTTTTGGTATTTTTCTGAGAACTTCCAATTTTTATGAATAGTGAAAAATACTTAAAAAACTTTTTTAATAAAAATAATTTATAGTGATAAATTATATTATTGAGTAGTTTCAAAGTATAATTAGAATATATTTTTACCATTTTATCCAATGGTGTTCATTATAATTAATTTCACTTTGAAATTGGACCTAAACAATTGTCAATCTTTTGATATATATTGCTTTTTTAAAAACACGCTATTTGTTGTGACAGCGGGAATTAATTATACTATTAATTAATGAAACTTATATGATTGGAATTTTGTAAAATATTCATCATTTTTGAATTCGGAATATCAATTATAGCTTAGAGGGAAATTTTGGCATTGTTCTGAAAAACTTCAATTTTTGATGAATAGTGAAACTACTAAGTGGTAGTTAAAAAACTGAATTTTTCATAAAACATAATTTTACCGCTTATGTGAATGGAATTTCGAAAATCCGAGAGACATGGTTAATATCAAGAAGTAAAATGTGGTTCAATTAGATGAAAATAATTTTTGGTGAATAATAACTTTTTACTTTTATTTACCACGGTTAAAAGTAAATAGGGTAATTAAGGGTAAAATTGATATTAATATTACCCCAACACATGTCCTAATTCTATTGTACAAGTGTATCTCGACCAAAAACAACCTTAGGAATAAAATATTATCATTTAGGTCCACTTGGATTAGATTAGGACATTTATTATTATTTAATTCAAAGAAGAGTTAAAAGAGTTAAAATCAAAGTTTATTTACTAAAAAAAATTTAATATAGGGTTATACATAAGATAAATTCGATTTTAAATATTCATTAGAAAGATAATAAGATTTTCTAGATAATTATATTTTATTTATAATTTTTAGACATTAAATAACTTAATTTATTTATGACACAATGACGATGTAGTAATTACCATAATAGTAAAAAATTAAAATAATTGATATTATAAATACCCAAATAAATATAATTTGAGACTTTTAATGAATTAAACTAATTTTCTAGGATAATATGACATATTATTATTGATTTAATGGACTTTTTTAGAAGTAATAATTATTTTATAAGTTTCAAAAAAATCAACTATTGAATAGTGTCAAAATTGACAAAAAAGAGTTTTTAAAACAAATATTATATTATTAATTGACATTAAATTCTAAAAAATCTACGGTTCGACCAAGAGACTTATATAATGATATATGTATCATTAAGGGACAACTTGGGGGTCTCTTGGATTTATATAGTATGTTTATTAACTATATAATATAAAAATACAAAGTGACATGGTAAATGTCAAACTAATTAACTAAGAGTTAAAACTAAAAGATAAGGTTAATATAATGAACCAAACCTGTCTAAATTCTATTTGTTGAATGTATTTCTACATATCCCCACCTTAACCTTTAAATAATAAACTTTGGAGCCATTATAAACCGAATATGAATTCATTATAAATTAATATTTCTAGCTTTTCCAAAGGTGCCCCTGACCCCTCTTATAAAAGGGCACTCCTCCTTCTCATTTCTTCACACCTTCAATGCCTTTTGGTTCGGCCAAACCCTGCCCAAATACTCTCTCAACTTCCCTCACTAAATACTATAGGCTTTAGTTTTATCAGAAATCCTACCTAAGGATCCCTTTTCATCAAATCAAATGGAAGAACCTGAAGAAGAGGTAATGATTTCACCACCCTTTTTCAAGTTCCTTTTTTCTTCCACTTCTTCTTTATTTTTTATTTGTATTCTAAAATAATTAATCCAGTATCTCCTATATATTGTAATGTTATTATAAATATGGTACAACCATATTCAGTATTCTATCCACCCTTTGTATAACATGTCACCACACGTGCGTACGTACGGCTTACCGTCTCCACGTCGTGGTGTAATTGTTATTCAATAAATTATTATTTGGATGGGTATAATAATGATGTGTAGTTAATGTAAATAATAAATATAACATGATAATTATTCTGTATATAAGATATACCATCCAATTATATATTATTTTAATACCAAAAGAATGATATTGTTGCTCGTGCGTACGTACGGACTACCGTCTCCACGAACGCGACGAGATTCATTCTCTATCATATCCATTCAAATATAATTATCATTTTATGATTTAAAAATAATTTTTAAGGACTTTATATCATTCTGGATATGAATAAGATACTTCCTATCCATGAAGATCACGGTTTACGTAACAAAACATATAAAAGAAAACGAGTAAGTTAACACCTGAAACGACGATAATTCTAAGATATTATTAACAAAGCAATATTAAAAGATCATATATGATATCATATTAATGTATATGATTATTGAATAATTTAATAACAATTATTTCACCATTATACAGGAGTTTAACTTACCGTCGACCAAGGAAAACGTACAAAGTAAGGGGTTTCTTATCTCACTCTTTATTTGATGAGAATTCCATTGTCCACCACTTAATTATTGAATGTGGTGTATGTGTACTTCCCATGATTGTATTAATTCTGTAATATACTTTATTTTATGGGTATTTACATCTTTATTGTATGATCCTTATTTCATGGGAGTATGTTTCGTAAGTTACCTAATCGATAAGGGAATTTGAAATTTCAATTTTCATTTATTCGGCTTTACGCAAACTTCATTGATTATTTTACTCCGAGATTATGTGTGGAATAACAATTCATTTCCTTATGTCATAATTTCCACTCCCATTTTATGTGGATATACTTTTGATACACATAATCACTCCATTTCTAATTTCTCTAGTCATCGATATGAATTTGATAACAGTAATTTTAACTCATTCTCCATTTGTTGAGTTAAACATCCAATTATTTGGTGTTGTTTTTACAAGATTATGTGTGAATATCCTTTTATTTTTTTCGCTGAATATCCAATCATATTTAGTGTATTTATATTTGTCACACATAACTATGTTGTTGATTTATCCTTAACCTAAGGATACGGCCTTTATGAGAGATTTCATCTCAATTTAAATTCCTATTGAGACTTCTTTGTTGTTATACACCAAATCACTTTTATGTGGTGTATATAATGTACTTTGACATAGTATATCATGAATCCCTTTATTCTCATGATATTACAATGTTTTGATTAACTCAATTATTTGTATTCAAGTGTCTCTATTTTGGTTAGAATCTCTAACTAAAATACCATTTTTTAAATGATTTAAAGACTTATTCATCTAAATCATTCTCATTAATGTCCTTGTTTTAAAAATGGTTTGAAGGATTTATTTATATGGAAATTAAAGTTTTAAAATTAAAACTCCTTTTAAGAAGTTTCAAAGTGGTATGGGACACTTTGATTCAGAAAATCTATTTTTAAATGGCTTCTTGACAAATAGTGGGACTTTTAAATGATTTCAGGAAAAAGGGGGATATTTCTCTCAAATAGTTTTGATGATTATTTTCATCTATGTCAACATCCTGCATTATTCTTGATTGAGGTTAATGTGATACAATACAATCTTACATATTCTATCGAATGAGTTATGTTTGACTGTGGATGTGTTATTTTTATACCATTCATGGTTTGTGGTTAAAGTATTGACATTTTGTATGCTAGTTTTAATACGAATGTTTATGTTATGTTTAAACATGTTCATATGAGGAATGCATTGGACTTAATAAGTGACGGGTGGAGCCTGCTACAGCTCCTCGATGCATTGGTAGGTCTCATGATACAAACTAGTGTCTTGGCATAAGGCCTTGGCAAAATCTTATTTGTAGTCATGGCACGAGGCCTTGGCTATGTGGTTATGATAGTCTGGAATTATTCATTCCATAATTATGAATGTGGTTATTGATATTTCATGTGATCATTCGACTAGTAGAATATCCATGTGAGTAATTAACTGGAATTATTTTATTTTATCTTTTCCATTTTATGCTGAAGATCAAGTTTAAAAGGATTTTTTAGTTATAAACTGCCTTAAGTGTTTATGCTTATCTATGAAAGATTCTGCTATAATGTTATCCTTACTGAGTATCTGAGCTCACCCCTTTCACTGTTTTATTTTTTCCAAGATTCTGAAGAAGTAATTTATGAATGACCTGCAGGGATAGTATGAGGGGATATGAAGACAAGATGTTTTTTATGTAATGTAAAACTTTATGAATGTATCTAGTATTTACAAGGCTACTAAACCAATCGTTCTTTCGAGATTTGATCTTTCTTGTGATCATGCCAATGTTATGTAATAATGCACCGACTCTGGGTAACTGGGGTCAGGGAGTTACAGTTGGTATCAGAGGAAGTTTAGTACAAACCTTGAGAGCTAGATTTAGATAAACTCTGATTAGAGAATGTAGACCTAAGATGAACTTTGAGGATTAGTATAGAAGAACTTCATATAATTTTGGTATTGTAGAGATTTTGTGAGTTTTACAAGCAATACATCCCTGTCTGGATATGAGCAGGTAGAGGCGGCTCTGTCACAGATGTACCTAGGGGTAAAACCCGAAAACACTACTTTGAGCTAGACTCGAACGGGAACTGGTGCACGACAATGGGCCTTGCTGCACTCTTGGTTACGACACTCTCAGGGGATATGCTTAGGATAATTTACATTTTTTTACCAACTGATTTAAATTATTATATATATAATATGAGAGTAAATGACCTTGGTTAATCCTAATGTGTTTCAAATTGAGAATATGGTGACATGTTAATCTCAAAATGATTGTATGACTACTATTACTCACACAATGCTTTCTAGTTTTAGTCAATGGCTGGATTCCAAGGAAGTCATAGTGACTTTGAGAATGATGTACAAGGTGGGAATGGTGGTGGAAATGAGAAAAAAATGGAATGTTGATAGGTGTAAAAGATATCATCTTTATGCCAAATCTGTTTTCCAAAAATATGATCAACAACATATATATTAACCAACTCCTAGACTCAACAAGGAAGAGAAAGGTGATGAATGATAAGAGCTCCAGCAATGGAAACCATGGAGAAAAGAACCCTCAATTTCCATCATGCAAGAAATGTGGTAGGAGACACCGGGAAAGTGTCTCAATGGGACCAAGAAATGCTTTACATGTGGGAATGAAGGACATAAAGCGAAGAATTGCCGATGCAAAATGAAGAATACTATGGAAGAAGATAAAAATGGTCCCAAGAGTCCATTTACAATCATTTTCCGTAAATGTAGGGGACCTGGCCATTACCCAAGTGAATGACCTATTCTATAGGATGTTTTCTTGGTCAAAGAAGAAGAATCTATGTGAAAATAAATGGTTGGAGAAATGTTTAAAAATTATTAGTGCTCCTTGTTGATGGGTTTACTTTGGAATAATTTTCTCTTGTATTTTTAACCCTGCAGTTTTCCATGTGATAATGATATTTGAGGAAGAAGTATCTCTTCTCTTGTGTATATATGTATAAATAACCATATGGTTTTATATGATCATTGGGGTTTGAGAGAATTATAAGTTATTATAATTTGGGATGAAAATGCAAGGTATGATATAACATTTGTGGTTAAATTATGTTATGGTATTTTGAGGAATTTGTCTCATTTTGGTAATATTATAAAATATAGTTTTTTTGAAAAAGGACAACACTTAGACCATGTGACAACCCGTCGCGTTGGACAAAGATGTGGGAATCGAACCCACAACCAAAGTGCGATTGGGATTTATCGCCTACCACTGGACTATGTGAAGTCCCTGGTTAATGTGACTATTATTTTTAGTTAAATGATTTTATTGATCAATAATAAGTTGATTTGGGTTCTTATGTCTTATCAAATGAATACCCTTAGTATAGGAAAATGATTTGGTGATTAAGTGATAAATGTTATTTTGGAAGATGTTCACTTTTTTGGGAACACTATATGTCCAAGGAAAATAGAATACTATTTGATTTCATTAGAGGAGTAATGGTGGATTTTTATCTATGTTTTTATTGTGGATTTATAGTGATTTGGGTTATTTATCGAAATGATTAACCTATAATAAAAAAGATGTGATTAGGTTAATTACTTTTAAGTATGTGACTTTAAGAGTAGATGATGTCATTTGGAGATACAATTTAACATGGAAGACTACATTCTTATATGTTTTGGGTTTCAATATTAGTTTGGATTATATTGAAGGATTTTAAGGACAATTTATTATTGAATGGTATTTATTTAACTTTGGGGTATTGTTGGTTTAATTTTTGAAATTAAGATTAGTGTTTATTTCTCTCAAGGAATATCCTTTTGGGGGATCATTAGATCTTGTACTAACCATTTTGGTTTTGATTAATCTCCAAAGACAATGTAAATATATAGTTCATCCTGCATAGATCATGTGATTCTATAGAAGTTTATTCTAGCTCTTCCAGTGTGACCAAGTCTTCTTGAATACTCATCATTTAAAAAAATGAGTTAGTGGTGGAAATTTATTAAAGAATGAAACTCTACTTAAAATGTAAGTATATATCTTTATATTCTTAGTCAATATCATAAATGAATTACTCATCCTTATGTAATGTAACTTAAAACAAAAAAAATGTTGTCCGTTTACTTTCCTACTAGGAGACTAATTGCCGTTTTTCCCAACACAAGTTTGTGATTTTCTTATTGTTAACTTTCTCCTAATCATTATTTCTATCCCTCTCCATCAGAACTTGACAATTAGTTTATCATCCATATCCATGTTTTCCTACATGGAATCCGAGTATGGGTTATCTTGGTTGACCTTTATACCTCTCTTTCTTTCTTTTAAAGTGATAGTTTTATTGACTCTTTTACCGATTTGGGACTTTCCATTATATTCCCAAGCACAATTTTAAAAATTGTGAGGACGCAATTTATTGAAGGAGGGGAGAATGTAACACCCCAAGCTTCTAGGGTACGCTTCTCTTTGAATAATGTGATAGCATGTGTTGTACGCAACATCGAGTTCTAACACACCACAACCAATCAAACTAGCCCTTATGAATAGTAATACCTACTTTTTGAAATTATATATATATATATTATATTTCAAAATGGACTTCATTTTTGGTTTTGGAATATCGAAATTATCCTAAGATGAATTTTTGGTATTTTTCTGAGAACTTCCAATTTTTATGAATAGTGAAAAATACTTAAAAACAACTTTTTTAATAAAAATAATTTATAGTGATAAATTATATTATTGAGTAGTTTAAAAGAATAATTAGAATATATTTTTACCATTTTATCCAATGGTGTTCATTAGAATTAATTTCACTTTGACATTGGACCTAAACAATTGTCAATCTTTTGATATATATTGTTTTTTAAAAACACGCTATTTGTTGTGATAGCGGGAATTAATTATAAAATTAATTAATGAAACTTATATGATTGGAAGTTTGTAAAATATACAACATTTTTGAATTTGGAATATCAATTATAGCTTAGAGGAAAATTTTGTCATTGTTCTGAAAAACTTCAATTTTTGATTAATAGTGAAACTACTAAGTGGTAGTTAAAAAACTGAATTTTTCATAAAACATAATTTTACCGCATCTGTGAATGGAATTTCAAAAATCCGAGAGACACGGTTAATATCAAGAAGTAAAATGTGGTTCAATGAGATAAAAAAATAATTTTTGGTGAATAGTAACTTTTTACTTTTATTTACCACGGTTAAAAGTAAATAGGGTAATTAAGGGTAAAAATGATATTAATATTACCCCAACACATGTCCTAATTCTATTGAACAAGTTTATCTCGACCGAAAACAATCTTAGGAATAAAATATTATCATTTAGGTCCACTTGGATTAGATTAGGACATTTATTATTATTTAATTCAAAGAAGAGTTAAAAGAGTTAAAATCAAAGTTTATTTACTAAAACATTTTTAATATAGGGTTATGCATAAGATAAATTCGATTGTAATTATTCATTAGAAAGATAATAAGATTTCCTAGATAATGATATTTTATTTATACTTTTTAGACATTAAATAATTTAATTTATTTATGACATAATGATGATGCAGTAATTACCATAATAGTGAAAAATTAGAATAATTGATATTATAAATACCCCAATAAATATAATTTGAGACTTTTACTGAATTACACTAATTTTATAGGATAATATGGCATATTAGTATTGATTTAATGTAATTTTTTCGAAGTAATCATTCTGTTATGAGTTTCAAAAAAATAAACTATTGAATAGTGTCAAAATTGACATAAAAGAGTTTTTAAAACAAATATTATATTATTAATTGACATTAAATTCTAAAAAATCTAAGGTTCGTCCAAGAGACTTATATCATGATAGGTGTATCATTAAGGAAAAACATGGGGGTCTCTTGGATTTATATAGTATTTTTATTAACTATATAATATAAAAATACAAAGTGACATGGTAAATGTCAAACTAATTAACTAAGAGTTAAAACTAAAAGATAAGGTTAATATAATGAACCAAACCTATCTAAATTCTATTTTTTGAATGTATTTCTACCTATCCCGACCTTAAACTTTAAATAATAAACTTTGTATCCATTATAAACAGAATATAAATTCATTATAAATTAATATTTCTAGCTTTTCCAAAGGTGCCCCTCACCCCTCTTATAAAAGGGAACTCCTCCTTCTCATTTCTTCACACCTTCAATGCCTTTTGGTTCGGCCAAACCCTACCCCAATACTCTCTCAACATCCCTCACTACATCCTAGAGTCCTTAGTTTTATCAGAAATCCAACCTAAGGATCACATTTGATCAAATCAAAAGGAAGAACCCGAAGAAGAGGTAATGATTTCACCTCCCTTTTCAAGTTCCTTTCTTCTTCCACTTCTTCTTTATTTTTTATTTATATTCTAAAATAATTAATCCAGTATCTCCTATATACTGTAATATTATTATAAATATGGTACAACCATATTCAGTATTATATCCACCCTTTCAATAACATGTCACCATACGTGCGTACGTACGGCTTACCGTCTCCACGTCGTGGTGTAATTGTTATTCAATAAATTATTATTTGGATGGGTATAATAATGATGTGTAATTCATGTAAATAATAAATATAACATGATAATTATTTTTTATATATGATATACTATCCAATTATATATTATTTTAATATCAAAATAATGATATTGTCGCTCGTGCGTACGTACGGACTACCGTCTCCATGAACGCGATGAGATTCATTCTCTATCGTATCCATTCATGTATAATTATCATTTGATGATTTAAAAATAATGTTTAAGGACTTGATATCATTCTGGATATTATTAACAAAGCTATTTAAAATATCATATATGATATCATATTAATGTATATTATTATTGAATAATTTAATAACAATTATTTAACAATTATATAGGAGGTTAACCTACCGTCCACTAAAGAAAAAGTACAAAGTAAGGGGTTTCTTATCTCACTCTTAATTTCATGAGAATTCCCTTGTTCACCACATAATTATTGCATGTGGTGTATGTGTACTGCCCATGATTGTATTCATTGTGTAATATACTTTAATATATGGGTATTTAAATCTTCATTGTATGATCCTTCTTGCATGGGAGTATGTTTCGTAAGTTACCTAATCGATAAGGGAATTTGAAATTTCAATTTCCATTTATTCAGCTTTACGCAAACTTCATTGATTATTTTACTCCAAGATTATGTGTGGAATAACAATTCATTTGCTTATGTCATAATTTCCACTCCCCTTTTATGTGGATATACATTTGATACACATAATCACTCCATTGATAATTTCTTAAGTCATCGATATGAATTTGATAAGAGTAATTTTAACTCATTCTCCATTTGTTGAGTTAAACATCCAATTCTTTGGTGTTGTTTTTAAAAGATTATGTGTGAATATCCTTTGATTTTTTTACACTGAATATCCAATAATATTTAGTGTATTTATATTTTTCACACATAACTATGTCGTTGATTTATCCTTAACCTAAGGATATGGCCTTTATGAGAGATTTCATCTCAATTTAAATTCCATTGAGACTTATTTGTTGTTATACACCAAATAACTTTTATGTGGTGTATATAATGTACTTTGACATAGTATATCATGAATCCCTTTATTATCAGGATATTACAAAGTTTTGATTACCTCAATTATTTGTATTCAAGTTTCTCTCTTTTGGTTAAAATCTCTAACTAAAATACCATTTTTTAAATGTTTTAAAGACTTATTCATCTAAATCTTGCTCATTAATGTCCTTGTTTTAAAAATGGTTTGAAGGATTTATTTATATGGACATTAAAGTTTTAAAATTAAAACTCCTTTTAAAAAGTTTCAAACTGGTATGGGACACTTTGATTCAAAAAATCTATTTTTAAATGGCTTCTTGACAAATAGTGGTACTTTTAAATGATTTCAAGAAAAAGGGAGATATTTCTCTCAAATAGTTTTGATAATTATTTTCATCTATTTCAACATCCTTTATTATTCATGATTGAGGTTAATGTGATACAATACAATCTTCCATATTGTATCGAATGAGTTATGTTTGACTGTGGATGTGCTATTTTTATACCATTCATGGTTTGTGGTTAAAGTATTTACATTTCGTTTGCTAGTTTTAATACGAATATTTATGTTATGTTTAAACATGTTCATATGAGGAATACATTGGACTTAATAAGTGACTGGTGGAGCCCGCTACAGCTCCTCGATGCATCGGTAGGTCTCATGAGACAAACTAGTGTCTTGGAACAAGGCCTTGGAAAAATATTATTTGTAGTCATGGCATGAGGCCTTGGATATGTGGTTACGATAGTCTGGAATTATGCATTCCATCATTATGAAAGTGGTTATTGATATTTCATGTGATCATTCGACTAGTATAATATCAATGTGAGTAAGTAAATGGAATTATTTTATTTTTATCTTTTCCATTTTATGCTGAAGTTCAAGTTTAAAAGGCTTTTGTTTTAGTTATAAACTCCCTTAAGTGTTTATGCTTATCTATGAAAGCTTCTGCTATAATGTTATCCTTACTGATCATCTGAGCTCACCCCTTTCAATGTTTTATTTTTCCCAAGATTATGAAGAAGTAATTTATGAATGACCTGCAGGGATAGTATGAGAGGATATGAAGACAAGATGTTTTTTTTGATGTAATGTAAAACTTTATGAATGTATCTAGTATTTCCAAGGCTACTAAACCAATCGGTATTTTGAGATTTGATCTTTCTTGTGATCATGCCAATGTTATGTAATAATTCACCGACTTTGGGTAACTGGGGTCGGGGCGTTACAAGTTCCCTAAGTTTAGTTGGAACACTGTTTTTTCAAATGTGATTTTTAACCAAAAACCCCTTTAAATTTGGGTGAATTACCCATTTTTTGATTAAAAGATTTCAAATAATATTCCCCTCATCCCTTACCTTTTCCAATGGATTAGGGGTGGGTTTCTCCTCTCATGGATCTATCAAGCTCCTCCTTTGAGGTTTCTTGGTTGTGGCCTTATCTGGACTCTAATTTGGAATTTAATAGAAGTGTTGGATAGCGTGAGGTAAGATATTAAATCCTTTTACTTTATATCTCAGTTTCTATTCATATTTGTTTCCCTATTTTGGTGCAAGATCATTCGTCCTATTATTAGGATGAATGATCAGATCATCTATGTCACTCAAAACTAACTGAATCAAGCCTCGATATTCGAAGAGATAAGTTTCATTGGTATAATGTATGTGGTATATATCTCTTTCTATATGTTTATACTGATTTATAAATATCATCATTAAGTTCTGCACCATACTTTCTGTGTCTCACCCCTAAATTATGAAATGGATTTAATTAAATAGTTAGATCATGTATTGACTACCTTTAAACCCATCACATGGTTAGAGGTCATTACCTTAACCTGAATCACCCCCTTTCAGTTGAGTTAGTTAAATCACAAATGAACCATTGGTTTTCTTGTGACTAATCCCCCCTTATGATGTATTAAATTAATTTTT
Organism: Viscum album; assembly: GCA_963277665.1. Lineage (NCBI taxonomy): Eukaryota > Viridiplantae > Streptophyta > Magnoliopsida > Santalales > Viscaceae > Viscum > Viscum album. The sequence continues at coordinate 1,515,003,146 of OY728156.1, read as the reverse complement.
TTTTCTTATAATGAACATCAATGTTTGGTAGCTTTCTAAAGTGATTCTCTTTGGTGAATTGAGATTTTCCTCCTAAATATGATTCTTGGTTGTGATAAATTAATTGTTTTATAAAAATTTAATGTTTTATAGTAAAAACCTTCAATTGAGGAGATTTTTATTCTAAACTAAAAAGTTGATATTATTTTTTAAATAATTCTTGGATTTTTGGCATTGGTGTTTCTTATACCTTTATGTTTATTTCTAGATATATGGAATAGTTAGTACATGGACTGAATTGATATTTTTAAATTGAGTTTCTCTCCTTGAAAATGTTAAAATACCAATCACCTTCAGAGAGGGTTTGTCATTTCAAGATTGTAAATTTCCATTCCTAGATAAAACAATGGATTTAATTAAAGGGAAATTGAAGTGGGTGGAATGGCCATGCCACTTTATATATATAAATAAGTATGACTTATATAAATTGTGACGTACTTGATTATATTATTCTCAATGATTATAAATGAATAAGAAGTGGAGAATAATTATTATTACTAGTACTCCATTTATATTGGATGTGATTTGATGGTTAAAGGACTTGTTGAGGATGAAATTTCCCTCTCCCATACATCGAGTTTTAAGTATGACGTCTCACACCATTGACAATATTCGAAAAATGGGAATAAGACACCATTTCCCTTGTACCGGGAATTGACATGATGTTTCACCCACCATCTCTAGTGTTGATCATGAATTATCACATTCATTATGATATTAAGGACATATGCCCTATTCTTGATCTTTTAGGCTCATTAGACTAGTTCTATGGACACATGAGTTTCACCCCAGGTCTAGCTAGAACCTAGTATCCAGGTATATATCTACCTAAATCCTCACATACTTAGATAATATAGGAGTATATAGTATGTAAAAATATTTATTATTACTTATATATGTGTGTGTGTGTGTAGTTACTAGATCAGACATATTTCGGCCTATGCTAAAGTAGAGTGAGTCAACCCGGAGTTCTATTAGAACCAATGTAGAATGGTATTTATTTATTCAGTGTTGTTTATTATTCTTTATACCTTCACACTATTGTACCTTATATTCATGTACTATATTTAGTTGTATACACCATTTTTGGTGGCCTACCGAGTATATCCCACACCCTCCTTAGGCTGCCATTGCACTGTGGTACCTAAAAAGATATCATGTTTACAGTACTATGGACTTTTTATTTTGCAGACAATCATGTACTTGGGAGTCGGGATCACAAGACTAACTAATATCTCATGATTCTTAAGTATTTTGGCCTTGGGGATTTTATTTCATTTCTTTATTCATGTACTGCACTGTAACATGTTTCATGTCATGGGTCAATTGTTTTATTTTATATATCCTCATTTAGACATGAATGAATTGTAATATATTGGCATTGGTCATTTATATTTAGTTGATATTAATATTTTGATACTCTATCTTTCATTTAATATATATTCCTCTATTTTTGTTATTTATTTTCAGATATATCATTGTACTACTTTGATCATGTGGGTATAGTCTCCCCACAATACCATCACTTGACCCTCTATTATATTTTTTAACCTCTATCATATGGGGAGGCATGTTTGAGACCATGTGGTGACCATTCTAGCTTCTAGTTTTACAGGAATTTGGGTTGGGATGTTAAAAATTGGTATCAAAGGGTCTCTCTTTCCTTAGTATTACTATTTGGGTCTGGTAGACAGGACACTAGGAATTTTTCTGTGGTTAGTAGATTGTTGTGTATGGGAGTGATCAACCCACCCTTGGGTAAAAGTCCAAGGGGTCAATGATGTGATATTTTTTCATGTCGTTCACTATTATAGTCGATTATTATTTCACTTTCAGTGGTTTATATACTTTCTACTACTTATTGATTCATAAAATTTCTATTATTTTTCAATTGCCCCGGTATGGAAAGGAAGTAACATTACATTAATCATTATAGGCACATATAAGTTCACATTCCATGCATATTCCATTCAATTTAGTTGAATTTATAGGGTATCTATTGATTATGATGATGTGCCTTGTGTGTTAATTATCCTGGCTATTATATACCATGTTAATTATTTCAGTGACATTGTTAGTTTTGTTCTAGTTTAGGAATTTTATTAGCATGATTTTTTATATTACATGCTTGGGTTATTAATTTATCACGTTAATCTACTTCAATGATTAGGTTATCATATTCCATTCTTCCATATTATTTAGAATTAATTACCTATATATCATTATTATATACTTATTTATCATGTTACTATGTGTTTACTTATTATGATGACATGCCTAGTTATAATTTTGATATATACTTGGTTTTTAAGGTTTCAGCATCAATCTAAATGGTGTTTTTCCATATATATTGATAATGAAACCTTAACTAACTAATCATGAGATGTTTGATCTAGGAACCATTGATTGAATGGAATGAAACATATTAATCATGATTAATGGAATCTAAATTCAAATGTTTTGAGTGTATGGGTTCTTTATAGATTGGGTGATAGAAATCCATATAATAGAACTATTTTATAAGAGAATTATATATTTCAATATAGTTATAAATATAAAAGCTTCATATTTTTGATCTAAAGTGAATTGGTTGATTATGGACCTCTTACGTGATGCAACCTAGGCAAGTTAGTTATGGTATTTTATCTTATCAGATCAAACACATTAAGAGAAATTTAAAAAATTTAACTATTTATGGATTCCCTTATAAATGCATATGACTCAATCACAGTAGGATAATGATTCATATGATTAACTTTTTAAATGAACAATTGTACCCATCTAGGTCAGTTGGGGCATGTTTCTTTTGAGATAACCCACTACAGGTGTTTTTAAACTTTTATAATTAAACCATTTCTATTGGGATGAATTCGGATGAACCCAGGTTATCTTATTGGGACCCTTATAGGACTCCTTATATATTAATACATTGTATTTAATTCCACGAGGATTATACATATACTATATTGTAATTTTCATTTAATGTGTCTCCATCAACTTATATTGGTGCATACAGATGTATGGTGGAATCATACTTAACTAGTTCCCTATTAATCTTATAATAAATTTTTATGAGCTTTTGAACTATATTCATATGATGTGTTAGTTAATTAAGATGTTAATTTCAACCGAAAGGGTGTTTTCCTCTATAGATTGAAATTTCCATTTTCTTTTACTAATCCAAATTTTGAAAATACATATGGATATATAAAATTATTAAAAAGAATCCATATGATAAATATACTAATTATGATGGGATTTCAGTAAATTATTAATTTCCAAAAAGGATGTTTGATAATACTTACCTCTCATTCCATTATGTGTTAGTTAAATCAGTTACCAAGTGCTTTTTTTATAAATGGTTCTTGATGTTCTGAATTAAGTCTTTTAATGTTTAAATATTTAATATGAATCAATTTAATGACTTAATGTGGAACCCTAGGTGGAATCTATATTTTATTCCCACATGTAAATGTAGTTTAAATATCTCTTTGAGTTTCTTTGGAATGGAAATGTGAGGGTGTTCTATAGGACTTTTTCATTTTACCAAGGGCATAAATTATATGCATATGGCCTAGTGAATTTTTTTTTCACATGACATAGTGATAGGTTTGATGCATATTCTTTTGTAAGGGGCTATCCTAAGGAGGAGATCGCCCTTAAAGCTTAAATTCCTTATAAATGATGTCAGATTCCTAATGTGTGGTATTGTTTAGGTGTTGTTTTCCCTAGTATGACTCATAGATTCCAAATGACACCCTTTTTTGGATGGGTGTTCATGTTATCCATGACTCTTTTTATTGGCATGAGAATCAAGTATTTCTTGTTTTTAGTGGTTTACACAGTGTTATAGAATATTCGACTGCTTAGTAGGTCCTATGACCCTCTCTTCTTCCCCAATGATGGAAAACATGGTACATCTTCATCCAAGTTGATTGTCATATGAGAAAATATGAATCTATATTAAATCACATATACATACCACCTGATACTTGGATGCATATAGAGTAAATCAAATAGATAGCTTCAAGGATTTGTCATCCTTCTTTTGAATCCTTAGGGTAGTGTGCATCATATATGTAGAACCCTTTGAGTTGAAAAATGATATAACGAATCAGTTGAGTTTGGTGGAATTGTTGGGCCTTGAGTTGTTGAGTATGTTCTCAGGTCACCTCTAGAGTAGTGTGACCTGGGTTTGAAAGGAATAAAATTTATTCCAATGATTGAGATGGAATTCCAAGAGAATAAAGAGTTTTGACACACCAGTCATGTTGGTTTTTCTTTCATGCCAAATGCTATGACGTATGTGAGTGTGAATCAGATAAGTGTAACGTGTGTGTTTAAGGTGAATCTGATCTAGTGTGCTTATGATTAGATAGTTTATCTCTCCATTATACAACTAGGACACTCCAAATGTGGGGAGTGATGCATCAATTCTAGTAAATATGTTTCCTTCAAGGTATAAGGGACACAACTGAGGAATACCATTTGAAAAATGTTAGTTCTATTTCTAAATTTCCTTATGTTTGGGGATTCTTGTAATGTATAAATGATTGAAAATAATAATTATAGTGAAATAGTTGGTTGTGTATAAGACCTTTGGAAATGTTTTTGGTCATGGATAGAGTTAGGTGGAAAATATTGAGTGATCATTGTATGTCTTGGGTGGAAATGGAATTTTTATTAGTAAATGATGATGTGTTGGTAGGTGAAGCCAAGATTCATTCAGGATAAGTTAGACTATAGTGATTTTACTACTCTCATTTTCGGTAGTTGTAATGATGTTGGTGTGAATCCACATAACACTTCACCTTGGATAGGATAGAAGTTTCTCAATTATTCTTTGTAATATTTTGTATCCACTTAGTGTTCTATCTTTTTTGGAGGATAATATCCCCTCTCTTAATATCATCTGGGTACACTGTTATTGCATCGGTTATGCGTCGTGCTAAGTTTAAATATCATTCATATTTATAAGTAAACTCTATGGGTGTTATGATTCTATAATGTGGTTGTTAAAAATTTCATGGTTGGTTCTGACTGATAATTGGGTTCCCAAGTAGGAACGCCATGGTCAGACTCATGGAGGCCATCCGGTTTTTTACTTGAAATCTGTTGGCCTTAGTTAGTGTTCTTGACATGTGGATGTCTCATCTGTGAACCAACGTATGACTTGAAAATTCCAAATTATAGGATATCTTGGAAAAGCTACTCAAATTTCAATTGATGATTCTAAGGTTACATTGAACCTCCATTAGTTTTGGATGATATTTTTATAGATTAATGATCCAATTATATCAGATTGGGTGTGCACCCTTGTTCATGTTGTGGCACGAAAACATAAATAGATGTTGGGATTAAAACATCACCAGAATTAAAAAATGATCCTCATTAGATGGGCTCAATGGTAATTCAAAATTCCCTAGAGGAAGGCTTCATGTTTCGGGATGTAATACACCAACCGTTTAAGTCAATTATTTTGGGAATGGTCATCCAAATGTGGATTAACTTTTTTTATTTAGTCATAAAGAATAAGGTCGGTGAAGAATCATTTTTGGAACATCATCAGGTGGAGACAAGGGTAGTATGTGTCATCTGGGTCATTTCATTAAAATATTTCTCAGCCTGGCTAAATTAGGTTGGTGGGGAATCGATGTAATGACTAATTTAAAATCATGCTAGGAGCATCGTTAAAATTATAAGGTCATGTTGTGTAAGAAAATTACGATGGTGGAGGTATCATGGAGAAAAATAATCCCCTTTTGATGTTAAAAATTTTGGGGAGAACCATCATCTATATGTTTAAAGATAAAATGATGGGATTATGTCTTTATCTATATGGGATTGGGTATGATTCATTTCAGTGTTTCATTGAGAAAATGATTATTGGATTAGGTTTTAAAGGCTTAAGTGTCGTACACTTAAGTAATAGTTGGAGGTGCATTTTTAATTTTGAAACGTAATGAGACCATTTGAATGAGACTTTACCACCCCTGTAGGCCAAGTGAAATTTTCTTTCTTTCACCATGTCTTTCCAGGGATGATAATTTCTAAGTTGGGGAGTATGTAATGACTCGTTTTTTGAGCCAAGGTAAATTTATTAGGGATATGGAATTTTTTCATTTGGAAGATGGTTTGTTCTTCGAAAAGAGATTAAGAAAATAATTATGAGAGTTGTAATACTCAAAATTTTTGTCTTTATACTTGATTAAAAGGCTGATATGTGCCTCGGGTTTTCTGAAAAATTTCTAGTGCATCAGACTCTAAAAAATAAAATACAAGAAAGACTAATCAGGGTGCATGGAATTACTGAAACAATGCATCCCACTAGTGAGAACTATGTGAATATATTTGAATAAATGTAGGTCTCAAATGGTTTGACTTAACCATGCAATTAGAACTGCAAGTCTATGAACCTTGCTCTATCTTCTTGATAGTTTTCTTTTTGTCAGGTTACACAAGGTTATCCAAATCATGAGTCTAGCTCATGTAATTGGGTTCTTGGGTAGTGCCTTAAGCATTGTCAGTGCATGGTTCATCGAACCATGTGGCTAAACCAAGAACCCCTTTAATGTTGGGTAAAAATCACTTAAATAATTTTAAAACCAAATACATTTTCACTTATCTTTTCCAATGGATAAAAGTTGGGTTTCTCCCCACGTTGGTCTCTCAAAGTCCGCCTTTTAGGTTTCTTTGTTGTGATATCCTCTGAAATATGATCTGAACTCCATCTGAAGCATTTTATAGCTAGAGGTAAGCTCTAAAATCCTCTTACTTCCTATCTTAGTTTATATTCCTATCTATTCCACTATTGTTTATGATCTCATTCACCCTATTTTCATGTAAGATGTTCATTTCTTTGATTTCTCTCAAACAGGACCAAATTAGTCCTCAATATGAGAAGAGTGATTCATCCTTGGTCTAATGTAGGTGGTTTATATCTCATTCCCCAAATTTCATTTGATTAATATATATCATCATTTCTCACAAGCCGAACTTTCAATGTGCCACCCCTAAATTATGAAATGACTTTAATTAAATGGTTATATATTTTCTGGACTACCTTAGAACCCATCACAATATTAGACGTGACTACCATTACATGAATCACCCCCTTTTGTGTGAGTTTTTTAAATCCTTAATGAACCATGGGTTTCCTTCTGACTAATCCCCCCTTGCGGTGTGTTAAATTAATTTGATTATGGTTATGATGAACTTCAATGTTTGTTAGAATTCTAAAATGATCATTTTATGGTGAATGGAGTTATCCATCTTGAATGTGATTCTTGGATGAGATAAATTAATTGTTTGTTAACAATTACATATTTTCTAATAAAACCATCCTATTGAGTTGGGTTGTCTTCTACACTGAAAAGTGGAGATTAGTGTTTCAAATCATTATTGTCTTTATGTCATTAGTGTTTCATATGCCTTTATTTTTATTTCTATATATATGGAATTATTAGTACATATCCTCTACTAATATTCATAAATTTATTTTCTCTCCTTACTATAAATTTTCAATGATCAACCAACTTATAAGTGGGGTTAGAATGTCGGGATTATAAATTTCCTCAACTTAATAAAGGAATTGATTGAATTAAATTGAAATTGATGTGGGTGGCACAACCATGCCTCTTTCTATATAAAAATAAACATTACTTTTATGAAATATGACACCCTTGGTTATATTGGTCTTGATGATTATAAATGATTAAGAAGTGATGAATCATTATTATTATTAGTATACCATTCATTTTGGTTGTGATATAATGGATAAAGGGCATTTTGATCATGAAGGTTGACTCTTCCTAATATCGGGTGTTGAGCATGAAATCTCACTCCATTGACACTATTTGGATGGTGGGTATGACTCACTGCATCCCTTCTTTTGTGTGTTGACAAGATAAATCACCCACCATAATGATTTTTTTCATAAAATATCGGACTCATTATTAGATGAGGGGTTTGTACTCTTTTCTTGAGCCTATAGGCCAATTAGACTAGTTCTATGGATTCTTCAGTTACGACACAGGTCAAGCTAGCACCTAGTATCAAGTTATATGTCTACATACATCCTTGAATATTTTGATCATATAGTTGGATATTGTATAAAACTATATTTATATATATATATATATGATTAATGGATCAGATGTATTTTGGCCTATGTTGTAGCATGTAGAGTTAGTTCATGTCCTATTAGAGCCTGAGTCGACTTGTATATATTTATTTAGAATGGTTTATTGTTTTTTTACTTTCACATTGTTGTACCTTATATTCAAAAAATATATTTAGTTGTAGACACTATTCATGGTGTCCTACTGAGTATATCTAATTCCCTTCTCAGACTACCATTTCAATTGGGTACCGGAGAAGATCTCATGTTTTCCAGACCATGGAAATATTATTATACTAACTTTCTTGTACATCGGAATTAGGAGAGCTGGATTGTTATGGAGCTTACGATGCTCATGGATTTATCCCTCTAGGATTTTCTTTCTTTTCCTTTTTCATGTTTGATACTGTATCATGTTTCCTACTATATTTCTACAGTTTCAGTTTATGTGTCCTCATCTAGGCATGCATGAATTGTTATATATTGTAATTTTCCATTTGTCTTCAATTGATATTATTCTAATGCTTATCTATCATTCATATATTATTTATTATGCTATTTTGTATTATTTATTTTTTGATATATTGATGTCTTACTTTGATAATTAGGGTATTTTATCCCCATCATACCATCATTAGACCCACACTAATAGTCACCAACCTCTAGCATCTTAGGAGGTGTTCTTGAGGCCATGTGGTGACTAATATGGCTACTGATTTTATAGGATGTTGTTCTATGGAATTAAATCATGTACCTAAAGGTGTACCTAGAGGACCTTATAGAAAAAGGTTTCACCATATCTAGTGTGTCCCCCAAGGTATCACCCGTGTTATTCCTTAAGAAGGTGCACAAGATCTTAAGGCTTTTTATTGACAATAGATTCAAAAATTAGGAGACAGTTAAGAAAAAATTCCCACTGTTGAGGATCATTGACCTCTTAGAGTATCTAAAAGGATAATAGTGGTTGTAAAATATTGATCACGTGTCTTACTATCAACAGTTTTGGGTTCTTGGGGAGGATATCCCAAATACATAATTCAGGTATTTCTATGGCCATTATGATTTTTTAGTGATGCCTTTCGGTGTAATGAATGCCCTAATTATATTCATGGGACTCATAAACCAACCCTTCCATCCCTTCTTAGATCATTTATTTTTTTCATCAATGATATCCACGTATATTTGGTGTTATATGATGAGTACATTGTGCATCTATGGACTATTCTAAATTTTTCTTTAAGTCACTAGTATTGTGGTTACCTCTCAGAATTTCAGTTTTTTATTTGAGATTCCCAACTCCTTATTATGTCATTTTTTAGCTAGGATTGTATATGGTTCTATCAATGATCGAGGTAGTACATTATTATGATCCAATCAATAGCATGTTTGAGTTATAAAGTTATCTTGGATTGGAGGGATATTACAAGATATTCATGGGGACTTCTCTTATATTATTATTCTCATAACTTGCCTTAACCATAAATGATATCCTTTAATATGATCTGAGTTATATCCAAGTGATTTTGAGAAGGTGAAGTAAGGACTCACAAGTGATCTAGTCCTGATGTTTTTTATGGGTGTTGGGAACATAGTGTTCTATGATTACTCAGGATCTATTATTGTTTGTGTTTTGATGTATGTATAAGTGGTAATTGAGTATGGTTCTAAATAGTTGATACCTCACAATCATAAGTATATTACTCATGATTTAGATCTTACTTTAGTACTATTCCCCTTGAATACATAGACATTAAACTCTCGAAGAGTGTTTCATAGTCTATACAAACCATAAAGGACTCAAATTTATTTTCACCTAGAGAGATATTAATCACTAATTTATATATTTGTTGCAGTTCTTACTAGATAATGAATTTGATTTTTTTCTATATGAATAGTAATCATGGTGGTTAATTCCCATAGAAGGAAATCCTATGCTCAGTTGGTAGAGGAGTAATTTGACCAGTTAGCAATGATATATTTGTCCTTAGTGGATGAGGGGGAATTCGCATATCTATAATCGATGGTGGTGGGACCCTCTCTTTTATTGAATTTAAGGGAGTCTCAATTAATAAAAATTGATCGTTAGCTCATATATGATTAGATATTCTCAATCTATATGTCATATAGATATTCTAAAGGTAAGAAGTGTGTCATAAACTTCTAAAGATAAATATTGTTTCTAGCCATGATGCATGAGTCAGTGTTGAGGGATTCCATACTTCCCCCTTAGCGGTAGATTTTGGAGTGAAAAATATATATCATGACCTCAAAAATCAATTTTGGTGGATGTGTATAAAGAGGGAAATTTATATTTTTTCTTGAAGTACCTCACCTATCAGTAGGTGGAGGCTATGTACCAAGTTCCAGTGGGAATGGATTAACCCCTTGAGGTTCAAGCATGGTATTAGGATAATATATTGATATACTTCACGATTTTATATCAATGTACACTAAAAGTAAATGATTTTATTTAGTCTATCATTAACAAAGTGACCAAGTAAGCTCACTTCCTTCCAATTCAAGATCATATTTCAGTGGAAATATCAAGATACTTGTATGGGGAGATATCATTTAGATAAATAGAGTGCCTTAAATGATCATTTTTAACTAAGATATATGTTTTAGATCCTAGTTGTGGAGGATATTGTTAGAGTTATTTGGGATGTAGTTGCAGTTAAGTATGAAATTCTACCTGATGGGTTTCGATTTAAAGTATAAATCTTACAGAAGGTAGAAAAAGTAAGAATAATTTAGAAACTCAGGCCTTTTATACATATTCTTACATGATTTTTAACAAAAACACATCTATTAATTACAACCCAAGTAATTATGAGGCCTACTTTCATTAGAATACTAGGTTCATAACACATCAAAGTGAGGCTATAATAGAATTAGTTTATTGTATTCTCAACAAGGATCTTGGAGCTCCTAAAAAACATGGGATAACCTAGGAATACATAAAAAAAATTGGTCAGATAAAAATCATTATTACGTAAAAAACATAGCAAGGAAGCATAACTTGTGATGAAAAACTATAACATGATATCATAAAAGAAAAGGATGAAAATTAATCACATGGAATCATAACATAAATAAAATTGTTTTATAATATCATGGAATTATAGGAAATGTGGTAGAAACATATAACATGACATAAACATGATTCAACTCTAACATCTAAGACAATATCACATGGTGTAAAAATTCCCATTATGAATTTGGTTTAGTCCCTGGTCTCATACATGAAACCACATGAGACTAAACCTTTACCCAATGCAATGTAGAGATATCTATAAACACCCATAATAACACGTTCATGATTATGTGTTCTATAAGACAAAAATAAATCATAAGTAATATACATAATAATAACCCATCGAAATAAAATGGGTTGTATAATCTTGTCTCATATCTTAATCAATGGAAATTTCATAATAAATACATTTGAGAGATGAAAATAAGGTATTTATTACCCCCTAAAATTAAGTGATAATAATATAGTTATATATTTGAGATATATATATATACATTATTTAGAATCAATATATAACATCAAAGGTGGATAATGTCGATGAAAATATCTTTAAAAGATTTCATGGAATGTTTCCTGAGGAAATTGGCCTTTTCAATTTAAAATAACCTATTAAAAATCTAAAAAAAAATATATTATAGAAAAAATTTTCTTTAAATATTAACATGTATTATTATAAATAAATATTCAATTAATTTATTGGTCATAATAGTGGGTAATTCTATACATTTCGTACAAGTTTAAAAAAATACTCCTTTCACAGTATTGTAAAAAGGTTAAAAAGTTCTTCAAATAGAAAAAAAAGAAATATTATATTAGAATAATTTATAAAAAGTAAAATATGGGTAAATATATATATTTAATAAAAAAACTAAAACGATAAAAACATCTTTGAAAATATTTTTATAAAATAGGGATATAAAAGATAAATTATTTTAGACTGAAGAAACAAATAAATTCATCATTTCATAAAAAATATTATCAATAATTTTAAGTACCAAAGAGAGTAAAATGAAAATATTCCATAAGAATTTCATTCCATAGGATAATAAAATTAAATGGTTTTACTATATAATGATCAAATAATTTCTTATAACGGAAATTCAAGCATAAAAAATCTCAATTAAAATGTGATTGAAACAAAAACCCTTAACGATTTGGTAAATTTTTAATAATGACTCCCATGAATGAAGTAAATTAATTTTAACATAAAATATATGAAAATATTAATTAAAAAGGATATAATATGTAAATTTTAAGTATATACACAATTTTAAATAATTTAGGTGCCAAACAATTGTTCTAAAGAAGAATATTTTGAGATGAAACTTTTAGCTCGAGTCCAGACATTGTCGTGTATTTCTTTAATCTCATGTATAATAATAATATATCAAATATTTTTTTCTTAATAAAACATTACATGTTTAATAAATTACATTTAAACCATTTACATCATTTATTTTCATGGCGTAATTAATTACTTACTTAGTTTTGTCCACAATAGGTGTTTTGAGGATGCTTGGATCATAATATCAAAACAACATCAATATGTTGGTCATTGTAAAAGGGGTTATTGTTCCATCATATTCATAATAATAATCATTAAATGTTTATAATTTATATACCAAAATTAATATTTAAAAAATAACCATCAATTATTCTTATGAAAAATTGATTATGTTACAATCATGGGGAGGGTGGGTCCTACATACGCTTATGTAACATTTCAATTTTTCAACAGTCGTGATGAAAAAAAAGTGAGTGTTATTTTAAATTTAAATATTTTTAATTTTATCATAAATATCACATTATTTTTTAAAATACCCTTATAAATACTATTCATGATATGTATTAACAAAAAATAATTCGCATCACTTCACGAGGTGATTGTCCTCTATACACACGAATGACATAGTCATTTTCAATGGATGGTAAGGTAAAAAAGTATATGACATATTATTTTTAAATAATTATTAATATGATATTAATAACATTTATAAATATTAAATCCATCATAATCAAAATCTATTAGAGTAAATTATGGAAAATGAATTACCTCGATTCGTGAGGTGGTAGCATGTCGTACACATAGTTAGTGGTTTCCTTTCTGATTTGATGGAAGTGGATATGGATTTAGGGTTTTAAATTTACATAATAACATATTATTATATTCCATATAAATATTTTAAAATATTTTCATGATATCGTTTGATTTTAAGGATGTGCAATATGAAATAAAACAAAGATGCTCGGTTAAGAATGATACCTCATATTAGGAAAACCTCGTTAGGATTGCCCCTAAAGCATTCTTAGATTGGATTTGTCATAAAAAAATGATTCTAGGATTATGGTATGGAATTAATTTAGTTCTTTTCATAGTTTTTCTGAGCCAATGGGTTTTCTAGTCATGTAATGGAGAGGATAAGAGTGCTCTTTTATAAGGTACGAGGAGTGGTATTCTTATAAATACTCAAAACTATTCAATAATGGGAATCCACAATTAAGAAAAATGCCTCAAAAATTTAAAAATAAATTATATTAGTACATATAAGGCCAATAAAATCCTGTAAAATTCCAAAGAAACAATTTTTAAACATGTTATACTCTTTACCTATATGGTTACTCACTTTTATCCTTTTGGTTTTTCTACTATAGAAAATATATTTTTTATTGTTTTTAATATTCATTATGGGAAAAAATAAGTTGGCCATATTATATTATATAAATTATGATAATTAAAAACCTCAAATAAAATTTATCAAATTTAGTTCATATAAGTGAGATAATTTAATTTAAAAAAAACATACAACAATAATGAAAAAGTGGTATTCTAAAAAATATAGTTTTCAGGGAAAAGATTACCTTATATTAACTATATAAATTAAAAAATAATTATATGAATTTTAATTCAAAAATATAGATATATAATAAATACATTTTATTCAAATCATTCCATATTAGGAGTTATTTTAACTATTTAAAATGGGTAAACATAATGCACTTTAAAAAAAATTTCAAACAAATTGTTTTTAAGCCTAAAAATATACTTATAATAATATCTAGTATAAATATGATTTAAATGTAATAAATTAGATTAAATATAACTAAATAATAATTACATAACTTTTAAATCATTTTATAATTTTAATGGTACTTTTAATTTACTTAATTCATTAAAAATAAATGACAGTTTTACAAAAAAATTGTATTTTTCACTATTCGTAGAAAAATCAGTATTTTTTTAAAATTCCCTAAATTTTAATCTAAATTAATTTTAATATCATTTTTTAAAAATCTATTTTAGTTTTTTAAACTAATATTTCTTAAAGTTCCAAAAATTTGTTATAATATTTTCTTACAAAAAAAATTAATGTCATTTTTGAAGAAATCGTATTTTTAAGCATAAAATTACTATTGAAATTTGAGTACTTATTTTTATGAATTAATAAATAAATTTATATTATTTAAAAAAATTAAACATATGTTTTTTGTATATGTTTATTCCTATTCATATTTATAATTTTAATGGATATTCTATAATGATCATGTTTAAAAAATAATATTATGTTAACATATTATGGTTTATTTAATCTCAGTGTTGTGTGTTGAATATTCTACCGAACATGTTGTTAATTTAAAATATTAGGTTGTTAAAAAGAAACCCAAAATATTACCACTGTATATAAAAACCAAAACCATGTCTAAATATAAAATGAAGAAGTTTTTTGTATGTACCTTGTAGTGAAGTTGTTGCTCCGCCATCTTCATTGTATGAATTGATAAAGATCATATTATGGGAAATGAAATGACATCCATCCTCTAGAGGAATCCTAGAGTTGATCCTAAATCATTCATCATAAAAGCATAAACCTCTCAAAACCCACAACAATCTAGTTCCTCACTCCACCAAACATATTTTATGATATTTTTATAATAACCATGGGAACCCAAAAAAAGAATACTAGGTAACCAAATAAAACACAAGAAAAAATAAAATCACAAAACTAAAAAAAATATGGGATGGTTGGCTCACATTGATGTCTTGATCATAATTTTAGAATTGTTTTTTGACTAATGACATCACCTCAAGCCCATCCCCATTAACCTGTTGTAGTTTTCTTAGACCCAAATAAACAACTTCTCCATGAAGATTAAAACCTAAAATAATTATTTCTAATAAGATCATAAATAATAAAATATCCAAACTAAAATCCCAAATAATATTTTTCTATGTCCAGGAAGAATATATTAATGAAAAATGTAACAAAATCGTCAACAGGTCAAACAAAAAAATTATAACAATCAATCAAAGTAAAAATTCCAGAAGTTTTGTCTTCATCAAGAGAGTGCAGAACATTAATAAGGTAGGAAAACTAATCTATATAAAAGTGATAAAACATCATAATTAATAGTAAACTCTCCAAATAGATTCCAAAAAATGGATCCAACAATGCTTGGAGGCCAACACTAAAAACTTATTCCCCATGACCAATACATTAATAAAGAAAGATAATACCCATAAATGACACATTACCCCTTGGTATGAAAAAGGGATAATATAACAACTAAATGGATTAATATTCTACCCGAGAAGGCTCATGGAATTAATCAATTCCAATATTTGGGTCGATTAAGCAAATAAAATTCTACTACATGGTTGGGATTCAAGGCCCAGTGAACAACATTTAGAAGAGTGGTCTTCATAGAGTAAAAATTGAGGCTCTCTCATCCATAATAATAAATATAACTAGGGAGATCAAAATCCCATATAATATAATCATGAGAAATGAAAGAATAGTATTGAGAAAAAAATCAAACTGAAAAGAAGATACATTATCAAGAGAGGAAACAAATAGATTAACAAAATGTAAAACCATGGGAAGTAGAGAAGAGGTTGAAAAAATTCCGTCATCAAAAACCCTAGAAATGAAATGAGGATGAAGGGGATGTGTCATAAATCCTTACTAAATGGAAAAAAATTATATATGCATGTGCACAGGGACATGGAAGGTTCCACCACTGAGAAATCATAGTGAGGCTAGGAAAAGAAATGAAGTGGTGGACAATAGAGAATTTAAAGTACCTAACTTGGGTAAAAATGAAGAGATAAGAGAGATATGTGTTTGGATATATAATACGGGTTTGAAACACACACCATCTCATGGGGAACCCATCATTTATAGCATCTCAGGACACTCTTGAGATATCCAAATAATAACCCAAGCATTGTGAAATGTATGAGTTATGGATACGATTAAAAAATTATTGTAACTCATCAGCCAAACCAACTCCCATGTATTTTATTTAATGAAGTAATTTAATAAATTTATCTTATTACTATAATATTTATGAATTTTATCACATAAAATTTTGATATTAATCAAGTTATACCCTTTTGATACAAGGGAATAGCATTAAAATATCACATCAAATGATATTCCTCAATCAGAGCATATGATTGGCCAAAGCTCATCAAATGAATTTATGGTATTAGGAAATATCTCCTTTTATATCAGAAATTAACAAAAGACTATTAAACATAGTGAAATTTCACCTTATATTTTATCAAATACAATAACATGTAATACCATATCCAAAACTAATTTAGGATATCTTTCAAAGTGTAATAAGAAATTTATCATATACTCTACTTTTGTATCACATCATATAAAATACCTTGTAAAAAAACTTCCAAAACTCTTTTGGTAAACTATAAAACACAGTTAGAGTAGTTATATGAGTGAAACTAACTCACTATTCAGTAAACCACAATGGCCAAATCAATAAATATAATCAATGTTTTCCCTCTATAAAATAATCAATGCTACTCAATCTATAAATGGATTTGGTGTGATCATCATCAAACACATGTATTTCTATATCTATGTTCTCCAGATATATCATATGAAAGCATGGATTCTCATATAATAGATTTTTTAAAGACATTATGTAATCATGGGAGAGTATGTATGTCAATCCCATATAGACAGTTATACATTCTTGATTCTTTTAGTATATACTGACCATGTCAATTAAAAAATCTCATGTCATTCACCTTTATGGATTAGCACATCACATGTCCCTCACTCAAATAGATAAGTTCATCATATGAAATATTTTATTATGGTTATACCCTTCCTCAGTATATATAAATCAATGTCACCAATTTCATACATCACATATGAAAGGAAAATTACATCTTTTTTAAGCTTCAACTGATGACATGATCAACAACCTACCCACCCACCCCCCCCAATTAACTAAAACTCAACGTTTGTGTAAGAAACATATAAAATAATGAGAGGTCTCATGTTAGGAATATCACTAACCCTAGAAATAGGGAAACAAAATATTATTCATGAACCCCTAGAATACCAAATAAATATTATATGACACAATATAAAGTATATTGTGTGGGTCAGCCAGCACAAAAGACCCATTTTGTACCTGATAGACATATTTTTTATCCCAAAAGAAGAATCATACTCATGATAACCATAAAATTGTTTCATAACCTATAAAAATTCTTGATGAGCCTCGGTTAGGTATAACTCAAATTCAAACATTGAGTGTCCAAATATCATTTCACATCAAAAAAGGATACCAATTAATACATATATATATATATATGCATCCAATGAAAAATAATGATAAAGTAGAGGATTCATTTTTTATTAAATTATAATATTCATAATCCTAAACTGTTTAAGAATACCTAAAAACTATATATAATTAGCTTTATAAAATATCATATATGATGGACTTCCAGGTCATCCTTATGTTTAATATACTTTCAAAAAAAATTAAACTCATTGAATCTCCTTGTGAATCCTACCAAATCACTATGTTAATATATAATAAAACTCTCACATTAAACTATTTAGTGAGTAAAATTTATGAATTAAACAATTTTGAATAATGCTGAGACTTAGGAATAATATTTCTAATAGCTAACTCCTTGAACATATTCAAATCCCTTAACTCTGTAACATCAAAAATTATGTTGTTAATAATTTAAGTTATCTACTTATAAAACATTTTAATTGTATCATAATCATTCTTATAAAACTTTCTATAAACATTTTCCATAAATTTTTTGGTAAGAAGTGGAACTATTTATATTTTTTACTTTACCAACAAATCCTAAAAATCTTTAGGAAAAAATAATATTGACTTTTTATGGTTACTAAATGTAACACTTTACATTTATCTTTATATATCACATATCCTAAACTATTTATGATTTTAATTGAAGCTCACATTAATTTTTATAGTTATATTCCTTTATTTTTTATCTTTTAACTTCTCAATGTCTAAATATACTCCCACTATCCTCTTAAACACTATATTCTCTTTAAAATATTTTACTAAGACACCCAAACTATTTTGTGTTAAGGAAATAATTCTTATTTCTTTAATGTAAATTTTTAAAAAATGTACATTTATATCCATATCATATATGGTATTCTATTTCTTTTGATTATTTTATTTAAAATAAGAGTACTTTTTAAAATATTCAACTTATGTTGGTATAATATCAATTCCTAATATTTTAAAAATATTTATATAAACTCTTTTAGACTGTATAAATTATTTTTATTCTTTTCTTCCCTTCAAAACAAGTTATAGAATCCCATAAATTTTAAATCATGTGTATATAATCCATTATATCATATTGTTCTTAATAACATATTTTTAACAAACAACTAACCTTATCATATAAGATAAATAATTTGACTATACACATCCTTTAATAAGATCTATCTAAGCTTGATATATTCAATTATATTAAAATATTTTATATTGAAACTCTTTGATAGATCACATAAATTAAAAATATAATATTTATTTATTTCTCCCATTGTTTTTAAAACCTAAATATTATAAATATTTTTAAAGTAACATGTTGGTATCATATACCCTTCAAAACCGAATAATTAATATCTATAACATTGGTACATATCATGGAATTTAAATGGACTTCCATAAACCCCTTAAAGTATCCAATACAATTCCATCATATGGAAACATTATGCTTCCTTCATAATAACTCTATGATTCAACAACCTTGACTAGGTAGTTGAAGAAACATTTTCATACTCTCTATCTCACTTTTCTCATTCCAGTTTAAACTTTTACCCACTTGTATTATCTATAAAACTCCATAACCTAGACATCATTTTAGTAGATCATCTATCCTTATCACATTCATTATATTTAGTAAATGTTTATTTAACTCATTCACATTGTTTTGATATATCTATCAATGATAATAGAAATCATTCCATAACAATAGAAAGCCTTATGAAAACCTCTATTCTCACCAAGCTGTTAACATACCCATTAATATTTATTATATGAGAAAAACTGATTCATTTAGTGATATATTATTTAATAAATTTGAAACCCTAAGTGACTCTTTCTATTTTTATTATAATCATCAAGAATTAAGTTTTGAATAATTGTGATATTTGGTTGACCGGAAATGGGTTACTCTAACACATGGAATGTTTTTTACTCAAGAACTATTCATAAGTTACCAATCATAAAATTTTATCACATTAAGATTTTTCTTTTCATGTAATATTATCAATGTTAATTTTGGTTATGATATTTTTTAATATTCAATATAATATTTTATCAAATGAGTATCATATTTTAGAAAAATCATAAAGAATTTTATTAAATATGATCCCTTGAAGATGATGACTCCTAATGAACTCATCATATTCCTCAGTTGAACAAGATATATATTTCACAAAGAAATGAGTTCTATATAGAGTTCATCACACCCATTTTTTATTTAGTTAGGGAATAATTTGTATTATATCATATATTATTCTTGGATGGTTAAAGAAATGAAAACTTCCCCAATACATCACATGGATAAACCCAACTCTATTCCTACACTAACCAAATATGATAAGGGTCTCTCAGCTAAGTATAATGTAAAAAAATTACATTAATATGAAACCCATTGACTAGGGGAACCTCATTACTTTCTTACCTTATATAAGATAATCCGATGGTACCATAATATGGAATGAAACCAACTAGTTGGATGATCGAGGCCTTGAAAAGTTCCTCTTTGGAAGGAATCTAACACTTACTATTTTTAAGGGGGTTTAATATCAATATTGTATCTCAATTTATTCTATTTATATATGCACAATTATAATGATTTGTTTAGGAATTCCATTTCATCCACCAAAAAAATGTTCAATCTGTATAGATGTACAACTCGTTACATGACTAATAGCTTGTCTTACTAACCATAATTGAAATCAAACTATATAAATAATTTCACTCATGGACCTATACTCCCTAATAGGGGGTGAATTATAGTGTTAAATTCAAATTTTCATCTGATTGAATCTTGTTGTAGCATGAGAAATTAAAACTAGAACCTATAAATATCAAGAACGCATATGATATTCTAATTAAAAAATTAAATCAAGGATACATAGATTTTACTTAGTTCACTAAAAATGAGTAGTCCAAGGAGCATACATTGATGGGGTATCAATGTTAAATTGGTAAACACTATGGACTATAAGTGTTACAATGTTTTTAGAAATATTCAATGTCAATACATGGGAACTCCCTATTCTTGTAATTTTAATCCCAAATTTGAGAGAATGAGTAAAAAATTGATATGATGGTTTCTTACAATGATTATTCATAAAAGAATAAAACCAATATGAAAAGTGTGTTCTCATTATACTTAAGTTATTATTCTAATTCATAATATTAAAATTTATTCTCTATTATATGTGTGAATTGTCTCTAATTTCTTTTTGGGCAGTGTGTTCCTCTATATCTATAAAATTTTCATTTATAAATTCAAAAAAAAATATCAAATACTAATTTAAATTCATCCATTGAATATTTATCTAAAATAATATCAACCATAGATCTTATTATGGATATTTTATATAATTTATTTAAATTTCTCCACTAACCTGAATATGAAACATCATTAAATATTCTTGAATTTTCAATATTCTAGTAATCATGTTGTGGCATCCTACCTCATGCTATGACAGATCATATTCTCCTTTAATTTACTTTAACTAGTATATGGGTAGTGGTTATTACAAAATTTGTGTTAAAAAATTGCCATGATTATAAGAATAAATTCCCTATAGCATTTCCATCCTAGGAAGTCATAGTGAAATTAATTCAATCGTATTTAATTATTGAACCAAGCACAATATGAAATTTCTTCCATGACAGAGGAATCCTTGAATTACCTGATTCACTAAATTATCCCAAGTCTTCTTCACGGCATGGTCACTATAACATGTAATGATACAAGTGATTCATATTATGTAATATAATGAAAACCATGCATGAACATTATGAACGGTTTCCTTTAAACTTAAAATAATTGATAAAAACATTATTCATGAGGGGAGTTTTCCAAAATCATAGACTTTAACTCCATTCACGGTGTGACCTGTGTGTTCGCAAAATGATTTATCGAACTGATATTCCATTAATAGTGTGAATTTAGTTCTCATGACATGATCTGTTATCAAAAAATAAATAACTTAAAATAATCTCATATTTTCAAATATTTATCAAATAATCTTTATTATAGTTTGAAATTGACAAAAAATCCAATTTATATACCTATAGTTTCAATAATATCCTATTTTTGATTGTGTTTTCAATCCACTATAAATGCTTTCAAACCTATATAAACTTTACTATATATTCATTTAATATTCAACACTCCTCTTTTTCAAATATTCCATGCTCCCCCCTTAGGCTCCACATATCATAATTTTCTTTCTAACCCATTGAAAATAAAATTAAAAGGGTTACAACTATGAAATTTATAAACCAAAACCTTTATCATAGATTTTTTTATAATTTATCAAATCCTACAACAATTGAAAATCATTGTAGGAAATGAGGGAAAGTTTTAATTATAAAAATTTTATCTATATTTTCATTTATCACATAATTATTATATTAATATTCATGGATATTTTATCCAAATATATTCTTATTCCTATTAGAATATAAAATCCTACAATAAATAATAATATCCAAATAATAAATTAGACACAATGGGGAGAGGAGATATCTAAACCCCATTAAGAAAAGGGTGTTATTTGAACACAAAGGTTAAATCAATGATTTTTTAAATGTCAATGTGGACTATAATTTTGTAAATATGTCTACCACTTATTAACTTTTTCTCATATGATCCAATTTGGTAATGACTTTCTCAACCTTTTCCTTAATAAAGTGACATTGTATCACAATATGATTTTTTGGGAATGTTTTAATAGGATATTGGTTAGCTCTATTGTACTTTGGTTGTCATAATGGAATGACATGGGAAACTTCACCTCCTCTCCAAGATATTTTAGTTACATTTTCATCCAAAGAAGTTGAGTAGAAGCTTTATTTGATGAAATATAATTCACTATACTAGTATAAGTAGATTTTCACTATTTCTTCTTACTATGCCAACCAATCCACTTTCTTCTAATGAAAAATGATCCTCCACTCATGGATTTTATACCCAAAATATTTACAGACCCATCCACATCCAACTAGTCATATAATTCTTTATCATTACCTGAAAATATACCCACAATAAAGTGTTCCCAAAATTTACATCTTGATCCACTTCACAACCAAGAGATGTTCCTCCTTGTGGAAGCATTAGTACTGGTATCAAAGAATATTGAAAATAATATATCTAGTTTTATTACTATAAAATAGAAATAGAATCCAATCATCATTTTATAATTTTTTTATCATCCTATCTTCCTTAATCATGTTTCTTAATCTTATTTCCAACCATAATCAGTGTCAAAAAATACTTTATATCATGAATATAAAACTTCTTCAACATATCCTGGTATATTTTCTCTAGTTAATAATTGACTATCCTTATTTTGGATCACTTATTGCTTGATTAATATACTATTCTCTTTAATCATTAACATTTAAAACTCTGATCTCATAAACCATACAAAATCCTCAAATAGATTTTTCTTTATTCCTCCAAATATGATGTCATCCATCATGAAAAGAAATTGGAATTTTTTATCCTTTATCAATTTCACATAATTATTTTCATCGAATCCACCTATCCTGAATTAAAACATCCTTGTGAATGTGTCCATTAAATCATACCAGGACTCTGATTCTTATTTTAATCTATACATGGCCTTTATTAGAATAAAATCTTTCAATTTATCAATACCAATAAAGAACCACATTATTTTTAAAATGTATATTGAATAAATTATTATAAAATTTAAAAATATTGTATTTAAATTAATTTTGTAGGTTATAAATTTTATATGGAAACCCAATACAAGATAGAGTCTTCTTATCTCAAATATCTTCATTGGTTTGATGGTTTATTCTATATTAATTCATTATACTTATGAAATTCCCTTTAACCCCAATAATTGTTTGTTTCATATCACTTTACCATGTCCACAATGGTTATTTCGTAACACCCACTTTGTTCTTATGACATTGTGATTCCTCAGCCTATTCAAAATATCCCACATATAATTTTTATATGCCCGATCTGAATCGTCATTCATGAAATTGAATGATGAAAAATCTTTCACAACTTCTTTAAATGATTTTGATTCCACTTGAGAGAATCAAGTAGTGTTCTATAATTTTTTCATCCTCTGAGTCTATATTCATGTAGATGTATCATCGATGATATTTGACTCATCAATCTTATATTATCTTTATCTATGTGGAGTAACTTGTCAAATTATTTTATTTTCTTTTCTTCTATGGGTTTATCATTACCATAATATTCATCATATGTGGTATTGAATAATCTACTATATTTAATATCCAACTATTCTTATTCATCATCTTCCACACTTAGATCTAGAATTTCAGGACTTCTTCTAGCATTCTCTTCAATAATTTTCAAATAACTACTCTATAAAATATTTTTCAGCTTCTTTCAGAGACATTTATCGGCCCTACTCTTGACAGAGTGTCTTAAAACATCCATCAATTTGTTACATATATATATTTTTCATGATTTCCTTATTTTTGATGTAAAACATACATCCTAAAACTTTGAAGTGTTTCAATATTGACTTTATTCCTTTCCAAATCTCATAAAGAGTCTTATTTTCATTAGGGATTAGTAAAGCCTAATTTAGGTTGTAAAACATTATTTTAATGTCTTCTTTCCAATAGTGATGAGGGTTTCACCTTTTAGCGAGAAATGTTTCATCTGAGTTGTTCACCAATTGATTTCTCCATTCCATTACTTTTTTATTGTAGTTTTATCACATGTTAGATTTCTTACATAATATTATGTTTCTCCAAGTAAATTTCTACCTCATAAGAGTTATGAATCATTCCATTATCTAACTAGAAAACCTTAACAATTATAATAGTTTTTTTGGATATTCTTTGAAATTGCTTTATATATTCAATCACTTTACCCTTTAACTATGAAAATAATATACAAACTAATCTAATAAAACCATCCACAAACATGAATTAATTTTTTCTCACCATATGTGTCTAGAATCATCATAAGTCAACACAAATCAATGAAAACAAGATTATGAAAATTTGAGGCCCTATTATTCTTTAATCGGTAGGGATTTCTCACTAATTTTCCCCAAACACTAGCATTACAAGACATTTCCTAATTCTGTATTAGATACAAAATATATGTTTTATATTTCAGTTTAAATATATTTTTATTTCCTCTTTAATTCATATTTCCAATCCTTATATGCTAATAGTAAATTTATCTTTTCACTAAGTGGTGACAAATTTTATACTTTTTATTAACCAACTAAATGTTTTCATTTAATTTTTATCCCTTCAACAGAGAGTCTCCATATTTTTTTTGATAATATAACCCTTTCAATTGAATGTGACCTAAAATATAAAATCACGCAATTGAAAAACACTTAGTAGGTTTTGTTCAATACCTTCAATATAAAGAACATATTTATTATATATTTCATCTAGATCTAGCCTCATCTTTTCACATCCCTTGATATTAAATGCTCCATCATTACTAGATTTGACTATTCCATCCACATAACTCTTTAAATTATTAAGAATATTTATGTAGTTTTTTATGTGGAAGAAACACCAACTTTTAAGGATCAATGTATTCATGTTTTTTTACATGGATAGAAATATCTACCAATACATCTTTCTCATTCCTCTTTGTTTCCTTCCATGATATGCTTAATTGATTTCATTTAAAAGAAAGCATATATTTATTATATTAATTATAAGTTATGAGATCATAATTATATTTCTCCAAATTATTAAAACTTTTTTGAAAGGGAATATTATATTATAAGAACCCAACCTTTAGACAAGATATGTTCCATTCTATTATTGGGTTAAACTAATTTAAAATTGTTAATGAAATGTCTCTTGGAATTAGGGAAGGTATTTGATGTTTCCCACGGTTATGGAACTTCAAAATTGTGTGAAACATTCTATACAACACTTGGTGCATTGTTAGCACATGTTTAGCATTAACCATGCAACATAAACTTGTATAAGGAGGTGTCTCAGATAGTAGAATCCACCTGATACCTAAATGGGTTTCCAAATTGTTTAAGCTCCCTAGTACACTGTGTGACCCATGCCACCCATAGAAAGAGGATATCATATGGTTGTTTCTTGGTTTTGCAAACCATGTGGCCCCTTAAAAGTGGAAAATTTATGATTTTCCTTCCCAATTATTATACAATATCATTATATTTTCCTTCTTATTTTTCCCCTAGTATCCTTGTCTGTGAACCATAATTTCCCCTCGTTTAAGGATAAATATCATTCAAATATATGGTTCTTGAAGGGACATTTAATGTTAATCAAAGCTCTGGGTAATTCTATGAGTCCACTTTTTCTATTTTTTGGAAGAAATATGGTTTTTTCACTTCTTTCGAATCTTATAAACTCTATTTCTAGGGAGTTCATTATATGGGTATTTAAGGATGTTTTATTTCAAATTAAGAGTTGAGGGTGGGGGTGTTCATCTACAATCATAAGGTAGGTTTTCTATTATATTTCTCCAATAGTATTGATATTTTCATTGTATATGTGGTTGTTCCATTGTGCATCCTTTCTATGTAGTTATTTTTAGTAAGAAAAGTAAATTTTTCCTGTAATTATTATACTAGACCTCTAACAAAACCCATAGGGTATATTCATGACTTTTAGAATAGGTTTAGGGTCTCCCATAATGTTATTCATTCCCCTAAAAAACATAAATGAGTTTTAAATAGTGAGATAAATAGTTTAGATAACTAAACATATTGTACTTTTTGTATGGAATAAGTGGTTGTTTAGATTAATTGGAAATAAAAGTGGTTATTACAATGTAATGAACCTAACATTTATGAATAAAATTCCATTTCTATTAATTATATTTTTTATGGATAAAGAAAACTCATACACTTATTTTATTTTTATTATATCAAATTGGATTTAAATGATTGTTAAGTATCTTTACCATTGATAATATAGTTTTTGAACATTACTCACATGAATAGTATGAATATAGGGTTTTAACCTATCGTTTTGGCATAGAAAAATGAGGTGATGGCCTCAACCAGTTGGATGGTACCCTATGAAGCCCATTTATTGGAGATTCTAAGGGAGATAGAATTTCTGGCCATTTCCCTATACTAAGACCAATCTAATATCCAACAATATAAACATGAGAGAAACCATTTATGGGAGAAGTTCAAGCTCATCAAGGTCATGACCCAAACTATGTTCATTGAATAGCCCCATGAAATCCCAATCATCACGTACCATACTCTTAGGGTGTTTTCTAGTGTAATAATGGGATATGTAAAAAGACCCTCTAATTATGGATATGTAAATTATTTTTTTATATAATAATGAATACATTTTTCCTATTATTGATATTTTTTAAATTATTTTTAAAATAAAATTAGTATTTTCTGTTAATATTAAAATTCATTAAAGAAATATATTTTGATTAATTAATGTATTTTTGAAAAAAATAATATTTTAATAAAATATTGTTAATAAATTACTTTTGTAAAATATAAATGATCTTATAATTTTTATGAAGTCAAATGTAACTTTTATTAAGGTTTGAAAACTATTTTTGTCAAAAACATTTAATTTTCAATAAATATAGGTTTTTATTTTAAAATTGAAAATTCATATAATCAGAAAAATGTTTAGATAATATGAATATTATTTTTGGAATCAGGATGTCAAAATTATCCAATGGTTAATTTTTCATAATTTTCTGAGAAAGTTGAATTTTTGGATAAAAATTAAATATCTTATAAATATATAATGTGTTTTATGACATCATAATGACCCAATAGAAATGTAATAAAATAAAATAATTGGGTCATTTAAAATAATGTAATTTTTGTTTTATTTTATTTGTTTTATCATGCCTTAGTGATTCCCCCAAGACATATAAAATATTTTAAGATTTTAAAATCATTTACTTGAAAATGTGACTCACCTTCAAATAAGGAATGGAAATATTTTAATAACTTCTTCTGTTATCCATAAAAAATAATTTATACCTCTACCTTTATCTAGAAACCATGGTAAAACCCATGGGATAGTTTTTGGTTTTGAATATTTTACTGTGTAGTGTCCAAAACCAAAATAATAAAGAAATGTCCATCCTTTCCAATATAAACCCACCAAAGATCCCATTTCTCTTCACTCAAGCGCTTTGAATCTAAACCACCCTTTGACCCATACTTCCTAGAGTCCTCCCAAAGAACCCTTAAGATCCCATAAAGCCTCCCCCAAGCCTTTGGTATCAAACATCAATGTAAGGGTTCCATCATTTCTCATTTTTGTCCATGTTTCCTTATATTGTTACATCCTTGTATTTTCAATTAAAAATGATGGGGTATATTTCCACACCTCCCCCATACTTCCCTTATTAAATTTCAATGATGAGAGACCTCTTTTTTCTCTCATTAATCCCTCTCATGTACACCTATTACCATGCTGAAATTCCTTAAGGGTTTATCTTTTCCCATTTCCATTTAGAAATTTCTTTTGTATTATGTATCTAACTTCCATTTAATATGTTGGTATATTATATAAAATGATCCCATTATTTTCCATTTATTTTAGAAATTATTAGAGACCCATTTTTCTCCCGCAAAATATTTTAGGAATTTCTATTTGACATATTTTTGCTGCAAAAATTGAACCACGATTTTCCACCGAAAAAATCATCATTTATTGAATACCACACCCAATTCTCTGTCATTGGTATTCACCTTTATGATCATGTAATTATTGATTATATAATTACATGTATTTTTTATACATTACTGTTTTGGGGATAAATTATGATGTTTAATTAATCCATGTTATATGATCTATGTGGCACACTTATACATGAAAATAGAACGATTATGAAGGGTGCACTATGATTACACTTGAATGCATTGGGTAATATTTAGTATCCTGATATGACATGTTTAATGAGGTCTTACGCATGCTAATTCATGTGAAATGTGGGTTTACTCAGGATAATTCTTATGCAATGATGGTTTACTCATGTTAATCCTTGTGCAGTGAGCCTTGGATCAAGGTAATATCATGTTGTATGTTGTTGCCATATTTTCATGTTATGAATATCATGTTATATCATGCCTTTATGTTCATGATTCTTTTTTATAAATTTATAATCCTATTTATTAAAATTTATTTTCTTCCTTATCTTTATTCCCTTACTAGTCTTTGTAGCTCAACCTTTTCTAATGTATGTCCTCAGGTTATCCCATGAAAACTTAAGTATGAAGGAATGTTGTGGTCATGTAAAAGAAGTTATAAATAAAGATGTGTATTTCATGTTTTAAGTTATTATGTAACTTTCCTAAGCCCCAAATACACTAGACCTTTCGATCTCTTGGGTTTTATTAAGTGTATTTTTATGTAATAAATCATGTTTAAATGTGAAATAATGAGCAGGGTTGTTAGATTTTGTATTATATTATAGTTTTATTTATTTTTGGGATTAAGATTAGAAAAATATAATAAAGGTCTTAGGTATGAGACTAAGTATAAGAAAATAATACCTAAATTTTTTAGAGTATATATTAAGTGGTTTATTATGAAAATACATCTGTATCTGGATACAAACAAGTATAGGTGGATCTAGAACATATGTATCTAGAGGTAAAACCTGAACACACTTCTTTGATCTAGACATGAATGAGAACTAGTGCACAATAATGGGCATTTATGCACTCTTGGATTGACACTCATAGGGGATATTCTTTGGTAAATTCATAAGCTTAGTATGGACCATTATTAAGGGAACAAAAAAATCCCTTAAGAAATTTGTTAGGAAGTAGATCAAGGATAACTTAGATCGATGCTTAGAAATTCATAAGTTATAGAGATAAATTTAATTTATAAAATAGCCCTTTAATTTCATTGGAATTTTGTTTATGTGTTTAATTGTTTAAAAGTAATCATCCCTAATTCAATATTTGGTAAAGTAGAACTACAATAAAATAGTGAATGTTCTGGTTATCATTTATGGTTCTACACATTCTTTTATATCATGATAGTTTAGTAGAACAATCCAAACACCACCACAAATCATGGAAGTGGAGATGTCAGTGAAAATGGGAAATGGGGAAATTATCACATCCCAAGCATTTATCTCCTCCCATACCACAATTATTGTATCGAACATCCTTGTGAACCTAATCATACATGCTCTAGTGGAATTTTATACAATTCTTGGCATGGATTGGATTTCCCTATATAGAGCCAACATAAATCTCTGAAAGAGGGAAATTACTCTCTATATGGTGAATCAACCCCTGATTTTATTCAAGTGAAAGGAGGAGGATGATTATTCTTTAGAACCATCATCTCAAGAATTTATATTAATTCCATATTATAAATTTTATCTTTCTAAGATGATTGAGTCTATGGAATGAACAATCCTCGAAGACATGCCCGTTGTTAGTGAATTTGATGATGTGTTTCATGAGGAATTGTCTATTCTCCCTTCTATAAGAGATGTTTAATTATTGATTGATCTTATACTCAAGGAATTTCCAATATCCCAGAATTCGTACAGAATAGATGTAACGACCCGAATCCAGAGCCACTCAACTGGTGCCCCGTACCTGGTTCACCACATGACCTCAAGCGTGTTTCCTTAAACTCCAGAGGATGCCGACTAGCAGTGAGGGACTTGGTAAGTTATTGGGGAAACTATTCCCTCATTTGGTAAGGTATACAAGGTACAGGAAATAACAGTCAATAACAGAAGAAGTAAACAGTATACAACAACTGCAACTAAATAGTGGAAGAAATGTATAATATAATAATGATGGAAATGATACAGTAGGTACAAGTATCTATGGAAAGAATCAAACACAACAACGTGCTAAAATACAAATGAGAACAAAGTATAAAATTAAACAGCAACTCGAGCAGCATCGCAAGCCTAGGCTCGGTCCTATGCTTTCCGGATCCAACCAGCAATCATGTACCTAAAGTATAAGGTCCACAATACCTATCCACACCTACAACCATATAACCTATTTGGGCCGAAAAGCAGGACCTAAATAGGGTGTGAGACTAATCCCAATAGGCAATCACCATAAGATCTGTGCCCTACTGTCAGTGATCAATATAGAAAAAGCAATGGAAATAAATGAAACATAGAAACAAAAGTACACTAGATTAAACAATCATACCAATATCCATTCACATTTTTTTATTAATTTAATTCCCACATTAAATTGTCAACCAAGGAATCTAGAAAACAGCTCTATATTTCCAAGGCAAAGCAAGTAACACAACAGGTATCTCAGCAGACTACCTAAACAACGAGCAGTATAAAACCCAAGCTTGTTCTTTGGCTTGGTGGACTCATCACAACCAACCAAAAAAATAATAACACAGACTTTCTGGGTGGCTCTTACTAGTAGACCCCTCTATTCAAATAAACATACAAAGGCATATACACTCTGGGAAGCTCTCACCGTCAATTCTCCTACGTTCTTGCAACGATAGCTATAGACTCTCTAAGGAAGTACTTATGTCTAATTCCCGCTATATTCTTGATACGTAACTAAGGACACTCTATGGAAGCAAAAATTCCCATTCCCATAGGTCCTGAGAACGATACTAAAATATAATAGACTCTCTAGGGAATCCCTAATCGTCAATTCCCCCTTTAGTCTACTACACCAGGTTCACACAGCCCAGAGCAGTTTAGTCGTGCATAAATGAATTTTAGCAGCCCAAAGTAAGCTAAAAAACTAAGGGTATAATAGATACAATGAATCAAAATCATATAAATAGAAATCAATATATGAAATTAAATATATCAAGGCAAGCAAGCAATGCAACAAGGTATACCTGTAGAGACCCGTATCCTGACGTACATGGACATTACATTACATTTGCGGAATACTTAATACATAACAAAAACACGCACTAAAGGATCGTAATAGTTTAGTGTCTTTGGAAACTCGGAACGTAATCTTCTAATCGTGGTGAAAGTTCTTCAATATCTCCCATAAAGGTCATCCCTTTTTTTTTACCTAAAACCTTTCTTTATATCCTGGGGAAAAGAAAACATAAAAGGGTGAGCTCAAATGCTCATTAAGGGTAAACAAAAGAAATATCAATCACATCATATACATAAGAACATAGCTTTTAGAAGTCTTAACCTGCAAAAGAGATCATAATTTCATAACATGGGATAAATCATAGAAGTGAAATGTAATCCCAATAATCATAACTTAAAACATGAAACTTTGTGGCATACACACATAATCATAGAGAATCATTTCTTGTTAGTCAAGACTCAATGCCAACACTATCTTAGTGGACAAAGTCCCTTTCTGAATCGAGTAACCCTCGTTTCAGTCCTGTTTCACTGAACCGGTATAACCTACCATTTCAGCCATGTCTATCTCATGAGATATAAAATCTTTAACCAATGCATTGGAGGGAGATATAGGTCCCACCCATCTCATAATGATACCATTCTTATGTGTGCCACAAAATCATAAATCATACATCATTGCATAACCCATGTAATAAAAATGGGATTCTTAAACAACATGACATCATAAAACAATTCATATAAGATAAAGGAATTCATAAAAATATTTCCATCACAACATAATCAAATCCATGTAATAATAGGGATAGAAACAGAACCCTTTATTATCTTAGATGGAAAATAATTTTGACAAAACACTTTAAATCCATTCTTGAGGAAAATATCCTTTCTACTTCAAAAACATTTTCCTTTCTTAACATGTCTTGCAATTTAAAACTAAAAGAAGTTGATTAAAAATAAACTTGAAAACTTGTAAAGGAAGCTTCTTGGAAATAATGTTTTAAAAACCCATTCATGCCGTATAAGTTAAAAAAAACATTCTTCTCGTACTTTTGTCGGAAAAGTCAAAAAGTACCTCGTACGAAAAACGACAAAAGATTCCTTTCATATCTTTTACTAAAAACTCACCGAAGGGTAAAATTGGATTTAAAAAATTGTAGTTGGATGTAAATAACATTACATATTGAGGAAATATGGACGTGGATGATAAAATATACCCCAGTAAATTTCAAAGTACAAACAATCTCGGATAAAAATGAGATTGCGATATTTCCCTTACCTTAGGTCCGACCTGCTTTGTAAGTGTCCGAACCTCCTGTATAATGATTTAAATAATGTCATTGACTTATTACAGAATCATATTCATTGTTATGATATCATATATGGTTCACTTATGACTTTATATTATCCGTTCTTTTGTAAATTCCATGTTAAAGAAGCGTTTTGGGTGAAATCGTTTCATTTATCGTAGGTGTTTTGACTTGTTGTTCTTGACATTATTATTACTTATATCATGATTTACTTACTTCCAGAATATAAAATATGATTTATATATCATATATATTCATTATATATATATATATAATAGATAGATAAATGAAATGAAAAACACCGTTCATGGAGACGGTAGTCCGTACGTACGCATGAACGCTGTTTTCCTTCCCTTATTGTCTTGAAATGGAAGTAAGTAGATGACATACATATGTATATATATACATAAATCCAGTAGCTTTATAATTTCATATATTTCATTATTATTTCTTATATATACTTTATAATCATTCTTAAATGGTTAATATGGAGAATGAATCTCATCGCGTCGTGGAGACGGTAGTCCGTACGTACGCACGAGCGATGATATCATTTCTATAAATATTGAATTGAATTGGAGTGGATTATACAATATATCAGAATCAATATGATGTTGTAATAACTATGTATAGTTATTCTTTACATCATTATACCCATCCATGTAAGGTGGTGGTGGAAAATAGATTACACCACGGCGTGGAGACGGTATTCCGTACGTACGCACGCGCGGTGATTTCTTTTTCCGTAGGATGGATAGATGGTGAAATAGGGTTGTTTCATACTTATAATAACATATCAGTATATGAGTGATACTGATGTTATTACTTCATAATGAAACAACCTAAGAAGAAGAAGTGGAAGAAGAAATAAAGATGAAAGAATTGGTAACGGTAATTACCTCTTCTTTGAAGCGCCTTTTGGAGACCTCCTCTTAGGGAACTAAAATTGGTCTTTGAGTAAGACCAGAACCTCTAGGATGTTTCTAGGGAAGTGGAGAAGAGATTTGGGCAGGGGTTGGCCGAGCTTGAGTGCTCAAATTGGTGTGAGGAGGAGGGGGAGGAGGTGTCCTTTTATAGGGGAGGAGAGGGGCACCTTAGGAATTCTTAAAAATATTAATTTATAATAAATCTAACCCCACTTAAAAACCTCCAAAAATGACTCATATTCGAAGATTAGATGAGATAGGGTTGTAATCTCATTAACCAATCAAATTTAGACATGTTTGGATATTATTTTAAACCTTATCAATTAGATTTAACTCTAAGTTAAATAATTTAACTTTTACCGTGTCTTTTTGTTTTCTTTCACTATATGGTTAATACACTTACTATAACATGCCAAACGAACCCCAAATTGTTTATTATTAATATATATATCCTTATATAAGTCATTTGGCCGAACCTTAGATTTTTAGGAATAAAATAACAATTAGTAATATAATATTTTATTTAGAAACTATTTTGTGTCAATTTTGACACTATTTGTTATATGATTTTTGTGAAAGTCATAATAGAATTAAATGTTCGAACCAAGTTTATTAAATCAACATTAATATATCATAGTAACCTAGAAAATTAGTGGAATTCATAAAAAATCTCAAATTAAATTTATTTTGGTGCTTATAACATCAATTATGTCAATATTTCATTAAAAAGATAATTACTGCATCATCTTTGTGTCATAAATAAATTATATTATTTGATGTCTAAAAATTACAAATAAAATACCATCATGTAGGAAATCTTTTTAGCTTTCTAATGAATATTTATAGTCGAATTTATCTTATGTATAACCCCATATTAAAAATGATTTACTTATTAAACATTGATTTTAACTATTTTAACCCTTCTTTAAATAAATTAATAATAAATGTCCTAATCTAATCCAAGTGGGCCTAAATGGTCATATTTTATTCCTAAGTTTGTTTTTGGTTGAATTACACTTGTCCAATAGAATTAGGACATGTGTTAGGGTAATATTAATATCATATTTACCCTTAGTTACCCTATTTACTATTAACCGTGGTAAAAAAAGTAAAAAGTTACTATTCACCAAAAAATTATTTTCATCTCATTGAACCACATTTTAGTCCTTGATATTAACCGTGTCTCTCGGATTTTCTAAATTCCATTCACAGAAGCGGTAAAATTAAGTTTTATGCAAAATTCAGTTTTTAACCTACCACTTAGTAGTTTCACTATTCATCAAAAATTGATGTTTTTCAGAACAATGCCAAAATTTCATCCTAAGCTATATTTCATATTCCGAATTCAAAAATGAAGTCTATTTTACCAAATTCATAACACAAAAGTTGCATTAATTAATTTTATAATTAAATCCCGCTGTTAAAACAAATAGCGTGTTTTTAAGAAACAATATCTATCAAAAGATTGACACTTGATTATGTCTGGTTTAAATGTGAAATTACAACCAATGACCAACATTGTATTAAATTGTAAAAATATATTCTAAATATACTTTAAAACCACTCAAATTAATAATTTATCACTATTAATAATTTCGATTAAAAAAGTTGTTTTTAATTAAAATTTAGTAATTTTCACTATTCATCAGAATATGAAAGTTATCCGAAAAGTACCAAAATTTCACCTTAGGCTAAATTCGATACTCCGAATCCAAAAATGAAGTCCATTTTGAGAGTTAAAATTTCTAAAATTTAAAAATTGGTTATTACTATTCATAACTGCTAGTTTTAATAATATTTTAATAGCATATCATTGTTTCGTGAAACTCAGGATTACGTACCACACACGCTATCGAGGAAGGTTGCGATTGCGTGTAATGCAAGGTAAGTCAAGGATGCGTGTTGTGCAAGCTCCTTTTGGTGTAGCGTATAACACAAGACATTAGTAAAATAAAAAGAATATTTTTTCATAAAATCTCGGGCTGTTACATTCTACCCCCCTTAAAATGAATTTCGCCCTCGAAATTCGTCGGGGTTATAAATGGTTTACTATTTGAAAGTTTCTTTAATAGAAACCCACATCGTAAAAGGGAATACCAAAACTTGGCTTTTAAAAACTAAAGTATGAAATGTAACGATTACCCAAATAAACTAATCACTGGGTTTCCACATAGGTGAAAATATGGATATGGAAGAGAAATCTAACCATCATGTTCTGATGGAGAGTGGTAGAGAACATGGCTATGGAAAAGCCAGTAATCACAAATCCATAAATTTGTGACGATCTAAGGTACCATCTGATTCATCAGGTATAAGAGAACTAGGACAACATTTTTGGTTTTCAAGATCATTTCCCTAAAGTTAAAGAATTTGAATTAGAATAAATACTTACTTTATTTCAGTACAATCTCACTGTTGTTCATGCCTTTAACAATTTCCACTTCATCTCTTAAATAAATGAAGTTGAATTTGTTATTCGTGAAGTGTTAGCAGATTATGTTATAGAATGATGGGTCATTCCATCTGTCTCAAACAAAAGGTTAGAAAAAGTTATTAAATATACATAAGTCATTCTATAGTGAGATTAATCACATATGGTTCCTAAAATGGACTTATACTTCATATATCATACTGCTTAATATAATAAAACTAGTTTCTACTAAACAGGGACTTCCTGTAGGTCAGTGGTAGGCGATAAAGGACAGTCGCACTTTGGTTGTGGGTTCGATTCCTACAGCCTTGTCCGAAGCGATGGGTTGTCGCCCGTCCTGCAGGTTGTCCCTTTTTCTAGAACTACATCCCATCAATAATATCAAAAAAAACTTCTATCCTTAAACAATAGTAACTTATGTCCAACATAATCCAGTCTAATCTTTAGGCTTATACATAATACTGTAGTCCACTCTCATAATATAGTGACAACGATTACCAGAGATTTAATACTGTCGTTGATCCCCACATATCATAAGATATGTCTTGTTGGTCACATTCCAAACATTCAAAGTCCTTAATCATGTATTCTCTTGAATACCTTAGTGAAAACATGAGTGCTGTTAAAAGTTAACACTTTCCACATACCAAAATCCTCAAAATTCTATATACTCAAACCATGATATCACTTAGTCCTTATATCAATTATGAGCTCATGAATACTGTCAAATATTTCATTTTCTTATTTTCCCTTCATTATGCGCATATCATCTTTTTTCCAAAAATACCTCAATCACTTCGAATACCACATTAGAGCAATACATAAATATTCCAATACACCATAAAAGTACCTCAACAACATTATTCTTGAATACCAATACATAAACACTTCAGTCCATCCACTTCAATGACTGTCCTGGAATAAGTCCTTCCTTGATTTAGAAGTATCTTTTTAGGTCAGGGCATTGAGTTGGGTAATGCCCATGTTCTCCACAAATAAGACATTGAACTCCATAACAATCTGTCACTCTATGACCCTTTTCTCCACACAGATAACATCGGTCCCTCCATTTGAGGTATTCCTCAAGGTTCTTCTTCCCTTCTTTAGAAATCTCAATCTTCCTTTCTTTATGATCCTCAACATGCGAACATGCATAATAGTTTATCTTCCTCTTCTTTGATGAATTAGTCATACCACTAAATTTCACCTTGTTAATCATATATCGTGATGACTGATTCGGCATAATCACAATATCTTTATCTCTAGGCATCACACAATTTTGTTGCTCATAGTCACAAATTTGTCCATTGGATTCAATGTTAACCGAATTCCTTCTGGTTCCCTCCATTAACTAAAACACAAAAAGAATTTTCTGAGAGGCGAAATCATGCTAGGGAAGACAACATAGTAAAGGGGGAGCACCCTCAATATTAGGTTAAATTCTAAGATCGTTACCGTAGTTCTAGGAATATATCCTATACGTATACTTATCCTTAGGGACATCCCTAGACATACCTTAGAAATATCTCTAGGGATCTCACTAACGTTCTCACATCCTAGTTTCCAAAGGTTGACTAAACCTTTCCTCTGATACCAACTGTAGAGACCCGTATCCTGACGTACATGGACATTACATTACATTTGCGGAATACTTAATACATAACAAAAACACACACTAAAGGATCGTAATAGTTTAGTGTCTTTGGAAACTCGGAACGTAATCTTCTAATCGTGGTGAAAGTTCTTCAATATCTCCCATAAAGGTCATCCCTTTTTTTTACCTAAAACCTTTCTTTATATCCTGGGGAAAAGAAAACATAAAAGGGTGAGCTCAAATGCTCATTAAGGGTAAACAAAAGAAATATCAATCACATCATATACATAAGAACATAGCTTTTAGAAGTCTTAACCTGCAAAAGAGATCATAATTTCATAACATGGGATAAATCATAGAAGTGAAATGTAATCCCAATAATCATAACTTAAAACATGAAACTTTGTGGCATACACACATAATCATAGAGAATCATTTCTTGTTAGTCAAGACTCAATGCCAAGACTATCTTAGTGGACAAAGTACCTTTCTGAATCGAGTAACCCTCGTTTCAGTCCTGTTTCACTGAACCGGTATAACCTACCATTTCAGCCATGTCTATCTCATGAGATATAAAATCTTTAACCAATGCATTGGAGGGAGATATAGGTCCCACCCATCTCATAATGATACCATTCTTATGTGTGCCACAAAATCTTAAATCATACATCATTGCATAACCCATGTAATAAAAATGGGATTCTTAAACAACATGACATCATAAAACAATTCATATAAGATAAAGGAATTCATAAAAATATTTCCATCACAACATAATCAAATCCATGTAATAATAGGGATAGAAACATAACCCTTTATTATCTTAGATGGAAAATAATTTTGATAAAACACTTGAAATCCATTCTTGAGGAAAATATCCTTTCTACTTCAAAAACATTTTCCTTTCTTAACATGTCTTACAATTTAAAACTAAAAGAAGTTGATTAAAAATAAACTTGAAAACTTGTAAAGGAAGCTTCTTGGAAATAATGTTTTAAAAACCCATTCATACCGTATAAGTTAAAAAAAACATTCTTCTCGTACTTTTGTCGGAAAAGTCAAAAAGTACCTCGTACGAAAAACGACAAAAGATTCCTTTCATATCTTTACTAAAAACTCACCGAAGGGTAAAATTGGATTTAAAAAATTGTAGTTGGATGTAAATAACATTACATATTGAGGAAATATGGACGTGGATGATAAAATATACCCCAGTAAATTTCAAAGTACAAACAATCTCGGATAAAAATGAGATTGCGATATTTCCCTTACCTTAGGTCCGACTTGCTTTGTAAGTGTCCGAACCTCCTGTATAATGATTTAAATAATGTCATTGACTTATTGCAGAATCATATTCATTGTTATGATATCATATATGGTTCACTTATGACTTTATATTATCCGTTCTTTTGTAAATTCCATGTTAAAGAAGCGTTTTGGGTGAAATCGTTTCATTTATCGTAGGTGTTTTGACTTGTTGTTCTTGACATTATTATTACTTATATCATGATTTACTTACTTCCAGAATATAAAATATGATTTATATATCATATATATTCAGTATATATATATATATAATAGATAGATAAATGAAATGAAAAACACCGTTCATGGAGACGGTAGTCCGTACGTACGCATGAACGCTGTTTTCCTTCCCTTATTGTCTTGAAATGGAAGTAAGTAGATGACATACATATGTATATATATACATAAATCCAGTAGCTTTATAATTTCATATATTTCATTATTATTTCTTATATATACTTTATAATCATTCTTAAATGGTTAATATGGAGAATGAATCTCATCGCGTCGTGGAGACGGTAGTCCGTACGTACGCACGAGCGATGATATCATTTCTATAAATATTGAATTGAATTGGAGTGGATTATACAATATATAAGAATCAATATGATGTTGTAATAACTATGTATAGTTATTCTTTACACCATTATACCCATCCATGTAAGGTGGTGGTGGAAAATAGATTACACCACGGCGTGGAGACGGTATTCCGTACGTACGCACGCGCGGTGATTTCTTTTTCCGTAGGATGGATAGATGGTGAAATAGGGTTGTTTCATACTTATAATAACATATCAGTATATGAGTGATACTGATGTTATTACTTCATAATGAAACAACCTAAGAAGAAGAAGTGGAAGAAGAAATAAAGATGAAAGAATTGGTAACGGTAATTACCTCTTCTTTGAAGCGCCTTTTGGAGACCTCCTCTTAGGGAACTAAAATTGGTCTTTGAGTAAGACCAGAACCTCTAGGATGTTTCTAGGGAAGTGGAGAAGAGATTTTTTCAGGGGTTGGCCGAGCTTGAGTTCTCAAATTGGTGTGAGGAGGAGGGGGAGGAGGTGTCCTTTTATAGGGGAGGAGAGGGGCACCTTAGGAATTCTTAAAAATATTAATTTATAATAAATCTAAACCCACTTAAAAACCTCAAAAAATGACTCATATTCAAAGATTAGATGAGATAGGGTTGTAATCTCATTAACCAATCAAATTTAGACATGTTTGGATATTATTTTAAACCTTATCAATTAGATTTAACTCTAAGTTAAATAATTTAACTTTTACCGTGTCTTTTTTTTTCTTTCACTATATGGTTAATACACTTACTATAACATGCCAAACGAACCCCAAATTGTTTATTATTAATATATATATCCTTATCTAAGTCATTTGGCCGAACCTTAGATTTTTAGGAATAAAATAACAATTAGTAATATAATATTTGATTTAAAAACTATTTTGTGTCAATTTTGACACTATTTGTTATATGATTTTTGTGAAAGTCATAATAGAATTAAATGTTCGAACCAAGTTGATTAAATCAACATTAATATATCATAGTAACCTAGAAAATTAGTGGAATTCATAAAAAATCTCAAATTACATTTATTTTGGTGCTTATAACATCAATTATGTCAATATTTCATTAAAAAGATAATTACTGCATCATCTTTGTGTCATAAATAAATTATATTATTTGATGTCTAAAAATTACAAATAAAATACCATCATGTAGGAAATCTTTTTATCTTTCTAATGAATATTTATAGTCGAATTTATCTTATGTATAACCCCATATTAAAAATGATTTACTTATTAAACTTTGATTTTAACTATTTTAACCCTTCTTTAAATAAATTAATAATAAATGTCCTAATCTAATCCAAGTGGGCCTAAATGGTCATATTTTATTCCTAAGTTTGTTTTTGGTCGAATTACACTTGTCCAATAGAATTAGGACATGTGTTAGGGTAATATTAATATCATATTTACCCTTAGTTACCCTATTTACTATTAACCGTGGTAAAAAAAGTAAAAAGTTACTATTCACCAAAAAATTATTTTCATCTCATTGAACCACATTTTAGTCCTTGATATTAACCGTGTCTCTCGGATTTTCGAAATTCCATTCACAGAAGCGGTAAAATTAAGTTTTATGCAAAATTCAGTTTTTAACCTACCACTTAGTAGTTTCACTATTCATCAAAAATTGATGTTTTTCAGAACAATGCCAAAATTTCATCCTAAGCTATATTTCGTATTCCGAATTCAAAAATGAAGTCTATTTTACCAAATTCATAACACAAAAGTTGCATTAATTAATTTTATAATTAAATCCCGCTGTTAAAACAAATAGCGTGTTTTTAAGAAACAATATCTATCAAAAGATTGACACTTGATTATGTCTGGTTTAAATGTGAAATTACAACCAATGACCAACATTGTATTAAATTGTAAAAATATATTCTAAATATACTTTAAAACCACTCAAATTAATAATTTATCACTATTAATAATTTCGATTAAAAAAGTTGTTTTTAATTAAAATTTAGTAATTTTCACTATTCATCAGAATATGAAAGTTATCCGAAAAGTACCAAAATTTCACCTTAGGCTAAATTCGATACTCCGAATCCAAAAATGAAGTCCATTTTGAGATTTAAAATTTCTAAAATTTAAAAAGTGGTTATTACTATTCATCACTGCTAGTTTTAATAATATTTTAATAGCATATCATTGTTTCTTGAAACTCAGGATTACGTACCACACACGCTATCGAGGAAGGTTGCGATTGCGTGTAATGCAAGGTAAGTCAAGGATGCGTGTTGTGCAAGCTCCTTTTGGTGTAGCGTATAACACAAGACATTAGTAAAATAAAAAGAATATTTTTTCATAAAATCTCGGGCTGTTACAATACCTCACGGAAACCTAAGCCAAACAGTGATAAACAGCCAAACAGTGATAAATAGACAAAACAGGGCGAAACACCCATGGGGTGATCATCAAACATGATAACAAGAAATTATTAATCATCTAATAACCTCAAGCATACAAGCAATCTAAGGTAGATAACAAAACAAGATCAAAACTGTAACCCGAGATACTCGATACATGGGAATCCAATGCTTTTGCACCAAAACTCAAAGACATTCTACGTAGGGAAACAAACCACCTACCTCGATCCTAGGAGATCAATATACTTGAACCTCGAGGCTTGATTATCCTTAGAACGGATTAGATCTATGAAAACGCACAAAACTCTTAACCCCGATAACTTGATAAAGAACAGGAATTGGGAATCAATGCTCTAAGAGAAGAGAGAGCTTACCGATGCGGTTCCAACGCAATCAATGGAGGTCGATTCGGAGAACATATGGAGTCTCGGAGGCTCGGAGAAGATCTGTGGCCCTACGGAATGCTCTCAGTCGAAGAACCTGGAGAAGAAGACAGTTCTGTTGTTGGGGCACGACCCCGGTCCATTTAATGAAAAAAAATACACGGTGTGTACTTCTGAAGTACACGGCATG
Source organism: Viscum album (assembly GCA_963277665.1). Classification (NCBI taxonomy): domain Eukaryota; kingdom Viridiplantae; phylum Streptophyta; class Magnoliopsida; order Santalales; family Viscaceae; genus Viscum; species Viscum album. The sequence goes on along the minus strand of OY728156.1, from coordinate 1,514,960,472 downwards.
TAATCATCTTTTCCGTACTCCGCTTTAAGTGACCTCCCCATCACCCCTACACACCATGTGTGTGGTCCGGACACAGCCAGCACACGATCTCGAGTGGAAAAGGAGTACACGGCATGTACTTATAAATTGCACGGCATGTACTACAATAATTTCCAGAAACTCCTCTTTTTTCTAAAAACGACTACAAAGGGAAAAAATTACTTGAAAAAAAGGTCCAGGTTCTTACAAACATTCCTACGTAAAGAAATTCATCCCTGAATTTCCCTAACAGGGTGGCGATAAAGAAACCTTGAACAACTCTGGACACTACGATCGTATATCCGCCTCCCTCTCCCAAGTCTCATCCGGTACACGACCGTGCTGCCATAACACCCATACCAAAAGAATATACCGGCCACGAAGTACCTTTTCACTACGATCTACAATCCTGATAGAATGCTTATCAAACGATTCATCCTTCTCTAGATCAACCTCCTTGGGTTGAAAAACATGAGACGGGTCTGAGAAATAGCGTCGAAGATGAGAAAAATGGAAGAAGTTGTGCATATCCTGATATCTCTGAGGTAATTGAAACCTATAAGAAACCGGCCCGACTCTCTCTAGAACCTCAAATGGCCCGACGTATCTTGGTGAAATATTACTATGTCTACTGATCCTCTTGTGACCCAGCCTCAGGGTAACACGTAAGAAAACCTGATCTCTAACCTTAAACTCCAAATGTCATATCCACTGATCAGCATAAGACTTCGGTCGAGGCTGTGTTGTAGCCATCCTCTTCCATATCAACTCTATCTACTTTGAGGTCTCCTGAACAAGATGAGGTCCCAGTAAGGATGCCTTCCTTGACTCTAGCCATCCCAAAGGTGATCGGCATGGCTTACCATACAATTCCTCGTAAGGTGCCATCTGAATAGTCGTCGTAAAAATGTTGTTATTGGAAAACTCCACAAGAGGAATTTGCTTCTCCCAAGAACCGCCAAAGTCTTGAATGAAAACTTGGAGCATATCCTCAGGCACCTGGATCGTGCGCTCTGACTGCTCGTCTGTCTGGGGATGGTAAGGTGTACTCAGAAGTACATGTGTACCCAAGGCCCTCTGTAGCCCCTTCAAAAAATTCAACATAAAGTGGGCGTCCCTATCGAAAATGATAGTACTCGAAATCCCATGCAAGATAAAAATCTCACGGATTTACAATCGTCCAAGCTCATCGACACTGAAGGTCTCCTTTATCAGCAAGAAGTGAGCATCCTTCATGAGACTGTCAACGACAACCCATATTGCGTCGTTCCCTTTCGACGATCTCAGTAAGCCTGTCACGAAGTCCATCGCGACATCATTCCACTTCAACTCAGGAATGGGTAACTGCTACAAAAGCCCTACTGGCCACTGGTGTTCTGCCTTCCCCTACTCAAAGGTGGAACACCTCATGACAAAACCAACCACGTCTCTCTTCATACCAGGACACCAGTACTAGTGGTGTAGATCACGATACATCTTGGTGACACTAGGATGAACTCCCCAAACTGAGGAATGAAAGTCTTGCATCATCTCCTCGTGTATATCTACTGGCACCCATACGCGTCCCTGGAAACGTAAGATCTCATCCTCGCCAATGGTTCATCTGGCAAGAGGTTCTTCTCCTGACATGCTTTCCCGTAGGACTAGGCCTTCAGAATTTCCTAGCTTCCTCATTTGAACTCGGTCAAGAAGCGTAGAGGTAACAACTACAGAAGATAGGAAGGTTTTCCCCTATCTATCGTGCACCTCCAAATGCGTCTCAGAGAATAGAGTCATAAGCTTCCACTCACTACTGGCCTCCTGAACTGTTTGTATCTGATTCCTCATGCTCAGTGCATCAGCCACTGCATTGCCTTTCCCATGTGTATAGGCAAGCTCGAAATCAAAAGACTGTAAGTACTCAACCCACCTCCGCTGTCTCAGATTCAAGTCACGTGTAGGATTGATCCTCTCATGTGGCCTCAACTTCCGCGATCCATATGAAAAAACACGATCATCGTGCATAAGAACTGCTCCAAGCTCGATGCCAGATGCATCACATAAAACTGTGTAACTCTTTCCCGGATCTGGAAAAACTAGAATCGGTGCTGAAGTCAATCTACCCTTCAACTCCTGAAAGGCTGAATCACAGGCTTCTGACCAAAAAAACATCACCCCTTCTTAGTCAAGCCCATCAATGGTGCTTATAAGCATGATAAGTTCTGTATAAACTGTCTGTAGTAACCAGCCAACCCTAAGAAACTTCATACCTCAAAGACATTCTTTAGCTCCTCCCAGCTAACTACTGCTCTCACCTTCTCTGGGTCTACTGATACTCCTGTCTCTGAGATAACATAAACCAGGAAGAGAATCTTGTCCATCCAAAAGTGTCACATGGAGAGCTTAGAATATAACTGATGATCCCTCAGTGTACTCAAAACGATCTCAAGATGAGTAACATGGTCATGTCGAGTGTGAGAGTACACCAAGATGTCATCCACGAAAACCACCATGAAGGAATCCAAGTAAGGATGGAAAAATCTGTTCATTAGTGCCATGAAGACAACTGATGTGTTTATGAGACCAAATGGTATGACTGTATACTCATATAGACCATACCTTCTCCTAAAGGCTGTAAGATGTATATCTGATGGTCTAATGCGTAATTGATGATAACCGGACCTTAAGTAGATCTTTGAGAACACCCTGGATCCTTGAATTTGGTCAAATAGGTCATCAATTCTTGGCAAGGGATATTAGTTCTTGACCGTAAACTGGTTCAGCTTCCAATAATCCACACAAAGCCGAAGGGTGGCATCTTCCTTTTTCCCAAACAGGACAGGAAAACACCATGGAGAAGTATTGGGTCAGATGAAACCCTTTGCATGAAACTCTTCCAACTTCTTCTTGAGAACCTATAACTTAGGTGTAGCCATCTTATAAGGAGGAATGGACACCGATGCGGCTCTGGGAATGAGCTCAATCGAGAATTCTACCTCATGCTTCGGAGGCACAACTGAATAGTCCTCTGGAAATACATCCCTTAAACGATCCACCACTGGAGGAAAGTCTAACTGTGAGGTCCCCTGGTCATCCAGATATAGACTAGAAATCTGGGCTATAACTTCGCCTAGCCCATGATGCTCGGGTCCAGCTCTACCTTCCTGGACATCCCACTCGCCTCTATAAAGAAAAAACCCGTCGTCTGGTGACACGAAACTCACCCTGCGGCGATAGAAATCACCGACTGCCTGGAAGGGAACCAACCAATCCATCCCAAGAATGAAATCAAATATTTTCACCTCTAGGACATAGAGTTCCCATAAGAAGTGACACCCGAAAACCTCAAGAGGGCATTCTTTTCACTGACGTATACTATATTTACTCATTCCCAAGGTCGTGTCAAGGGTCAACATGCCAGCAGACGAAAAGATACAGAGCCCAAGGCTCTCCATGACAGAAACAGAGATAAATCTATGAAAATCACCAGTATCGAAAAGAGATAAAGATAAAAATGAGGCTACTAAGATCATACCTTGAACTATAGAAGGTCCAGGATTATGATTATGATGAATCTTCTCTACCGAAAAAGTTTGACCCGCACCGCGGCCCTGTGTAGAAGCCTGAGATCCCTGAGTTGACCCTCCCTAAGCCTGACCACTGCATCCATGGCCTCTACCCTGACTTTAATGACTTTAAGAACTCCATACCCCAGTCTCCTGCAGAACAGGTAATCCATCTCCTGTACGCGGAGTCGAAACAGATCCTCCATCACTAGCTGTTGGAAGGGGAACCTTGTAGAAACGCTATAGATGACCCATCTTGCCGCATGATTGGCACTCCACTAGGTCCCCTGAGCACTGAGTCTACTTATTCCCTCTCCTTTTACACTGATAACACACCACTTGGGTTCCATAAAGAAGATCTCATCTACCAGAAGGAACACCTCGCTTCCTCGGATCACCTTATGTAGACTCTCGGTGGTGCTTCATGTTATTTTCATGAAAAGAATCAGCCCTATATGCTGAACCACCTTGCTCCATACCTGCAGTCTCCCTTAGGTTCCTCTCCATGATGAGTTCTAGGTTGACTATCAGAGTAATAGAAGTAAACTGATAGAAATTCACCTATGATATGATGTACAGTCTGAGGCCTTCCTCAAACTTCCTCGCTAAAAACAGCTCGTCATTCCCCAGAACGGATGTGAAACGTTGTCACTCAATGAATCTGGAGGAATAATCCACAACTGAGAGAGTAACCTGCAATAGGCTCATGAACTCCCTGGATCTATTATCCCTCAGCGTCGATGGGTATAATTAGTCATAGAACGTACGCTGAAACACATCCCAAGCCTTAGCCTGTTGGTGCCCTGTCTGCAAAAACACCTCTGACAATCTCTTGGCAGAATATCGTATAATATAAGTTTCTAGTTTCACTCTCCTCTCCATAGGTGTCTCCAGATGCTCGATGATGGTCATCATGGCTTCTTGACATGACTCTGCAACCTGTGGTCCTCCATCCCCTGGGAACGTGCCAGGATACTGCTGTTGAAAACCCCGCGCTAGCTCTACCATAGTCGGGGCAGGATGCTGAGCTCCCTGGAAGGTCTGCATGAATCTCATGAAACCCTCTCTGAACTGAGTGTTGTCACCAGTTTCTGGAATCACTTCAGGTGCCATGTCTGGAACGATAGGTGGAACTACTGGTAGTCCATGATCTTCCGTATATGGTGTATGGTCACTGACTGATCCCTGAAGTGAAACGGGAGGACGTCTTGGTGCCATATCACTAAAATATCAAAAACACACCTCCATTAATGATGAACACAGATGCAACATAAGAGTTTAAAATGGAATAGTATAGAAAAACTTTTAAAATATGGGAAAAACATTACTACATGGCATGTAGTACTACTACATGGCATGTTTCTTAAAAGTTTACCCTGGGCATGTACCTTGGAAAAACATGGCTGTGAAAACCACCCGGCTACATGGTGTGTTCTTAACTACATAGAATTTACTAACCCTTTCTATCCCTGCCCGTTCACTCCTACACGGCTGGGAATACGGGTTTTCCCAACAGGAAACTGCACGACGTACTTTTTCACCACACAGTGTGTCCTTAAGATCTCTCCCCTGTCAGTGTCGTTAGTCACATGGACGGGTACACAGACCAATACTACATGGAATGTCAAAGGAGACACGACGTGTACTTGACATGACTTACCTGGCCCGTTTTGTTAGAGACACGGCCTGATACAAATTCGACACTACACGGCGTGATCCATATGGACACGGCGTGTACACTGAGGGATAACACCAACCCGTGTTGTTGGATACACGGACGGTTACATGGTCACCTATACATGGTGTGTTCCCAAGGGACATGGCGTTTACTTGAAGAAAAACCCTGGCCCATGTTTTTCGTGACACGGACGGGTACCTAGAACACGGTTACATGGCATGTTCATACCAAAAACAGTGTGCACTACCCATGGTTCCCCGACCCATGTTGTTAGTGACATGGTCGGGCACACATTTTTCTACTACACGGCATGCTAATCTGGTACTTGGTGTGTTCGATACAAGATTTTCCAGGATGTCGTGTCCTTACCCACACGATATGTGACTCCGCTAAAAACTACACGGCATATATTCCTAAACTACACGTCGTGTATTCTGGGTTTTTCCAGATAGTAACCTCAGAACTATGCCGGAGCCCAGAAAACACATAAAAACCAATTTTATGGTGCGAAATTCCGTTCCATGGGGGACCATACTCCCCGTGAAGCAAATATTGTCATCATAACCACGCACATAACAAGTAAAAAGTATAACAACTCACGATCCACAAAATTCTGATCCTCAAGGTCCCATAACACCTATAAGACCAAAGTTTGGCATTCGTGACAAAGAATCTCTAAAAAATGATACATTATCAACATAGTAGGTATTCTATCATAGCAGCTATCACGACAGCATGCATCTTCTATCAAAAAATTTATCTCAACAGCATGCAATTTCTAATGCAACCTACATGGGATGGAAAAATGAATGACATGTGATTTCCTAAAAAGTGCCTATATTATGCATGAGATGGCATACCCTCATATCATCGGGTAGCAACAAAATAGAACCACAATCATATAAACAGTAACAGCACAAAACAAGTGCACCGCCCAATGGTGAAATCAATTAAACTGTAACATTTGCAAAAACTTGAAAATTGTAATATTCGAGGTAATCTACCTTCTTCCTTGTACACAGGTTCTAGAATGCCTGGTCACAACTATTTACCATTTACCTTTTCCTTCCTATCCCTATCTAATGTCTCTAAATATAAAGTCAAAAAAAGGAAGGAAACATCCTTTGATACCACATTGTAACGACCCGAATCTAGAGCCACTCAACTGGTGCCCCGTATCCAGTTCGCCACATGAACTCAAGCGTGTTTCCCCAATCACCAGAGGCAGCTGACTACCAACGAGGGCCTTGGTAAGTTATTGGGGAAACTATGACCTTATTTGGTAAGGTATATAAGGTACAGGAAATAACAGTCAATAGCAGAAGCAGTAAACAACATACAACAACTGAAACTAAACAACGGAAGCAATGTATAATATAATAATGATGGAAATGACGCAGTTGGTACAAGTATTTAAGGAAAGCAGCAAACACGAAAACGTGCTGAAATACAACTGAGAACAAAGTACTAAATTTAAACGGAAACTCCAGTAGCATCGAAAGCCTAGGCTCGGTCCTATGCTCATCAACTCCAACCAGCAATTATGTACTTGAAGTAGAAGGGCCAAAATCCCTATCCACACCTGCAACAATATATCCTGTTTGGGATGAAAAGCAGGACCCAAACATGGTGTGAGATTAATCCCAGTAGGCAATCACCACAAGATCTGTTCCCTACTGTTAGTGAGCAACATAAAAAAAGTAAAGGAAATAAATGAAATAGAGAAACAGAAGTATAATAGAGTAAAAAATCCTACCAATATCTATTAAAATTTATTTATTAATTTAATTAACTCATTAAATTATCAACCAAGGAATCCAACAAACAACTCTATATTTATAAGGGAAAGCAAGTAACACAACAAGTATCTCAGCGGACTACCTAAATAGAAAGCAGTAAAAAAACCAACATTGTTCATTGGCTTGGTGGAATCATCACAACCAACCAAACAAATAATAACACTAACTCTCTGGGTGGATCCGACTGGCAGACCCCTCTAGTCAAGTAATCATAAGAAGGCACAAACACTCTGAGAAGCTCTCACCGTCAATTCCCATGCGGTCTTGCAATGATAGATATAGACTCTCTGAGGAAGCACTTACATCTAATTCCCCTTATAGTCTCGATACGTAACTAAGGACACTCTGAGGAAGCACAATGACCCATTCCCATAGGTCCTTAAAATGATACTAAAATATAACAGACTCTCCAGGGAAGCCTTATTCATCAATTCCCCCTTTTGTCTACCGCACCAGGTTCACACAGCCTTGATCAGTTTAGTCGTGTGTAAATGACTTTTAGCAGCCCAAAGTAAGATCAACAATCTACTTGAATAATAGCTACAATGCATAAAAATCATATAAACAGCAACCAATACATTCAATCCACTATATCAAGGCAAGCAAGCAGTGCAACAAGGTATGCCTCATGGCAACCTAAGCCAAACAGCGATAAACAGGCAAAAGAGGGGGAAACACCCATGGGGTGATCCTCAAACATGCTAACAAGCAATTATAAATCATCTAATAACCTCAATCCTACAAAAAATCTAAGGCATATAACAAAACAGGATCAAAACCCTAACCCGAGATACCCGATACATGGGTATCCGTCACTTTTTCACCAAAACTCAAAGAAAATCAACGTAGGAGAACAAACCACCTACCTATATCCTAGTAGATCGATATACTTGAACATAGGGGCTTGATTATCCTTAGAACAGCATAGATCTACAGAAAACGCACAAAATTATTAACCCTTGATAACTGGAGAAAGAAGAGGAATTGGGAAACAAAGCTCTAGGAGAAGAGAGGGCTTACTATTGCGGTTCCAACACAATCGACGACAGTCGATTCGGATAACAGATGGATGCTCGGAGGCTCATAGAAGATCTGTGGCCATACAGAATGCTCTTGGTTGAAGATCCTGGAGAATAAGACAGTTCTTTCGATGGGGTGAGACCCCGGTCCGTTTAATAAAAAAAGAAAATACACGGCGTGTACTTCTGAAGTACACGGTGTGTACTCATCTTTTTTGTACTCCGCTTTAAGCGGCCTCCACATCACCCCTACACACCGTGTTTGTGGTCTGGACACGGACAGCACATGGTCTCTAGTGGAAAATTAGTACACGGCATGTACTCATAAAGTACACGACGTATACTTCAGAAATTTCGAAAAAATCCTCTTTTTCAAAAAAATGACCAGAAATGAAAAAACGTACCTGAAAAGAAGGTCCAAGTTCTTACAATAGATGTAGTGGAGGTTAAATAGATAAATAAAAAACTACAGGAGAATCTGTACAAAGTGTCTTATACACCCATGTGCTTCACCGTGGGGTGCACGATTCCTTTTCGTCAAGAAGAAGGATAGGTCAATGCACCTTTGCATTGATTATCATGAGCACAACAACAAAATCCAAATAAAGGACAAGTGTCATTTTACATGAATTGATGACTTTTTAGATCAACTACATGAAGCACAATACTTCTCCAAAGTGGTTATATGGTCAGAATATTACCAAGTTAATCTTTAGAAGTAGGATATCCCCATGACTACATTTTGTACAAGGTATGGTAATTATGTTTTCATTGTGATTCCATTCAGCCTCACTAATGCTCCAAGAATCTTCATGGACATGATGAATAGAGTCCTTAGAGATTATCTCAACAAATTTGTGGTAGTATTTATAGAATATATTTTAATATACTCTAATATCAATGAGGAGAATGAAGATAATATGATCGCTATGATAGATACCTTGAGAAAGGAAAATCTCTATGAAATTACATCAAGTGTGAGTTCTGGTTGAAGGAATAATCATTCATATGGAATATCATCACAAGAAATTGGATATTTTTGGATCCTTATAAAATAAAAGAAATTGATGGATGACTAAGGCCGACATCTGTGATGGATATCCATAGCTTCTTAAGGTTATATGGATATTATCTCCAATTTGTGAGAAATTTCTCACAATTATCAAACCCTCTTAGCAAGCTAAATTTGAATGGAGTCAAGTTTTCTTAGAATGATAAATGCATAGAATGCATCAAGGAGTTGAAGAGGAGGCTTGTCGCTGCCCTTGTGCTCACACTACCCAAAAGTGGGGATCTTTTCATAATCATTAGTGATTGTTTTAAGAAAGAAATGGGATGTGTGTTGATGAAAAATGACAAATTCATTGCCAATTCCACAAAGCTATTAAAAATTCATGATCCAAACTATCCCACGCATGATCTGGAGTTTGGGACTGTGATCTTTGAGTTAAAAAGATGGCGTCGTTATCTTTTTGGGGAGAAGTTTTAAATATATATGGATCAGAAAAGTATCAAATATATATTCCTACAGGAATAGTTGAATATGAGCTAATAAAGATGGTTAAAGCTCATCAAGGATTATGAAATCTCAATCCACTACCACCCTGGGAAGGTGAACAAGGTGGCGGATTCTCTAAGTAGAAAGGACCCAAAATTTTTGTCATTAATGAAAATTGAAAAGGATAGAATCATCTTATATTTGATAAAGATATACATTTGAATTATAATGAAGAGAAAATCATCATTCCTTTTACAAATGATTGCTCAACCATCCCTTTTGTAAAGGTTAAAGGATTCTTAAAAATGATATTTTGAAATTTAAAAGAATGTGGTAACTATTAGAAATGTTAAATCCTTAGAGTTCAATGTTAATTAAAAAGGAGTTGTGAGATTTGGTTCAATACTATGTATTCCATTAAATATGGTGTTAATGAAATAACTTTTAGATAATGCACATAGTTTGAATATCTCCTCTCACCTAGGAAACATGAAGATGTATCTATATTTATTAGAGACCTATTGGTGGGGTAACATGAAGAATGAGATCTCTTAATATACATCAAATTAAATGGTATGCCAGAATGTGACGGCTGAGAGGGAAAAGTATAAGGGGATGATGCAACCATTGCCCATACCAACATGGATATGGGAAAACATCACCATAGACTTTTTCACTGGACTTCTGAAGACATCCAAAGGAAAAAAAGATATCATGGTTGTTGTGGATCATCTTACAAAGACTACACACTTCATTTCAATTTGAGATTATTTCTCAGTGGATCAACTGGCATAGATATACATTAGAGAAGTAGTGAGGCAACATGTATTACCACCATCGATTATGTCTAATCTAGATCCAAGTTCAACATCTATGTTCTTTAAGAGTCTCCAATATTCTATGAATAGTGATTAGAACTTTAGCACCACCTATCACCATCAAACAAATTTCCAATCTGAGCAGACTATCCAGACCCTTGAGGACATGTTGAGATCTTTCTCAATGGACTTCAAAGTCAGATGGGACCAACATATTCCTTTGGGGGAGTTCTCTTACAACAGAAATTTCCCCTCAAGTGTCCAAATGGATCCTCAAGAAGACATTTATGGGAAGAGGTATAGAACACTAGAATGTTGTGGAATGAAAACTTCTAGTTCTAGAAATGGTCGAAGAAATGCTGAAGGTTAAGACCATCCAGCACCACATCAATGCAGCCCAAAGTTGACAAAAGATTTATGCTGACAATCCTCGATGATACGTAGTGATTGATTTTAAAGACATGATATTCCTATTAATATCTCCATGTAAGAGAGTTATGAGATTTAGGAATAAGGGAAAGATTAGTCCAAGGTACATCGGCCCTTTTGAGATCCTTGATCACATCAGGGAAGTGGCCTATCGACTAGCACTCTCACTGAACCTATCTCAAGTACTTGTGTATTAAATGTATCACTCTTGAGTAAGTATTACCAGAACCCTCACATGTACCCAATCTAGAGGTGGAACCATTGTAGAATGACCTCTCTTATGTGGAGAATCTGGTGAAAATATTAGATCGTAGAGAAAATTTTCTATGAAATAATACGATGCCCCTTGTCAAGGTGTTGTGGTGAAACCAAAATTTTGAAGAAGCGATGTGGGAATTATAGGAAGTGATGAGGAAAAGTTACCCTCATCTATTTTAGGATGAGGAAAAGAAAAATTTTAAGAGATATTTCTTATTGGGGAAGGTTTTAATGACCTGAACATTTATGAATAAAATTCCCTTTATTTTAATTAAATTCCTCATGGGTAAAAAACACATGAAGTCATTTTGTTTTATTATATCCAATTGGATTTAAATCAATATTAACTTTCATTACCATTTATAATATAGTCATTGGATAGTGATCACATGACTAGTATAAATATAGGGTTTTAACAAATCCTTTTGGCACAGAAAAAGTAGGTGATGACCTCAACTAATAGGATCCTACCCTTTGAAACTCATTTATCAGATATTCTGAGGGAGATAACAATTTTGGGAATTTCTTTAGACCAATCTCAAGACAATATCCAACATCTTAAGCATGATAAAAACTATTTATGGGAGAAGTTCAATATCATCGAGATCAGGGCCCAAACCATTTTCATCGAACAACCCCATGAAATCCCCACTATCGCAATCCTTACTCTTAGGGAATATGATGGTGTAATAAAGGGACATGCAGCAACACCATATAAATATGTATATGTAAGTTATTTTTTATAGAATAATAAATATATTTTCCTATTATTGTTACTTTGTAAATTCTTTTTAACGTACAAATATTATTTTTCATTAATATTGAATTTCAATTAAGATATATATTTTGTTGAATTAATGTGTTTTAAAAATAAATAATATTTAAATGAAATATTATTATTCAATTTCTATTAGAAAATATAAATTATTTTAAAAAAATTCTGAATTCAAATGTGATTTTTTTAAGGTTTGAAAACTGATATTTTTTCAAACCTACCAATTTTCAATAAATATCGGTTTTTATTTAAAAAGTGAAAATTAAGATAAATATAAAATTATTTATATAATAAAAATATTGTTTTATGAATCAGGATATCAAAATTATCCAATGGTTAATTTTTCATAATTTTCTAATACAGTCAAATTTTTTGGTACAAATTAAATACCGTATAAATATATAATGTTTTTCATGACATCACAATGACCCAATAATGATTTAATAAAACAATATAAAAGGTATATTCGGTAAAATATATGTTTTTAAATTAAAATTTTGTAATATTAGGTTTATTTTATTTGTTTTATAAATCCTTACTGAATCCTCCATGACATATAAAATAATTTAATATTTTAAAATTATTTATTTGAAAGTGTGACTCACCTCCACATAAGAAAGGACAATATTTTATTATCTTTTTCCATTATCCTTATAAAATAATGTATTTTACTCCACCTTTCTAGAATAAATGGTAAAAAACCAATGGATGGTTTGTGGTTTTGAATATTTTATTTTGTAGTGTCCAAAATCAAAATAATAATGAAATCCCCAGCATTTCCTTTATAAACCCACCCAAGATCTCATTTATCTTCACTAAAGCACTCTGAAGATCGACCAACCTCTTACCCCATACTCCCTAGAGTCCTCCAAAGGTTACCCCAAGCTCCCAAGATTCTTCCACTAAGCCTTTGGGATCACACATCCAATTTAGGGTTCCTTCCATTCTCATTTTTTTCCAAGTTTCATTATATTGTTACATCATTTTATATTCAATTAAAAATGAGGGGGTATGTATTTTCACCTCCCTCATAATTCCCTTATTATTTTTGAGTAATGATAGGCCCTTTTTATCCCATTAACCTCTCCCGTTTACACCCATTACCATGCCAATATTCTGTAAGGGGTTTGTCTTTCCCCATTTACACTCAAGAATTTCTTTTATATTATGCATCTAATTTTCATTTAATGTGGTGGAATATTATGTAAAATGATACCCATACTATAATTTTTTTTATAAATTATGGGAGTCCCCTTTATCTCTCATAAACCCATTTTATGAATTTCTATTTTGCGTCGTTATGCTACCAAAATTGCCCCACGATTTTCCGTGCCAAAATCATCGTGTAGTTAATACCAAACTCATTTCTTTATCAAGGGTATTCACCATAATTATCATGTACTTACTATTTGGGGAATTACATGTATGTATTCCATATTCCTTTTTCTTGGAATAAATTGTTATGTTTAATTCATCCATGTTTTATGATCTATGTGGCACACATATACATGAAAAAAAATGATTATGAAGGGTGTGCCCTAATAGCACTCTAATGCATTGGTTAATGTTTAGTATCATGATAAACCATGTACAATGAGGGCTTACTCATTATAATTCATGTGAAATGAGGCTTTACTTAGGATAATTCATGTTCAATGAGGGTTTACTCATGCTAATCCATGTTCAATGAGCCTTGTCTCATGATAATATCATGTTGTATATTGTTGACACATTTCAATGTTATGAATATCATTCAATATCATGACTTTATGTTAATGTTTCCTTTTCCCTACATTTATATTCATATTTACTAACATTTATAGTCTTAATCATTTTATTCCATGTTTATTCCCTTACTAATCTTGATATCTCACCATTTTATTATGTTTTTCCTTCAAGTTATCCCATGCAATGCTTAGTATGAAGGAATGTTGTGGTAATGTAAAAGAACATTTCAATAAAGATGTTTATTTCATGTTTAATGCTGTTATGTAATGATACTAATCCCCAAATACACTAGACATATTGATCTTCTAGGTTTCATTAAGTGAATTTTTATAGAATAAATAATGTTTAAATGTGAAATAAAGACCTAGGTTGTTATATACAAGGATGGGGAAATAAAAGTTAAATGATCAAATGGGTTTTTAATGTGTTGTTAAATGGATTGAAAGAACCCTTGATGATTATGTCATATGAAATAATGGTTAAATGGTTTAAGTATTGAATTTTGTTAATGATGTTGAATTAGTTATACCATGTAAATAATGGTGAATGGAATGGGGTTTGTTGGTTGGAGTAGAGTACTCTAGAGGGGGGGGGGGTTAATTGAGTATCTATAAAAAATTTGTTTGAAAAATGTATTCTTAAAAGGTTACTGAATAAAAATAAATACAGCCCATTTAATCAAAGTAATACGGTTATGAAAGTTTGATTGTTTCAATATCTTCTCAGAATATTGAATAATTATTAGTAATCATAATATCAGTTAATAATATTACTTTTTATTCTATTCTAATAAGGTAAAACAATTATAACATCCTTCCAATATTAAGTATCAAAGTAAATCTCATGATTTTGGAATTATGTAGTAAAATAGATAACACTAAATTAAACAACAGAGCAGATGTAAATAAATTGGTTCAGTCTCAAGCTGAGACCTAATCCACTCCACTTGGTGATCAACTTCCACAATGTAGTTTATATTAATAAACACGATCCACACCCTAGATCCTGGTAAACAACAATTAATTATACTATCTAGGTCACACGAACTCTTTCACAGTTCTTCATGGGTATGAACTACAAGGTCACATAGGGAAGTATTCCACACTTATCAGTGGGAGTAAACAACTGTAAAATGATATGAGAGGAAGGATGTCATGTATCCTTCAGTTTAGTACAGGAGATAGTGCGTATTTTTATACAGACACAGAAACTGCTTGAAAGCTAAAAACAATACACAATAGAGAACAGATGATGATATAACATTAGAAGTGTTCTGAGTGTTATTATATGAAGATATGGACTTCTAGGATGAAACAAATGCAAGAATCGAGTCCTATTGCAAGAAACAAAGTATTGCATGTCTGGTGCTCGGTTTTCCAGTTAGATCTGGCTAGTGTTCTGCTTGGATTTAGTATTGCGAAGATGTTATTGACTATAATATATGGCCTCTTTTATTTTTGATTCGTTAATGATTCTTGTGTTCTTCTGATGTATCTTTTTTCATGTGTCAGTTGGCTCTTCTTCACTATATCATGTCACTTTGTTTCTAGGCCACACTTTTATTTTATTTTTCTTGGAGTTCAAGTGTTGGAGATGATAGGATGAATTTATTCTGCACCTCATACCTCATACTATCATATGATATGTCTATAAATAAATATTAGTTATGTTGGTGCATTTAAAAGACTCAAATATGAACATTAGAAATTAAATCAAAAATGAAAAAATTGATTAAATAATGGTGTCACAATCTATCTAGAAATGGTGTAACATGGAAACAGTGTCTCCATGAAGCGGTGTCTCTATAAAGTGGTGTCTCCATAAAACTGTGTCTCCTTCTTTTCATTTGAGAAGTGAGATAGTTTTGATATCATAGTTGTATAGAGATCAGGAACTGATAGCACAGATTTAGTGTTAGGATCACGGTGTCTGGTCCCTTTCCAAACATCAAATGGTGTCTTAGTAAGGAACCAGTTTCACAGACTTCAACAGATCTGAAACTAGTTTTGGTGTCTGGTCAAGGTGTTTGGTTCAAGGTGTCTGGGTCAAAGAGTCTGGTCACGGTGTCTAGTCATGGTGTCTGTGTCGTTTTCCAAAAAAATAGAACTGGTGGTAGACTCACGCTTTCTCAAACATAGCCAAATATCTATATACAGACTTGAGCAGTAATATTCACATGGTGAATTAGACTTAATCATTTATAAAATAAATCATTATAGACCAAAGTTAAATATAGTTTACAACAATCCCACGTGATTTATAGCAATTAAGATCTTGAGAACATTTATGTAAAGCATAAAGAAGCCAACCATCTCTACACGAGATTTGAGACAGATTAAATAGGATAAATAATATTTACAGAATGTATTGGATTTTTTATCATTAAAACATGATTAACACAATAAGATTCCAATTATCTCTCCCTTTTTGATGATCGCAAATCATTTGAGTGAGATATCTATTTTTAGTGTTCATTTAGAGTGCATGAGTGAATGTATATCCCCCTTTTGGGATTATCAAAATGAGTACAAAACTAAATAAGAGAGGAGAAAATAAAAGTTCACAGTGAATTGGATTTATAAATATGTGGTATTACAATTAGTAAGAAACAAAAATACAAAAATATCATGATCAAAAGATAGTGTTCAATTTTCTGACGCACCGGTTTTCTTCACTTTTCCCTAGGCAGTAGTGTCACTAAAAACCACAGGAGAAGAGGTATAAGTTGAAGAAGGAAGTTAAACAACTGACAAACAAGGTAGTGGGAGACCATCAAAAATATAAGGGGCCAAGGTAGGTGCATTGGAAAAATGAGACAATTGTTGGTCAAGGATAATAGGTCTGATTTAACTCAGAGCATGAGGGATAGAAATAGAGGTAGAGGCAAGGGCAGTGGATAATAAGTTAGGCAATCTAGGTCACAAGGGTGCAGTAGTAGGAGCCACAATAGCAGTGTTATGTACATAAAGATAAGGCCTCAAAATCTTGATAAAGTCAGCAATAATCTCACCACCATACTATATTTCTTTCTCAAATACATCCTTGTTTTCCATGAACTTCTCCAACAAAGGAGTGAAATCCTTCAGATTTTGAGGTTGAGTTTTGAAAGCCTGAGTGATAGGAGGAATTTTTAGATGCTCTAAAATGTACATTAAATGGTTTGTCATTTCATGCTTAGTGAAACTATTATTGAAGTAAAAAACCATCTTATTAGTAATTTCTTCTTGAGCATCATTGGAAATCTTGGAATGTATTCTTACCCAATCAAGAACTGTGTCACTATTCTTAGAAAACATAGATAGAGACTCTTTGTCAATGCCAATGAGAATTGATTAGAGTTATTATTTAACAAACATTTGGATTATATCACTATCCAAGGAGGGTTGATATGACTATCCAGAGGCACCAGAAGCTGTAACAACTAATGTAAGGGACTTCAGTTGATTCATAACTTTCTGGAGATAGCCCTTATACTCATCAGTTAACTTGTTAAGACCAATAACAAGCTCACTCCTTTCTTGAACTATTTTCATGTTTCTTTCAGCCACATTTTCATCTAAGAAAGTTAGGTTAGGTTGAATCAGGGAAGCAACTTCCTAGGGAATCTGACCACTAACATCCTCAACATGATGAGAAATAGTTTTTGGTCTTTATTTCAGCACTCTTAGCATACTTCAACCATAACTCTGAGAGATTTTACTTCATCACTTAATTGTTTATTCTCAACACTGACCTCTTAAATTTCAGGAAGCATTTTTGCTGAATCTTTCAAATGATCTTCTCTAACAATAGGGCAGCATCTCTTTTACTCTTTTTTGTCACAGGTGCAGGTTGAGTGATCATGACCTTTTCCATTCCAGCCAATAAGGTAAATCCAAAGGCTTTCAAATCATCCTTTCTCAATAAGGTGGAATGTTCTTGTGAAGGATCAGAAATAGAATCTGAGACAAGATCAAGTTCCTTTTCAGATATTACATCAAGAGAAGATACTGGTTTCAATTGAAACACTGTAGACAAATATATACCTTTGACTGACGCTTCTTGTGAATAATTCACATCAAAGTAGCTAGGGAATTTATACCTTATATCCACAGATCTTGGATCAATTGGATTAGGCACATCAACACTTTTCAAATTGGGGTGTTTCTCCCCCTTAATAGGTGCATCTCTTACTGGACTAAGTGATTTAGATACTTGATCAATTTCCATGATTTCATCCCCAATAGCCTCACCCATTTATTTTATATCCAATTGAAAGGATTGCTCCATTTTTTCTTTAGTATATGAGATAATATCTGGAATAGTTTGTTCCTCTAGGTGTTCCTCAAGAGCATATTATTTCTAGAGAGAAAGATCTTCATCTAGAAGTTCTTCCATAAAAACATTTTCCCTTAAACTAGGTGTAGACTCTTCTTTAGAAGAAGGTTCTTCTTACAAATCAACAATTTCATCAGGAATAGGTACTTCATTCTAAATTAAGACTTGAGGAACAGGTTCACTACCTTCCTCATCCATGATAGTTTTCCATGTAGGTGCAACAACCTATTCTTCTTGTTCCTCAACAGAATAGTCAGCAATATCATCTGGCTCCAAACCAGGATAAAAAATGTATTTGGGTATTGAAGAGTGCTCAATCGGGTTGAAATATTCATAGACCCTATCATTATCCTCTACCCATGCTTTTATCCATGGATTCCAACTAATTTTCATTATTTTGACTATAACCTTTGAGAAACAAAATTCATAGTCTTTAATGAATTCTCCATCTAGTCCAACCAACCCTTTAGCATGAATCATAGTAAATATTAACCATGATTAGAATAGTGAGGTTGAATTTGAGGTTGTCTTTACCAACTCACACATAGGAAGTTTAGAATACATGTATAGGTTGATCTTGTGTCTGTTCCTTATAAATGTATCAAAAATACATCTTGATACATGAGTGTAGCAAAATATATTTTTCATGGACTAATTTGATTCTGTGAAAACTTAAAAAAAAAGTCTGGTTTCACAATCTAGCTCAGCAGTAACAGCTCTTCTCTTTGTTTCATTTCCATTCAATTTTCCCAAAAATTCTTCTAAAACAAAGATCTCACTTGGAGGTTGAGGACCTCTTGAATAGTCCTCAAAAATACCGTCATGGGGTATCCTTAGGAAAGTATCCCATAACCATGAATAAAATGTACATCTTTTCCCATTTATCCAACTTCTTAGAATAAAAACATCTTATGTATCAAAATATAATTGAACGAACTGATAAAACTAGGTGACTAGCTTTGGGTAAAATGGTATTTTTTATCATTTGTACCAATCCAGCCATGTTTTCCATTTTAGTACATTCAGTACTAAATACATTATTAACTGCATCCACTTGGGGAAAATTTCCTTTTTGGGTACCACATTTCTATTCACCATGTTTGGATTCAAAGGAAATTCGGGAACTATCTTCGTTGCTATTTTCATCTTCTTCTTTGATCTTTTCTTCTCAGAAGCTGATAATGATGGGTGTTTCATTCTGGTCATTCAAAGAAGGTTCTAGAGAGAGATAAAGCTTGAAGGAGGGGTTACAATTTGAGAGAAGAGATCTCGGATCAAGAAAGAAGTGAAACTTCTTTCATTTATATAATTTAGCGATATCCAACATCACAAAATGAAATGCATAAGAAAGTAAAAGAATAAAATAATTAATTACCATGATATGGGTTATAATATGTAAATAAAATGATAAAGTGTCTTTACAGTGGGACTGTAATAGACTTTCACGGTGATACTGTAACAGGTTTTCAGGGTGAGATCTCTACAATGAGGCATCAAAACTATGTGACCGTATTGTTTAAAACCGTATGTTCCAGACTGTAAACGAGAGATAGTAACTATGAGACTGTAAACATGAAACAAGAACTTTTAAGATAGTAAACTACATAATTGTAAGAGTTAGATATTAATTTCAATATAGTGACTTGTGAAAATGTAAAATGTGAAATAGTAAGTTGTTAAACAATACATTTAATACTTAATATTTATAATTCCCAATTCATGTATAAGGTAATATATTCATTCAGTATTTAATGGTTTGGTGAATATATCAGTGAGATGATATTCAGTTCTAATGAATTCCAAAGTGATATCACTTTTTTGATAATGGTCTCTCAAAAATTTATGTCTTACATCAATATGTTTTTCTCTAGTGTAAAACAGGATTTTTAGAGTTATTAATAGCACTTTTATTGTCACAATTTATAGGTACATTCCTGAATTGATATCCATAATCAAGTAATCTGTGTTTCATCAACAAAATTTGTGCACAAAAACTACTAGTAGCTATGTACTCAGCTTCGGCAGTAGATAGTGCAACAAATTTTTGTTTCTCACTACACCATGATCCTAGTGAATTGCCTAAAAAGTGACATGTTCTAGATGTTCTTTTTCTATCTAACTTATAACCACTGAAGTCAACATTAGAATAACTAACTAACTTAAATTATTTTCCTCTATGATAGAATAGTTCTAGATTGGGTGTATGTTTGAGGTATTTGAAAATTCTCTTAATAGCATTTTAATGAGATTCCATTGGATTTTCTTGAAAATGATAACACATACATACACTAAACATAATGTGAGGTCGACTAGAATTTAAGTAGATTAAGCATCCAATAATTCCTCTGTATGTTTTTTGATCAACAGATTTTCCATATTCACCAAGATCCAATGTACAAGTAGCACTCATTAGAGTTTAACTACTTTTAGTGTTATCCAAGATAAAATTTTTTAGAATATCCCTAGTAAATTTTCATTGATTTAAAATAATACCATCATTATTTTAAAATAATTTAAATACAAGAATGAATTTTAGTTCAACCATTAAACTCATTTCAAATTTATTTTGCATCATTTTAGAAAATTTAATGAATAAGGAATTTTTTGAAGATCCAAAGAAAATATCATCTATAAAAATTTGAACTACTAAAACATCATTGGAAATTAGTTTTATAAAAAGGGTAGGATCATCAATTCCTTTTGTAAAACCTTTATAAATATGAAAGGTACTTAATTAATCATACCAATATCTTGGATATTGTTTTAAATCATAAAAATATTTTGATAATTTAAAGACATGATTTGGAAAATGAGATTTTGTTAAACTAGTGGGTTTCTCAACAAAGACATCCTCAGTTATATACCCATTTAGGAATTCACTTTTAACATCTATTTGATACAGTTTGAAATTTAGATGTACAGCATAAACCAAAAGAATTCTAATGTTTTCATGTCTTGCTACAGGTGCAAAGGTTTTCGCATAGTAAATTCCCTCTTCTTAACTATAGACGTGTGCAACCAATCTAGCCTTATTTCAAAATATGTTACCATATTCATCTAATTTATTTCTAAACACCCACTTAGTGCCTATGGTGAATTTGTCTTTGGGTCTTTCAACAAGTTTCCAAACATTTTTCCTTTCAAATTGATTATGTTCTTCTTGCATATCCATCACCCAAAATTCATCATTGATATCATCATTAATGTTTTTAGGTTCAAGTTGTGATTAGAAGACATGATGTTCAACCATATTTCTAATAGAATATCTAGTTTGAGTTCCTTTATCTAAATCACATACAACTACATCTAAAGGATGGTTTTTAAGAGTTCTAACAGCTCTAGAAAAAGAAGGACTAGTGATTTCAGGTTCTTCAACAAGTTCGGGTTCATTATGACCAAAATCTAAAGAATTTCTTGAACTTGAAGTTTTCACAGATTCTTTTATAGGTTGGTTAGAGGATTTTTTATTGATGTACAGATTTGACATATCATCTTCCAGGTTCTCTAGAGTGGTCTTAGGCTTATGTGGATCTGTTTCATCAAATTTGACACGGACATATAATTCCACACATTTAGTTCTTTTGTTAAACACTTTATAGTCTTTACTAGTGATTGTACATCCTAGAAATATACCTCCATCACTCTTCGATGAAAATTTATCATGATTGTTCTTAGTAATAAAGATATATACTTTTCAACCAAAAACATTGAAGTAGATTACTTTGGGTTTTCTATTGTTCCATAACTCATACAATGTTCTTTTAATAATGGGTCTAATCAATACTCTATTAAAAATATTTAATGTTGTATTTAGAGTTTTGGCCCAAAAATAAATAGGTATGTCATTTTCACAAAGCATGGTTCTAGAAATATCTTGCAAGATTCTATTTCTTCTTTCTATAACTCAATTTTATTGAGGTGTTCTAGGGGTAGAGAAATTATGACTATAGCTATTTTTTGAACAAAAGGAATCAAACTCTTGATTTTCAAATTCACGACCATGATCACTTCTTATGTATTTAATTCTAATTCCATTAAGATTTTCTATAGTTTTGGAATATTTGATGAAATGAGTGTAGGGTTCACTTTTTTGAGCAAAAAAGAAATTCCAAGTATATCTAGAAATGTCATCTACAAGAACATAAACATAGTGCATTCTATTTAAACTAGAAACTCTATATGGTCCAAAAAAATCCATGTGAATTAGTTTGAGAGGTTGAGAAGTTGACCCTTATTTCTTTGGTTTGAAAATATTTTTGTGTTGCTTACCCTTTTGACAAGCATTACACACTTTATCATTTGGAAACTAAAGTTTGGGTAGGTCTTTAACTAATGTTTTTCAAGTTTGTTTTCTCAGAGAGTGAATATTACACTGTCCTATTCTCATATTCCAAATCCATGACTCTTTGTGAAATACACTAAAACTTGAAGCATTTTGAGAGACTAAATAATCTATGTTAATAGAGTGCACATTTTCATTTCTCGATGTAGGAAACACTAATTCATTTTTATAATTAAAAACATTTCTAACATCATTTTAAAATTTAATATGAAATCCATCATCACATAGTTGGGAAATACTGACAAGATTATATTTCAATCAATCAACAAAAAGTACTTTGGAAATTAGAACTGAGTTAGAGTTACCGATTTGGAAAAGGCTAATGATTTTTCCTTTGGCATTTTCACCAAAGGTGACATGTCCACCATCAATTTTTATTAATTTTGTAGAGCATAAATAGTACCCTATCATGTATATTGAACACCCACTATCCATGTACCATAAGATTTTACAAGATCTCATTATGAAAATTTCCTACAAAATAGTCAAATAAAAATAGATTTTTGAACCCATATTTGATTGGGTCTAGTAATATTAGTGACTAGTGCTTTAAGAACTCGTATTTTCCTCATAGGTTTCCTATAAAAATTATGTATAGTGCTTGAAAAATAAAATCTATTTGTTCCAGAAAATCTTGAAATAGTAGAGAGTGTATCATAACTTGAACTAGATGAATGTTTTCAAGAATTAGGTGTAATGTTCTGTATCGTAGATTTAGAAACAAAAATATTTCATCCAAAATTTCTTTTACCAAGTTGATCACCAATACCAATAGTATAATTAGGAGTAATATGTTTACTTAGTATTTGTACCAATATATCTTTACCATTAGTAAAACATTCAAGGTCCTTTTTCAATTTCCCATTAGATACATTTGGTGCATTGTTTTCATTGAGTAATTGAACATTTTTATCCATTTATACAGTAAGTACAGTTTTAATAGTTAAGGTAAGAGCATGATGTTTCTTTAAAGATTTTTATTTATCATTTTGTTCATTATGTGTCACTTCAAGCATATTACAGTACTAAAATATTTCTTTATTAGACATATTCTCAGAATCACTTTCATCTCCTGAATAATTGGAATTATGTACAGGAGATTCCAGTGTTACCTCATATGTGTTTTTCCTGAAACACATATAGTATTTTTTAGAATGTTCATCATGTGAAGATTCTTAGTCACTTAAATTGTTCTCATAAGTACTCCAGGATTCTTTCATTTCCTTTTTATACTTTCTCTCTTTGTCCACATATTTATTTTTGTACCTGGGCCTGGGAAATTCATCCATTACATGTCCCTTTCACTTACATTCATATCATATAATCTCATCATACTTTTCACTTATTTTCCAATAATTCTTCTACCATCCTTTTTGATCATATATTCCTTTGAAGTTAGGCTTTCTGAAAAATTTATTCTTGTTGTAAAATCTCTTAAACCTTTAAGAAAATTGATACATCTCCACATAAATTTAAGGTGATGATTTTTCACTATGAGAACATCCTCCAAAGTCTTCTAATCTCTCTTTTTCTTTGTGTTTAGAGGTAGTGGTCTTAAATGCAATAGATTTTCTTTTGGGTTCATCCTCTTCTTCCATGTTGACTTTCAGATCCTCTTCATATATCATTAGTTTCCCAATGTGTTATTTTATAAGAAACTTAATGATGTCACATGATTCTCTAATAGAGACAGAGGTTCCTCTCCATCTATCAGATAGGCAGATGAGAATCATCATTATTTGTTCTTTGGAAGTGACTTCTCTTCCAAGAGAAATCATTATGGTGAAAATTTCGTTGAACCTGAGACACATGTCATAAATAGGCTCATCTGGTTTCATTTTAAAGTTATCATATTTAATATTATAAGTATTAAGTCTCATTCCTTTCACACTAGAAGTTCCTTCATGTGAAATAGACAAAGTATCCCAAATTTCATGGGCAGTTTCACATGATTTTTTTTGTTTAATTCCTCATATCCTAAGGAGAAATATAGAGAATTTATTGATTTATAATTGTTATTATAGGCATTCTTGGTTAGGTCATCCCAAGTGATTCTATTATTAGCAGTAATATTATAATCATCTATAATTGAAGACCAAATTTCAAAACCCATACTTTCAAAATGAATTTTCATTTTGATTTTCAATTGGGAATAATTGGTTCCATTAATGAATGGTGGTCTATTGGTGGCATCACGATCCATTTTATTGTCCATAATAAAGAAATTCTTTGAAAGAGATATAAATTTAGAATTAATAGAAATTTACAGATCTTTAATGTACAACTAAAATCACAGTTTAATAGTTTCAAAAAAATGGGTCTTAACAAGAATAAAAAACACCCTTTGATACCAAATGTTGGTCTTATTAGAGTAATCAAGAGGGGTTGAATTGAGTATCTATAAAAATTTCTATTTGAAAAAATAAATTTTTAAAAGGATCCCCAATAAAAATAAATACATCCCAGTCAATCAAAGTAATACGGTTATGAAAGTTTGACTATTTAAATAAATTCTCAAAAGATTTATTAATTCTCTGTAATCTAAATATTAATTATTAATATTAATTTTAATGTTATTCAAATAAGGCAAAACAATTATAACCTCTTTTTAAGATTAGCTATCAAAGTAAATCAAGTGATTTTTGAATTATGTATTAAAACCAAGAACACTAAATCAAACAACATATCAAATATAAAACAAGTGGTTCAGTCTCAAAACGAGACCTAATCCACTCAATTTGGTGATCACTTGTCACCAAGAAGTTTATATTAATAATCTTGATCCACACCCCATATCAGGGTAAACAATAGTGCACAGGACTGTCCAGGTGACACGACCTCTTCCACAGTTCATTGTGGGTATGAACTACCAGGTCACAGAGGAACTGCTTCCACACTTATCTGTGGGAGTAAACAAGTGTAAAAACATGTGAGAGGAAACATATCTTTTATCCTTCAGTTTAGTGCAGGAGAAAGTGAGTGTGTTTATACGGACACACACACACTCCTTGAAAGATAGAAAATACACAACAATGAAAAGATGATGAGATAATGTTAGAAGTACTCCTTTTTCTATTCTATGTATCTCTAGACTTATAGGAAGAAGTAGATTCAATAATGGAGTCCTCTTGTAAGAAATATAGTATCGTTAGTTCGGTTCTCTGGTTTCTAATTAGATCTAGCTTGTGCTCACCGTGGAGTTGGTATTGCGAAGATGTTATTGACTCTGATATATGGTCTCTAGAAATTTGGATTTGTGAATTCTTTATGTGTTCTTCATATGTATCTTTTTACATATTTCGGTTAGCGCTTCTCACTATATAACGCCACTTTGTTTCTGTGCCATTGTTTTCATTTTATTCTTGGATTTCATGTGTTGGAGCTAACATGATGCATGTATTTTTCACCAAGTACCTCGTACTGTCAGGTGATATGTATAAAAAGAAATATTAATTATTTCATTGAATTTAAAAGACTCAAATATGACCATTATAAATTAAATCTAAAACAAAAAATAGATTAAAGAATGGTGTCACAGTCTGTTTGGAAACAGTGTCACATGGAAACGGTGTCTCCGTGAAGTGGTGTCTCCATGATGCGGTGTCTCCATGAAATAGTGTATCCTTCTTTTCTTTTGAGAGGTGAGACCATTATGATGGAATTGTTGTATATAGATCAGGAAATGTTAGCATAGATTCAGAGTTAGGATCACAATGTCTTGTCGTTTTCCAAACTTCAAATGGTGTCATATCAAGGAACTGGGGTCACAGACTTCAACAAATCTGAAACTAGTTTCGGTGTCTTGTCAAGGTGTCTAGTTCATGGTGTCCGGGTCATGGTGTCTGGGTCACAGTGTCTAGTCCTAGTGTCTGGTCACAATGTCTGGGTCTTTTTCCGGAAAAACAGAATCGATGGTAGACTCACGATTTCTTAGACTTAGCAAAATATCTATATACAGACTTGAGCAGTAATATTCACAGAGTGAATTAGACTTAATCATTCATATAAAAAATCTTTATAGACCAAAGTTAAATATAGATTACAATAATAAAACATTATTTATAGTAATTAAGATATTGAGAAAATATATGTAAATCATAAAAAAACCAGCCATCTATACACATGATTTGAGACAGATTAAACGGGATTAACATGCTTTACAGAATGTATAGGATTTATGATCATTAAAACATGATTAACACAAGATGATTCCATCAAGGTTTACCCATGTTATTGTACTGTGTTGAAAATTCCAATTGTGTTGGACCATGGAGAATTGGAATTGATGAAATGGTTAGATATGAGGGACATGAAGGCTCGCATACATTTGTAAGGATATTGTACATGGTGATCCAAATCCTTGATTCAGGTCAAATAGACCAGATTCTTGGTATCCATAACATGATATAATGGACATGAAATTATTTATTCATTGCTAGGGTGTAAATATGATGATCTAGGAACTAACTAATTTTGATATGATAAGGGTAATTTGATTACTGAACTTTGATATATAAAATTTAAATGATTGATGAATTTTCTTTCTAGTCTAAATTTTTTAACACTTTTTATTGTTTTCATAGAATTAATTTGTGGATGAAGTATGTTTTTTGCTTTGGGTGTCACAGAGGACATTAGGACCCATGTAGATGGTTGATAAAATGTTTAATTGTAAAACATGATTAACTTTGATGTTTTTTTACTATTATTATGTACTTTTATATAAACTTATTTTAGACTAATATTTTTTTAGACACTATTGGTAGTGGCCTTCTAAGTTTTACTCACACCCTCCTCGATCTGACATTGGTACCTATGTAGATTTTGTGCTTATAGGTTACGATAAGGTAAAAAGTCCTATTATAGTTAAATGGGTTGGGATTTTGGGATGGATCATGGATAAAGGAACCATATTGACGACATGACCCATTTTGGGGATTGTTGGGGTGTCTTTATTTTTTGTCTATTTTTAAATTTGATAATACTATGATAGGGAATTTTTATGTTATATGGGTTTAGGTCATTTACCTAGTTTTGGGAACTTATTATATAATGCATAGTTATTGTTTATTATTATTTCGGTTATTTTTTTATAATGATTTATTCAATTTTATTACTCTTATAAAGAGGTTATAGTCTCCCCATGTACCTTATTAGATCTTTTCTACTAGTTGGGAGTCCTTGGCCTATGGGGAGGCACATGTGAGGTCATGTGGCACACTGTCTCGGGGCACCAACGTAGTGGAACATGAGTCATTTCATTAAAAAGTGGTATCATAGTGGTTATTTTCTATTTATTTATTATTTGTAAAAGACTGATAGTAGAATAATATGTTTTAAAACATGTAAATGGGCTCATACATGGGAGTAAACAACCCATGTATAGGGAAAATTTAAAGTTCCTATTTTGGGAATTGTTCTTCTTCATGTTCTATTGTTACAATTGGGTTTTATTTCACTTTGGGTTGTACCCTTATTGTGTGATGTTATTGTTTTCTGATATTTTAATCATGGAAATAATGTAATGAGGTATATGTATGAATGAATAATTTTATACTCTTAGGGAATTATATAACATGCATCATATTAGGCACACATGATAAGGAATTTATGGTTGGGATATTGGGAGTCATATGGTTTTTTGTTTCTCTAGGGATTTTAAAGAAGTTCCTAATAATGAATTTGAAATTTTTTAAATTACGATATTTTAAATATGGAATGTTAAAACTATTTTCAAATGGTAATTTTTAATTTTATAAGTTTGGTTTACCATATGTTATACATGTCTCGAGATAGAGATGGTTGAGGGTAGCGATAGTGTTCTAGTTTTATCTTTTATGATTGTATATGCGTGGTGGGTTATTATGAATAGAAATGATCCATATTTTGTATAAATATTGAAATGATATATTTTTTTCCTAGAAATGTGTGGTTGGAATTGTAGATATATAAAACCATGATTAAGTTTACTGGTAGTTCGATGAGAGGATATTCTTAGAATGAACCTCCATCAGTGAGACAAAAGGCCCTATTTGTCTTAGGTTAATGGGTTAAAGAGTGGTTATATGAGAATTATTATCACTTTATTAATTTTATGGAAAGACACCAAGGGTATTTTTCACCAAGTATACTTGATTTGACTAGATTGTTTTAGCAGTAGAAACCTCCAAAGTTTACTAGAGAGGGTGGACCTATGGAAGCAATGTTCTAGATTGAGTATATCCAGATGAATCCAGATCACCTAGAGACTCCACTAAAAAAGAGATTTATGTTGAAATATTACCCATTTCAAGGACCAACAAAGTGATTATGTGATATTCAGGTTTAGGATGATCAGTTAAAGGGTATTACATGGAAGGATTTCCAAGAAAAATTCTTGTAACAATTCTACCAGGAGACTCTAAGGAATGATATAAATGTAGAGTTTGTCTATTTAACTAGGGAGAATTTAAATTATAGATTATGTTTGATTTTTCACCGACATAAAATAATTCTATCATTGGTAGGGGATAATATAGAAGTAGTGAAACATTTTCAGAATGGACTTAGATGTGAGATCAAGTCCCATGTGAATATCTTCAATTGGAAATGTTTGATAAGATGGAAAATCAAGCTCGCATTTCTATGGGGGACATGAGGAATTAATCTATTTATGGATAGGTAGGATCCATTGGAATATCTAGCGGTACATACTCAGATAGTAATAATTAATTATATGATATACTTCTCTAACATTATGGTTGGAAGAGTGGCCAAGGGATTGGAGTGAACCATCGGGTATTATTGGGGAAATTATTGTCAAATGTGATTCCAATGTATTAAAACACTATTGGATTGTATATGTTGTGATTTAATGGGATACTATAGAGGTTTTATAGTGGCCCTTGACCCATGGGAAGTGATAGATAACCTAGGTTGATGTAGAGCATCGGTAGTGGATTTGACACACCATATCTATCTGATAGTTGGAGCTCCACTAGACATACCAGTCGAGGAGGGGTACATATAGCTTCAATAGTAGATAATCCATAATAAGATAGTATTGTAGCACACAAAACCTAGAAAGGATCTCAAAGAAGGGTAAAATGTTAGCTACATGCAATTCACCCTATACCCATTCGTAGGGAGGTTTGACCATCGATAGTCTGAGGTATGATTCCTATATATTATATGATTGCTAGTGCTTTGTTTGATAGAGCCTCTCATTAATTTATATTTGATCTATTCTTGAATGGTTTGAGCCTAATGGTAGATTTTCTATTTGGATTCATGTTTATTGACTCACAATTAGAGGTGTGGTTGGTGGGTATCCATTGATTTATAGTGTGTTCCCTTGAGGTTAGTGGGTACCATCTTCTTTGGGACTTGTTTCTGCTCAAGATTCCCATTTTTTACCTAATATCGTGAATATTATAGTTAGTTTAATATAAATATCATATTGACTATTTCTATCTAAGGGAAATGTTATCATCTCTTATGGGTGACACTTATGGTCATAGTGTGGAATGGGATATCCCGGAAGGTCGTGTAGGGCCAGTTCCTCAGCAGTTGGGTGAGCATATAGACCAAGTTTTGAGAATCATTCTAGATTATGGGGTATTGGAGAATTATGTATATCATACCATAGTATATTAGTTTTATAATGTGTTTCTTGAAGACTTATATTGGCTTCCATCTAAGAGAGAGGTTGAGTTCATGATTTATCTAATGCTTAGTGCTAAGTCAGTTTCCATTCCAACCTACAGAATAGCACCAGTAGAACTTTAGGAGCTTAAGACACATATGGAGGAACTGAAAAATAAAGGCTTCATCCATCTGAGTACATCACCTGGGGGTTTTCTAGTATTTTTTCATGAAGTATGACCGAAAATTGTGATTTTGTGTTGAGTACTGAATGTTTAATCGAATAGAGATTATGAGTCAAAATCATCTTTTATGTATCAAAAATATTTTTTACTAGATGATGGGTGACTATATGTTCTCTAAGATTGATTTGAGATTATGGTACAATCGGTAGATAGTGAGACCTTATGATATACCATGGACTACTTTCAGGATCTATTATGGATTTTATGAGTTCATTATGATTTCATTAGGGATGATGAATGATCCTACTATGTTTAGGATTATGATAAAAAAAATATTTCATCAATAATTGGATCATTTTATAGTCATCTTTCTTGATGAAATCTTGGTGTACTCCCCAATACATAACAATCATGATAAACAACTTGAAATCATCTTGAGTACACTGAGAGAGCGGCAGAGATATGAAAATCTATCTAAGTGTCATTTGTAGATTGAAAAGGTACACTTAATGGGTCACATAATCTTAGAGGAAGTTGTTTAAGTGGAAATAGAGTATTTCTATGTGGTTTTTTTATGGGAAAACCCCAATAATGTTATTGATATACAATGATTTTTTGGGTTTGGAAGCTTATTACTAAAGGTTCATCACAAGGAAACACCACTCTCAGAGCTATACAAGATGTGAATAAATTTTTACTAGTATTTGGAATGTGAGAACACCTTCCATGAGATAATGAATCCTTTGACCACTGCACTAATTCTAATCTTACTCTAATCATGTAAAGAGTTTTCCATGGTTTTTAATTTGTCTAGGATCGAACATGGGGTAGTGTTGAGGTTGAGATATCGATTCATGGTGTATGGGTCACGGTAGTTGAGGTAACATGAATAGAACAATCATACACATGATATCAAGTTGTACATAGAGGTTCATGCCTTAAAAAGTGGAAGAAATGTCTTCTAGGTGAATTTTTTTAATAGTGATCATAAGATCCATGAATATATATTTTCTCAGTTGGATTTTAATATTCAATAGTAGAGAAGGGATGAGCATATGAAATGATTTTATTTTGAGCTATATTATATACCAGGGAAGGGAAACATATTTTATAATGTGTTGAGTCCAAAAACATAGACTCATGTGGGTCAAAAGTCATGTTTTGAGTGTAATATGATGGATTTTTTCCCTAATGTTCATATATGTGTTTAGGAGGAGCAGTAAAAGGTGACACTTGTGTCCTTATTAATTGTTCCTACACTTCTAATATAGATTAAGGAAGGTATATATGAGGATCTTTAGTGTCTGAAATTAAGGGATAGTTTTTATGGTGGGGATCTACCTCCCAACTGGACTATTGATGATGGTGATATCATCTATGTTTAGAACTATGTTATTATGTCTACTAGTATGCTGGAGGAGATTATGTATGGGATTCCTGCCTCAAATTAGGTAGTGAAACCCTATTAGACCAAAATGTATCGTGACCTCCATAGAAAATATTGGTGATCCTATGTGAAAAGGGATAATGTTGGTTTCATGATGCGATGCTACACCTATCAGTAGGTGAAGGCCATGTATAAATGACCTGTGGTACTTTTAATACTATTCCCTATTATAGAATGGAAGTGGGATAATGTTACCATGTATTTTTTAGTAGATCTTCCAAATAATCCTCATAATAATGACTAGGTATGGGTTATTCTAGATTTCTTGAAAAATTTGGAATGTTTATTTCTAATTCGGGATGCTTTTATCATTAACCAGTCAAGTGAATTGTATGTTTGAGAGGTAGTGCATCTTAATAGGGTTCGACATAGTATCATTTCAACTCATTTTTCATTTTTTAATTCATTCTTTTGGAAATACCTCTATAATTCATGTGGTACTCATACATTTTTTAGAATAACTTTTCCCCTATAGAAGGGATAAAAATCAAAACATACTATCCAGGTGTTAGTGGACATGTTGAGAGTATGCATCACATATTTTTGTGGGACATGAGAAAAATGTTTTTGTGTTGAGTAATCCTATAAAAATACTTATTAGGTTAATATTCAGATGAAACCATATGAGGTAATATATGGTAGGCCATGCATATCACCATTTGTATTGAATAGATGAATGAGAATCAGAGTTGTTGGGACTGAGTCTCATACAGGTGACATAAAATCATGTTTAGTTGATTTATAATCATATAGATACATCCTAGAATAGTTATATTTCATATGATTATTGATATTATCAACTTATTGAGTGTATATCAGGTGTTCATGTGTTCCTAAAGGTTTTTCCCAGGTTATATTAATGTTAGATTTAGAAATTGGGTAAGTTGGCACCCACGTATGTTGGTCCTCTTTAGATTGTTGAGATGATCAGAACAATAATATATTAGTTGGAAATTCCAAAATGATATTATTCTATGAATGAACTATTTCATATTTAATTAATTTTAAAATTCACCTTGGCCCTTCTTATGTGATTAATTTTGATGATGTGGATCTTAAGATTAAGGTGTCGTTCGTGGGGAATCCAATTTACATTGTGGATCATAGTGAGAAAATTCTTTAGGGTAAGATGGGGACTTTCGTTCATGTGTTGTGGTATAATTCCTGTATATAAGATGGAAATTTGTTGAGGGAGGTGATATGTAGGCTAGGGGAAATATATATTTTCCTCAAAATTTTAGTGATGGTTGGGAGTGAATCTTGAGGATGAGTTGTTATAAGGTGGTGAGGTTGTAAGATCCCAAAATTTAAAATAGGTACTTTTTTATTTTAATTTTGGGATAAACTCCATTAAATGGTTAATGAATTGTATCCCAATATTAGGGATGGTCATGGGGTGTCTCAGGGATACAAGACTTAAAATGTGTGGGATACAGTCCATACAACACTCGGTGCATTGTTAAAAGTAACCATGCGCTATAACTATGTGAATAGGGGTATCTCATACACTAGAATTCATATAGACCTTACATGGTTTTACATGTCATGTAGCCTCCCTATAAAACTATGTAACCCAAGCCAACCCTAGATAGAGGAGGCCACATAGTTGGATCACGGTTTTCCAAACCATGCATCCCTTCAAAATTGAAACATTGATGATATTTTCCTCCATATATTTATAAGTTCATTACTGATTTTCCTCCACATTTCTTCCTTAGTAGTATTCTGTGAAAACCATAAGTTTACCTCTCTTCCATGGATTATTATCCTTCAATTATAGAACATTTAAAGCACCATTTAGTGTGAATTGAATCTCTAGTTTATTCTGTGAGTCATATTTCTTATTTTTTTCTGAAAGAACCATGGTTGGTTATTTTAACTTCTTAAAAATCTGGTAAACACTATTTTCAAGGAGTTATTCACTTTTTGATTTGATGAAATTTTAGTTTGAATCAGGATATGATGGGGGGTGGTGTTCATCTTTGATTATATGGTGGATGGTCTACAATATTTATCATATAGTCTTAACATTTTCCTTGTGAATTTAGTTGTTCCATTACATTACCTTTATGAATAATTGTATTTTTATACTGCGAAAAGTAAATTGGTCCATTAATTATTATTATAGACCTCTCACATACCCTTTTGGGTTAATTAGAGACTATAATACTAGGTTTAGGGCCACCCATGAAATGTGTCATTACCATGAAATTTTTAAATTAGTTATAAATGGTGAGATTAAGGATTTATATGATTAAACTGGTTGAAATTGTTTCTTAAACATGTTAGTATGGAATAAAAGGATTTTTGGCTATATTGGAAATAAAAGAGGTTATGAAAAGGATTTTGAAATAAAGGGTGAATGGTTAAAGGGGTTTTCTTATATAGTTATATTTTTAAAAAGAACCATCAATGATTATGTTATATGAAAAAAAACTTTAAATGAATTAAGTATTCTATTTGGTTAAATATATTAAATGATTTAGACTATGTGAATAATGGTTAATGAAATGAGGTGTACCCATATCACTATAATGTATTAAAAAGTAAAAGTGTGTTTGAACTTAGAAAATGTGAATTTATGAAATGAATAGTGATGAGGGACATGAAGGATACAACTGTCACAACCCGTCCCCCGGACCCATATCGTGACTACCCCAAGCCCGCCTTCCAAAGGTCAAGGGAAAGTGACTAGAACCAAGTGTGTATATACCTAAACTGGGAAGCCATTGACTTTATAACTAAAAACAAACACATCAGAGTACATAATTGGAAGCAAAACTGTATACAAAAGAAGTGATGGAAAGTAAAAGGGGTCGGAAATACAAGGCCAACAGGAAAGTACAAGAGCAACTGAAAGCAAGTACAACTGAAGAAAAAGTAAAGAATCTACTGGTTCATCCTTCGGGGTTCCTACCTGATGGGTAGGTTCATATGGCCTCCTTAGCTCACCACATCAATCTGTCCGCTTGGAGTATCGTCATACTAAGTGTCCCACCTCCAGGAACCGTCTAGTCCTGCTACTCTTTGCCTCAGTCAGCGATGTCCGTCATCTGCAACCAACACAAAGAGGTGCGGTCATAGCCTGTACAGGGGTGACTATAATGATACTCAATAGGGACTCTGATACCCTCAAGGTATCACAATATCCAACAAGTATAAACCAAAAAGTAAAGAAACAACGAGTAACCATTACATAGGTATATGCCTATACATATACCTAAGTTTTCTAGTAACCCATCTCAATCATGAGGAAAACACAAAAGTCACTAACTCAGCTCAAACCAGGATTTCATTCTTGGGGTAGTAGAAAGTAACATCCACAGTCAAACAATCAGAATCTCAGCTGATGGTGTACTCCTCCTCTATTGGTTATAGTGGGCCTATCGCATCACACAGAAGCGCTTCCCACCTTCCTGGACTGCTGTGGTACACCTCCTATCGAGTATTGTGGGTCTGCAGCACTTACACAGAGGTGCTCCCCACTGTGGGTTTGTCGTGCTCACACAGAGGTGCTCCCCCTCATAGCCTACTGCGATACTCCTCACATGGAGTATCATGGGTCTTTCACGTCGCACAGAGGCACTCCCCACTATGGGTCTGCCGCGTTAACACAGAGGCACTCCCCACTGGGAAAGTCGAAACACTCTGAGTCGAAAGGTCAGCAGTCGTCAGGTCTCAGCCAGCTACTATGTCTATGTACTCTGCTTGCTCATCTATAGGAGGATCTTCCCCACGAGCTATAGGTCAAAACTACAACTGACACAAATTCCCACGAAAAAGTATCTCAAAGATTCTCCTCATCATAGGGATATCAATGCAATAGAAGGCGCGTCAATTGGACTCCCGGTCTGTGAGTTATTAGCATTTCCGATCTAGGGGCCCGGTTAAATTTTAGGTTCAAACCATCCTGACCATACCCCAACTGTGTCCAAAGCACAAGGGGGGGGGGGATTCCAAAAGAACAGTCTCACTCTAATATTTCCTCCTCCGTAGTCGGTTCATCGATCGGACACCCGTAACCAAAGTTATGGGAAAAAAGGTGTAATCGGGTCAAACGGGTCCGGGTCTTGTCTGACCCAGTCAGACCGACCCGACCCGACCCAGGTTTGGACTAGGGTCCGATCTGGTCTGTGGGTCTAGCATGGCCCGAGAGTCCAACCTGTCCTGAGGGGGAGGCTCAGCCCGAGTGGGTGGCCTGATCCGAGGAGGTCGCCCAGCCCGAGAGGGCTGCATGGCATGGCAGCCCTTGTGGCCCGACGACCCATGTGGCCCATCTGGCTGGCGGCCCGCATGGCCTGGCTGGCTAGAGGCCCGCATGGCCCAGCTTGCTGGTGTCCTGGTTTCCTGTCCTAGCCGCGCCCAAGGGGGGAGCCACACGCCCCTGGATCCCGAACAGTTGAACCATTCAGGTGGAACCAAACTGGTGCATGGTGGGACTCGTCCAGCTCACACGGGACCCGCTGGGTCCCGTTCCTCCCAGTTGGCTGACAGGGCAGCCACTCCAGCTCCTCCGTCATGGCCCGCCCAGGCTACATCTCCCTTGCTCCGCGCAGTGCGACTGTGCCGCGCCCCTCTGTCGCGGACCGCCTTGGTAGCGGCCCACTTCTCCTCTGCATGGCGCAACAGCGTCGTGCCCTTCCACTGCAGCCCAGCCTGGACGTGGTCCCCTTCTTCTACGCGCAGTGCAACAGAGGTCATGCCCCACCATCATGGCCCGCTTCTCCTCTGCACAGTGCGATGGCGCCGCGCCCTTCCGCTACGGCCCGTCCTGGTCGTGGCCCCCTTCTCCTCCACACAGCCCGATGCCAGTCGCGTTGCTCCACCGCTGTCCATCAACCATGGTCCGCTCCTCCGACAGTATTCTTGCTATATGGACCTGGCCTTAAACATTACATAATCTTGAATTAAATGAATAATTCACATTGAGGATCTTTTCATGTTTATAGTTTTAGAGAATTAGTCATAACAATTACATTACAACATGAATATTACATATAGACACTACTACTCAGTATCCATTTTGGTCATAAAATAAAAACACATAAAAAGAAACATGTCTAGTTCCATGTTTTATATAGAATGACTTTTCCTTGATCCCATCCTTGACCCTATTCATCTTTAAGTCATGTGGAAAACATTTCAAAAACATGGGATGAGCATAAAAAGCATAGTAAGGGTTATAAAATATGGAAGGAAAACATTATCCTATCAATAAATACAAATCAATGAAACCATATTTTTCAATCATAACATACCTTACGAAATCATTAGATTTATGAATAAAAAACACAAATCATAAATCATAAAGGTTAATTATGGAATCCATATCAAACTTACATTGTAGCTATCACTGCTACATAGGGAGTTACACCTGGAATACCCATCATAGTATATTCCCTAAATCTCTTAGGAGAAACATCATGTTTACCTCTGTCGCATTACCCAATGCATTGGAGAGCAATCTCGGGCTCACCCGCCTTAGGTTTATCACGGAACAACCCGTATATGTAAAAAATGCCCAATAACCATAACATAATGATAACAAATATCACAAGTATAACGGAAAGATAAAATTTCCACATTCCAATATATCAAATAAAGATATTAAAATAAACAATGATTTATCAAATCATTTTCAAAACCATTTAAAAAGAGATTTTTGAATCAAAGTGTCTCATACCACTTTGAAGATTTTAAATGAATTATCATTTGAAAAAATTAATTTCCATACAAATAAATCATAAAACCCATTTTGAAAACATTTACATTAATGAGAAATATTTAGAATAATAAATCTTTAAAACATTTAAAACGATATTTTTGTTAAAGAGTTTTTTTAAGAAAAAAGAGATGCTTGAATACAAATAAATGAAGAATAAAATTTAATCAGAACTTTATAATATCATGAGAATAAAGGGATTAATGATATAATATGTCATAGGACAGTATATACACCATATAAGAGTGAATTGTTGCATAACAACAATGAAGTCTCAATGGAAATGTAAATTGAGATGAAATCCCTTATAAAGATGGTATCCTTAAATTAAGGATAAGTCAATTACATAATTATGTGTGAAAAATATAAATACACCCAATATAAGTGGATATTATGTGTAAAACTATCATAGGTCATTCACACATATTAATAGGATGACATATTCAAGAAGTTCATGTTTAACCCAAAGAATTTAAATTGGGTTAAGAATTTCCCTTAAAAAACTTTGACAGCCTAACGGCATCACATTAAAATTAAGAAAATGAGTTGATGAGGCAAAAAGGGTATCTCATCACTTGGAAATAAATTTTACATCAATAAGGATATATAATAACTTATCCCAACATAATAATATGTAATTTAAAAGACATAACAAAAATAAGCCTTTTAAAAAGAGGAGGGTGAATGGTTCCCTTACCGATTTGGTAACTTACAAAACATATGCCACATTAAGGAAGGATCATACAAAGAAGATGTAAATACTCATAAATGAAATTATATTACACAAATATTACAATCATGGGTAGTACATACACCACACTAAACAAAATAGTGGCAAATATAGCATGAATCTCACGAGAATAAAAAGTGAGATGAAACATTTTACCACGTTGTAATCAACTGATTCGTATGACCAAAAGTTAATAACCACCAAAATAATCACATAATACCATGAATATAATGGAATTAATGGTAATATATATCAAATTTAAGTACACAATACACCACATGCAATGAATAAGTGGCGAACAATGGAAATCTCATGGAATTAAATGTGAGATAAGAAAATCCCTTACCTCGTGTCTGACTTGACTCGATCGTTCTTTAATCTCCTAAATAATATACTAAAGATAATTTATACTTTATTAAGAACCATTTTAAATTTTATTATTCCTTTTATATCACTTATTACCTTGTTATAAACATTATTTAACAATTTAAGTTAATAACGGTAGTTTTGTCGATATTTGGTACTTTAGTAAAAAAATGAACACCTTATAATTACAAGTTTTTCATGTGATATGATATCCATTTTCTTCAGAATGATATTAAAGATTTAGATATAATATATATAATATATATTCAGTATATACATGTATTTATAATAGTACATAACATATGGATGTAAGAAATGAATTGAACCGTTCATGGAGATGGTAAGTCGTATGTATGCATGAATGATACATTCATTTATATTTCTTACATTAATGGAATTTAAACATAATGATACATAGGTATATTATAATTAAATTATAATATCATATATAATAACATTAACTCTATCCTTTATACATCCCACATAATGCATTAACAAGTCACATCATTTTGAGGGGGCGGTAGTCCGCACTTTCTCAAATGAGATTATCCTATTTACCCACTATGGAAACCATAAAGGAATGCTATAAATGGAAAATACATAAGAATAAAGAAAACATAAACATAATATATATCATATATAAATACAGTTCCATCGTAATGGCCACCATGAGAGGTAGTTGGATATATTTTAACAATCATCGTTTTGTGAGGCGTTAGTTTGTCATCCACAAAAACATTATGTTCGTCACCCATTAGATGGAGGTGTGTGTAAGTTTAGTTATAATACTTATCATAACAAAATCTTAGTATATATAGGATAATGTTTTTGTTATAAACTAAAGGAATAAAAAGATTTTATAGGTTGCAGAAGTAAAATAAAAGAAAACAATTTAAGAGAAACTGTTACATTTAATTTGTGTAACTCCCTTTGGTTTGAACCGAAGGACTTCTTGAAGCGCCTTCTGACTAAGGTAAGGCTTCTAAGGGGAGGAGAGGGATGTAAGGAGATTAATTGTGAAATGTTTGGACGACCCAAATGGCTTGACAGGTGTGAGGTATTGGTTAGAAGTGGTCTTATTTTATAAGGGGGAGGGGGGCTCTTTAGGAAAGTGTGAAAATATTATTTTTTTATATAATGATATTTGGTTTCAAAAGGACCAAAAATAAAAAATATAGAACATAAGGTGACTCATATTATAAATACAATCATCCAATCATAATTGAACATGTTTTGGATAATATTTTAGTCATTATAATCTTATTTATTTAAATCGTTTATTAATGAAGTTAATACTGCATCATTATTATGTCATAAATAATTTAATTTTTTTGATGTCTAAAAATTATATAAAAAATACCATGATGTAGGAAATATTTTTATATTTACAATTAATATTTATAGTCAAAAATATTACTTAAATAACACCATATAAAAATTAATTACTAAAATATTTTTGTTTATGTCTATTTTGCCTTTACTTTAAATTAATTAATCCAAATTGTCATTATCACTCCCATGTGGCTCAATGGGGTCCCAAAATCAACCCAAAGATGACCATGGTCGTAAATGACTCAACCAATATGGTTTTGATAGGTGTTAAGGTAATTTTGAATTAGTATAATATTATTTTTACCTTGAATTACCTTTTTTACCTTTAACCGCGGTAGATAAAAGTCAAAAGTTACTAATCACCAAAAAATTATTTTCATCTTATTGAACCACATTTTACTTCTTGACAGCAACCATGTATATCAGATTTTTTAAATTCAACTCACAGAAGTAGTAAAGTTTCCTTTAAATCAAAAAGTTAGTTTTTTAACTACTACTAAGTGGTTTCACAATTCATCAAAAAAATTGATGTTTTTTAGAAAAATACCTGAAATTCAGCCTAATCTTTATTTGATATTCCAAATTCAAAAATGATGTTTATTTTTTGAAATTAAAAAGATAAAAGTGTCATTAATTAATTTTAAAATTAATTCTCGTTGTTAAAACAAATAGCGTGTTTTTAAAAACAATAACTATAAAAAGATCGACACATGTTTATGTCCAATTTCAAAGTGAAATTAATTACAATGACCAAAATTTGATTAAATGGTAAAAATATATTCTAATTACACTTTAAAATCAATTAAACTGATAATCTAACTATATAAATAAATCAGATTAAAACATAGTTTTGAATTGAAATACAATATTTTCACTATTCATTAAAAAAGGATCTTTATCAGAAAAATCTGAAAAATTCTCACAAAGTAAATTTTGATGTCCCCATTCCAAAGAAAGATTGTATTTGGTCAATTATAATTTATTATAGTTACCAAAACTATATTTAAAGAAGGTTCACCCTTAAAAGGTGGTAAATTGGCCTTTTAATGTAAATTATGCTTTAAATTAGATTCATTCACATTTTAAACCTCTATGTTTTATTGGATAAAATTAAATACATCTAACAAACATGTAAAATAACATTTTAGTTAGTCATATTAATTCCCACCAATACAATGACTATAAGTTAACTTACATTTTAAATAATAATATTTTATTATTAGTGTGCAACATATGATTTTAAAGAAACCCGTTGTTGCGTATCGGATACGCTATCAAACATAGAAACCCATTTAAAGTAAAATTAATATTTAATTCAAAAATATTAATAAATATGAAATATTTCTTATTCTTTATTTACCTAGGATGTTACATCCCTCCCCCCTTTTGGGAATTGCGTCCTCGCAATTTAAAAAAATGGGCTCAGAAACTTCATTGAAAGTCCCACATCGGAAAAAGAGTCAATAAAACTATCACATTAAAAGAAATAAAGAGAATCACAAAAGTCACCTGAGAAAACCCATACTATGATTCCATGTAGGAAAACATGGATATGGAAGATAAATCAAAGGGTCATGTTCTGATGGAGAGTGATAGAAAACATGTTTAGGAGAAAGTTAACCTTCAGAAAATCACAAACATTTGATGGGTTAAATGGTATTTGATTTCCCAGTAGGAAAAGTTAACAGACAACATTTTTTTAGGTTACTTTTCATTGAGGAATTTATTTACGAGCTTAACTAAAACATAAGGAAATATACTTAATTATCATGTAGACTTTCATCTCTTACTATATTTCTAAAACAAACTTATATTTTCTCCAAAAGATGAGTATTTTGGATGACTTGTTCACATTAGGAGTGCTATAATCAACTTCGTGAGAATCACCTAATCCAAAAAAGATAAACTATATATTTCCTATGT
Organism: Viscum album; assembly: GCA_963277665.1. NCBI lineage: Eukaryota > Viridiplantae > Streptophyta > Magnoliopsida > Santalales > Viscaceae > Viscum > Viscum album. The sequence continues at coordinate 1,514,918,920 of OY728156.1, read as the reverse complement.
CTTTAGACATTAAACAAAACCAAAATGGTTAGTACAAGATCATATAGTCCCCAAAAAGTATAATATTTTACTAAATAAAAAACAACTCTTAATCTCCAAAATTTGTCCAATAAAACTCAAGGTTCATCAAAGATCATTCAATAAACAGTTGTCCATAAAATTCTTCAAAGTAATCCAAACTATGATTTAAACCCAAATCTCCGAAGGATTTAATCGCATAGTCTTCCAAGATAAATCTTAACATTTATCTCCAAATAACATCAGTTACTCTTAATGTCTCATATTGAAAAGTAATTAACCTAATCACATATCCTCCCTGATAGGTTAATCATTTCCATAGATAAACCAAAATCAACTTATTCTTAAGTCATAAAATCATCTAACTAAAAAGATTTAGTTAAACAAACCAGGGACTTCACATAGCCCAGTGGTAGGTGATAAATACCAGTCACACTTTGGTTGTGGGTTCGATTCCTGCAGCTTCATCCGACGCGACGGGTTGTCACACGGTATGTGTGTTGTCCCTTTTAAAAAACTATATAATTTTATATCATTCCTCAAAAAGAGATAAATTCCTCAAAAATAACCATAACATAATTTAACCATGAAGGTTATCTAATATCGTTCATTTTACATCCCAAAATGTATTAATCAGTAATTGCCTCAAATTCAAGGATCATATAAACCCAAATGGTTATTAATAACTATATCCAAAAAATAAAAGATAATTATTCCTTGAATAAAATTTTCATATATCAAACATCAGGGTAACACATACAGTAAAAAGTCTTCTAATGTAATCCCATCATCAAAAGAGACTTAATACTTTTAAGAATTTCACCATCCTAAAATATATTATAACTCTTTAATCCCTTATATTTTGAATTCTTACTCATTCAACATTCTTCATGACCCAATAACAATTCCTTTCCAAATAATTATGAAATACTTATTTCCTAAAAACAAAATCATGAATCATATCCTAATATTTCAATAATAGGAAAACATATTTTAAGAAATAATCCATACCGTTCATTGGTCATTGTTTGTTTCTTCATCCTCAATCGAAATGGCATAAGGTATTGGTAAATAAATACTTGTACGATCCTGGTGATCCCATTCCCAAATATTCTTCATAGGACATGTGTTTTCATAATGACCATGCACACCACATTTAAAACATTCAATTGTTCCCCCAGAAATAACTTCTTTCCCTTTCCTAGAGTCAATTAGATGCTTCATTTTTCCATGGCAGGTTCTTGCTTTATGACCTTCATTTCCACATCAATAGCATCTTTTTGTCCCTTTGAAACATTTTCTTAGGTGTTTCATTCCACATCTTTGACACATAGGTTTTTTAACACACTTACCTTTATGATTATTACCTGAACTTCCGTAGGGATTTGTTTCTCGCATATATGATGACTTATAAAAATCATAAAGGTTCAGGTGGTCAATCATGACCCAAGATAATTGGTTGAGAATAACCACAAGAGTTCTCATTTCAGCTCCCATATCATTCAGTTGCTCGTTCAGAAAACCGTAACAGTTTTCTTCACATCCACTGTTACATTGGTGCCAGCTAGATCTAGCCATTTACTAAAACTAAAAAGGTTAGTGTGAGTATATCATTAAAATCACATATAATACTAATATATAATTATTCATGTTATCTTAAACTCATTTAATTTATCTAAAAAAACTATGACACTTTCTGAAATCCTAACAATTATGGTAATTTCACTTATGCTTAAAGAATACCCTCACCTATAAAGTTATCTAAATCGACCTTTGATACTAACTATAAGGACCTGGCCTTAAACCTTACATAATATTGAATTAAATGAATAATTCACAGTAAGATCTTTTCAGTTTTAGAGTTTTAGATTATTAGTGATAATAATTACATTACTACTTGAAAATTACATATAGACACTACTACTCAGTATCCATTTTTTTCATAAAATAAAAAAACTTAAAAAGAAACATATCTAGTTCCATGTTTTAGATAGCATGACTTTTCCTTGATCCCGTCCTTGACCCTATTCATATTTAAGTCTTGTGGAAAGAATTTCGAATACTTGGTATGAGCATAAAATGCTCAGTAAGGGTTATAAATTAAGGAAGGAAAATATTAGCCCATCAATAAAAACAAATCAATGAAACCATATTTTTCAATCATAATATACCTTATGGAATCATAAGATTTATGAATAACACACACAAATCATAAATCATAAAGGTTACTTATGGAGTCCAAATAAAACGTACATTGTAGCTATCACTGATACATAGGGAGTTACACTTGGAATACCCATCACAGTATATTCCATAAATCTCTTTGGAGAAACATCAATTTTACCTCCGTCACATTTCCCAATGCATTGGAGAGCTATGTCGGGCTCACCCGCCCTAGGTTTATCACGGAACCACCCGTATATGTAAAAAAAATGACCAATAACCATAACATAATCATAACACATATCACAAGTATAAAGTAAATATAACATTTCCACATTCCAATATATCAAATAAATATATTAAAATAAACAATGCTTTATCAAATCATTTTCAAAACCATTTAAAAATATATTTTTGAATCAAAGTGTCACATACCACTTTGAATGCTTTAAATGAATTATCATTTTAAAAAATTAATTTCCATAAAAATAAATCCTAAAACCCATTTTAAAAACATTTACATTAATGAGAAATATTTATAAAAATAAATCATTAAAACATTTAAAATGATATTTTTCTTAAAGATTTTTTTTAACAATAAAAGAGATGCTTGAATACAAATAAATGAGGAATAACATTTAATCAGATCTTTATAATAACATGAGAATAAAGGGATTCATGATATAATATGTCAAATGAAATTATATACACCATATAATAGTGAATTGGTGCATGACAACAATGAAGTCTCAATGGAAATGTAAATTGAGATGAAATTCCTTTTGAAGATAGTATCCTTATATTAAAGATAAATCAATTACATAATTATGTGTGAAAAATATAAATACACCCAATATAAGTGGATATTAAGTGTACAACAATTAGAGTTAATTCACACATATTCATAGGATGACATATTCAAGAAGTTCAAGTTTAACCCAAAGAATTGAAATTGGGTTAAACAGTTCCCTTACAAAACTTTGATAGCTGTTTCGGTGCGGATGTGCGTCGGGTTACGCTGTTCCGCCAGGACGCGTTCGCGCGTGCACCCGTCAACCCGAGGGGATGGGCGCGCGGCTTGTGGTCCCGCAGTCCCGCTTTCCAAGGGCGGGCGGCATCCGTCCCTTATTCAGGGGCGTCTTCTCCTTGATCGAAACCGGGATGATGGGATGTCGGCTTCTCCTTCCTTGGACGTCTCCTCGGAACTTGTTGCCTAATCCGGGTCTCCCTCATAGACTTAAGAATGTTCGTGAATCTCGTTCCCGGCGCCATATCTTCATGGACACCGGTTAATTACGCTGCTTCCGCCCGGACGTTCCAAGGAGTCGGGGCGGGGCAGCAACCTGCGGTGAGAAGGCCGGGTGGCTCTGGGTGCTGGGGGCGTGTCGTAACACTGCGGCTCTGCACATCTGTCTTCCGTCCCTAATAGGGCTTCTCGAAGGCATGATGGCCTGAGGCATCCCGTACTAGGTGCGGGGAACTGTGTCACCTGAGGTTTTCCTCAGCTTCCCGTGTTTAACACGGGGTATGCCGCGAGTTTAACGTCCAGCGGGGACGGCATCGGACCGATCAACACGAAAAGTGGATCAGATGACAGAACCCCTTGCGGGGAACCTCCGACGTTGGGGCCAGCACATGGGCGGCTTCCCAAGTAACGTGGAGTGAAGTGAAGTGGCATGACCCCACCGGGATGTGGCGGCCCGGGTAAGGATCAGGATGGATGATGGAGTAAAGAGCTTGGACCCCAGAGGGGCTTCCTACGTACCGCGCGTTAACACGGATCAAAGTCAACGTAGTTCGGGTATACAGTTTAACGTCATGCTGGACGTCGGCAAGCCGACTCACGAAGAGGTCGAGGCCGCCGGGCGGAGGATTGAACCGAACCACCTCGCACAGAGGGGGATGGAACGGCCGGGTGGATCACAGTTTCACGTCATGCTGGACGATAAAAGGGGAAATGGAAAAGGGGGGCTGTGGGGAGGCACCGCGGAGATACACACGGGCAGTCTCCCACAGGGGCGGATTCATAGGTGAATCGACGCAAGCGTGAACCCTGGAGGGGTCCACTGATGGACGAACCGACGTAAATACGACCGGGACGACCAGGTGGTGGGCTTGAACCTCGGGGAGGCTTCCTACGTACCCTGTATAGAAGACAGGGATCAAAGTCCACGTAGTTCATTCTGTCAGGACTTACGCACTTGGGGCAGCCCGGTTGCGGCAAAACTCAGTTGGAAGGGACTCGGACCAAAAGCAGAAGACACCTCGATCCCAGTCATACCCTCTACTGGCTTCGGCCGTGGGGAGGCGCAATGGAGATACACATGTGCAGCCTCCCACGAGGAACTAGGGGTTTGTAATACCCTGCCCCCGTAGGGAAAAGCCACTCCCATTAAATCGTCCCAAAAGGGGGACAATCCCGACATCCCTGCAGAGACGAGCGGGTGGGGGCCACATCCAAACCGGGGGAGACCCTGCGTGCGAGGCACAGGATCGAATGATGCGGACGGTTTAGCGTCTTGCCGGACGAAGTACAGTTTAACGTCATGTGTTGAGGACGAAGCGGACGGTTTAACGTCTTGCCGGACGAAGTACAGTTTAACGTCATGTGTTGAGGACGAAGCACTTGGCAGTTTAACGTCTTGCAGCGCGGACGATGGAGGCTAGGCAGTTTAGCGTCGTACAGCTTGGACGTATGCTGAACAGTTTAACGTCTTGTAGCTCGGACGAGGTACAGTTTAACGTCGTGCAGGACGTATATGCAGTTTAACGTCATGCTGGACGAATATGCAGTTTAACGTCATGCTGGACATACGTGCGTGTCACTTCGCGCAAGCCTGGAGGGCCGCACGGGAAGACAACGCACGGTGCGGGCACCCAGGATGAGGATCATCGGGCGCCACGCAGGCGGGTACCCTTAGAAGGTCAACGGGGACGACCCTGGCAGATTGCGCGCAAAAAGGAAGCTTTGCGCGCAATACTGCGGGCCGGCGCGCAATCGGGGCGGCTGGCGCGCAATTGGGCCAGTGCCTTGCGCGCGGATACTTGAGAATGCTCACACCGGGCTTCGAATAGCGCGCGGGGGCAACGGCTCATTCTCTAATGAATGGCCACTTGAAAGAAGGGGGGTGCGCGCAATCGGGCCGGATTGCGCGCACCCCGGGGGCAATTGCGCGCAAGCGGGTTCTTTTGCGCGCAAAGGCCTTAGGGTGAGTGTTTATTCAAATGAAAGGAGCCAGCGGGGATTGCGCGCGAAGGCGGACCCCGAGGCTTTCTTGCGCGAAAGAAAGGAGGTTACCTGAAGTTCGTCATTGCGCGCGGAAGGGGTTGAATTGCGCGCACGGGAGACGTTTCGACTTCCAGCAACCCTTGAAACGTTGGGGGTCGCCTTGTATTTATAGGCAACCCCGGGCGCGGAATCCAGGGTGCGAGCGCGAAATTCCCCCCGCGGGCGCGGAATCGGGCGCGGCGCGCAAGGGAGTCGCGCGGACCCGCGGCGCGCAAAATTGCGCGCCGGACCGGCGCATTGCGCGCATCCCGGGGGGTTTGCGCGCGGAACATCACCTTTGCGCGCGGGCCTCTGAAATTCCGCGCAAGGCCTCCGGGCCCTCCGAAACATCCTTCCGACTCCAAATATGACCTCGCTTTCCGCATCCGGAGCTTCGTTTGGGAACAACGGACTTTTCCGGCGTCTACAAAAGCCCCCCCTCGGAATCTGATCGGCGAGAGGTCGCAACGATCGGGTTCCGAGGGAGACGCCGGAATGCCGAAGTCCTGGGCGGCGCGGGACTTAGGCGCGCAAAAAGGGGCGCCGGTCGCGAAATTCGCCGCTGCGGTCGCGCAAAGCGCTTTCCGCGCAGCGCGGGCCCGGCCTCGCCTATAAATAGGGGCGCTGGGTCCCGCGTTCCGTACTCTGGCCTTCCGCGCGATAAGCTCCAAAGCTCTCGTGCGCGAAATTGCCTCTTCCGGTCGCGAAATTCGCCCGATCGGCGCGCAAAACCGTCCGGATTTCGCCTGTTTTTGCGCGAAAACCCGGAACTTTGCGCGACAGTCTTCCCAATTGCGCGCCGTCCACTTGGATTGCGCGCCAACCTTCAAACTTTTCCACCAGCCTCGTCCGATCCCGCACTCTTCATCCCTTAACCCGCACGACTCCCGAAACTTCTGAGATGGCCGCGCACAGAGGAAATGAGGGGGATGCCGCCACTCGCAGAGCTGAGATGGCGACGAACGAGGAGGTTTACGGAGCCAAGGAGATTGTTTCCAACAATCAATCCTTGTTCGACTTACTAACGCCGGCCCAGAAGACATATCCACTGTCGGACAACCTGCCGCTCTGGAACTTCGGCATCCTCGATGAGGTTCCGGTGCCAGGATTCGAGGTTGATGCGCCGCGAACCTGGGTGACTCGGGAGGACGAGCTTCACCGCTATAACATCACCAACAATGGGCATCCTGCCAGGGAAACCAGGCACTTGGATGTCTACGTCCTGAACCCGAGGACGCGAACCATTGATGGGGGTGAGCCTACAGCGGAGAATTCTCCAGCCCTCTACTCGAGCACATACCGTCAGAGTGTCACTGACGACACCAAGGGCTGGCTGAAGGACTGGGACTTGCGATCCGGGGGCAACTTTACCAGTGAATGGGCCTGGGCGTTCTGGGTACGCCACACTTGCGATCACTTCGCAGAGGAGCTGCGGTACATCGGCCTGTTCGAGGCGGTGTGGACGTCGCAGTTCCACTTCTACCAGCAGTCTGAGCTCGGGCCGGAGCTGTTCACTCGCTGGTCCCCGGATACCAACACCTTCCATCTTCACCATGGGGAGGTCGGCATCGGTCTCTGGGACATCCACTGCATCGGAGGTATCCCGCTGGAGGGCTACCAGTACGATGAGTTCCTGCCACCGAAGAACATCTGGGAGGACAGGTCACGGACTCCCATTCTGACCTGGCATCTTCTTGACCTGGCTACGCAGCGGCTCGGGATCCAAGACTTCCAGAAGGACATAGCCTACAAGGATTGGTTCGGCCAGTTCCTGGAGCATGACCCGGCGGTCAAGATGCCAGGCAGGGGGAAGCGGTGCCCGACCGCAGCTCAGAGGAGCCGGAACGGGTCGTACTGGCGGGTCCTGGAGACGGGCGATTACCGCTCATGGGGGTACTGCGTCATCGAGGCCCGGGACCCGAACGTCCGGTACGCGGCGTTCCTGGCCGCCTTTCTGAGCGGGTGGCTCCTGCCAGTGCGGGATGCGAGGATGGGCGTCCGCCCGGCGACGCTGGCGATGGCGGGCGCCATGGCTGCCAATAAGAGGTACAACCTCGGGGTCCCAGTACTGGCGAGGCTGTATGCCATTCTGGGACGCATCTCACGAGGGGGGTCGCCACGAAGGATCTGTGGGCCCTTTCAGTTCTTCCACGGATGGGTGGCTGCTCACCTCGGTGGGTATACGTTCCCAAATGCCATCAGTCCTCCGGGCAACGGCCTGCGACCCTCCCTGCTGAACATTGCGGGGGTCGCTCCGATGACCCTCAGTGAGGAGGGCGTGAGGGTTCGGATTGGCAATCATGCCAATTTCAACTTCAGCCCGTTCCCCACTCCCGTCGGCCAGATGATCGACAACGGACAGGGCCCGCTGGAGCAGCATGAATACTTCCTGAACATGCGGGGCGGGGTGCTCGTGACTCGGATCGACGGGAAGGTGATCTGCGAGCCTTACGTGCCGACCCGGTTCGCCAGGCAGTTCGGGTGCCTTCAGCGGATGCCGAAGAGGGTATTCACTGCTGTCCGGGAGGAGATGAACCCTGGCGTCCTTCGCCAGATGTGGCTGATGTTCGTCGCCTTCGGCTCTGGCGACGTCATCACTCTCCCTCCTACCGGGATCGACGCAGGCTTGGCAACCGAGTACGCCGAACACTGGGCCATCGCGTACCCTGAGGGGCTCTTGCGGAAGCTAGTTCGGCGGCTCGAGGCTACCCGTGCGGAGACCGGGCGTCAAGGAAGGAGGCGAGGCGCCGCCACACGGGGGAGAACGGAGGCGCGCCAAGCAGCGGGGCCGGCGCGAGCAGGGACTTCGGCGGCGGGCGCATCGCAGGCTGCCGCTACGACCTCAGCGCCCAGAGAGGGGGCACATGCGGCGGTCGAGGAGCGGCCCGGGAAGCAGGTGAGACGTCTGCTCGAACCCTCCCACGATGCAGTCTTCCCGGCGCTGTGGTCGGCCTGGATGACCCTGCGGCAGTCACTGGGGACCGACGTCATCTGGCGAAAGATACTCAGAGAAGGAATCTATCTGCCAGAGGTCGGGCGCCTCCAGATCACCGACAGGGTGGACTTCAACCGGCAATATGCATATCTGACGGCCATGGACGAGTACGCGCGCCAACTTGGTCAGCGTGCGGAGCCATCCCTTCTGGTGAAGGTGATGCTCGGTCTCGAGCCCGCTCCGGAACAGATGCCGCCGGAAGAAGATGACAGTAACGACTCCGATGAGGAGGAGACGGGGGAGGATGAAGGCTCCGAGGGAAGGTCCCATCGGGGGAGCCCACGGGAGAGCGGCGAGGTGGCCGGCTCTGACAACGTTGATGTCACTGAGCTCCTCGAGGTCCGCTTCTATCCCTACTCAACTTGCTTCATCCATTCTCTTATGCAGCTTCTAACCCGTTTCTCCATCCTTCTCAGGAGCACACGGACGTCGGTCAGGCGTCCTCAACAGGAGTAGGAGAGGCGCCAGCAGGACAAGGCGGGGGCCAGGCACCCATTATCGAATTGACAAGCGCTAAGGGGTCCCCTGCTGCAACTGTTCCTGCGGCGACCGGGGTAGCGGAAGATGATGCTCCGAACTCCCGTAAGTCTCCCTACTTTACTGCTGGTGCTTGCCATTGACGATCCGTGACTAACCATGGCATGCCCTGCGCAGTGATCTCAACATCGGAGGCTCGTCGGGTTGCCGAACCCGGGCCATCTACGAGTGGACCAGTGGTGGACATGCCGCCTGCTCCGGAACAGGCTTCCCAAACCGAGCCGGCCCCACCAACTGCTGATCAAGGGGCTGCGGACGTCGGCGGTGCTGCCACCGGAGAGAGGCTGGGGGCTGACGAGGGTGTCAGCGCCGCTGGGGAGAGAGAAGAAGGTTGCCCGGATGTTGGGGAACCTATCCCTCGTGAGGACCTCCCAGGGGCGGACCCTGCAGCAGACCTGCTGGCTGCCTTCCCTTCCTACCGGCCTGTCGACCCCGAGGAGATGGATGACTCGGACGCGGAGGCGGTCGAGGATAGCCGGGTAACGCGACGCAGGGGGTGGAAGTGCATCCAGCGCTTCCTCAAGCGAGACCCATCAGAATGGCTGGGGCGCATGGGATCACTTCAGACCTGGCTGCGCTTCCTGTGTGCCGGGGGAGCTGATGCTCAACGCCTCCATCTGACGGTCCGTGATTTCATGGCCGAGAAGATGCGCGAGAGCCGCCGGCGTGCCGACGTCGCACAAAGTCGGGACATGTCGGAGAGCACGCAGGCGCTCATCGCGGCAGAGCAGGAAGTCCGGCGCCTCGAAGGGCAGGCGGCAGAGAAGGAGGCCTTCGTCGCAGCATGTACCGAGCTTGTGGAGCAACTATCGGCACAACTGATCGATGCTCAGGTACAGCTGACGGAGGCGGGCCAACAGATGGTCACACTCCAAGTCGAGCGGGAGCGTGCACAGGCCAGGATTGACGAACTGCGTGCTGCGACCGCCGACGAGGAGAGGGCACGCAGAGAACGAGAAGCAGCCCTGGAGGCCGCCAGCCAAAGGGTAGCGGCATTAGAAAGACTCATTCAGCACGCTAATCCCTAAGGGCTGTTTTTTGCCATTCCCAGAACATTTGCTTCCGCTACTTAATATTTTGATCCACTTGTATGAATCGCCATATTTATCTGCGTCTTTTGGTTTAACATGCTCAACCACAAATTGTTGTCTTGCGGGAGTGTTAACCAAGCATCAGGCATCCATAATTGGGCCTGGGTTTCTGGAGAAAAGAGGGAGGTCATTCCTAGGAAAGGAGACCTCAGACCTAACCAATGTATCGTCCCCCAACTTGTTCCAACACACGAGCGGGACAACGCTAGGGGCGTTGAGATTTTATCCGAACATAGGGAAATGAGAAAGGGTGAATCGCGTGTCCCGAATCCAGACATCCACAACGGTCGGCCTTCCAGGAAATGCCCAAGACGGTAGGCGGACAGTGGATCGACCATAACAACTGCAATAGACGGACCGAAAAAGGCCATCATTCATATTGCAGGAGGCGGACCACATGTCATCATGAATACCGCTTTGGGGTTCCTTCAGACACAAGGGTGGAAAATCCAGATCAACAGGGCATGCGAAGCGTGGGGCGAAGTGACGATTTGTTCGGGCAGAATCCAACGCTCTCAAAATTGCGCCACCGTGGGGAAAACGTACTAGGCGGATGCACTAATCTGGCCGTGAGTCACCTCAATTCTCAGACAGCACCTCTCTGACGAGGAAACCGTCGCTTCCCATCCTTGCGATGGGGCATCCCGAGCTGAATCGGGGAGAATATTACGACTGCACCACTCTACCCGATGTCAGGCCAGACGGCCGACGGCGAGGAGGGGCGGGACTTAACGATCCCTGAGGCTGGACCCGAGTCGAAATGCCCGGGCGTTCCTACGTACCCCATCAGGCTGGAGATCAAGCCATACGTAGTTCTGAGAGTGCAGTTTAACGTCATGCAGGACGTAGGACCCCATTTGGGGTAGATCTTAGTTTAAGGTCTTAGAGCTCGGACCATAAGGGCTGGATCTTAGTTTAAGGTCTTAGAGCTCGGACCATAAAGGTGGAGGATCTTAGTTTAAGGTCTTAGAGCTCGGACCATAGGGCTAGAGGATCTTAGTTTAAGGTCTTAGAGCTCGGACCATAAGGGCTAGATCTTAGTTTAAGGTCTTAGAGCTCGGACCATAAGGGCTAGATCTTAGTTTAAGGTCTTAGAGCTCGGACCAGAAGGGGAGATCTTAGTTTAAGGTCTTAGAGCTCGGACCATAAGGGGGGATCTTAGTTTAAGGTCTTAGAGCTCGGACCAGAAGGAGAGATCTTAGTTTAAGGTCTTAGAGCTCGGACCATAAAGGGGGGATCTTAGTTTAAGGTCTTAGAGCTCGGACCATAAGGGGGGATCTTAGTTTAAGGTCTTAGAGCTCGGACCATAAGGGGGGATCTTAGTTTAAGGTCTTAGAGCTCGGACCATAAGGGGGGATCTTAGTTTAAGGTCTTAGAGCTCGGACCATAAGGGGGGATCTTAGTTTAAGGTCTTAGAGCTCGGACCAGAAGGGGCTCAAAGTACGCCGCATCCGGTCATATCCCCTGGATATGCGAAGATGCACTGAGGGATAGTGTCAGGAGTGTCGAGTTTTCGCCTGGTCAGAATGGGAGGTGGGAAATGTGAATCATGCGGCCATTCACTCGAGGACCGGGAGCACCGGCGTGACGATATGAGAGTACTGCCGACCGTGGCGGAAAAGCAGCATCAATATCGCACTAACCGTTGATGGAATGAGGCAGCAAACGAGCATCGACCGCTCAATCGCAGGATTCATATCGATTTGCTGCCCGAGGCCATTGGGGGTACCGGCCCGAGTCGGTGGGAGAGCACTGAGGCATTGTGTCCGAACCGTTCGCGGGGGCTCCACCCAGGGCGTAGACGATGGGTCCGAATGAAAGGGAGCACGAAGCCTGAAAAGTGGAGGAAACCTGACCAAGCGGATCCTGACCCTCCTGGCAATAAACCAGAGTACTCTTGACACCGGTGGACCACTGCAAGGGGTCGGGTTACACGCCTTGAGGGTGACCTGAAGGCGGCGGATTCCCCAGAGAAGGGGGAATCTCTAAGAGGTGGGGGGCTGGACCCGAAGTTTCAAACATCCGGGCGTTCCTACGTATCCCATAAGGATGGGAATCAAGCCGCACGTAGTTCTTGAAGCGCGGTGCAACACAATCGGGCACCAGCGCGGGGAAGAGTGCGGGTCTGACCCTCGCACACAAAAGGAGCGGCATTTGATATTTCTTGTTTGTCCTTAAAGATGAATGGTTTTTCTTTGTGCGGCGACATGCCCGTGATTGAGAAATCTCTGGCGTCGCCACAATAATCAAGCCATGGAAGGCATTGATGAATGGTGTGGTCATTAACCAGCGCCCAACATGAGTGTCCCCTGAGGAGGACATCACGATGCAGTGCCGTTTTTCGTCGGGCGGCCAAGACGATCACAGTTTACGGTCGTGTGGTAGGACCAGACAACACAGTTTAAGGTCGTGTGGTTCGGACCATGGAGGAATCCGCTTATTGCGGTACGGCGGACACGGCGGAGGTGGGAGCATACCCAGCCCTGCGGTCACGCACGATTCCAGGAAAAGAGTCTTGGGATAGGGGTCTGCGTATGTCCATCACCCGAGGGGCAGAGATGCTAGCCTCCAGATATACTGGGCCCAGAACGCAATTGTTCGGGCGACTCCCTCCTCCTTATGGGGACGAGGGTCCAGCTACGCATGGCCCTTAGGGAGGATATCTGCATATATCCTTGGTGCTCAGATCATGGGAGCCTCGAACGACATCATTACCCTGGTTGGTCTGCCTAACGTGTAGAGGCGTACCGGAGGTCGGTATGAAGAGAGTGTCAAGATCCCACTACAACGCACAAAGGCGGAGTGTGATGAGGACTGCGCAACCAATGTTCAGAGCCCGAGAGAGCTGACATGGCGATCAAGGACGTTGCTGACGCATTCGCAACACAACATCCGATCGCGTCAGCCTAAGACGGGGCAAGCAAACGAGCATCAACCGCTCAATCGCAGGATTCATATCGATTTGCGGCCCAAGACCCACCGGTAAATCGACCCGGAGCGGCGGGAGAGCACTGAGGCATCGTACCCAAACCGCTAACGAGGACCCCTTTGAGTGAAGGCTCGAACAAGAGGAAGCGCGAGGCCTGACAAGCAACATAGGACTTGTCGGGATTGAATCTGACACTACAAGTCATAGACCGAAGCACCCAAAACATGTTAACAGATCTCCGGAAAGGGTCGGAGGACTCACCCTGAGAGCAACCGAAGGGGGGCAGGTCCCCGTGATCAACCAAGAGACGGGGCTGGACCTGAGACACAAGCGTCCAGGCGGTCCTACGTATCCCATAAGGATGGGAATCAAGCCATACGTAGTTCTTGAAGTGCAGTTTAACGTCATGCAGGACGATGAGGGGTGTGAGGTAGTCCCACACACGGGGGAGGAGTACGGCGCGGCCAGTAGACCGACGTGAATGAGGACATAATCCCCTGCTCACGCGATACGCCTCGCACAAAAAGGAGGGGAACTGGGGCCAGAGGCCCAACGCGGGATAGAGATTCCCGGGAAATGGGGCTGGGCCTGAAACATGAATGTCCAGGCGGTCCTACGTATCCCACAAGGATGGGAATCAAGCCATACGTAGTTCTTGAAGTGCAGTTTAACGTCATGCAGGACGATGAGGAAAAAAGAAGGGGGGAGCAGAAGGCATCCCCAAACGTGGAGGGGGGCGTACAGCGTGACGAACAAACCGACGTGAATGAGGGCATAGCCCCGCACTCACACCATACGCCGCACACCCCGGGGCAACTGGGCCAAGGGCCCGAGATGGGATGGAAATTCCCGAAGGATGGGGCTGGGCCTGAAACACGAGGGTTCAGGCGGTCCTACGTATCCCATAAGGATGGGAATCAAGCCGCACGTAGTTCTCGAGTGGCAGTTTTACGTCATGCAGGACGAATGCTGAACAGTTTAACGTCTTGTAGCTCGGACGTAGTGCAGTTTAGCATCATGCAGGACGAAGCACTTGGCAGTTTAACGTCTTGCAGCGCGGACGAATGCTGAACAGTTTAACGTCTTGTAGCCTGGACGAATGCAGTTTAACGTCTTGTAGCCTGGACGAATGCAGTTTAACGTCGTGCAGGACGTGGTGACACTCAGGCAAAGTATTGCTTGAGGAACCTAGCGTTGGTGGGAGGAGTGACACGCTCACCATCCACAGTTGCTAGGGAGTACGCGCCATTGGGATAGACCTTGTGGACAACAAAAGGTCCCTCCCACTTGGGCTCCAACTTGGGCGGCTTCCTGCCGGGGATCATCGGTGCTCTTAGGGCTAGCACTAGATCACCCTGCAGGAAGGAGCGGAGGCGAACCTTCTTATTGAAAGCTCGAGCCATCCTGCTTTGATGCCTCTCCAAGTTGTGCAAAGCGCGAAGTCTATTCTCATCCAGTGCTTCCAACTCGACTAGACGGGCTTCAGCAACTCTGTCCGGCGCTTGCTGGTCGTAGACCGCAGTGCGCAAGGACGGTAACTGGATCTCGATGGGCAGGACGGCCTCAGCTCCATACACCAGGGAATAAGGGGTCATCTGGGTGGAATTGCGAGTCGTCGTCCGATAAGCCCAGAGGGCGTTGGGGAGCTTGTCCGGCCAACTCTTCTTGTTCTGACCAACCATCTTTTGCAGAATGTTAGAGAGGGTTTTGTTAAACGCCTCGATCTGTCCATTCGCCTGCGCATGATAGCGAGATGTATGGTTCGAGCGGATGTTATACTTGGCGTACAACTTCTTCAACTCGGCTGCTCGGAAATTGGTTCCGTTATCCGTGAGGATAGCGTGAGGCACTCCAAATCGATAGATGATGTTGGAGGTCACGAAGTCAGCGATCGAACAGGATTTGACCTCTCTGAGCGGAATCGCTTCTGCCCATTTGGAGAAGAAGTCCGTGGCGGTCAGAATGAACCGGCACTGGCGAGCTGTCGCCGGCGGGTAAGGTCCCACGACGTCCAGTCCCCAGACTGCAAAGGGCCAGGAACACCTTGTGGTATGGAGAGGCTCCGGCGGCCGATGCACAAAGTTCGCATGAACCTGGCACGCATGGCACCTCCTGGCGTACTCGATGCAGTCATGGATCATAGAGGGCCAGAAGTATCCCAACCTCCGAATCTGGTGGGACAGCTTCGGCCCAGTTTGGTGGGCGCCGCATGAACCAGCATGAACCTCTTGCATGACTCGTGGGATCTCAACTCCCTGAAGGCAACGGAGGAGAACACCATCAAATCCGCGTTTGTAGAGGATCTGCTCCAGGCCGGGACTGCTCTGGAGGACGAACTGCGATGCGCGGCGTCGAACTCGCTCGCGCTCGGCCCGATCTGACGGAAGAATGCCATGTTGGAGGTACTCAACCAAAGGCGTCCTCCAATCAGGGGCTGATCCGACTGCTATAT
Source organism: Viscum album (assembly GCA_963277665.1). Lineage (NCBI taxonomy): Eukaryota > Viridiplantae > Streptophyta > Magnoliopsida > Santalales > Viscaceae > Viscum > Viscum album. The sequence continues at coordinate 1,514,903,467 of OY728156.1, read as the reverse complement.
CTGGGGTACTCGGGGCTCCGGGCATAGGGGCAACCGTGGTGAGATTACTTACCAACAGGCCGCGATCTTCTTCCGGGATAACGGGAGCGATGAGCCTGCGGCGCGTCACGCGGACGATCAGGTTGTCCTGTTCAGGTTCCGCAAGCGACGCAGCCAGGCTGGCCAAAGCATCTGCTCGACCGTTCTGCGACCGGGGAATATGGACAATTTCTGGCCGAGAAGGGAACCGGGCCATCAGAAGGAGGGTGCACTCCAACAATGGCACAAGTTCCGGCTTCCTGACAACATAGTCGCCATTGATCTGCTTAACGACCAGTTCGGAGTCCCCTTTCACGCACAGACGGGGCACGTCGATCTCGAGAGCTAACTCGAGGCCGGTGATGAGGGCATGGTATTCCGCCTCATTGTTGGTACAGCCCTCTGACAACAGGAAAGAGTATGGCAGCACGGCTCGCTCCGGGGTAATGAAGACGATGCCCAAGCCCACTGTATTGAGCTTAGGATTATCGAGTCTTCTACCGGTGGGGCTCCGGGAGGCACCGTCAAAGTGCATCTGCCAGCATGGATCGGCTCGATCAACCGAGAGAATGGTCTCATCAGGAAAGCCTAGATCCAGCGGCTGATCCGCGGAGGTCGGGTGAGCGGCCAGAAAGTCTGCCAACGCTTGCCCTTTGATGGCCTTCTGAGACACATACCTGATGTCGAACTGCTGGAGAATCACAGCCCACCGCGCTAGACGGCCAGTCAACATAGGTCGGCTCAGGATATATTTCAACGGGTCTACCCGAGAAACCAACTGTACCTCATGGTGCTGCAAGTAGTGCCGTAATTTCTGTACGGCAAATACGAGCGCCAGGCAGCTCTTCTCGATGGGGGAATACCTAACCTCCGCATCGAGGAGCATGCGACTGAGGTAATAGAGGCTATTCTCTGTTCCCTCGTTGTTCTTCTGGGCGAGAAGGGCACCCAGGGACCGTTCCAGGGCGGTCACATAAAGGACCAGCGGCTTTCCGGATACGGGCGGCATCAGGACCGGAGGTTGAAGCAGGTACTGCTTGATTTCCTCGAAAGCGGTCTGACACTCTTTATCCCATACATAGGTGACACCCTTCTTCATAAGCCGAGAAAAGGGCTTACACTTGCCGGCCAGATTCGCGATGAATCGGCGTATATAGGCTAAGTGGCCTTGGAACCCTTGCAGTTCCCGGACGGTACCCGGGGGAGGCATCTGGCTAATCGCCCTGATTTTCTCTGGGTCGATCTCAATACCCCGGTATCTTACCACAAATCCAAGGAACTTTCCGGAGGTGACCCCAAAGGCACACTTCAACGGGTTCATCTTCAGGCAGCGAGACCGGAGGAAGCTGAACACTTTCTCAAGATCTTTGAGATGGTCCTGACGCTGGCGCGATTTGACAACCAAGTCGTCGACGTAGCATTCCACCAGTGTGCCGAGGATTGGCTTGAATATGCGGTGCATCGCCCGTTGATAGGTGGCACCTGCATTCTTCAGGCCGAAGGGCATGACCCGGTAGCAAAAGGTACCTTGGGGGGCCCTGAAGGCAGTGAACTCCTCATCCTCAGGGGCCATCCGAATTTGGTTGTATCCGGAGTATCCATCCATGAAGGAGAGGGCTTGGAACCCTGCTGTGGCATCAATCAACAGCTCTGTCACTGGAAGGGGAAAATCATCCTTCGGACAGTGGCGGTTGAGATCGCGGAAGTCGATGCAGACTCTAATCTGCCCGTTCTTCTTCCTGACCGGCACAATGTTGGCCAGCCATTTGGGGTACTGAACTTCCCTCACGAAGTTGGCTTTGATAAGCTTGTCAACTTCGGCCTCAACCATGGCACCATGGGATGGGTGCATTTTCCTGGGAGGCTGCTTGAACCCGCGATGGTTCGCCGGGAGACCAAGGCGGTGGACGGCTACCTGAGGATCTAGCCCCGGCATCTCGTCATAGCCCCAAGCGAACACATCACGGTGCTGCCTGAGAAAGTCCACGTACTGCTGCCGCTCCTCAGAGGGCATGGCGGCACTAACCAACGTGGGTCTTGGATCGGCCTCGGTTCCAAGGTTCACCTGTATTAACTCATCGACCGTGGCGGGGACGCCCTCCTCAAAGGCTGGGGGTGCATCTTCCACGTCCTCTCCACTCGGGGAGGGATCATCCACGGGAGAGACTGCGTTGGAAACTGCATTGGGGCTACCAGATCCTGCTGGGCCACTGGTGCTGGCGCGGGCGGTCGCGGCCGTCTCATCAGGAGACTCGCGGACCGTCAAGACCATGGCGACGTCCAACCGGTGAATCGGGAGGACGTAAGCGTCATCCAGACTTGCCCAGGGATCGCTTGCAACAGCGACAGGCTCAACCTCACCTGCCAGGATCTGCTTATCCTTGCTCTTGTAATAGTCCGCGTCCAGATAACGGGCTTCACATGAGGCAAAAGGAGAGGCATCTCCTTGAAGCACGCCTACTCGACCATTAAGGGAGTATTTGAGGCATTGGTGGTATGACGAGGGAACCGCCGCGTGAAGGTGAAGCCATGGCCTGCCCATCAATGCGTTATACGCAGTGTCCTGAGAGACTACCATGAATTCGGTGTTGGCAACCAAGTCACCGAACTGGGTCTTCAAACGTATCTTGCCGACCGGGGTTTGCTCGGTGCGGTCGTACCCCTGGATCCTGAGGTCGGAGGGAATCAAGTCATCCTCAGACAACCCCAATCTCCGGAGCGTCCGAGTTGGAATCAGATTAATCCCGGACCCCGTGTCGACAAGACAACGCCGGACTTCAAGGCCATTGAACTGGCCAGTGACATACAGCGGACGAATGTGTCCCTGTATAGGAGGGTCTTCATCCTTACCAGAGAACGAGATAACTGCCTGACATTCGGCGTCCTCGATCGTTTCGGCGTGAAAGGCCTCTGCAGCCGCAACCTCTGTCTCAAACTGGAGGGGGCTTTTCAGGGCTTCAACGAGTGCCTCGCGCATCTCAGATGACATGCGCAGAGCCTCAAGGATGGAGAGCCTTGCTGGGATGTCGGCCAAGTGCTTCAGGACATCATACTTTTTGGCCAAGCGCGAGCTCCTAGTTGCAGGAGGTTGCTCTGCGGTTGGTGGCATGACGGGCCTTACCGGTTGGATCGGCGGCCGACTGGTACTTGGCGCATCTCGCTGTTCACTGGTCGCAGTCCGGGAAATGGTCACCGCACTGGAGTCAGGAGGCCGGGATGGACTTGTGGCAGGGCGGAGCTGGTCGTGACGCGGCTGAGGCGGTTCTGCCCGGTCCCATACCACAAACAGTGGCGGAGGCGAATCCGTCATCCCCGGATGGGGAGCCTGCGCACGTTGAGCTCGATCTTGAGCCTGCTGCCTAGTCTCAGTGGCGTGCACGGCCTGGCTGGAGGTACCAACGGCTGTGCCCCGGCGACTCCTGCTGCTGCGGTTCTTCCGACGGTGGCGACGACCGGGGACACTAGGGAGGTCCACCTGGTGTTCTTCAACGTCGGGAACCGAAAAGGGATTTACCAGCTCGACGGTGTTAACCGAAGCGTACCCAATACCGTCATCGGACGAATCATCCATCACCGGGCGGATCCGAGGAGGGACCCCCATCTCCGGGGGCATGAAATCGCCGAGAGTACGGGATAGTGGCGGAACTGGCGGGGCGCGCTCTTCCTTCTTGCGCTGCCGCCGTTTGCTCCTCTTGGAGGAGGCAGGCTGGGACGACGATGCCGAAGCAGCACCCGCAGGTTCTGGGGGCTCAGGCTGATTCAAGCGCGCACGGATGATTCCATGGGCGCGAATGGTCGTCTTGCGGGCCATCCAGTTATTATACTTCTGGGATCCGCGGTTGGAGACCAGCTGCCATTCGTCCTCGTTGCCACTATCGTCATCTGATCCCACGAACACGCCCGCCACTTGTGCTGGAGCTGGGCCCAACCTGATTACATTGTTGTTAATCTGGTCTTGGAGCCAGTCCTTGAACACATAGCACCGCTGGATGGTGTGTCCCAGGGCTCGATGGTAAGGGCAGTAGCGGGGGTTATTCGTAAGATGTGCCTCCTCTGGCTTCCAACACTCAGGCAGTCGCACAATCCTCTGCTCCAGGGCGCTCCGGAAATAACCGGGGACCTGATCCTCATGAAATGAGTACGTCAGGTGTCGCGGGCCTCTGGGAGCGTGGTCTTGACGAGGGGCCGGAGGGGCCTGCCGAGGAGGTGGACCCTGATTATCTCGCCTGGGTTGCGGCGGTACATTACGCGGAGGGGCTGGCCGGTTCTGAGGCTGCCGTTGCTGGGCCGGGAACTGAGCCCGTGGAGGCGGATTCCTGTGAGGCTGTGGAGCTGGCCTCACCGGCAGCAGCTCCAACGGCCTGGGAGCCTCTATCTGGGCCACAGCAGCGGGCTCAGCCCTGCTGGCTCTCCTTGCAGGAATCATAGGAGGCAGCGGGTGTGCCTGGCTGGCCTGTTGCAGGGCTTCCTCAAGACGTTGAGCTTTGTCTGAGAAGTCCCTGAACCCTCCGGGGTAATTTTGAGTGATCAGGGAAGGGACCAGCTCGGTCTTGACGTTCCCGACGCACATTGTCAGCAACTGCTCCTGAGTCAATGGCATGTCAAGGGAATACGTGAGACCCTTCCATCGGGCGACGAAGTCCGCGACTCGCTCATCAGGCCTCTGCTTGCACTTGAAGAGGTCTGCGATACTCGTCTTCCGGGTCGTGGAACTGAACTGGTAGAGGAACTGTCTACGGAGGTCCTCCCAGCTGGTTACCGACCCGACGGGAAGCTGGCTGTACCAGACAAATGCTGGCCCTTCCAGTGTCTGAACAAAGCAGCGAAGCTTAGCGGCCTCTTGCTGCGCCGGAGTCCCCAACATAGGCCCGCACCTCGAGTTGAAGTGGGCCAAATGCTGTGGCGGATCTCCAGTCCCATTGAAGGGGGTGAAAGTGGGATTCCCGAATCCCGGAGGCGCCGGCATGTCATCCACCCATGCTGGGTATGGCTTGCCGTCCGGTGGGATCGCCACCTGCCGAGTCTCCAAGGCTTCCAAGCGGGCAATGAGTGCCGCCATCGGATCGTCCGGACATGGGTTCCAGTCCTGGCGAGGATCTCTAACCACGAGCGCATTGCATGGCCCTTCAATCGGGTCGTCGACCGGGTCGTCGAACTCGGCAGCTCGTGGGATGGCTGGCGGAGCGGCCCTTGGGGCAGCGGGAGGAATCCGAGCGGGGTCCCTCAAGTAGTCCCGCCGCTCGGGAGGGTGTGGCGAAACATACCGCGCCCTCTTGCCATAGGCAATGGCCTCTCTCCTGTCGGCGAACACGGCATGATCACGGTTGCCCGGGAGAGTCTCGTCGAGGTGCGGTTGTTCCGGTCCCTGCTGTCCTGGCCTGGGATCACCGTAGTCAGGCCGCCGTTCTGCAGCGCGCTCGGCGAGGAGCTGGTCAACCAGCTTCTTCTGTTCGGCGAGCTGCTGACGTAGCGTAGCCTTCTCGGGATCCTCCTCTGCCCTCTGCATGGAGGCAGATGGGTCGGCGGGCTTTATAGCCTCGCTGTGCTCTTTTCCTTTGCTGACGTTTCGGCTTAACGTCAGTGCTTCAGTGGGCGCGGGGAGCCCCAGGAGGTTCCTCTGATGACGAGTAACTCTCACTGATGGATCTGACGACGGCTTGTCTTCGGGGGGGAAGCCCCCGTCGAGAAGTTCCAAGTCGTTCCCCTCTCCCGACAGGTCAGCCATGTTGACCGTTACTGTCCCTGGGGATATACCCTCAGGGCCACCCAGCGAATCGGACTGTCGGCGGATCACACTGAAGCGTAGGGCAGCGTACTGCCCCCATCCACGGATATACACGTGGGGAGTGGCTTCCTCGATAACTTTGCGGAGTACTTGAAAACACTCAACGCATCGTTGTTGGAGGGCCTCATGGTGCCCAAATGACCCGGGGTGCCGAACCGCGGGGAGCATGGCCAGGTCAATTTGACGGCACTGCTCACCAATATCCCCCAGGTGCGCTTGACTCCCGGGGTATGGCATTTGTAAGCGGTGAAGACAGGAGCGAGTCTCCCGGAGAGTTCGGCGGAAGCATTCGAACTCATCCGGGGTGAGCGATTCGGGTGCATCAAAGCCCGGTCCTGCGACTGGCCAATACTTCTCAGGGAAGTGGCCCTCTGCAAGGACGGTCCAGAAGCTCCACGACTCAAACTCGGGACCCATATCTCCTTGGTCCTCTTCAATGGCTGGGAACGGACGGGGAACTGGTAGTGGTGCCGAGGCGGGCCGCCGGGCCGACGGGCTGGCCGGCGGTGAATACGGCGAGCAGGCCGATTGGCCTCCATATCCCGGACCTTCCCCTGAGGGTGGCGGTGGCCTGGCTACCACATCACGATAGGACGGGCCGGCGAGCGAATATCCTGCCGTAGCATCGGTGCTCGCAGAGGGCGCACCAGATCGTGGTTCGACCGTCGGTCCCCAGAAAAAGTCTCCGGTTTCTCTGATCGAGACGGAAGGCACTTCCGGAGGGGCCGGTACCAACCGCAAGTTTGATCCTTGGGGGTCTACCAGGCCCTCGTTACTCCGGATATACCTTCGGAGAGAAGCGGGGATCACATCGATCTCGCTCTCGGGGAGCACGAGGCTGACGTGCCGCATTCCTACCCCTGCCCTTGACTGGCGGGATTGGGGAGAGGGCTCAGTCGCCGAATCGTACTCCGCCTCTGAGTCAGAGAAGCAAACCGGTCGGATCTCTGTCCGGAATTCCGTAACATTCTTCCCTCGGCGTCGACGCCTTGCCTTCCTGCCCCTGGGTGGTTCTTCGGGGCAGGGCTGATCTCTGTCCTGGCGTCCTCCGGCCGCACTGGTGCTGGGGCCAAGAGGACTGGGAACCAAGGTGCGAGGGGCACCGGGACAGATATCAAAGGGGACGCGGGGAGAGATGATTCCGGGCAGGCCTCCGGGCCGGGATTGGGAGGTGGGATGACCCATGCCTCCAGAATCGGCCACGCAGAGTAGACCCTGCCGGTGAATAGCGCTACCGCGAGGTGGTCCGCGGTGGCTACTGCCAGTGCCAGCAACCGGGAGAGTCAACCCAACCTGCCTTTGGGGCGGTCGGGGCCTCGATCCAGGTCGGGCATAGGAGTTCCCCCGCTCAGGATGCGCAGAGGCCTGGCGACTGGAGCCAGCAGTGGCTTGGGCCAATGCGGCCGCTGTTGCCAGAGCCCCAAGGTGGGCATCCTCTTCCGCTCGTGCCCGACGTTGGCGTCGAGACAGACGAGCCGGGATGAGCGGCGCGGGCAGGTGGAGAGCCTGTTCCTCGACTTGAGGGGCCTGGCGGCGATGTCGCCGTGGCCTGGCGGGAGCCCTTATCGTGGATCCCTGGAGCGGACCTCGGATAGGGTGATCCTGGGCATCTCCCACCTCATCCGCATAAGGAAGGGAACTGTCAGAGCGCTCCGGGGATAAACTCCCGAAGCGATTGGACGTTGAGGTAGGCAGCGGTGCCTCCCTGCGCGGCCCTCGGGGGCGGCGGTGGTGGCGAGGCGCAGCCTCCTCAAGGTCCAGGCGAGCCATTTCCCTAGTGGGGATGACTCCCTCTTCCTCGTATCTCCGCACCAGGGTGTTGATCACCCTTCTCTGGATGACCTCCGAGGGGGAGAGAGGGCGTGGTCGTCCCGCAATTGCGGCTGCTGGGACGACTGTGGAACGGGAAGGACCGCGCGGAGTAGCCGCGTCGGTGTTTCCCCTGTCCCTGCGCCAGTGGGCGGGTGGCGATCGGGCACTAGATCGGGCGACCTGATTTCTGCAAGCAGGGAGAATGACCCATTAACACTGACAGGAAAAAGGAATCGACAACCAACCATTAGCGCCACGACGCCTTCCGTGGGGGGAACCCAGGCCCTCGACGTTGCGAGACGGAGTGCCCGATGTCCCTTCCCCAGCCCCTGGCGGGTAAGACTGAATGCTTGGCCGGGCAACACGCCGGTCTTCCAACACCTCTGAAAGCCATCGGTCTTCGTATCGAGGAGAAGAGATTCACGTCGGGTTCACCATTTTTCTGTTTCGGTGCGGATGTGCGTCGGGTTACGCTGTTCCGCCAGGACGCGTTCGCGCGTGCACCCGTCAACCCGAGGGGATGGGCGCGCGGCTTGTGGTCCCGCAGTCCCGCTTTCCAAGGGCGGGCGGCATCCGTCCCTTATTCAGGGGCGTCTGCTCCTTGATCGAAACCGGGATGATGGGATGTCGGCTTCTCCTTCCTTGGACGTCTCCTCGGAACTTGTTGCCTAATCCGGGTCTCCCTCATAGACTTAAGAATGTTCGTGAATCTCGTTCCCGGCGCCATATCTTCATGGACACCGGTTAATTACGCTGCTTCCGCCCGGACGTTCCAAGGAGTCGGGGCGGGGCAGCAACCTGCGGTGAGAAGGCTGGGTGGCTCTGGGTGCTGGGGGCGTGTCGTAACACTGCGGCTCTGCACATCTGTCTTCCGTCCCTAATAGGGCTTCTCGAAGGCATGATGGCCTGAGGCATCCCGTACTAGGTGCGGGGAACTGTGTCACCTGAGGTTTTCCTCAGCTTCCCGTGTTTAACACGGGGTATGCCGCGAGTTTAACGTCCAGCGGGGACGGCATCGGACCGATCAACACGAAAAGTGTATCAGATGACAGAACCCCTTGCGGGGAACCTCCGACGCTGGGGCCAGCACATGGGCGGCTTCCCAAGTAACGTGGAGTGAAGTGAAGTGGCATGACCCCACCGGGATGTGGCGGCCCGGGTAAGGATCAGGATGGATGATGGAGTAAAGAGCTTGGACCCCAGAGGGGCTTCCTACGTACCGCGCGTTAACACGGATCAAAGTCAACGTAGTTCGGGTATACAGTTTAACGTCATGCTGGACGTCGGCAAGCCGACTCACGAAGAGGTCGAGGCCGCCGGGCGGAGGATTGAACCGAACCACCTCGCACAGAGGGGGATGGAACGGCCGGGTGGATCACAGTTTCACGTCATGCTGGACGATAAAAGGGGAAATGGAAAAGGGGGGCTGTGGGGAGGCACCGCGGAGATACACACGGGCAGTCTCCCACAGGGGCGGATTCATAGGTGAATCGACGCAAGCGTGAACCCTGGAGGGGTCCACTGATGGACGAACCGACGTAAATACGACCGGGACGACCAGGTGGTGAGCTTGAACCTCGGGGAGGCTTCCTACGTACCCTGTATAGAAGACAGGGATCAAAGTCCACGTAGTTCATTCTGTCAGGACTTACGCACTTGGGGCAGCCCGGTTGCGGCAAAACTCAGTTGGAAGGGACTCGGACCAAAAGCAGAAGACACCTCGATCCCAGTCATACCCTCTACTGGCTTCGGCCGTGGGGAGGCGCAATGGAGATACACATGTGCAGCCTCCCACGAGGAACTAGGGGTTTGTAATACCCTGCCCCCGTAGGGAAAAGCCACTCCCATTAAATCGTCCCAAAAGGGGGACAATCCCGACATCCCTGCAGAGACGAGCGGGTGGGGGCCACATCCAAACCGGGGGAGACCCTGCGTGCGAGGCACGGGATCGAATGATGCGGACGGTTTAGCGTCTTGCCGGACGAAGTACAGTTTAACGTCATGTGTTGAGGACGAAGCGGACGGTTTAACGTCTTGCCGGACGAAGTACAGTTTAACGTCATGTGTTGAGGACGAAGCACTTGGCAGTTTAACGTCTTGCAGCGCGGACGATGGAGGCTAGGCAGTTTAGCGTCGTACAGCTTGGACGTATGCTGAACAGTTTAACGTCTTGTAGCTCGGACGAGGTACAGTTTAACGTCGTGTAGGACGTATATGCAGTTTAACGTCATGCTGGACGAATATGCAGTTTAACGTCATGCTGGACATACGTGCGTGTCACTTCGCGCAAGCCTGGAGGGCCGCACGGGAAGACAACGCACGGTGCGGGCACCCAGGATGAGGATCATCGGGCGCCACGCAGGCGGGTACCCTTAGAAGGTCAACGGGGACGACCCTGGCAGATTGCGCGCAAAAAGGAAGCTTTGCGCGCAATACTGCGGGCCGGCGCGCAATCGGGGCGGCTGGCGCGCAATTGGGCCAGTGCCTTGCGCGCGGATACTTGAGAATGCTCACACCGGGCTTCGAATAGCGCGCGGGGGCAACGGCTCATTCTCTAATGAATGGCCACTTGAAAGAAGGGGGGTGCGCGCAATCGGGCCGGATTGCGCGCACCCCGGGGGCAATTGCGCGCAAGCGGGTTCTTTTGCGCGCAAAGGCCTTAGGGTGAGTGTTTATTCAAATGAAAGGAGCCAGCGGGGATTGCGCGCGAAGGCGGACCCCGAGGCTTTCTTGCGCGAAAGAAAGGAGGTTACCTGAAGTTCGTCATTGCGCGCGGAAGGGGTTGAATTGCGCGCACGGGAGACGTTTCGACTTCCAGCAACCCTTGAAACGTTGGGGGTCGCCTTGTATTTATAGGCAACCCCGGGCGCGGAATCCAGGGTGCGAGCGCGAAATTCCCCCCGCGGGCGCGGAATCGGGCGCGGCGCGCAAGGGAGTCGCGCGGACCCGCGGCGCGCAAAATTGCGCGCCGGACCGGCGCATTGCGCGCATCCCGGGGGGTTTGCGCGCGGAACATCACCTTTGCGCGCGGGCCTCTGAAATTCCGCGCAAGGCCTCCGGGCCCTCCGAAACATCCTTCCGACTCCAAATATGACCTCGCTTTCCGCATCCGGAGCTTCGTTTGGGAACAACGGACTTTTCCGGCGTCTACAATAGCATAACGGCGTCACGTTAAAATTAAGAAAATGAGTTGATGAGAAAAAAAGGGTATCTCATCACTTGGAAATAATGTTTACATAAATAAGAATATATAATAACATATCCCAACATAATAAGATGTAATTTAAAAGACATAACAAAAAGATGATTTTAAAAAGAGGAGGGTGAATGGTTCCCTTACCGATTTGGTAACTTACAAAACATACACCACATTAAAAAAGTATCATAAAAAGAGAAGTAAATACTCATAAATGAAATTATATTAAACAAAGAGTACGATCATGGGCAGTAAATACACCAAACAAAACGAAATAGTTACAAATATAGCATGAATCTCACGAAAATAAAAAGTGAGATGAAACGCTTTACCACGTTGTAATCAACTGAGTTGTATGAACAAAAATTAATAACCACCAAAAGAATCACATAATAAAATGAATATAATGACATTAATGATAATATATATCAAATTGCAGTACAAAAAACACCACATTCAATGAATAAGTGGCGAACAATGGAAATCTCACTGAATTAAAAGTGAGATAAGAAAATCTCTTACCTCATGTCCGACTTGACTCAATCGTTCTTTAATCTCCTGAATAATAATCTAAAGTTAATATATACTTTCTTAAGAACCTTTATGAAGTTTATTATTCCTTTTATATCACTTATTACCATGTTATAAAAATTATGTAACCATTTAAGTTAATAACGGTAGTTTTTTCAATATTTGGTACTTGAGTAAAAAAATGAACACCTTATAATTACATGTTCTTCATGTTATATGATATCCATTATCTTCAGAATTATATTAATGATTTAGATATCATATATTTCATATATATCAAGTATATACATGTATTTACAATGGTACATAATATATGGAGGTAAGAAATGAAATGCATCGTTCATGGAGACGGTAAGTCGTACGTACACATGAACGCTACTTTCATTTATATATCTTATTTTAATGGAATTTGAACATAATGATACATAGGTATATTTAATTATAGTATAATATCATATATAATATCATTAACTCTATATTTTATACATCCCACATAAGGCATTAACGAGTCACATCACTCTGTGGGGGCGGTAGTCCGCACTTCCTCAAATGAGATTATCTAATTTACCCACTATGGAAACCATAATGGAATTATATAACTGGAAAATACATAATCATAAATACAACATAAACATAATTTATATCATACATAAATACATTTCCATCATAATTTCCACCATGAGAGGCAGTTTGAGATATTTGAACAATCATCGTTTCGTGAGGCGTTAGTTTTCCATCCACAGAAACATTATGTTCTTCACCCATTAGATAGAGGTGTGTGTATTTGTAGTTCAAATAATTCTAATAAAAACATCCTAGTATATTTAGGATACTATATATTTTACAAAATTAAGCAATAAAAAGATTTTAGGGGTTGGAGAATTAAAATAAAAGAAAACAATTTAAGAGAAATTGTTAACTTTAATTTGGGTAACTCCCTTTGGTTTGAACCAAAGGACTTCTTGAAGTTCCTTGTTCATAAGATAAGGCTTCTAGGGGGAGGATAGGGATGTAGGGAGATTAATTGGGCAGAGTTTGGATGAGCCAAATGGCTTGAGAGGTGTGAGGTATTGTTTAGAGTTGGTCTCCTTTTATAAGGGCAGGGAGGGGCTCTTTAAGAAAGTGTGAAAGTATTATTATATTATATAATAATATTTGGTTTAAAAAGGTCCAAAAATCATTAAGGTCTAAGATAAGGTGACTAATTTTCGAAATAAAATCATCCAATAAGAATTGGGCATGTTTTGGATAATATTTTAATCATTATAATCTTATTTATTTAAATAATTTATTAATGAGGTAAATACTGCATCATTATTGTGTCATAAATAATTTAATTTATTTGACGTCTAAAAATTATAGAAAAAATATCATGATGTAGGAAATATTTTTATATTTCCAATTAATATTTATAGAAAAAAAATATTACTTATATAACACCATATAAAAATTAATTACTAAAACATATTTGTTTATGTCTATTTTGCCTTTACTTTAAATTAATTAATCCAAATTGTCATTATCACTCCCATGTGGCTAAATGGGGCCCCAAAATCCACCCAAATATTCCCATGGTCATAAATGACTCAAAAAATAAGGTTTGGACAGTGTTAAGGGAATTTTGAATTATTATAATATTCTTTTTACCTTGAATTACATTATTTACCTTTAACCACGGTAAATAAAAGTCAAAAGTTACTATTGACGAAACATTTTTTTCATCTTATTGAACCAAATTTTACTTATTTATAACAACCGTGTATGTCATATTTTCAAAATTAAATTCACAGAAGTAGTAAAATTTCATTTAAATCAAAAAGTCAGTTTTTTAACTACTACTAAGTGGTTTCACAATTCATCAAAAATTGAAGTTTTTCAGAGAAATACCAAAAATTCAGCCTAAGCATTATTTGATATTAAAAATTAAAAAATTATGTTTATTTTTCCATATTAAAAACATTAAAGTGTCATTAATAAATTTTGAAATTAATTCCCGTTGTTAAAAAAAATAGCGTGTTTTTAAGAAACAATAACTATCAAAAGATCGACACTTGTTTATGTCCAATTTCAAAGTGAAATTAATTCCAATGAGAAACATTGGGTTAAATGGTAAAAATATATTCTATGTAAACTTTAAAATCAATTAAAAGGACTATATAACCATATAAATATATCAGATTAAAACATAGTTTTGAATTGAAATACAATATTCTCACTATTCATTAAAAATGATCTTTACCAGAAAAATCTAAAAAATTCACACAAAGTAAATTTTGATGTCCCCAATATAAAGAAATATTTTATTTATTCAATTAAAATTTATTAAATTTGAAAAAACTATATTCAAAGAGGGTTCTCCATTAAAAGGCGGTAAATCGGCCTTTTAATGTAAATTCTGCTTAAAATTAGATTCATTCCCATTTTAAGCCTCTAAATTTTATTGGATAAAAGTAAATACATCCAAAAAACATTTATAATCACATTTTAGTTAGTTTTGTTCATTACCACCAATAGAACTTCTAGGAGTTAACTTCCATTTATAATAATAATATTTTATTATTAGTGTGCAACATAAGATTTTAAATAAACTCGTTGTTGCATATCGGGTACGCTATCGAACATAGAAACCCCTTTAAAGTAAAATTAATATTTAATTCAAAAATATTAAAAAATATGAAATATTTCTTATTCTTTATTTACCTGGGATGTTACAGTTGCACTGCCACAATCGTCATCAAGGTTAGAAAAATGAAGGGGGAGGGTCATGCTGCGTTCGTGCGGTCTGAACCCTCCTCGTTATAGTGATATCAATTGGCCTCAAAGAATCAAACGATGAAGAACAGAGGGTAAAAATCAACCATACAACAACCCCTACCCCATTTCTATGTACGTTCATGATGTCGCGGAAAGGCGGTGTCGATTCATCAATGTCGGAAGAGGAAGAGGATATCAGTCGTTGGCGGATAAGCATTCGGAGGTGAAGAAGTTGAAGACGGCGTCCCTCACAGTCAACCCATTTTCATTTGGCACGGTTGAAGATCAAAGAAGATGTCTGTCATTATTTGTTGGAATATATATCTACAAGGTTTCTCCATGTTCTTCCAACCCCTCTCTCAAGCTCCACCAAAAGAATTTCCAACCAAAAATAATGGGTTAAGACAACCCATTATTTAATTAGTTGGAAAAAAGTATTCAAAATAATTCAAAAGGTGTCAATTATTTTAGTGAAAGAGTTAAATTAAATAATTGTGAGGGTTTGCACATTTAATTAGTGGGGAAAGCTCAAGGGTTTGTCCACTTAATTGGGGGTTCCAAGGGGTTACAACCTCCGGGTGGTCCCCACTAAATATATCCTCCCAAGGGAGGTTATGTGTGGATGGGCCTCACCACCATAACCTTTCATTGGAGGTTATGGTGTGGTGGCCCCCACCTCTAACCTCCCCTTGAAGGTTTTAACCACCACAAATAAATTTAACACCTTATTCTTATTTAACGTTTTCCTTAAAAACCCAAAAACTAACTTTCATTCTTGACCAACTGCCATCGAGGTGAAAGTCCTCTTAAGCGAATGTTGGTGTTGTGAGTTTAACAGTGCCCTCAAATTTCAGTTCCAAGCATCGGTTCAAATGTTATAAAATCCCACTCATACTTTTACTAAACGTACCCAAACCAAACTTCAGAAATAGATTTTGGGCACACCGGGCCTTAGAATCAAGCGCCGTAAATTTTCTCAGACTATTAAAATTCCCGTGTATTTATGGAACACATTTCTACAAAAATTCTGGACTTTACATTCTCCCCACCTCAGGGATTTACGTCCCCGTAAGCTACAACTTGAACTAAGGGAACAAATCGGGGTTCTGAGCATGCATCTGAGCCTCCCTCTCCATGTGCTCTACTGGAGGGTCTTAGGCTGCCAGCGAACACGCACCAGAGGTATCAACCGTCCACAAAGGACCCACTCCCTTCGATCCTGAATCTCCAATAGAACCTCTGTGAAAGTCACCTTTGTCATCGATGTCTATCACCCCATGGTCGATGATGTGGGATGGGTCATGCACGTATCTCCTCGGCTGAGATACGTGGAAGACGTCGTGCACACGGTGCAACTGAGGTGGAAGAGCTAAGCGGTAAGCCACCTCGCCTACTATGATGAGGACCTGGAAAGGTTTTATGACTCGTGGGGATAACTTTCTGCCTCGACCAAATCTCTATAGACCTCGTCGAGGTGAGACTCATAAAAAGTCGTGGTCTCCATCCTCGAAAACTAGAGGTCTATGTCTCCTATCAGCATACAACTTTTGTCTGCTCTATACAGTCTTCATCCGCTCCTGGATAATCTGCACCTTCTAAATAGTAGCCTAAACCATCTCTAGTCCCACTAGTGCTGACTCCACTGGGTATGTCCAGTGCAGTGGTGATCTGCAAGGTCGGCTATACAAGTCCTCAAAAGGTGCCATACCGAGGTTGTAGTGATGGCTGTTATTGTAGGAGAACTTTACCAAAGGCAAGTGATCCTCCTAGCTGTGACCAAAGTTGAGGACACATGCATGGAGCATGTCCTCGAGGTTCTGGATGGTCCGCTTGGTCTGACCATTAGTCAGAGGATGAAAGGCGCTGCTCAAGAGAAGCTGTGTTCCGAAAGCCTCCTACAACCCTTTCCATAGCCAGTAAGTAAACCGTGCATCATGGTCGGAGACAATAGAAGAACTTACTCCATGAAAATGCACAACCTCCTACACAAAGAGGGGTCCCAAGATCTAAACTGATCCCTGCTCTCTGATCAGTAAAAAGTGGGCTGACTTAGTGAGTCATTCAATGATCACCCATATCGAATCACGACATCTAGATGTACATGGAAGACCCATCACAAAGTCCATGGATATCCCATCCCACTTCCACTCTAAGACCTCTAAGGGTTAAACCAAGCCTACTGGTACCTGGTGCTCCACCTTCACTTGTTGAAAAGTGAGGCACCTTGAGACAAACTTAGTTATTTCCTTCTTTATACCTAACCACCAATGCTGTCGCGAAGGTCCTGATACATCTTCGTCACTCCTGGATGTACCACTATATGGGTTGTGTGGAACTCCCTCAACACGTCCTCCTGAAGTGAAACTGGAACCATGGTACGTCCTCTGAAGATAATTACATGTTCCCGGCCTTCAGAAAATCCATCAGGTGCCTACCCTGTGGATATCTTATCACATCATGTCTCGCAGTCAGTGTCCCCATGCTGCACCTCCCTAACTCGCTGAAGAAGTGGAGGAGTGACTATAGATAGGCTGCTCCATCCCTATCCACAGAGGATATCAGTAAGACAGCTAGCTGCTCTGTCACCTCTCCTAGCAGCTGAATACCATATCTCCTACTGAGAGCATCTGCAACAACGTTTCCCTTCCTAGGAGTATAGACTATCTCGAAGTCATAGTCCTGGAGGAACTCAAGCCATCTTCGTTGTCTCAGGTTCATGTCCTTCTGAGAGAATATATACCTAAGACTCTTGTGATTAGAGTACACGGTAAAACGTTCGCTCATAAGATAGTGCCTCCACATCTTCAAGGCTAAGACCACTGCTGCTATCTCCAGGTCATGGGTAGCGTAGTTCTGTTCATGCGGTCTCAGCTGTCGAGAACCATACGCGATCATAGCTCTCTCTTACATTAGGAAACACCTGTGTCTGGTCCCTGATATGTTATAGTAGACTACATACCATACGCCCTCCTCTAGAAGCCTCAATATGGGGGCATTAGTCAGCCTCTACCTCGGCTCCTGAAATGTCTACTAACGTCTCTCTGACCACAAGAAGGGTTTCCCCTTCTTCGTCAAGGCTGAAAGAGGTGTTTCAACTCTGGAGAAGTCTGGAATGAATCTTTGGTAGTATCCAGCCAAGCCCATGAAACTTCGTACCTCCATCACACTCCTGGGTGGCTCCCAATAATGTACTGCCTCAATCTTCGCTGGATCTACTACAACTCCAGCCTCTGAGATGATGTGTCCCAAGAAGTGAGCCTCTCGAATCCAAAACTGGCACTTCGAGTTCTTACCGTAAATCTGGTTATCTTGGAGTGTGTCTATTACCACCTGTAAATGGTTGGAATGCTCCTCCTCAGTAGTCTAGTTGATCAGAATGTCGTCGATAAAGACTATGACAAAGCGATCGAGGTAAGGCTAGAATATCCTGTTCATGAGACACATGAACACTACTGGAGAGTTGGTTACACTGAAGGGCATAACTAACAACTTTTAGTGTCTTTATTGACACCTGAAGGCAATCTTCTCTACATACTCGTCTCGAACTTTGAGCTGGGGATAGCCTGATCTGAGTTCTATCTTTGAGAACCATCATGCTCCCTTGAGATGGTCAAAGAGGTCGTCGATCCTAGGGAGTGGGTAATTTTTCTTCACGGTAACCTAGTTCAGGTGACGACAGTCAACACAAAGCCTCAAGCTCCCATCTATCTTCTTGGTGAACAGAATTGGGGCTGCCTAGGTAGAAACACTGGGTTGGATGAATCCCTTACCCTACAAGTCCTCCAGATATACCCTCAGCTCGCGAAGCTCAACGAGAGCCATCTAATATGTTGGAGTAGATATTGGTGTTGTCTCGGGTTATAGTTGAATGTATAAATCTACCTCTCTGTGAGGCGGTAGTCCTGAAACATTGTCAGGGAAAATATTCGCATACTGGTCCACCACTACAAGATAAGTCAGACTCTCCACATCAACTTCTCTAAAGGTAAGGCAAGCCAACTGGTGAGTGATCGGTTTCACCCTCCTCCGAGTAAGTCTGTCCTGCACTGTAAAGGTTCCCTTCTCACTGGTGAAGGTGAACCTAGTCCTATCCGTGTGGAGGCATTGCACTTTGCACCTAATATAGTCAATATGATCATGGACTGTAGATAACTGGTCCATAACCAAGATGATGTCGTAAGTCCTCGACGCCACTATGAGGAGATCGTAGTTGAATCTCTCGCCTCCTAGAGTAAGCTCACATTGTCGGCACTGGTGCTTAATCGATGAGTCTTCTCTCATAGGATTCACTATCTGTAAGGATCGATCCACCAGCTCCATCAGAATCTCGAAGCTCCGGACAAGGGCAGTGTCAATGAAAGAATGACCAGCACCTGTGTCAATAATAACTGCAACTGTGGTGGAGTGGACACAGATCATACCTTGAATCATCTCCAAAGCGCCATGGTCGTGTGCCTCAACTGGCAGAGGCTGAGCTCTCCCCTATCTGCCAGCTCCCTATGGTCGAGGTGGACCTCCTCATGGTGGTGGTGGTAACACCTCATAACGTTGACCCCCACCAGGTGCTCGACCCGCTCCTCTTCCACGTCCGCCTACGCCCTATGGACCGACTTGATCGAATCTATGCCTCTACCTGAGAGGTCCCTCAACTGTCTCGTGATCATCTGAATGGTGGTTCGGATAGTCACGAGCTATGTGACCCTGCTCGCCACATGCATAACACTGTCTTCTTCTGATAGTTAAGTCGCTGCCTCGGGTGCCCCGCACAACAGATCCTAAGTCTTGCAGTCGTCCACCCATGGGTATGGTCCTCTTGGACCTCTGCATCATCTGCCTACTTCCAGCTACAGAAGACTCTACTGCATGTCATCTAGTAGTGGGTCTCACTGCTGGTGACTGCTTAGCCAGGAAACTCTCTACTATGAGGGCTCTCTCTAACACCCCCGCCTGCATCAAGATGCTGATGGAGATCATCAATGCCCTGGTCTCTCAACTGAGTCCTTGTTCGAAGGTATGGGCCCTGAAGAATGGGTCTTGTACCATATCTTCTAAGTAGCGCGAGAGGTCGGTGAACCTTTCTGAGTATTGTGCTTCTGTCATGCTGCTCTGCTGCAGATGAAGTAGCTCATGTATCTGCACCGCTCATAGTGTGGCTAGTACAAACTCTTCCTGGAACTGTCTCTCGATGTCTGTCCATAGAAGTGTCGCCTCATCGTGGACTTGGAGCATCAGGCTCCACCATCTGCCTGATGCTTCCTAAAGGAGGATGGATGCAAGGATCACCATGATGTCTGCTAGTGTCCCTACTAGCCTGAAGACTCTCAGCACAACCTCCAGCCAATCCTAACCCACCTGTGGGTCCATCTCTCCCCAGAACCTGGGTGGCCTCTGGCACTGTAACTCATGCAACACACTAAAGAGGTGTGCATCGTCTACTTCTTTTTCTAGTGACAGTAGTGGCCCAACAAGAACTGGTACCTCTGGTACCTCCGCTAGTGCCTTAACTGGAAAGGGGCCATGCACCGAGGCCTCATCGCTTGGTGGGTTGTCAGAGTGTATGACTCTCGAGGATCTACGGGGAGGCATCCTAGAAGATACAGATGCGACACAGTCAAAAATTATACCTGGTGAGAATACCTAGTTGATATGACTTAATAAAAACTTTTAAAGACACGCACGCAATCAGTGTTTTCATGTAATAAGTCATAAATCAGATTTCAGGGTCTTGTTGTATAGATACGTCGGCTGCCCGCACCGACACTGGACTCCCTGAATTGAAAACCACACTTAGTACCCTGAACACTATTGATTTGTAGAAAAGAATGATCAAAGTCCTAAGATATGTTGTATAACCGACTCCTCTTATTCCAATTTGTCATGACCCATCCCCTAGGCCCGTATCGTGACTACCTCAAGCCCTCCTTCCATAGGTTCGGGGCTGGAAACTAGCACCAATGGTGTATATCCCTAAACTGGGAATACATTGCATTTATAACTGAAAACAAACACATCAGAGTACAGAATTGGATGCAAAAAACTAAGCAAAACTATATACAAAAGAAGTGATGGAAAGTAAAAGGGGATGAAAATACAAGCCCAATAGGAAAGTACAAGTACTACTAAAAGAAATTATAGCTGTAGAAAAAGTAAAGCAGCTACTGGGTCATCCTCTGGGGTTCCTACCTAAAGGGTAGGTGCAGATGGCCTCCTCAGCACTCCACGTCCATCCGTCCGCTCCGAGTACCATCACACCGAGTTTTCCACCTCTGGGTACCATCCAGTCCTGCTACTCTCTACCACAGTCAGCGTTGTCCATCATCTGTAACCAAAACAATGAGGTGCGGGTAGAACCCGTGCAGGGGTGAGTATAACGATACTCAGTAGGGACCCCGAGACCCTCAGGGTCTCCCAATATCCAACAAAGATAAACCACAAAGTAAATAAATAATGGATAACCATTACTTAGGTATATTCCCATACATATACCTAAGTTATCTAGTAACCCATCTCAGTCATGAGGAAAACACAAAATTCACTAACTCAACTCAAACCAAGATTTCATTCTTGGGATAGTAGCAAGTAACATCCACGGTCAAACTGACAGAATCTTGGATGATGGTGTAATCCTCCTCTATCGAGTATAGTGGGCCTTCTGCATCACACAGAGGCACTTCCCACCTTCCTGGACTGATGTGGTACTCCTCCTGTCAAGTACTGTGGGTCTGATGCGCTCACACAGAGGAGCTCCCCACTGTTGGTCTGTCATGCTCACAGAGAGGTGCTTCCCCCTCATAGCCTGCTGAGATACTCTTCATGTTGAGTACCATGGGTTTTCCGCGTCACACAGAGGTGCTCCCCATTGTGGGTTTGTCATGCTCACACAGAGGTGCTCCCCACTGGGCTAGTTGAAACACTCTGAGTCGAAAGGTCAGTAGTCGTCATGTCTCATCCAGCTACTAAGTCTCCGTAATCCACTCGCTCTTCTCAAGGAGGATCCGCTCCATGAGCTATAGGTCGACACTAAAACTAAAATTATGTCCCATGAAAAAGTATCTCAAATATCTTCCTCAACATAGGGATATCAATGCAACAGACGGCGTGTCAATCGGATGCTCGGTCTGTGGGTTATTGGCATTTCCGATCCAGGGGCCCGGTTGGATTTTATGATCAAACCAACCTGACCATACCCCAACTATGTCCAAAGATCAAGTGGGATATTCCAAAAGAACCATCTCTTTCTAATAATTTTGTCACCATAGTCTGTTTATCGATCAGACACTCGTAGCTGAAGTTATGGGCAAAAAGGTGTAATCGGGTCAAATGGTTCTAGGTCCAGTCTGACCTCGTCGGACCAACCCGACCCAACCCGGGTCCAGACTGGGGTCCGACTCGGTCTGCTGGTCTGACCCAGCCTGAGATTCTGGCCTAGCCCGAGGGGGCGACCTAGCCTGAGTGGGTTGCCCGGCCCGAGGAGGCGGCCCGACCAGAGAGGGCGGCCCGGCGTAGCGGCCCGCGTGGCCCAACGACCTACGTGGCCCGGATAGTTGGTGGCCCACGTGGCCCGACTGGCGGGCTGATCACAGGGCCCAGCTGGCTAGTGGCCTGGTATCCAGACCTAGCCTCTCCCAGGGGGGGAGGCACGCACCCCTGGCTCCCAAACTGTTGAACCGTTCCGGTGGAACCAAACCGGCGCCAGGTGGCGCTGGTCCCGCTCCTCCTGGCTGGCCGAGCGGGCAGTCACACCAACTCCTCCACCACAGCCCGCCCTGGCCACAGCCCGCTTCTCCTCCTCACGACGTGATGGCGTCATTCCCTTCCTCCACATCCCAACCTAGCCGCGGCCCCCTTCTCCTTCGCGCGGCGCGACGGCGCCTTGTTCTTCCGATGACCCGACGGCCTTGCACCACTTGTTTCTTCACAGCCGGCCGGATACCGGTTGCGTTGCTCCTCCACTGTCCATCAGCCGCGGTCCTCTCCTCTCGCGGTATTTTTGTTCCACTGCGTCTTCATCAAGGGAATAAAAACAAAGGGGGAGGGTCGGGCTGTGTTCGTGCGGTCTGAACCCTCCTCGTTATGGTGATATCAATCGGCCTCAAAGAATCAAACGATGAATAACAGAGGATAAAACACAACCATACAACAACCCCGACCTCATTTTGATGGTATTTGAAAAATTCTTGGAAAGATAGCATTGATTCTTCAATGTCGGAAGAGGAACAGGATATTCGTCGTTGGCGGATAAGCGTTCAGAGGTGAGAAAGTCAAAGACGACGTTCCTCATGGTTGACCCCTTCTCTTTTGGAACGGTTGAAGATCGAGGAAGATATATATCATTCTATGTTGGAAGATATTTATCCAAGGGTTCTCCAAGTTCTTCTAACCTCTCTCTCAATCTCCACCAAAATAATTTCCAACCAAAAATAATGGGTTAAGCCAACCCATTATTTAATTTGTTGGCCAAAATATTCAAAAAAATTAAAAAGTTGTCAATTAATTAATTGAAAGAGTTCAATTAATTAATTGTGAGGGTTGGCGCATTTAATTAGTGGGGTTAGCTCAAGGGTTTCTCCACATAATTGTGGGTTCCAAGGGGTTACAACCCCTGGGTGGTCCCCACCAAAGATATCCTCCCAAGGGAGGTTATGTGCAAGTGGGCCCCACCACCATAACCTCTCATGGGATGTTATGGTGTGGTGGTTCCCACCTCTAACCTCCCCTTGGAGGTTTTAACCACCACAAATAAAGTTAACACCTTATTTTTTTTTAACTTTTTCCTTAAAAACCCAAAAACTAACTTTCATTCTCGACTTACTGCCGTCGAGGTGAAAGTTCTCTTAAGCGAATACTGGCGCTGTGAGTTCAACGGTGCCCTTGGATATCAGTTCTAAGAACCAATTCAAAAGTTATAAAATCACACATGTACATTTAATGAATATACCTGAACCAAACTTCAGAAATTCATTCCGGCCACACCGGGCCTTGAAATCAAGCACCATAAATTTTTGTGGACTCATAAAATTCCCATGTATTTAAGAAAAAACTTTTCCATTGAAATTATGGGTCTTTACTACCACCCATGGGTAAGTTTGTTGGATATGGTGGTCCTTATCCCTATTTCAGGATGGATATACCTAAATCTTAGTATCCTTGACGTGATATAATGAACATGCTTTTCTTTATTCTTGGATAGGGTGTTGGCAAGATGATCCAGACACTAATTCATATAGATATGATAAGGGTGATTAGATTGCAAAACCATGGTATGTGAAATTGAAGTGATTAATAAATGACCCTTATTGTTTAAAATGTTTTACCCTATTTATTGTTGTCTTAGACTTTCATCATGGAAGAAGTATGTTTATTGTGTTGGGTGTCATATAAAACACAAGGGACCAAATGAATGATGGATAAAATGTTTAATTGTGAAACTTTGTATCATTTTCTATCTTCTTTAACATTATTATATAATTCATCATGCACTGATATTAAATTGGATATTACTTCATGAACCATTGGTGGTGTTCTATTGTGGTATACTCACACCATTCTTGGTATGTCATTGGTACTCAAGCAGATTTTGTGGTTGTAGGCCATGATACGGGAAAAGTCACTATGATTGATGGATGATCCGGGATTTCAGGATGGACATGGATAAGGGAACATGACGAATTTCAGGACCCATTTATAGATTGTGAATGTTCCTTTATTTGGGGTTTCTTTTAGAAATTGACACTACTATTACATGAAATGTTTATTTTATTTTGGTTAAGAGAATTTACACAGTTTTGGGAATTGATTATATGATGCGTGGTTATTTATTATTTTTATTTTTGGATTTAATATTTAATTTTTTTTGTTATATAACTATAGTATAGAGGGTTTAGTTTCCCAAAATAACTTACTAGACCCTCACTGCTAATTGAAATCATCCATCATACAGGGAGGATCACTTGAGGTCTTGTTGTGAATCTACTTACGGTTCTAGTTTAGTGGCACCCTAGCAAGGACATTACATAAATGGATGTTAAACTATATTTATCCTTTGACTTACATTGGAGTAAGATTGGATTATTTATTGGCTATAATTTATTTTCTTTTGAATAATGTTAGAGTAGTTAAAACAATATCCATAAAAATTATTTTGTTTTCGAGATGTAGGATATGTTATCATCCTTCATTATTGGCTCCCGAGAGATTCTTCTATCTAATATCTTTCTACACCCATGAACCTTGTCATTTTAGGACAAATAAATCCATAGATTTTGAATTTAATCAATGGAGAAAAAATCATATCTCCCCCTATATATGTTTCTAGCTTTGTATAATCTTTTAAATAATTTTGGTAAACTTATTGATTGAAATATTTCAAGAACATCTACTTTCCTTTATTTTGTATAGTGACACCACCTACTTTGGTTGTATCAACATTACATAAAATCCCACTCTTTCTTGTATTCTAATACTTATATTCATTTTCATTGTTCTCAATAATTCTTATACACATTACTTCCCTTTATCTCATATCTTTATTAGAAAAAAATATTTGAATATAGTTTTCTATTTTCATTATCGCCTTTTATTCTAGACTCAAACTTCTTACACAAATACATGACTTATTCTTTGAGATATTCAGATCTCTTGTTTCTCTATTCCATATAATTTTTAATATTATCAATCGTTTTCTTATTCTTTTTAAATCACTATATTTAAACCCACCACTCCATTAGATATATCTTGGAAATCATCAAGTTGTTCCACCACTTTATCTAACCAAGTGATTTTGGATTCATGTTAACTAAAAAAGACTATTGATTCCTTTAGAGGACCACCAATAGTTTTTTATTATGTTGAATTTTCAATTGTTTAAGATATAATTTCCATTCTATTTTTAGATCAACCACTTCTTTATGTTGGTATTTTTCCATGTCTTCAAATATTTTTTATTAACTGTGGAAGTTATAAAATCTTTTGTCTCTAACAAAATTATCCCTGTCATCTTTACAAAATATTTAATCAATTTATACCTGTTTTATTAATATGTTTTTCCATTAGAACCACTTTATGATTTAATTTCCTAATTTAAATTTCTATATCATGGGAAATTTACACTACTGTGTTGATTCCATGTCATATTTCACTTCAATTTCTACATTCCAAGGAAATATTTCTACAATAATTCTAACATTTCCACAATTAAAGAATTAATATTTTAGTTTACCATTATACCTTATTTTTTCCTTCATTGAATATTTTTACAACCTATAACATAAATTAACCACTAATATATTCCTCATTTCTCCCAACCTTGTGTATCTTCATATTATCCATGGATTTAAGGGAAATCTCTTTTGATGAATGGATGGATGTACTTTCTGGTTTTAAATTTATTTAATAAGCCACCAACATTCTATGAATATTTTTAGGATTCATATCTATGAGATCTTAGTATTCAAGATAAAATATCTTATAATTTTATAAGGGTGGTTATCTCTTAATAAGTTTTATTTATGATTTAAATACCTATAATTTGGTAATAAGGAATATAGATGGATTCCATAACATCAATGAGATAGTTGAATAAACTATCAATATTTTTATTCAGACTCATCTTAAAATCATCAAACTTATTTTATATAACTTGTAAATTTTCCAATTTAACCTTTTTATCTTCTAAATATATTTTATAAAAATTTTTCTAGATGACGTTTTCTAAAATGTAGTCAATAAATTTCATTTTGATTTGATTTCATAGGGCCTCAGATAGGGAATTTAGAGCCTTTTCATCATATTTGAGTATTTCCTTGTCTACATTAGTCATAAACAGTCCTATAGAATCACTAAATTGCATTAAATAAATAGTATTAGTGAATACATCAAGACCAACAGATCCTGGGTGACATATCATGTTATTATACAATATCTGAAAGTTGTATCCATAAAAAATGGACCAATTTTCAATTAAATTCATTTTCTATATAAGTATTTTTCTAGATAAAAATTCATCATGCATGAAAATTATGGATCTAATATAACTTGTTGCACCCATAGGCCCAGTAAACCTAAAGAATGTTTGAATTAGGCTGTTCAATTCTTCTTTTCTTATAATTGGGTCTTTCTCTCATGTTAGCAAGAACAAATTAAAACTATAAAATATTTAAGAACACATATGATATTTATATGTATAAATTAAAGTAAGGATACACATATTTTACTTTTTCCACTAGAGAAGTCTAGTCTATGGATAATACATTGATGATTTGTCATTATACCAAGGGTTAACACTATGTTTTGTAAGTGTTATAAATATTTTGTAAAGATACACTATAAATCTTGGGTAACTACATCTTATTTTATTTTTTATCACTATTATGGGAAAATTATTACTATAGAATTGTGATATGACTGTCACTTTCAATTATTATTTATAAAAGAATTACACCGGTTCAACAGGGATATTGTCGTTTTGCTTCAGTTCTTCCTGATATTTCTAAACTTCATGGATCTTTAATATTATATGTGTGTATTTAATCATCAAACTTCTTGTGTAATGTATTCCCTTATATTTAATTAAATTTTAATTCTCGATTCAAAAAAGAATAACTTCTACCAACCTCTATATTAAATCTGAGAAATGTATATTTATTTAAAATAATCTAAACTATTGATCATCTAATAGGTAATTTATTGAAGTGTTGAAAACATCCCCACTATATTTAAAACTACACATCAATAAATTTTCTATAATTATCCTGATTCTGATAATCATGGTGGGATATCATGCCTTATGGAATGACATGTAGGTTTCCCTTTTAACATACATAAACTACCAAATGGGTCATAGGGAGATATCATTATTCACATATTGTACAAAATTTATCTTACAAAACAACCAAAAAATTATGAATCATGACACTGTATAATTTCCATGAAAGGCTGTTAGGAAATTTTTCATTTAATCATATTTTATGATTGAACTTTTCATAATGTTGTATTTATTCCATGACACATGCATCCTGAAATTCTTAAATTCACTAAATTATCCCAAGTATTCTTCGAGGAATGGACATTATGTTCGGAATAAAACAAATGATTTCGATTTGGTAGAGTAAGAAACCTTACACATAACCCATATGATGTATTTTAATTAATATTATGATCCAATATAAAATAATATATGAGCGTAATTTTCTAAATTTCTATACATCAACTCCATTCATAGTGTTTTATCTATGCTGGCAGCATGATTTCTTAGACTACTACTCCATTCAAGGTATAAATTTTATCCTCACAACATAAAATGTTCCTAAAATTTTAATATCATCAATTCATCTCAAATTTCCAAATATTATTCCACTCATCCTTCTTCTAATTGATAATTTAAAAAATATATAATTTATACACTTCTGTTTATGACATCTACCGATATTCAAATAAATCATATAAATAAGGTACATGAAATCATTTGTAGTAAAGGTTTATAATTATATGAAATCAATGATACCCACATGAGTGATCATGGACCAATAAATAGTTAACCTTAAAATTTTATTGTAAAGGAATAAGCCTTTGTGTCATTGAGTAGTTTGACCCAAAGTCCCTCTACCAAATTATACTTTACCCAAGAGATAACTTGATTCCATTATAAGTATAAATCCTAATATGTATAAATCATAACTAATTACTTATTTCAAGTTTATAACTGAATAAAATCAAAATTAGTGGTATAAGAGAATTATTTCTATTATCATACATAGCATGTAACTCCTTATATGGATGTATGATAATTTTAGATGTGGTACTTTGCACTGGTGGGGCCTTTGTTCCAAGAAAGGGCCTTCAAGCCTAGAATTTTGGAATTCAAAACCCAAGACCCTTGGTCCATGTTCATGGGCCACTTGGACTTGGGATTATGGGATATGTGATGTGTTTCCCTTTACCCAGAATAAATAGGTCTTTGGTTGAATAAAAAAAGAGTCTTCAACCCCAACTTTCTAAAAAAATATTTAGGATCAAAATTTTATGGAAAAGATATTGTAGGAGGGGATGAATTGAAGTTTAAAAAAAACTACTAATTTTAATCCTCCTCAAGAGATAAAATTATATGTATTAAAAAAATATGATTGGAAAAAAATAAATGTATCAATATTATAAATAACCCATAATCTAAAAAAATAATATTAAAGTAACAAAGAATAATTATCTATATTTTATATTAATAATCAAATTAATATATACAATTTAATTATAAAAAAATCAGTATTTTATAAATTATAGATAGAGAAGTTATCATAATATTAATTAAAACAAACGGAATTGGAGATGCTGAAGTTAGAACTATCTAAATGGTAATTCATAATATATCTTAAACTAAACAAGTAGTATTAGTTAGGAAAAAAATTACTTCTTCAAAATCATATTATTTAACCTCACTTTTAAACCAAATTTAATGGTAGATTTTTAAACAAGATGTGATGTATTTTTAACATTAAACCTGTCAAAAGGTATCTTATTCTTAAATTAAAAATATAAACTCTTTCTTATTTATTCTAGAGTCCCTTAATTGACTCAATCAGAATTTTTTCCACTATAACAAATGGTTGCTCATTTTACCCAGCTATGTAGACTTGTATTTTGATGTTTTCACTACCATAACCAATAGCTCTATATTCCTAATACATAACTAGTATCTCAGTCTATCCAATACATATCATGTATCTTTTTTCCCCACTACTTAACCATTAGCTCAATTTGAAACTAATAAAATAGAAAAAATGATAGATTTACAAGGTTATTCTCACACAAAGATAGATCTAAAAGAAATAATCATAAATAAATAACTTATAATAAATTAATTTTATCAATAAATAAAAAAATTTAAATATTAAATATGATAAAAAAATCCTTCAAAATTATATTATAGAATACTTGTACAGTTTTCCTTCTGATCCATGTGGTTTGACCCTATAAATAAGAAATTATTCAATCGTAAGACTCTAAAAATATTAAGGTTAGTTATAACGGTATAAGTATCAAATTTATAATTTATATTTCAATAGATATATTTTATTTTTATATCTACTGATAGTTTGATTCAGAAACCCTATAGTGATTCTGATGAAAACACATAAACTTATGGTATTGCTAACTTAATTAAGATATATAATTCTAACAAATTACTTCCATCAGTATTTTATTAATAATAAAATTATTGGTATTTCATTTAAGAGTTTTATATACATTGAAACATATAAGATGAAACAAAAACCTTGATTTGTATCACATATTTAATGAATTGTTTCATGGTTTCCAAAAAATTGAAGTAAATTGATTCAAGGACTCAACAATATACCCATTTTTTAGAAACACAAAAATGTAATGAAAAATTAAAATAAACTAAAAACACTTCTTGTATTACTCCCATATATATATATTTTGAATAAGATGTCTATATTTTATTCATTTTAAGTTTTTCTCTCTTGTTTCTCCCATTAAATTTATTTAAAACAACCCCCCATAATAAAACAAAATGATATCCCCATTTATAAAAAAATATCCCTAGTGTGAATAATTTGGAAGATTTTAATTTTAAACAACATTTTATTCCCCTTTGTGGTTTTTGAAAGAAAGGTATGGAAAAAATTGATAAAAATTATTCTTATATAAATAAGAGAATAAAATTAGAAAAATAATGTAAATGGTAAATCATAACTTAGATATTATTCATATGAAGATTGAAAAAAGTCAAGAAAAAATATGAAAACATCATCAAAATTTTATTAGTAAATTTTTTTCTAGATCTGGGATTATGGGTACAGGAATTCATAAGTATAAAAAAATTACATCTATATTAATTTATTTTCTGATCATATATTTCAACTTCTTGATATACTTTTTTTCTTTATATTATCTCACCTTGAGATTTTAAATTTTGATCGAATTCAACAACTTCTTATAATAAAAAATTCTCTGTCCTTTTAACCTCTATTCTTGCTCTATGGAATTTTCTTCAAAAAAACTGATTTTTGATTCTTCTCTTAAAATTTCTATATTTTCTCATCAAATTTAAGATTTTTATTTTCTAACTTTTGATTCTGAAGTAATGAAAGTTCTTTCAACTATTTAAATGGATATGATATTTGTTCAACTTTTCTTTCAACATTTTTTAGAACATAATCAAAAATAAAAGAAATGTCTCAAAGGGTTTCATAGTTATAATGAATGGAAATTTTATACTCACTAATAGTATTTACATCCTTTACTTGGTCTCTAAAATAAATTGTAAAAAGTTTCAATTTTAGTTCAAAAAGTTCTTGTGTCCTATCTTAATTCCTTCAAAAAATAACTTTTTTAATAAAATATACCAACTAGATTTGAGCTTCGGGATTTTGGATGTGAAGAATCCAATTTGGAATAACTCTCATTCTTTCACAATAATCATGGATCAAACTTATACTGTGATTCATCCTCCAATGAATATTTTTAAACAATATCTATCTTCTGATCAAAAGATCTAGATATTATTAAGGTTATAGATTCTGATGAAATTTCATTCTTCTTTTTCTTAAATTTAGATACAATTGGATGGTCTCCATGTTCTTTGATATTTTTAGAATATGAAAATTCAATATTAATAGGATCACCATTGAGAAATTTTTTTTCATCAACATCTCCCCCGGAGGAACCAAATGAGGAAGGAATTGAACTTTAATTTGATAAAACTTCTGATGAAACTAGTTTAGGAATATTTTCATGGATTGTTAAGAAATAACTAAAATAGATGTGTGTATTAATGATTAATGAGGAGATACATATTATATTATTTCTTTATTTGATTGATATTAAAATTTCCTTTCAACTAGTTTTCAATATCTTTCATTAAACCTTCTTCTAAAACAACTTCTAGGGAAACTTCTGTTTGAACATTAGAAAGAGGAAAAACATAACCTTAAGATATAGGGGTATCATATATTTGAACTTCAGTAGGATTTAAAATTAGACTTCCAATTTACCTTTGGTATGATGAAAGGGATGAATATTTTTCTGGATCTTTTAATGAATTTTTTTCCCTTTTCTATTGAACTCTAATTTCCATTTCAATGGAGTACCATGAATAAAATTATCCTTTATAGTTACCCCTAGTAATCTTTCTTGATAATTTTTTTTCATATTCCAAGATTAATTTTTCATATTCGTATCCTCGTCAAAATTTTATTCTACATTTTGTTTTAATGACTTAGCCTCAACTTTATCCCGATAATAAAAAATAGTTTCTTAAACTCTTTTTCTTCTTTCTTATATTTATCATTCTCAACATTCTTCTTCAGAATACCACTATGGGTATCCACATGTTCCTTTATAAAATAATATGGAAAAAAATCTTCTTTAAGGGATCTCCTTTATAATTATTTTTTGATTTAGCTTTATTTTCTTTATATCACCCCATATATATTTTTTTCTTTTTTACAGAAACTTTCTCAGTTGCTTGAGGTTCCTTCATAGGAGCTTCGTTAGAATTAAAAAACATTAGATTTTACTCACTTTTTAGGTAACTAAATTTTTTAGTTATGAAAATATCTAGCATCAATTTTTTATTTAAATTGAAGAAACTAAATAAAATTTCTCAAAAAATCATGGTAATCGTACTCCAAACTCATTATAGAGATTTTCTCTACATTAATAATGTTTTGTTTCCAAATTTTTTTATACACTTCATTTTCCAAATATTATTCATTAATAAAAATCAATAAATCACTATTCATAAATCTCCCTTACAATAAGATTTTCATGTTAACTGAACCATTCTTAATAGATTAAATATATAACCCAAAAATATTAATAAGATTTAAATTTCTATATCATATCATAAAATCCAACAAATGGACATCCTAGATTTTAATCATACCTTTTTCACCTTTTCTCAACAAACTAAATGACAAGATCCACTAGTAATCATTTCTCACTTTAGAACAAATATTTCATGTATTATGAACTTTCCCATTGAAAATAAAAATATTTTTCTCATCATTAGATTTAAAAAACTCACCATAAATATAAGAATTTTTGTGGGAAACAAAAAAGGATTTCCCTTCGAAATGAAAATCCATAAATTCAACAAACTTCTCTATCATCATGGTGAAATTATAGAATAAAATAATAAAAATTATTTTCTTAAAAACTTTTTCTTCTAAAAATTTATCTGAACTATAGAATTATATTAATATAAATATATAATACATTTCACGGTCTTCAGTTTTATAAGATAAATTTCTCTAACCTTGATAGATAATGATATCTTTTAACATGAATTTGTATATCTCTAATAGATAAAATTATATAAACCTTTCTGGAAGGAGTTATCTTTTCTTGAGTTATCTGATATATGAAATTTTTTTAGTCAAAATATGGATAATATTATTCATAAATTTTCCAAAATTATATAGAAAAATATCATGGGCTTATCTTCTGATCACAGTGAATTCATCGAACCAACTCAAGAGTTTACATATTTTATATAGGATTTTTGGGAAGGTGAAAGGTCATCATCGGTTTTATTGATCTATTGACTCAAATAAAATATCACCAAAACACATGTCGTAAAATGTATTTCTAATAATTTGGTTAATATTTTTATATTTTTAATACCTTGTAAATTTAGAAAAAATAAAAAAAATAGGTAAATAAAAAATACATTAAAATTTAGGTAAAAATAAACCATAATTAAAATGATTAGGAAATATAATTAAATGAATAGGATTTGGAAATTCATATAAAAAATTAAATACATGTTGACAAACAATATTTTTAAAATTAGGTAAAGTAAATAAAATTTTCTAAAAATCATATGAACTTAAAATGTTTTCATAAAACCTTTTAAAGTTATATTATGATTTAATAATTCTTGATCTTCTTATTTTAAAGATGGTACAATCAATTTTTTAACATAAATTTTGAGTTATTTAAAATTTTCAAGAAATTGTTTAATGTTTTTACAAACAATTAAACAAATAATACCCCTAAATAAATTGAATATATTTAATATGATAATAAAAAATAATGTGTTGGATTCAAATAAATGTAAATAAGATATATTAGGGGCATCAGTGATAGGTATTCATCTGTTAATGCATACGACTTATATATCTTAATAATTATTTCTTTAAGATATATACTTCTTTTTAAATGGAATTATTTTCAAAGAGAATCTCTTAAACCCATATTTGAGTATATCTTATATGATCATATGAATCGAGTTTAATGATATAGGTATTTTTATTGTCTAATAGATTTAACACTATTAATGGAAGTATTTCTCTCCCAATGACTTTCTTATTGGCATTAAGTGTAAAAAATATACTTTGCTTGAAAATTTGTAACTTTTTATATAGACTGAACTTTAGTTAGATTTACTTCATAATCCATATGTTTTTTTATAGGTCTTATTTGTCTATACATCATGTCAAATTATTTTCTTCCATTTTTTACTTATTCAGAATATTTTTCAGACATTCAATGTCAAATTAAATTTTTAGGATCTCTGTCTTATTTTGAGAAAAAAATCACTTTTATACATTTTTTTTTATAATTTATATTATCTAACTTAGAATATTATTTTGTTATAACTTTTTATTTTACTTTCGTATCATCACTTAGTTTTGAGGCTTTCTATTTTGGATTTTATACTTCCAAAATAAGCTTTGTGTTTTCTATTCTTATCTCATTCATCTTGTCCTCGAATTTTATGATTCTTTCTTTTATTTCAATAAATTATTCTATAATATCAATGTACTTATTATATAACTTATCATACATAGTTTTTAATTTATAAATATAGGCTCTTATCTCTTTAAAATTTTCTAGATCTCTTTCATCATCTGAGATAGATTAATTTTCATCATAGATATAATTTTCATTATCTGAAGCATACAAAAATTAGGATTCTAATGAAATATTTATAAGGGCTTCAAAAATAAATCATACCATTAATTATTTTTATGATTTTTGAAAATTTTAATAGAATACTATGATTTTTCTACTTTCATCACTATTAACAGATAAACTATCCAAAGTAGTGCCACATTTCCTAAAAATACATGTTTTCAAATCTTTTATACATTTTATATTTTTCTTCTTAGAAAAATTTATATAATAATTACTTTCATTATTTTTAAACTGGGAAATTCTATTATATTGTGACATTTATTTCATCATTGTTAATATATTGAACTATAACTACCATTATTATCTCTTCTTTTATTAGGATAATTTATTCTAAAAAAATTATATTTGAACGTCCTTCTTGCTGGTTTATAAAGGTAACAATAATTAGTTTCACACTATATTTCATAAAAAACGTTTACAAAAGTTTTCCTTTGCGAGAATGTTTTAAAATATCAGGTATTTAATGTTTCAATAGTTTTAAAATAAACTACATTTTTAATTTTCTCATTTTATGTATATCATTTTAAAAATCTTGCATACTATATCAAAGTAATATTTAACTCATCTAGACATATTATAGTAATTTGATTTGTATCATCAATAATGGTCATTTTTCAGTCACAATCCTTCGGTAGCATATTTATAACCTTCGCATCCAACTAATCATATAATAGATATTTTTTATCAAGGGATTGTAATATATTTAAAAAATTTATAAATAATTGGTGCATTTTAGAATATAATTATCTTGGTAGAAAATAAATGTCTTGATAGTCTTCTCTCAACATAGCTCTCTTTGTTTTAAGAACTTTTGATGTTCTAAAATGTGTAACTTCAAGAGCTTTCTAGATTCCACTAGATATTTGGCAAGGATATACTTTATTGTATATTTTTATCTTAATATAACATATAAGAGTATTTATAAAATTGAAATTTAAATATAAATCACTTTTTTCTTCTCTAAATAATGAATAAATTACTTTCATAGTTCTCAGTATTCACCAATTTAAATTATATATCTCTCAAATCCAATGTTGATAATATAGGTTTCCATTATATCTCCATAATATTAATAATTATTCCCATAAAAATAGTTTGTACATTTGGATTAATATTTTCTATTTATCCAACATATAAACCTACCATACTTAAAAAAATTATTTATACACATGTTAGGTGTAAGGTAACTGAAATATGAAAACATGATATGAAAATCAATAAATATTATGTTTAGTTTATAATATTACAAAACATTTATACCAAATGTGGGATAAAAATTATATAGAAAATAATACTTAAATAGGGGTGAATTGTAGTTTAAAAACAACTAATTATTTTTATCCCACTCAAGAGATAAAAAAATTGGTATTATAAAAAATTAGACCCAACTAGAATAAATGTATGTATATTAAAAATAATTGATAAATCTAGAAAAATAAAATTTTAATAAAAAATATTAAGCATTGGTATTTTACAATAATAATCAACTTCATATGAATAGTGAAATTATAAAAACAATAATTTTTTTCTCCAACATGGATAATGTATCCAACATAATGAAAATTAAAACAAACTAATGTAATTCATAATAAATATTAAAATAAATAAAGAGTGTTGGTTTGGAATCTAAGTACTGTATTAAAAGTGTATTATTAAACCTAGATTTTATACCAAAGTGAAAGGTAGATATATTGACCTAATCTGGGGTATCTTTGAATTTAAACATGTCTAAAGGTATACCCTTCTTAAATTCTAAAATTATACTCTATCTTGTTTACCCTATAAGATCTCGATCAGCCCAATTGGAATTTCCCCTACTACAATAATAGGCAGATCAATATACTTTGATACTTTGACTAGTATCATGGTGATTACACTACTACAACTATTAGCTCAATATCCTCACTACTTAATCATTTTCCCAGTTTGTTCGCTACTTATGTTTAAAATGGTTTTCCTACTACTTAAGTGGAATCTTAGTTTAAAATGAATACAATAGAAATACTATTACCTCTGCAAGTTTAACCACACAAATGGTTAGATCTTATAAGAAACACCTGAAAAAAATATTACACTAAAAGGTAGCTCTCAATAAACAACAAATTGAACATATTCAAGAATATCACAATCATTAAAAATGATCTTGTAGAATAGTTGTATAATTTTCCTTGTGATCCATAAGGTGTATCTCTATTTGTAAGTAATCCTTCAATGATTAGATTTCTAATATATTGGGGTTAATTTTAATTGTATCGATAACATATTTCTAGTTCATCTTGCATTGAACGTATATTTTTTCATATCTATCGATATTTTGGTTCAGCATCCCTAAAATGCTTCATATGAAAGACTTAATGTTTCAGTATTACAAAATTCTTTAGGTATTTTATTTTCATAAATCAGCACCATCTGTGTTTCATTAATACTAAATTTAAGATTATTTCATTTAATATTTTTATATATTTTGAAAACATCAAATACAATACAACAACCTCTTATAAGAACAAATATTTAATGATATTTTTCAGGGGTTTTGAAACAGTTGAAGTAATGTGATTCAATAAATCAACAATAAATTCATTCATAATATAGAAATTATATTCATGAATAAAACAAGGAATAATATATAAATGAAAAATTCAAGTATTTAATCATGAACTAAACTACTTATGAACAATTCATAAATAAATTTAAAAATAAACACTTTATAATTTATCTAATCTTATAGACATTCCATAATTTAAAATATAATCACTTTATATTCACTACCAACATAAACTCCTTATAATCATTATACGAAATTTTACTTTAAATAAAATATTAAATGAAATGTAAACAGTTTATATTAAAATATATATTATGTGATCTATTTTACATCATCTATATATCACATATTTATATTATTTAAAACTTGATCTAATCAATCACAAAAACTTGTTTTGATGTTTATTTATTTTCAAATACAGTACTTAATTTTGACAATTCAAATTAAATTAATATGAAAAATTCATAATTTAAATAAAACACCTTTATATTTTATCCATATATTGTAATTTATAATCATTTTATAAATTAGACTTATAATTTCAATAAAAATTTATATTTAAACTATAATCCATTCCATATAATTTGTAAATGGCATTTCAATATTAACATTTATTATTATATAAATATTTTTTTGCTAAAATTTTCATAAAAATTGAATTAATTAAATATAATTAACTATAATTAAATAATTTATAAAAAACTTTTTAAATTAATAAATATCCTAAAATAATTTTTTATATAATTTATTAATAATTCATAAATTATACAATACAATTCATAACTAATTTTTTGGGAAATTATTTTTCCTCCATTTTTAAACCCTATGTAAGATTAAAAACAATTGGTGTTATATGGGGATAAAAATGTTAGGTCACTGGCCTATTATTACATATCTATCATCCTATGATATAGTATTTTATATGGGAATGACAGCATATTCCTAATTACAATGTGATATTAACTAAACTCATGTATATATTGGGCTGCGTAGGAATTACCTAACATGAAAGGGTGAATAAGGTGAACAAGCATGAAAAAATACATATTTATGATTAAATTCACATATAATGGATCTTGTAACATTAAAACATTCATTCTGTGATATTAAAATCAATTCTTCAGTAATGGCATGTAACATTCATATGACTATTGTGTGACGTTAACATAACACCTCCATAAGATTAACTTTACATGCAGTTAGATTAAACCAATGATACCATGGATAAAATAATAATGATAAATATACCAATTATGATTAATATTTCAAAAAATGGGTCAATAGATTATCAAAATTCATAATATTAGATTTATGTGAGCCCCATGGTAGATTAAATGCAATGCAGAACGGTTCACATATGACTAACCTAATAATCTTGTGATATTAAACCTGAAGTTGTGTTGGATTATTCCATGAAAATTTATGACTATATTGGTGTAGTATTAAAACCTTATCACCAAATATGGTTATGCAATCACCATTATAGTATTAACATCACATGGGTATAACTGTGATGAGTTTTACCGCACACACTGTCAAAATATCATTTTTCATTACTAATGGTAGCATTGTGAATGGACTAGGTTGTTCTCTTGAGGTGGAATTTTATTAAGTAACCCCCAAATAGATTTTATTAGAGAAATAAAATAAATTATAATTGGGGATAAAATATGGGGGGTTTTTTTGATTCATTTTGGTATAAAAGGAAGGAAACTGGAAAATAATTTCCTCGAAAACACTTTTATAATAATATGCAATCGATCTAATCTTCCCCTTCATTATTCATTCATCATATTCTTTTATTTTTAAATAAATTTATTTATGATACCCTAATATTTTTAACAATTGAAACCTCTTAAAATTAACTTGATCTCCATGATATAATGAAATAAACCCTAGTTTATATTCGGGACATCCAATCATGATTCCATACCATAATTGTGGTCCCAAAGAGAAATTATGTTCAGTTTCCAATTAGAATAGTATATCCTCCATATAAATGATAATTATTTTATTTTATAGATTATGTTCGAACCACAAATTTCAATATCAATTTGATTGTATTTATAGATTAAAGCCTCTCTCCCATGATTCATATAAAACTGAATTTCCGACCTAAGTGCTTATCAATCATGTTTCTTCAAAATTCAAACACAATTAATTGATTAAAATTTATTAATTATAGTGTATCTATAGATTAAATAGTAATTAGTATAGGTATTATTAATTATATCAATTATTAATTGAAATTACTCTTCAATGGGTATATCTATCATTATGGAGATGATTTGTATAAAAAATGTTTGAATTGGTAAAACTAAATATTTTCTCCACTCATATATTCAAAAAAAAGAATCCAAATAAATGGATGTAAAGATGTGGAAAAATATTTTTTATTGAATTTGAATTAGGAAAACAATCAAAAAATAAAAGTGATAAGAATTGTAATAAGAGGAGGAGATCCTTCTTGGAAGTGATCATTGTTATAAGCCTTCATTATTCCAAATGGTTATATAAGTTTCAGGAGAACATTCTATTTATGTAAAACCACATAAATCCAAGAAAACAAATATCCATGGGTATTAAAAGATAAAATAAATAGAGTGTTAAAGTTATATGCTTTCAAATTATAACAAGGGTTTATGTGAAATTATGGCTCAAAAAATTCCTTCTACTTGCACCGCCTTTTTTGAGTAATATCCTATGTGAACGGTCTATCCATGATGTTCAATGAAATTCTTGAAATTGTTTTCTCTAATAGTTTTTAAAATTTCATCGAAATCCATGAACATATAAAAACTTTATGTCCCAAATAGTGAGGTGACTAACATTCTATTGAGTTCATTCCAACATTGATTTTATTTCCACTTTTTGACCTTCAAACATGAAATCCAATGAGTATAGTTCAAATGAAATATTTATCCCAATAAGTGTAAAATTCATCTATAAAATTTCATGTCAACAGTAATTTCATAGGAAATTTTATAATAAAAACACTAGAGTGAGATTAAAATGGTAAAAACATAATTTTCATGAAATTTAAAAATTCATGAACAATTAAAAATTTACATTATTTATTTAAATAAATCTTCATGTTAGAAAATTATATCAATTATTATAAAAAAAATATTCAATAAACACATGTTTATAAAATTCATCACGCTTACCCTTTTGCAATACTAAGAAAATTCATGTCTTGTATTATAAAAAATGATGATAAGGTATACATGTTTGTATTTCTGAATCTCTG
Source organism: Viscum album (assembly GCA_963277665.1). Lineage (NCBI taxonomy): Eukaryota > Viridiplantae > Streptophyta > Magnoliopsida > Santalales > Viscaceae > Viscum > Viscum album. Next base: position 1,514,863,638 of record OY728156.1, on the reverse strand, counting down.
ATAGCAATATGTTCAAAATAGAAAACACATAAAGTATTTAAACTTACTAAATTTTAAATCCATGGTCTCATTGATTGTGTAAAAAAATTCCAAGAAGATTCTTCTAATTTGAAAACATTACCTAACTTGATTATACCTTCAACGGAGTAAAAAAACTCACTAGTCATGGTTGTGTGTAAATTGGTCTGGAGGAATCATATGGAATAATTTTATCATAAAAATATCATAGGTAATGGTGTGAAATTTTCAAAGGTTTCATAAAGACACAATCAATCATATCATTGAAAAACTATTATTTTCACTAAAATCATCCACTAGTGAGAAAATATTTCACATGATTATCATGATACCAATTATATTGGAAAAATCAAACATAAATATTTACTAAGTTAAAAGAAATTAATGAGAATTTGACATTGATTTTTTGTGAGTCTTTTAAATTTTTTTAAAAAAATATAATTAAAAAAACATTAGAAGAAACCATAAATTTTATCACCTCTGTCTCATTTAGAATGTTATATTATTCTCAATATAACCTTATAAAATGATATATGAACTAGATATTTGGAATTTAAATTATGAAAAATAACATTAAAGTGATGGGATAAGGAACATCTAACTATATTTATTCTGGTGGATAACTTTTAGATGTAATTAACTATCTATAAACATCACTACATACCTAAAAGGAAAAAATATTAAAAATTATATAAAAATAGAAGTAAAAAAAGATAAATCAAAATATAAAATTGTGTTTATCTACCCACAAGAACTATATTTATATTATATATAACTAGATAGTTGATAAAATACATATAAAATCTAAAGGGTCCATAGATTACTTATTTTGAACCACCACATCTTGGTAGCTTTAATGCTTCTCCAACATGCCTTGTTCTTTTTGAGTTCCATATATGAAAATAAATATATTTACACCTCCTTATTGATATACTTGTAGATTATTTTGGGTAAAAATAGAATATAGATTTCCTTCCTATTATAGTTAATTTATTTAATGGTATTGTCTAGTGGGTGTTAAATAAGAATTCTATGAATTTGATCTTCACTTAACATTTAATAATAAAAAAATCCTCATGATCAATATTTTTTAAGCACCTCACTTAATATCATGAATTGTTTTTCTATTTTTTATTCAAAATACATAACACCTTATTTTTTCTCCACTTTTTTCTCCATAATATGAAAATTTTATAGATTTATAGATTTAAAAATAATAAATATTTATTTAATATCAATATAAGAATGAGTAAATGTGTGTGTGAGAATATGTGTGAAATATACATTATATTTTTATATGATTATCTATTTTTTCAATAAAGTATTTTTGAAAAAAATTGGTAAGTGTTGAGAATGAGTTATTTGTATCTAAATATTCCTCCAATTCTAGAGTTTATTCAGCACAAATAAGAAAAACTACTTCCTTTTCATCCTCCTTTATTAGTCCTTATAATTGATTATCCATTTGTATCATTTACTCTTAAATGAAAGTGGTTATCTTAGTAATTTTTCTCTTCAGTTCAACCATTGTATTTTTTGAGTTAAGCAGTTAATCTTGTTCTTATCTTCACATATCCTCTAACTAACCATAAATGCTTTTGTAATGTCCTCGACCCAGCTCAATCTATAGTAATCAGACCAGGTCACTACATGACTTCAGGCACACCTCTCCATCCACGAGATGTCCCTAAATAGAAGTAGGGGTCTAGGGTGTGACCATGAGGATCTAATACCCTCATATAAGAGTGAGCACAACAACATAAATAATATAAAATAAATCATCATGATCTCCAAGATAACAAATGAACATCACGGACAAAGCCACTAAAAATAAACAATAACCATGATATAAAAAAATGATTTATCTAAATGGAATATGAAATAGGTATATGTCAAGTGGATCTCTCATGGGAATATCACATACATCCCCAGATAGAATAAATAATTAAACTACAATAACATGTCTGTGATTCCTTTTTTGATCCAATATCCTACCCCTATCCAAGAAATATAACACTACCATGAAATATTATGCATCTATTCTACCTAAACCTATGATCATGAGGTCTTATCAAGTATCAATGTTTTAGGGCCTTCTGATTAAGGAGTGAGTAAAAATAAATATGTCACCACCAATAGTATCTCTTATATAAAAAATATATAGTGTATACAAAAAGTGAAATGATCAAAATAGTCAAAAAAGTATGGAAGTGAAATAAAATAAGCATTGTCAATCCTCTGTTTCTAAGGAAACACCGAAGTTTGACCGTACCTGCTTAAACCAATATTGGATGTATCTGAACATGTCCCAAAGCCATACTAAAGGTTCTGGCAATTATTTCCCAAAATACCTTCAGCATTTATTAATTTTACAAAAGAGGTAAATAAACCCACCATTAGAATCATATTACATATCAGGGACAGTGGTACCCCACCTATAATACCATTAAAGGGAATGGCTCCACACCCTGGAATCATATAACATATTGGGGAAAATGGAACCCCACCCTAAACTCATATAACATATCAGGGGGAATATAACCCCACCTGAAATATCTCATATTGAGGGGAATGGTGCCCTATTTTTAATATCTATTATGTCATATTTGGAATAATTATTCCCCTCCTATAATATCTCATATCTCATATTGTGTGGAATGGTTCCCCTCCCATAATATTTTCATATCCCATATCAGGGGGAATAGTGTATGCTCTACAATATCTCATGTCCCTTATTTGTGGAATGGAACCCATCCCATGATATCAAATAATATATCATATTGAGGGTAATAACCCCCTCCTATAATATCACATATCTTATATTGTGTGGAATGGAACCCTTCCCATGATATCTTATATTGGGGGGATAATGCCTCTCCCATAATATTTAATATCCCATATCATAAGGAATGATGCCCCTCCCATAATATCTCATAACCTATATCGATTTAATAACACACCTCACATAATTTATCATTATATATCATATTAGGGGAGTGGTTCACCTCCTGTGATATATAATTCAGTGGAAATTCCCCCCCCATAATATCTCATATCTTATAACAACGTCACATGGGTTGGCCACATGCATGAACTCAATAAAACTATCATAGGTTTTTCCTATCAATCGCATAATTTATACTAGTCACTACATTCATACTAGGCTATAGTTGTAATGGGTTCCATGTAATAACTAGTACTAGGGTCAACATGGGACATGATCACCCATTATGGTCTCCTAATTTATCTCATGGCCTGCATACCCACATGGGATCCACAATCCCATTCCAACTCGGAAAAAAATCATGTCACTCGGTGGGAATATAATACCTCATCCCAATAATTATCACAAAATGGTCTAATCAACTACATTGTTTATACAACACTAGCACCACACTAGAAAGATGGTATAAATCCCATATCACTTACAAATTCAGGCTAGGTTGGTTCTCTCATGCCCAATATATATATATATATATATATATCATTTCTAATATTAACCCATATTGGTATACACATACTAGTTGGGGAGAAATTATCACCCCATTCTCTAATCAATGTCTAAAAGGCTATAAGAAAATTGAAGTTTCCTTATGTCCTACCCCCTGGACAATTTTTTCTCATCAATTGAAATCCCCTACTCAAAGGGAACAAAAGGAACCTATATCAATGTTCTATATGTTCATTCATTTATTTTATAACTATCTAGGTTGTTTGTTCTATATAATATATAATTATGGTTAAACCCTAAATAATCAATGACTAAGACAAAAATTTAGGGTTGAAGGGTCCATCATGGCCCAGTACACCTCTATTCTGTTAATTTGATTAATTTAATGGAAAAAATCATATTCCATTTAGGGTTAATCACATAAAAGTGGAGAGACTACATATCACAAGCTACATCAAAAGTTTCATAAAATTTATGAGTTTTTTGAGGGACCACCGACCTTAATCAGAGTTATTCCCTTTATATATAAGGCTTTATCACCCTTTCCAAAGCTTGTATAAGCCATATAGGCCATCGGCCATCAACAGAAATCTCAAATTTTATTAATAACCATTTAAGAAATCAGAGAAAAATTCTAATCATTCTCCCAATTTGTTAAAAAATTAATTCCATTAATAATATCTAGTGCATAAAACGAGATTCACTTAACAATAATATCCCACTATTTAAATCTTTTGAAAAGGGGGGTGTGAACAACCCCTATTATACATTTGGAAATTTGATACAAAAAATACCTAAATTTTTATCCTAATATATCAATTAATTTTTACCCAAAATGTTTTAAATCAATAAATAATTTATGGAACTGAAAAACCTTAGTAAATCCATAAAATACCTTGGGTGATGTCCCACTTAGGTTCTCCTAAAACTAATCCAAGAAAATTCACCATCAATATGGAAGATTCCACCATGATCTAATGTAATATTCATTCCAAACCCTCTCCCAATTTCAACAATGTAGTAGTGAGAAAAAAGAGAAATACGTCGTAGAACATTCAAAGAAAAGTGATAGATTTACCTAATGTTTTACCCAAGACCAAATGATACTTGAATCCAACAGTAATTAATAAATAAATATTTTTGAGTCAATGAGATGAATGAGTGGGAGGCTTATAATTTTTAATATCCTTGAAGTGGTCTAAAACATCTTTATTATCATTTTAACTTATTACTATTTTTAATTATTTGGAAAAAAATTCATTTCAAGAATTTAGAAAGCTTTGGAACCTACTAAAAATATATAGAATGTATTTCCCTAAGAGACCATATGTAATATATATAAAATAGTACATGTCATATATATATATAATCACATATAAAAACTTATATATTGAAGGAGTTTACCAAATTTTCCTCACCCCCCTCCATATTTAATATTTTTAACATTGTGTAATTTTTTACCCTTAAGAGAAATTTCATACCTAATAGTTTAAGTAGTTGATATTATATCATTAATATATGTAACACCATACATAATATATTTCTAATATGTACATTTTCTTCAAATGTAAAATTTCAACAGATAATATATTTTCACATATGTAATATCCTCCTTCAATATGTTAGGTTTTTACCTTTGGGAAAACCTATATGTAATATTTTCTCCCCATACATAATATTTTCTCAATGCATAAGGTTTTTACATTGTAAATTTTTTTCATATGTAATATATTTATTAATTTGTAAGGTTTTTACCTTAGGTAAAAATATATTTTTCATATATTAAATTGTTTGTAAGGTTTTTTCCTTTGGAAAAATATCATGTGTAATATTTTCAATCAATGTGTAATACATTACTTCATATGGAATACATTTTATTTAATAAAATATTGATATGTAATACATTTTACCATATATAATTTATTCATATCGATATAAATTTTTTTTAGTTAGATAAAAAACCTTACTTCATATATTTTTTTAATCTATAACATTTTTCTTCCCATACATATTATTTTGAGTTCCATATAAAACTTATTTTGTTCTCCCCCTTTAGGTACACAAGGTTTTATACATGAGTAAAAATTCAAAAATAATTTTTTATACTTGCATATTTTTTTAAAAATATCTTAAAAATAAAAACTACCCAAGTTCATTCTAAAAAAACTTTATTCATTTTTAGAACCAACATGCCCTCCCCAAACAATCCATCTACTAAAATTTAGCAAAAAACTAGCCTATAAAATACCCATATTACAAGGGTAAATTTCCTACCTATTATGATACCCCTAACACTAATTTGGGGTCTAAATACACATCGGTAGACCCAAAGAAATATTTTTAATTCTTATCCAAATATAACAGAACAAACATTTAATATTTGGCAAAAAATTGAAAAAAAAACACATTGTTATTAAAAAAATTAAACTGGTTCAACTCATCCCAGTTCACGATTTTACAACATCTCCACCATAAGATTCTCATACATAAGAAGTATCCTTCTGAATTCTCCATAAACCATTTTATTTACCAAAATCTAATGTAAGAACAAAATCCTATGTCACTTGGAAATTATGTTCATGATGACAATACACCCAAACTATCGTGATTGTTCAAAACCCCTCCAGCTAATGCATCATTACACTTATTATTTACACTAATTTCAAAAAAATTCCCTACTCTTGATAGCATGTGTGAATTCTCAATTTATCGATGCCACCCATAATATATTATGTTACTAATCTTCACAATCCATTGCTTACATGGGGATACACCTGAGAATCCCCCAACTATTCACATAAAAATATGTAGTCTATTTCCTAACACCATGTCGGTAATACAAGTTCCCATTATTCATGTTAATGTTTTATCCATGATAACCAACATTTCCACATTCCCAATTACTCACCATCTTGTTTGCGAAAATGCACCAATGTTCATACCAGCATGACAGAATCTTGTATCTTGTAGCTATTAGTTACTGAATTAACCAACTTAACATGATTTCCATCAAATCATACCCCAACTGGTCATTTTCCATTCCATGCATGTAACCTGACCTCTTTCGCCCAAACACTATCTCAAAACCATAACCACCTCTCGGTTGTGTCCACTAGCATGTTTTTCATAATGTTTAATGAAAACTACTCAAGATGATCACCATGTGCTTAAATCATCTATGGATTTCTTCCCACAAAATGAATTTCCTTATTATCGACTATGAGTATTATTATTCAGGATATCCACCCTCATCTGAACCGTAACACTCATTATCCCTTCACATGTCATTGAATAATTACACATTCAGATCCATGTTCACGAGTCTAATGATATTTTAACACCATATTCAACCTCTTATAACTTTATTGATAATCCATCATGATAAACCTTTTCTTGATGGACTTAATATGGGGTCCTTGACCTTTCTCATTATAACATAAATCCCAATTTTTATCCTTTTTAGGCCCTTCCAAGCCCTCTTAATAACTCATAATCACATCAATGATCCAATCATTATAGTTAAGGTAATACCCTACTTTATTATCCATGTTTCCAAAAAACATGGTCCCTCAGTGTTTCATGAATCCCAAGGGTCATAATACCACATATTAAGTTTTATAAAAGCTCAGAACTCATTTATCATATAAGTGTAATGCATTGATATATCCAAAATCCTCAAGACCCCTCGATCACTCTTCCTACACATTGATCACGTCCTCATGGAAAAGATATCACAGGTCCAATACACCTGAAAAACCTTCCCATATATTTCCCTTTTCAAACCAACACACATCATTATGTCGAGGTCAGCACCCCATATGATCTCCAGGATTCCAACATATAAATCCCAAACATCCAATCTGAACTGTAGGAAGACATCAAATATAACCACTGAGTATTTTATCTATAATTTTGACCTCACTTAAGAAGTCACATAACCTACCCACCTTAATCTACCAATTCTAGAGATCTCTCCAAATCTACCTATCAACATGTCCAACTTATTGCCCAAGGATAATCATGCCTAATCATGCACCATGCTCACTTAACAACAATGTTAAAAAGCATCACTCTCATATACCATGGTAGGAAAGAATTATTAAAAACATCCTCAAATAACCTGCTTCATGATCCATTTTTATTGAGACCAACATATAAAAAAATTCATTCACATGACACCTCACATGCACATCTATATCACCAATACTAGGACCATCTTCTTATTAATTAAATTTACCATATCCCCTATGTATGTTAGAAACATCATAATATAGACACAACCCATACCTTTTATATTTTAAATCACTCACCATACATGGTTAAACCATCTCTCAAGTTACCCTAATATATCACAACTCATCCTTGGAAATATTAGAGAAGCACCCAACAATTCCATCATAACACTGACTAGTTAATATCCTTAGTTTCATATCAATATCACTATGAACTTTCACCCTTTCCATTATTTTATCCCAAATGGCTCATAGAATGTAGCTCACCAAGACGCATCTACCCTCATATATCAGTTATCATAAGGTAAATCAAATACCAACAAACTAACTTAGGGTCTACATATATATATTATAAATCGCATAATCAAATCATTACTCACTCTAGGGTATTAATACTCTTTGATAATATATATTTCAAGTTATCCGCTTGATGATCAAGACCACATACATGTCCATATATAAAAAACATTTCTCTATGATTTATATTGATTAGATCATAACCATAATTTTAATAAATGAAAGGTCATTCACAAGTTATAGAGAAAAATACTTTATAAGTTTCACTGGAATTTTTTTTTTAAATTTTTTCCATATGATTAGTAGAATGGTTACTCACCAACAAGAAAATTGATTCATTGGATTTGGTTAATTATGTTTCCAAAAATAATTTATATGGGAAGACTACATATAGGTTGTTTTTGAAAATTTAAGTAACTAAACCTATTTTATTTCTTTTTTTTAACTTTTTTAAAAAATAGATATCTAAATCACACATAACAATGCATATGTCATGTGAAACTACATTTCTGATATGATTCATGAACTCATATCCTCTTGTAACACCAGACCAATTGAGGAAGAAAAAATACAAATAAATACATAATATTACTTTTTGAAAAAATAAACCCAATCATAACATTGAAAGAGAGGAATATAAATTATAAATCCCTGGTAACTTAGACATTAGCTCATGAATATGATCTATCAACACACAACATAATATTCATCACAATTTTTGACATGCCTAATCTCTAGTCTACCATATCCCAAATAGTATAAAAAATAAAATAATTCTCAAATAAAACTTTATAATGTACCTAGACTAGTTCACTCTCTAGTAACTGAATCGAGTGGATATGGGACCATAGGTGTTCCTCCTAATACACCAAAGGATTTTGACTTGTAATAAAGGTCTAGGGTGTGCCTTTGGGGATAATATACACTCGTATAAAAGTGATCATCTGGGTGGAAATAATATACAATCAATCATCAAGATATTTAATAGAAAAAATAAAAAAAACATATCCAAATACATCAAAAATAAATAATATATAATGATATAATAAAATAATCTATCTAAATTGAATAGGAATTATGAAAACATCAATTGGATCTTCCATACACATATCACATACATCCTAAAATAAAATAAATAAAACTAAACTACTAACCTAGGTCTTAAGTCCCAGTTAGGTCCCATATTCTAAATATTTCCAAGTTAACCATCTCGAACATGAAATATTGGGAATATTTCCTACTTCCACCTATGATCATAAATTCTAATAGGGTACCAAATTTAATGGTTGACCAGGTAAGGTGTGCGTAAAACACAGTATGATACCACAAATGGTATATCTAACATATCTAGTAAATATAATGTAAGGAAAAAGTTATATTCTTAGAATAAAAAATTTGTGTAAGTGAAATAGAATAATCATTAGCAATACTTGGGTTCCAAGGTGGAAACTGAGATTGATCATACCTACTTCAACCTATTATGGATGTTTTTGAGCATTTCACAATACCATACCAAATGGTAAGATAATTCCCATCCGTAATACTATTAACATTTATTGTTTTACCAAAAGGGTGAACGGCAACCAGCTTGAGAATAACATAACATATCGGTGTGATGGAAACCCACCCAAATTATCATCAGGGGGAATGGTTCACCCCTTATAAACCTATAACATATTAGCTAGATGGTACCCCGCCTATAATATCACATATCTCATATCAAGTGGGATTCCCTCCCATAATATCATGAATCTGATATTGAGGGTAATAGTGCCCCTTCCGTAATATCTCATATATCATATAGAGGGGAATGGTTCCCCTCCCATAATATCTCATATTCTATATTAGGTGGAATAGATCCCCTCCCATGATATCTCAAATACCATATCGGTATGAATGATTCCCTTCCCAAAATATCTCATCATATATCATATCGGGGGGAATGTTGCCCCTCTTATAATATTTCATATCTCATATCGAAGGGAATGGTTCCCCACCCATAATATATAATATAACATATAAGTGGAATAAAACCCCTCCCATAATATCTCATATCCCATATCAAGGAGAATTAATCCCCTCCCATAATATCTCATATCCCATATCCAGTGGATGACTCCCCTCCCAAAATATCTCATCAATGTCATATCAAGGGGAATAAAAACCATAGTATAATATATAGTATATCTTATCATGAGGAATGTAAATTCTACTATAAAATCTCATCTCATAACATAATCACATTGTTTTTTCCCTCAGCTAAACCCGATGAAAATCTCCTAAGTTTTCCTCTAAAGAACAGAACCCATACCCATCACTACAGTCACACTAGTCTACAATCATGCTAACCTCCCCATTTTAACCTAAACTATGCTCAACATGAGATTGAGGCATCTATTGTAGTCCCATAAGTTATCTCAGGATCTGATTACCCACATACATTCCTTGGTCTCATTCCAATTATATTGAAGAAGCCAGTCACTTAGAGGTAGTAACATCTCTAACCCAACCATTATTGCATCATGTTCTAATAATCTGCACTAGAAATAAAACATAATCATCATACTAGAGATATTCCATAAAGCTGATATCACTTCAAAATTCCTGATTGGTTTGTCCTCTCATGCCCAAACTACACATAAATAATTTCTAAGATTAAACCCATTAGTATACACATATTACTAGGGTAGGAACACTCTCATCATTCTTTAATAAATTTATCTTAAGGATACAAGGAAACCCAGAGTTCCTTACATGCTACCCCTAGGGAAAATGTTTCTCACAAATCACACTTTTCTAGTTAGAGGGAACTTAAGGCACCTATCTGAAGGTCTTTTATGTTTGTGCATTTATTTTATACCTCTATAAAGTTTTTGTTCAATATAATTCAAACTTAAGGTTAAAAAATTATCTATAATTAACCAACACAATAATATAGTGTCCAAGGGTCTATTATTTCCAAATACACATATATTATACTTATGGGGTTTTATTTGATGGAAATATTTTATTTTAAATTTATGGTTGATTGTATATAATTTTTGAGGGTGCATATCATATTCCATATAAAAAATCATAAACTTAAGGAGATGTTCAAGGGACCACCTACCTTAATTATAGTTATTCTAATTATAAGTGATCCAGGACCACCCTTACCGAAGATCATAAAATCTTAACCAGCTATAATCCATCGAAAGGAGTCCCAAACACCATCAATAACCATTTAATAAATTATAAAAACAAATTATAATCCTTTTCACAATTTATTTGACAAATAATATCAAGGTAATAAACCAATATTCACTTACTAACACTCTCCCACTACAAAAATTTAGATTAAAGAAGGTGTTCACCACCCCTAGTATCCATGTGATCCATTAAAACAAGAATTTACCAATTTATCATCCGAATATATATATAATAATTTATATCCAAAAAGATAAAAATCCCAAAATAATTTAGGGAAGTAATATACCTTAGTAAATCTTCACAAATTTAGTGAGATCACCTTAATAAGTTCTCATTTAGATAAGATAATTAGAAACCACATCATTCAGAATGATCCCACCATGATTTGGTGGAATCATTACTCCAAACCCTTTTCCAACTATATCAAATCAATAGTCACCAAAAGGGGAAATAACATAAGGAAGATTTGAAGTGGACTGATAAATTTAACTCAAGTTATTATTTGTACAAAATGATACTCAAATCCAAAAAAATCAATGGATATATCTATTAGAGTCAATAAGTGAAATGATTAATAGGCATGGTGTGTTCACTACACTTATAGAGGTTTAAACCCCCTAGATATCTCAGTTTAGCATTTTGTTAATATTTTAGAAAACTATGAAAAATCATCATTCTGAAAATTTGAAAAACACTATAACTATATAAATATATATATTATGTGTCCCTCTAAGAGACTATCCATATTATATATATGTATGTATATAATATTAAGTATAATGTGTATATATATATATATATATATTATGGATCACATATAAAAACTTATGCATTACAAGTGTTTACCAAATTTTTCAAACATCCCCTTCATATGTAATATATTTAACCTAATGCTTTTCACTTATAAAAAATACATACATAATATTTTAAGTCATGTATAATATATTTTTATAAATAATAACCCCATGTGTAATATTTTTATAATATTTATGGTTTTCCCCTTAAGTAAATTTCAATATGTAATAGAATTTTCCCATATTTAATATCATAATACAATGCATATGGTTTTTTCCATTTTTTCCTTTAAGAAAAACCTATATGTAATATTTTATCCCAATATATAATATTTTCTCAGTGAATATTCTTTTCACCTAAACTATAATTTTCATATATAATATGTTTCTTATTGCATAAGGTTTTCTACTTTGGAAAAAATATATATGTAATATATTAATTTGAACATAAGTTTTTACCTTAAAAATATCATGGTTATCCTTTTTAATCTATGAATAATATATTACTTCTTATGTAATAAATTTTATATAATAAAATATTGAAATTTAACATATTTAGCACAGATATAAGATATTAATATTCAAATATAAGGTTTAAAATTAGATAAAAAAAACTCACATAATATATTTTATTCATTAATAAATTTTGTATTTACATGCTTAGTATTCATAATTCTATATGTAACATATTTCATACTCCCCCTTTAAGTATATAAGGTTTTATACTTAGTGAAAAATTTATGTGTATGGTTTTATACTTAACCAATTTATTTAAAAAAATGTAGAACTATAAAATACCAAAAATCATTCAAAACCACATATATTTATTTTCATCACCTATAGGGCCTCCTCTAACATGACAGATACTAAAATTCAGTAGAAAAATAGCCTCAAAATTTTCAAAATCTTAAGGGTTAATTTAAAACCTATTTGGATACTCCTCACACCTCATTAGAGTACCAATACACATGGGTCATCCAAGATCGAAGAAAAAACACCATTACTGAATACCAAGAGAAATATAATATCCCAAACAGGTTTAAAATTCATATTTTTTGAAATAATTAAATTATATATATTTTTTTAATAAAAAAATACAATTTTTTCACCTCAATCGGATCTTGGGTACTATAACTTGGTTCATATTTTTCATATATATTGTTGATTATAGTGGGTATGTTCATTTTTTTTGTAAATAATCCATGAATAATTCAGTTTTATTCATTCATAGATATTTATTTAATAATTTTTTAATCCTCCATGGAATACTTAATGTGAGGTCACTGGGTATTTTTGTGTAATCTAACCTTCCAATAGTGGAAACTCTTCTATGAAAGTGTTGGTCAATTGGGTATTATTCAAATAATTAATCCTAAAATGAATTATTTATATAGTAATTGGAATCAAAAAATTAAAATAAAAAATTAAAATTCATGAAAGACACAGTTATACCTAAAATAAAAAAAATCTAATCGTAAAACAAAAATGATGGCCATAATTTGATGAAAATATATTTAAATTAATAGTCTAAATAGTAGAAGTTATGAATGGAAAATAAATTAAAACCTAAAGATAGATAATTAAAATAATTAATAATGAATAAATTTTGAATAAAAAATAACAAAATAAAATAAAATAAATATCCAATACGGGATTGATGAAAACACATTCCACCTCGATAATAGCAAAAATTTAATGATCATGTCATTTGTGCTCTAAAAATATTTGTGTTTTTACTATATTAAACACATGGGATGGCCTAGAAAATTATATTTAGGATTTATTAAATTAAACATACCTTAATAGATTTGATAAAATGATGATAATAAATGGAAAATGGTAGAAAATATGGATGTATTTGTTGATTGATTTTTGAAAAAAAAAATAAAACAAGAAAACAATTTCTTTGTGACAAATGTATGATAAGAAGTCACCAATATAATCTATCCTTTTTTATTGATTCATAATTATCCATTATTTTTAAATATATTTAATTATGATCCCCTAATATTTTCAAAAACATGAACCTTATGAAAATTATCAAAACTACAGGGATATGAAGAAATGAACCCTTGGTTAACATGGGGAGAACCAATCATGACACCCAACTTTGATTATGGTCCCAAATAAAAATTATTATGGACCTAAAATTAGTGAATAATATCCTCTCAATAAATTATATTTATTTATGTTTTTGTATTATATTTAAACCATACAATTTTATCCCAAATTCATTACATTTGGTTATTGAAGTTTCTCTCTCACGATTCACAAAAGACTGAACTCATGTCCTAAGTGCTTATTGATTGAGTTTCTAATATATTAAAATTCAATTAATTGATAAAAATATATGAATTATGGTTTATTTATGGATTTGAAACAAATAATTTATGGTAGTGAGAATTATATTGATTGTGAATAGAAATTACTTTTCCAAATGTGGAGTTTTTATTGTGAAGACAATTTACATAAGAAAATGTTTGAAAGGGTAAAACAAAATCACATCCCCACTCTTAGATTCCCAAAAAAATAATCATAAAAAAATTTAAAGATAAGAAAAAAAAGAATATTTATTTAATTTTAGGTGATATTAAGATCACAAAAAAATTAATAATAAGTTAAGATGCGGAGGAGAGCACTTGAAATAGATCATTGATAAAGTCCATTATTATTTAAAATAGTTAGATAAGTTTAAGGAGAACAATAAATTTGGATAAAACATCCTAAATCCTCTATCAACCCTCTCTATATGTGAAAAATAAAATAAATAGAGTGGATAAGGGATTGGATTACAAATGCAACAATAATATATGTATAATTCTGCCTCAAACGTTTCCTCTAACATGAACATCCTTTTCAAAAAAAAATTATGAGAAACAAATACATTTTAGTTTAATGAAATGATCAAAATTAATTTGTATGATATGTGTCAAAATTTCATCCCAATCTAATTATATATTAAAACATTATATCCCAAATGATGTGTTATTGTCCATTCTATCGAGTTCATTCCAGAATTTATTTAATGGATGCTTTTTACTTTTTAAACATTGAATCTATCTAGAGTGGTAAAAATAAATAATTTGTCTCAATTAGCATATAATTCATCTATAAAATTTCAATTTAAAATTCATATCATAAAAAATGTTATGATAAATTTAAAAGGCTAAAAACTAAATTTTCATAGAATTTAAAAATTCAAGCTCAAATTATAAATTTATATTAAATATTATAATATATATCAAGGAGTATAAATTATATCAATCATTATAAAAATATATATTTGGTAAAATAATTTTTTATCAACATCATGTTATATTAAAATGGTTCTACGTAGGATGAACATGGGAACCTACATACGGTGAATTCCTAAAGTTCCTTACAATATCAATTATATTCTAAAAATTCATTGATAAATTGTTTTTATAAAAAATAATTAAACATTAATTTCAAGAAATATTGTAATATTTTAATCAATATGGATTTCTCGGATACCACTTATGGGTTTATAAAGAAATTATAGTATTTGAAAAGGAAATGGAAGCAAGAAGAAACCTAAAACGATGAACAGCATGTGTAGAAACTGAAAAAATTGTGTAAATATAAAATGAAGAAGTTATTATTAGTGTATCTTGAATCAATTATATTTTTACCCCATATTAATTGTATGGATTTATGAAGATCACATTAGAGGAAACTGAATGAAATCCCCCCTCTGAATTTATCCATATATTGATGTTGAATCACTTATTGCATGAGCAAGAACCTCTCAATACCCATGACATTCTAGTTCAAAAATCACAAAAATGGTAATATAGAATAGAGATATGGTTCTAGTATTTTATTGGGTCCTAAATAAAAATTAAATTTCTTGTTAAATCCTCATTTAAGAAAACTTTGGGATACTCCCAATATATAAATGGAATAACTCACACATTATGAAACATATGAGTTATGCATGAAGTTAAAAATTATTTTTAACCTAATGATCAGAATAAGAAACTTGTGATTAATTTAATTAAACACTTTAATAATGATATCATATTAGTATAATAGTTCCAAATGTCATCACATAACTTTTGATTTCTATGAAAATATTTGACATGCAAATATTTCCACCAATGATATGCCTCAATTCTACCCTATGATTGGCCAAAATGCATAAAATGAATTAAATTATTTAGGTAATTTAACCTTCAATACCCATATATGGATGAGAAAAAAGGAGAGAATTATTCAAGTTTTTTAGGATCGGTTAAGGGCTTGTGTGCTAGATTTTGGCCTTTGTTAGGAGGATCACATAACTTTAGTGGAATTTATGTACGCCAATAGTTATGAATCCACTATCAGCATAACACCATTAAAGATGTTTTATATTAGACCTTGTAGATTAACCTTGTATTATTTATATATTGGAGATTCATCACTAATGGGGCCAAAGTTGGTTTAATTAATTTTCGAGAAAGTGCAGGTTATCCCGAAGCAGATAATAGCTGCGTAGAGCTGTCAAAAGTACTATGTGGACTTATGATGAAATCCTTTATAGTTTGAGGAGTAAGATAATTTGTTCATGAAGGTATCAATATGAATCTATTTTTTTAGTTTCTATTAATGAATAAAATTATCCTTACATTTTATAGGGTCTTTAAAAATTCTAAACACAATGGGTGAGGTTTCTTATATCATACCACAACCCCTATAGTTAAACCGGGTGCACTATGTATTCTGCATGTCACAGCTAATTATATACATGTATGTCCTATCACAATTCAATAACTAAGGTAATATAGAAATCAATGAGGATGATACATTCTTAGAGTACCCAGTGATGATCAAGGATTGGTAGGGGTGGACCCTTTGAGTCTGGGTGATATCATTTGTGGGTGTGTTGTGGCAGCATTGAAACCTTCACTCGTGGGAGTGTAAGATTTAGTACCCTCACCTATTTGATTGAATATTTATTTTCAGTGATATAACTAGTTGAAGGTGTAGAGGATGTAGAAACATATATTTTTTATCTTGGATCCCTAATAATTTTTGAGTTTGGAAGTCTCTTTTGTGGCATGGTGTTTTATTTTTTGAACTTTGATTCTGATCCTTGTGTCATGGTGTTATAGGTTATAATGTAAATTATCGATCAAAATTGGATTAATATTATTTATGTGGTATTAATACATTATATTTTACATTTCTCCATGATATAAATAAATGAATTTCAGTTGATATGATAAAAAATGTTACACCAAGTCATCCTTTGTCACGCTGTAGTAACGGTCTAGTCACATTATGTTAGGAGAGTTAACCAAGTTTCTCAGGAAATTATAACTATTTTTATCACTCCATGATTTTAAAAAATAATCTTATATAGGGTTTTTTAGTAAATAATATTATGAATTATAGCATGATATTGGTTGTAATTTAGGTCACTTGGATTTTTCCTTTACTCTCTAAAATTATTGGATTTTGTGGTGTGATTTTAGATCTCTAGTCCTCTTAGAAGATCCTTTGATCACTGATGATCATATAGTGATCCCTTGGAACTCCCGGAGTATTGATTCACAATAAATTGAGGAATGAGATTTTAGGTAGGAATATTTCTTATTTCATGATTCATTATAACATGATATAATTGTGATTCTACCTATTTTAACAACATCATTTCCTTACAATATCAGTTCTATATAGCCCTATCAATCTCTATGAGAATCTCTATTTTTGGAAATGAACCCTTGTTGATTAGTTTCTATATTCGATATCATATTATCGATTATTATTATAAAATACCCTCTTTATATCTCATTTAAATTGATTTAAATCCAAATATCCTTAGAAATATAAGTTGTGTCATTGGTTATTGATAGCAGAAATGTGATGTAGGGACGACAGTGTGGGATGAAAACAATGAGATAAATGAGACATTATGTGCATTTTATCATTGCGGTGTGACTTTTCTTATCATAAAATAGTGTAGGAGAATCATGAATCCTACTAGAAATTTACATTGATGATCATGATGAAACATATTAAGATGCACTATGACCACCCCTTTTCATTGGCACAAGCACATAGAGTTAAATTTATATAGAGACCATGAGTTTTGAGTTAATCTCATGTAAGAAGTATTACTGCATAACTATTCTAATAGTTTCATGTATGTGATATATTTGGTTTGAATAATGTGGTTTAAAATGATCACAATTACTCTATGTTTTCCTACTACATGAGTATCTTTAATACAACATGGAGCTAAAAAGTTAGATGTTTCTACATGATAGTATGTCTCTTGTTGTGACTGTGTCAAACCCAATAGAGAAAGGACTGAAACATGCCCTTTCTGGTTATTTACATATAATATCATTCTTATATTAGATTATGGAAAAGAGACATCCCATCGAGAGAACTTTTCCACACAGAGCATATTGTTTGAATCCTTTAGACTACAATAATTCATTCTCATCATGAATTGGGAGGATTTAGAATTTAGATTCATAAAGTAAATGGTGAGATTCGGGAGAGATGAGTAGAGTGTTCCATAGATTTTAGTACTCACCTAGCTTCATGATTATAATGGATAATGTGTCACCACAAGGTTTATGATTTTAGTACTCCACGGCATTCATGGGGTGCGGGTCCTCTATAGTTAGGGTGTGGAGTTAGTACTCCCTTGAATGTAATAAGGTGAGAATCATCTATAGGGTCAATAATGTATGGTACTCCCCTAATTATAATCCCATAAATCATCAAGGTTCAGGTCATATATTTTTGGATTGAAGTACTCCCTCAGTACCTGATCTTATTCGATGAGGAGTGCATCCTCCTTTAAGGGTTCAATACTCGCTTGACCAATGATTATCTTGGAGAGGAGTGGGTACCCCACCATGGTTGGTGAGATTATATGGGTATTGTTTATATGGGTAACTTAGATTCTTGGTTTTATTAAGGTTAAAGACAAAATTAATATTCCACAAATCCATATATATTATATAATACAATATGACTAGTTATAGAGTTTGACACACAATGTCAAAAAATGATTAAATCTAAGATTTGAGGTATATCATATCTTATGATATGAAGAAATCATATAAAGGATACATATAAATGTAATATTTTATCAAATTTTTAATGAGACAAGTATTTTGATTCATTTCATTTGTCATTTCCATGTCTAATTTAGCTGTTTAGAACTCTTATACTCACTGGTTATTATTAATTAAGTACAGTGGGTGGAATAGTTTTTATGGCTAAGAGTTACATGGGATATAACTAAATGATTTACTCATCTATTTTTTAAATATATAATTAAACTCATGTATTTAAGAGCATCCTCATAGAAAATATAAATAGGTAGATTCTATAGATAGTGTACTTGATAATCTTGAAAAATCACTGGAAAAATATCTGCCCTCTAAAAGATATTATCCTTCCTCTTTCTTTTATTTGATATACTACCATATCATGAAGGTTGAATAATCCTACTAAAAGAGTTTTTTGAGATTTTTTGAAATCCATATATACACATTGGTGGTAATAACCATTTGGGTATTCCTTGATGATCATCATCAAACATCAAAATAAAGCATCAATATAAGAATTCAATTGTGAAGGGTATACATTCTTCATTTCTAGTTGAATAACTTTTTTTAATGTCATAGTGATCATGGTTTAATGTTTTATTTTAACTTTTTTTTCTTATTTAATTTTTTTATATTTTTATAAATGTATCAATGGTATAAAATCATTTCCATTATTTTTTATTCATGAAATCATTTGATAAATAAACGTTTTTCATTTATAATTCACATTATAATGCCTATCATAAAATATGATTTAGAATTTATTCTTCTTGATTTAATAACAACATATGATATGGGATATCATAATATATAACTTAGTAAAAACACTCAAAAATATACATTTCATATAATACGACATCTGAAGACCCCATGTATGGATTTTATTTTTTTCATTAAGGAAGATTGACACGGTGATAAGAAGGATTTCAATGTGTGTTAGAGAAGTATAGATTTCAAGCATAAGTTTCTTCCATGATAAATGGAAAAGTAAAATGTGATACAGTTACTTATAGATAAACAGGTTCAAGAAGTAACCATTGATAGTGATGAATACTGAACTGGTCTTAAAGATAGAGACTGATACTAATTTATTTAGAGTATGGTCTACAACATCTTATAATAAGTGAGATTTCAATTATTAAAATGGGTATATTAAAGAATTGAGTCTCAAAGTTTTAATCTAGTTAAAATTTTGAAAAATCCATTCATTAGCTATCACTTAAAAATCTGATGTAACAGTCAATAGAGACTCTTTGTATAATGTTTTTGGGTGTTTTGGGTGATTGAGGAGTACCCATCATATCCAGAATAATTCATGAGATTATTTGATAGATGTTTTCAATTTAGAGATAAAGTATAAAATGGAAAAGTACTAAATTTTAAAGAGTAATAAATGTATTTTGGAAAGGTAAAAACGGGGTTTGGGAGAGTATCTATGGACTTTGGAAGATTTCCAAGATTATTCAAAATGTAAAGTATGACATTGAAAAAATAAAATCAAAACTCAAAAGAGTAAAATAAGAGTTCAAAAGAGTACTTATAGAGTTTTTAAAAGTAGAATATAATTCATAGGATTAATTCCACACTTTTGAGACTTACTTATTACTTTGGAAGAGTGAAATGGGTGTTTGGTAGTGTAAATTCATTTTTGAATTTTGAGAATACCAAGACATTAAAAATAAAAATAATCTAAAAATATTTATCCTGATTAATTATGAACAAATATAAACAAAAAAAATTTGTTTCAATGTTTTTCATGGATTTAAATATCACTATTAAATTAAAATGATCATTATTAAAGCAGTTATTTATATAAAAACCTACTGAGTAAGAATTTGGTGTAGAGATGAGTTCCACATTTTAAGAAAGTATCACCACATCATCTGAATGATTTCACACACACATGTATAGATATTTAAAAAGATTTAAATGATAATAATTTCATGGAGATTAAAATAAATAATAATCCAAATTCCTTTGGGTTAATCACCCAAGAATTTAAATGAGTTTAAATGAGAATTTAAACTAGAAAATATCTTCCATATTTTAATGATAATATCACCTGAATCCATGTTTTAATGTGCTTCCAAATTTGATATGGAAAAAAATACTCTTGAGTATGTGAATGTAAAAAATATAATTAGGGAAAGAAGCTAAAAAAATATTCGACACTACTATTTTTTAAAGAAACACATCTAGAAGAAGAAGTGAGAGAACCTGATATTGTAAGAAGAAGAAGAAACATTGTGGTATTAAGGAATCATAAGAAGAATAATTAAGAGTCTTATGATATAACTATATCATAAAATGTGATAAACTAATATATTTCAAATAATATTTGGTGGAAGATAAATTTTTACATGTTATACTCTAATAAGGATAACCAATTTAAGTCCTACTTAACCGTTTGCGAATGGATCTATTCAATAACTATATGAGGTACACAATATATGCTTGTGGGTTGAGTTGTGAGAGATAAATATAACCAATAAAAATATATTAACTTTTTGATTTAGTATAAATACCCTATAGTGTTAGTTTTTAGAACATGATGGGATGTCATGTGAGGATAGTATGAGACCATGTTCTGTAACCGTTTGTATTAATAGTGTAAAAATCTATAGCTGGGGGGACTAACCAACCACAATATAGAGTAGTATTTAATGTTACATCCTTGTAAATATCTTATGCTCTTTCCTATATTTACTACACTACTTAGGTAAGGTTTTCAGGCACAAAAAAAATATAGGATCATAATTTAACCAATCTTATAAATTGGATTAAAAGAGAATAAATTTACTAAATGAGAAGGGATCACTGATTCAAACTATCCCCCTCTTCGTGATATCACCAATATGGGAAATTCTAGTGGAATGAGATCTAATCTAAGAATCATATGATTGGATCCAATTTGTTCAAGTTGTTTTAATTGATTTATATATAGTGGATATTTTAGTAAGATATTGTGATACATCATATAGAGTACTCAATCTCCATCACAATTGAAGTTTAAGTAATGGTCTATTCCAAAAACCTGAAGAATATGACGAAAATAGAGTCAAAGAAATTGAGAAAAATCTATAATTAAATGAATAATATATCACTATATAAATATTCTTGATGTGATAATTTTTCTTTTAATAAATCTATTTATAATTATTTTTTTGAAGAATAAATATCAAGATGTAGAGAGTATGTTGAGGATGAGTCTATCAAGACAATTCAATAACTCAACTCTAAAATTAGAAAAAATCATTTGAATAATGTTCTAATAGAATTGGTCACAAATATAATGGATTTTATTTGAGTAATCCCTAATTAAATATCATAGGTTGAATAAAAAAGTTAATGAAAATTTATAATTCACCTAGTAATATTTTTATAAAGAGAATTTCTTTCCTAGGATATGTAGAATAAAAGGAAAAATTAATAAAACTTAGTAACTGAAAATTTTCCCTAGTTAATAAAGTCTTTTAAAGGAATGATTTTGGGAAAGTGGTATCTGAAATCATATTTTTCAATTTATCAGTGAACTTGAAAAACTTTACAAAACCTCCATTAATATTAAAGATTCATAATTAGTTGTTAAAGAAAAAATGAATAATTAATCTTGATAAATCGTTACAGTAATAGAGAAACATGCATGATGAAAAAAAAATAAGTTAAATAATAATTGAGAAGAAAACTTGAGATCTGTTAAGGATGAGAAGAACTCCCTTAACATGATGTGTTTTATAATGGGGTGATATTGATAAATTTGGAATCACTAGAAGATGAAACTTATTAAATTATTGAAAAGAGATATATTTCAACACAAGTATTTATTGATATTTATGGATCTAAAAAGACTCAATTTAGTGGTAAGAATCTCATTGAATTGTTCCATAATAAACTAGAAAAATGATCTAAGAAAAATGTGACCCATAACATAGTTATTTTTATTTTTACTAATGTTGTTTCAAAAATTGGTACAAATTCCTTTTCAACATATGGGTAAATATTGTAGAGAAAATTACAATGAAATTCACATACACGTCAAGGGTGAATGTAATAAAACTCTAAAAAATCATCACATCCCAATAAGAGCCTAAAATATTCATAAATATATAAAAATAATAATTTAATCCAGACAGAATAATTAAATATGAAAATTAAAAAGGTTCATTAGCTATTACTAGTATTGTCATCACCTGACCCCAACTAGGGCTAGAACCACAACTACCCCAATCTCATCTCCATAGGCCAACATGTGGTGAAAACCATTGAAAGGAATGTTCTAAAGGGGAGGCCTTTCCCTAAGTACCTTTATGCGCACACCATACCATATGAATTCAGAAGTGTGAAAGAATAATAATAAAAAAGATACAACAACTAGAAAATAAACCAATTATGAAAAACATCTAGAGTGTACAAGAGTGTGATAGTAAAAACTCAAAGGTAAAGGGGAGAAATACACGCCCAACTGAAAATATGTCTCAAACTAAAAAAAATAGAAAAAGTAAACTACTGAGAGGTCCCATATCCTAGTCTCTAAGCTATGACCACTGTGTGTGGTCCAAAGTATCTGGTATCCATATGCTTCTATAAAGTCACCACAGACATGTCCGGAATCTATGTAGGACACGACATGTGCCGGAAAAACCCTTGAAGGGGTGAGTATATACATACCCTGTATGATTCTCTGAATGTAGAAGGGGATAAGTAAGAGATACAAGAAAAATATAAAGATAGTAGATAGTGTGGAGGATGTAAGATATAGTGTAATAGAATAGTTCATCAAAAATCAAAAGATATTAACATCACAAAAACTCAACGGTATAATCATGGTGTGTAGATTAATTACTCGTAATGACTTTTACACATATAGCGGGAGAGTATACTAATCCAACTATGAGAATCTAAACACCGAAAGCACATGTAATGTCTCACGTGTCTTCCCATCTCATGTAAGGATAGTAACCAAATCTATAAGTATAGCTATAGAATATATATATATATATATATACTCATTCAAAAAAACCAAATGAGAGAGAAAGGGGATCTACATGTCACATCTCATCCTTAGATGAAGATTTTTAAATGGTTTCAGGAGTCTGTCAATCATGCCCAGCATCTCACGTGTATGCTCAGAAGTAACCGTATAAAGGCCCACACCCTACCATTGTACTACACAATGAAGGGGTAACAAACTCCAAGTACAGGACCCATTCCCTAGTGTTTCATTAGGGTTCCACTTTATAAGTATTTATATATGACACACGCCCAATGATAATGGGGGTTCCGCAATACTTTCATGAGGACCCTCACCCTATCCGATAGTGGGTAACACTCGATAGGTAGAGGACCCATACCCATGATGATGGGGGTTTCCACTCTATAGATCATGGAACCTCACTCTATTGTGATAGGGGGGTCTACTCAGTTCTTTGAGGGGCCACATCATATCTGATAGGGGGTTTCACTTAGAAGGTATAGTACCTTCTCCCTAGATAAAGGGATGTTCTACTATATGGGTCGAGGACACATTCCCTATCTGATAGGGGTTCCACTCTCATCATCGAGGGCCCTATCCCTGGTGTTCCACTCTAAATGTAGAGGACATATACCCGTGAAAATGGGTGTTCCACTATTTAAGTTGAGGACTCATTCCTTGGTGTGACAGGGGTTTCCCCTCTGGTCATTGAGGACTCACGCCAAATCTAATAACGGATTCCACTCGGAAGTAACTATAAAGGAATTACACCCAAACTGATGGGGGTTTCCACTCTAGTCTCTCTAGGGATCCTATTACAAATCAATTTCATCCTCATTCATTTCCTATAAAAGGTTTTGTACCTATAATATTTCACATCATATCTCAAAATCCATAACAGAGGGAACTATTGTTTTCTACGTGAAAAAACACTCAGGATAGGCTACTAGTGAGAAAATATTTGATTCTAAACAAAGGATATATAGAACATTGAAGTTCCCTCAATGTGATCCAAGTATTACATGATGTGTGAGGGGACCCACCTAGAATTTGGTCCCACTGCTCTTCATGGTCGCTTCCCTATACCACACACATCTCTCAGTCCATATAGAATTACACATCATATAGGTGGACTATATGGAATGTCCAAACTATTTTGGGATTGAGTCATTTCTTTCTGGTTGTGTCTGTGTACTAGATCTCATTTCTATGTACTTTGATTTAGCGCCATGTACTCCCACATGGGATATTGTCCATTTTCTCTGGCCATGTTTTTGTTCTTAGGAACACGGTGTGTGATTGTCTATGGACTCCATCACACATCTATACCACATGGGGAAGGTACAACATAGTGTGTGAGGAGTGCTACATGCTGTTTTGTTGTTATAATTTCCCAAAACCCTATCCACTAGAGCCTAGGGGCTACATGCCATGTGTTCATCATGGTATATGGTGTATAGTTGGGTTTTTCACAAAATCTCAAATCCAATATCTGTGTGGTAGATTTTTCATTCTTCTTTCATATTTAGCTTTGTTCCAACCCAAAATTTGAGGATCTAGGTTTCATTCATCATTTATGGCCATCCGGTGAATAAAACCCAATTTTATCATTCATCAGAGGCCTATTTCATATCATACACACCCCTAACCCTTTTCCCATTAATGATTCATCTATCTATCATCAAAAAAATCATCTACAACCTTCTACCATTCTAGATGCATCCCCATTTTTTGATATGTACCTTGCTCTTGAATCTGTCATGATTTTATTTTTCTTATCCAACGATTGATAATAGGGATATCTTTGGTTAGAAATCAATTGAAATAATCCAATTTAATTGATACACGGGAGAATGAAAAGTATGTAACTGGTGCATATCCAATAAAATTATTAATCTACTCAATAAATTTAATCAAAAAGGGAATAAAACAAAATTGTATGAGTTCTACCTAGATATCATATAGTTCTTCATTCAAGAACACACTCACCAACCATTTAAGGAAGTTTTTGCCTTCACTACATTCAGGTCTTCTCAAATCTGTTATTTCATCATCATCTGAATTGATTTTCCAAAGAAAGGAGGAGGAATAATATCTTGAAAGATCCTAGGATTATAATCCAAACCCCAGGAATATCTCCATTTCCATTTTCTTATAGGATTTCATCTTAGGTTAAAGAAATTAATTAATCAATTTAATAAATTAATTTATCCACTGAATATACCCCCAATGGGAGATGTGTCTGAATTCCCCATGTCGACCTATTTTAGGTCACTACTAGGGTAAAAAACAAGTTTTGGACTCAACTATTGTCACATATTCCTAATTTTAACTTCCTTTAAATATTTCTCCCATTTTTTTTAAGAATGGATCATGTGTAATATAAAATATATTTAATATTTTTTTTAAATTAGTTTTGGGTGCATCGGGCCTCAAAATCAAACTTCTTCTCAAACCATAGATCTGAAAATATATAAATTAATATTTCAAAGTATTATAAGGAAAAAAATTGGGTCACCACATCATTCTCTCCATCAAAAAATTTTTACATGAAAAGAAAAGCAAAAAAAATAACTCAACATACTGAGCGCACATCTGGATCTCTCACTCCCAAGAACTATCCCGCATGTCCTCAAATTACCACAACACATGAAAAAGAGGGATGGTCTTTCCACGTAGGGTCCTCTATTTTTGATCCTCAATCTCCATCAGGTACTCCACAAAGTTGGATCAATCCTCAATGTCTAGATCTCCCCAGTCGATGACGTATGTGGGCTCAATCATGTATATCCTCAGCTGCGACATATGGAAGAAGTAATAAACCCACTATAGTTGTGGGGGGGAAGGAGAGGCGGTAAACAACCTTACCAACCCTATGAATGATCTCAGATGACCTGATGAACCTCAGGGATATCATGCCTCCCTGGTCGAACCTCCAAAATAATTTTCATAGGGAGACTCTTATGAAACTTTTGTCTCCCTACTCAAAATACAAGGGCCTATGATGAAAATCTGTGTAAATTTCTATTTACTTTAGTCCATCCTCATTTGTTCATGAATGACCTAGACCTTCTCTATCATCGCCTACACTATCTGTGGACCCCCAATAGATGTCTCACTGACCTACATCTAGTATAATTTTTACATGTTGGGTCTCTAGTACAGGGAATCAAAAGGATTCATGTTGATACTATGGTGGTATATATTGTTGTGCACAAACTCTACCAAGGGAAAGTGATCATCCAAGACTATCCAAAGTCTAACACTCAATCCCTCAATATATTCTCCAACACTTGGATAGTCTGATAGGTCTTTCCATAATTATGGGAGTGAAAGGTTGTAATCATCCTTATTTAGGGCTCGAATGCCTCCTATAGGCCTCTCCAATGTTGTGATGTAAAACACAAGTCACGATCGGAGACAATCATCGAGGGTGCACCATGAAGGAGAATGATATCTCATATGTAGAACAACCCCAAACTCCCCATTAAAATCTGATCCCTAATAGAAAGTATGTGTACCAACTTCATGAGTCAGTCAACTAACACCTAGATGGAATCATGGAACTTCATTATATGAGAAATTCCTATAACAAATTCCCTAAATATTTCATCCCACTTCCACTTTGGGATCTCAAGAGGTATTAAAAACCCTACTAGAACTTGGTGATTCACCTTCACATACTAATATTTGAGGCACCAAGAGATGAACTCAGCTATGCTTTATCTCATGTGGGACCTCCGAAACTATCATTGAAGGTATTTTCACATATTTCTCACACTAAGATGTGCAGCTAAGGGAGATGTGTATAACTCTCACACAACCTCCTCCTGCATCATGATTGGGGATATAATCCATCCCTAGAGAAGGATTACATGATTACCTTCTTGATAATATTCGTCTAGTGAGTCCTCCATTGATATTTGGTAACATAAGACCTCACAATCAATGTCTCCCAGCTTGTACTCTCTCACATGCTCAAGAAGCTGTGGAGTTAACACCATCAAAAATAGAAAAGTTGTACCCTCTTATGCTACCAGGGTTAGATATAGGGAGGAAAACTACTCTAAAACCACCTACACCAAGAGATATTGGGACTTTATACTAATGGAATCCTCTACTATGATCCCATATGCTGGAGTATATACTATCTTGAAGTCATATTCCTATAGGAACTCTAACTATCTCTATTATCTTGAGTTCAAGTCTCTTTGTTTGAAGATGTACCTAAAAGTATTATGGTCTGAGTAAACCAAAAATTAGTCCCCTAGAAGATAGTGCCTCCGCATCCACAGGGTGAATACTACCACTTCTAAATATAATCCATTAGTTGTGTAGTTCTTCTCATGGGGTCTCAACCGCCTCAACCTATATGTGATAAATTCTTATTGTTGTATCAACACATAGCTGACCCCAAATCCTAGGGAATCACAATAAACTACTTATTCTATGACATCATATGGTATTCTCAACACATGATCACTCATCATCATCATCGTAAACTCTTTGAAGTCACTTTAACACTACTCATACAAAGTAAAAAAGCATCCCTTTCTACATCAGGGCGGTTAAAGGGTTTGCAATTATAAGTAAGTTTTTCAGAAACCTCTTATAGTAACCCACCAATCTACGAAAAATTTCTACCTAAAATGTACTCTTTGGTGGATCCTAATAAATAACTTCATCTATTTTCACTATTTCCATGGATAAACCATGCTCAAAAAAGAAATTCTCAAGAAAGTGAACCGCATGAATCTTGAACTAGAACTTCAAGAGTTTCCCATAAATCTGGTGTCTCAAATAAAATATAGAACCATCCTCAAATGCTCTACAAGATCCTGATATAATGTAGAATAGATTAGTATTAATTGATAAATACGACCAAAAACTAGTCCAAGTATGATTAGAATACACAGTTCATCAAATCAATAAATATAATGGGGAATTCCTTACACTAAAGGGAACCACTATGAACTCATAGTGTCTATAGTTACGTTGGAATTCCAAATTTGGAATATCAGCCTCTAAAACCCTCAACTGGTGGTATCCTAATCAGAGATTGATCACTGAGAACTATCTTGTGCCTCTTAAAAGGTCAAATAAGTCATTAATCCTTATAAATGGGTACTTTTTCTTTATGGAATTATTTAGGAAATAATAATCCATAAAAATATAGAAAATATCATACTCATTTTTCAAAAAAAACACCAAAGATACCCAAGGGACACACTGGGCAAGATGAGACCCTACTCTCAAAGGTCCTCTAACTACAACCATATCTCCCAGAGATTGGCAGGGTCCATCCGATAAGCCACATAATATATCATAGCATTACCAGGATGTATGTCAATGAAAAAATACATCTCCTACCTCATAGGTATTCCAAGAACACCCTTTGGGAAGACATCCAAATAATCCTCCAAAACTGAAGGAATCTAGATTCTTCAAGAGCCTACTACACCAATGGATAAAATTTCCAACTGATGTGTGATGGGATATAACCTTCTTCTCACAGAACAAACTCATCCTTCCATGAGATCTCTCTCTCTCCCCTAAAGGTGAATCATATCCCATCAGTGTGTAGGAATCTGCCTCATCTACAGTGATTGTCAAACTAGGATCAAACCATAGATAGTAAATCCATACCCAATATGAGCACATATGGTACTATAGGGATGGCCAAATGGTCTAATGTGAATCTCTCTCCACCACGTGATAGCTCGTACTACTAGTAGATAAAATATATAGAAGAAGTGTTCCCTGTATGAACCTCAAGATGAAGCTACTAGGCTAGCACCTCAAGTAAGAGCTCCAACTCTCACACTAGAAGTATAGAGACAAAGTAATTATAGGAGACTTTTTCTACCAATACAGAATTATAAGTATAATAAACATAGATTGTACCTATAATCATCTCATGGTTTGTGGGGTCATAAGACTCCAAATCCATCACTTGTATATATCCCTGACTACCAACTCCCTAGCCCTAATGTGGGCCGCCTAGTGGTGGTGCTGGTGGTGAATGGATCTCATAGCATCATAAACCACTAATAGATCCTCCCTCCTTCTCTTCTAGTTATGCCTATTTGGTGACCACCCATCGCTCTCCTAGGAGATCCCTAATCACGGCACAACCTCTATTTTGGTGGTATGTCAGCTATATGTCTACTCTCATTGGCATATCTGGTCATGTAGTCTTGTGCAATGTGACCACACCAATCACAAGCATTGAACCAACCCACTATGGGCCTCCCTGGATCTATAAACATCCCCTGAGCTTGTTCCTATGTATGATCATGGGGAGGTATCCTTTATTGAGATCCTATATTTGGTAATATTCTAACCACTACCAATAACTCAGCCCTATGAAATCCACTACCAAATATAGCTTTCTGTATTTTGTATGATTTAAATATCTTTATCACCAGTTCCCACTCCAACACCCTAGTATAGGTGGGGATACCCAAGGGCACCATGTTCGCACTAATCTCTCTATGGAGTCCCTACTCAAAATTCTATTCTCAAAATTAGTCGTCTGGTATCATGTTAAGGGATTACCAAGTATGGTCTATAAGCCTCTCCGTGTACTCAACCACCATCATCCCTCCGTAATGTGGCTCTATAATCTCTTGAATATGAATCCAGTGCAAGAAGGAGGGGTATCACTCATCACAAAAAATCTGATGGATGTTAGGCCATGAGAGTTTCAACACATACTGAATTTGTGTAACAAGAATCCACCAATGCCAAGTTGCTTAATGGAAAAGGCTAGATTCTAGTGAAACCACCTGATATATCGGTGTTTGTATGAGCCTGATGACATGGACTACTAACTCTATCTAATCCTATACTACTTGAGTATCTCTCTCAGCATTGAATCTTAGTGACTTCTATCATTCGAACTCATAGAGTGCGCTAATCTTGTGTGCATCCTCAACCTGCTATGAAGGGATGGCCTACTACTCGCAAGTGTTGGTGCTACTACCTTCCCACCTAGCAGAAGAATCTCATAATATAGAACCTAAATTGAGACCTTATATCTCATCATATCATCATCATAATTCAGATCTAGTATCCTAGTTGGATGTCTCCATGGAGGCATCCCAAAAGTTATCAACACATATCACGATCAGATGAGTATATATATGTAACAATAATTAGGATCTGAAACAATAAGAACATCGAAATACTCGATCCTATATACTGCATGTGGCATTGATCTCTGAAACCAATGTCTTGGTATACTGAGTTGACAAGAAAGTTTTTAAGTTCAAGGTGAATGGATATGTCAGCTGCCTACACCATCACTGAATTCTCTTGTCTGAGAGCCCCACTCGAGACACTTTGATACTACTACACAAATCCAAACCAAATACCTATAAGGGGACTACTATAGAAAACTTCCCATGGAATGAACATCTCTGATACTAATCTGTCCAGACTTGGCCCAAGCCTAGGCTCGATACCCGACTACCCCAAGCCCACCTCCATAGGACAGGGGTGGAGACAGGTGGTGAAAGGACTATCCTAAGTGGGTGGCCTTTTCCTAAGTACTTGTACAAATACACCTAACCATATCAATGAATAAATTTAAATGAGTAATAATAAAAGTATAAAACATCTACAAATTAAACTAAACATTCAAAACCTCTAGGGTGTTCAAGAGTACAACAATGAAAACTGAAAGGCAAAGGTAAAAATACACTTCCAACCAAATATATCTCCCAACATGAAAAAACTCAAAAATTTTACTGTTGAGATAACCCATATTCTTTTCTCCAATCTGCAACTACATTATGTTGTCTAAAGTACTTTGTATCCATAAGATCCTATGAATTCATTGTTGACATGTCTTTCATTTGCATAAGACATGACACATATAGTAAAATCACATTCATGGGTGAGTATAAACATACCCAGTAAGATTCCCCAAAAGATAAAGGGGGATCAGTAAGAGATAAAATATGTATAGAATGATTGTAGATATTACCCAGGATGAAATATACAGTGAAAGGTAACAAATCAACCCAAACAAAGAGAGAGTAACCTTATAAAAACACAAGGGGATCAACATGTGTGTAAATAAACTACATGTTGATTCTTTTCCACCTATATCAAGGTAATATACTCATCTAACCATGAGAAGCTAAACAAGGATTCCAGGTGGCATACATCACACATCTTCATAACCAATGGAAGGAGAGTAATCAAATCTACAAGTACAGATACAAATGAATATATATATTTATACACATTTAAAGAAACCCAAATGAGAGTGAAATATGATCTTCATCTCACAACTCATCCCAAGATGAAGAGTCTCCAATAGTTCCAAAATCCATAAACTTTTCCTATTATCTCATGCATCTCCTCAAAAGTAAATGTATGAAGGCCGATTCCTTGCCACTATATTGCAAAGCTGAGGGGTCATGAACTCCAAGTAGAGGACTCACAGCTTAGTGTGTCAAGGGTTGGGGGTTTCCAATCTATAATTATCTATAGAGTACCCACATCCAATAATGATGGGGGTTCCACACTAGTGTTATAAGGACTTCTGTCTTATCCGATAGGGGTTCTACATGGTATGTAGAGGACTTATGCCCTAACTGAGGTGGGGTTACACTCTATAGGCCAAGGACCTTCTCTCTGGTGTGATAGGGGGTTCCACTCAGGTCATTGAGGACTCATTCCCTTTCGGTAGGGGGTTTCACTCGAAAGGTAGATGACCCATGCCCAATATTATGTGGAGTTCCACTATATTGGTCGAGGACCTACACCTTATCTAATAGGTGGTTCCACTCTAGTCACTAAGGACCTAAACCCATCTGATAGGGGGGTTCCAATCAGAATGTATAGGATCCTGACCCATGCTGATGTGGGGTTCCAATATATAGTTTGAGGACCCATGCCTCGGTGTGATATGGGGATTCACTCTAGTCATCAAGGAATTACTCCCTATCTGATATGGGGTTCCACTAAAAAGTAAATTTAATGGATCCACAATGAAATTGATGGGGGGTTCCACTCTAGTGTCCCTAGGGATCCTCTTTATGATCACCATCATCATCAAGCATCACCTAAAATAGATGTCATGCTTGGAAAATTTCACATTTTATCATGGAAGCCACAATAGAGGTAATCATGTTATTATACATGAAAAACACATAGTATAGTCTACTTATATGCTATAATCTAATTCCAAATGAATGACATACATAACCTTGGGTTTCCCTTGAAGTGATATAGGTATTACATAGTGTGTGAGGGGGCACATGTCATATGTTGTCCCGCTCCACCACATAGTTGTGTCCCTAGACAACACAACACACCCAATCCATGTAGAAGTACATTCCCTGTATGTTTACTACACAGTGTGTCCAACTATCCAGGACCAGGCTATGTCCTTCGGTCCATGTCTGTGTACTTGACCCCATGTTCATGTACTTTGGTACATGGTTGTGTAATCCCTCATAGGGTACGACATGTGTTCTATGGCTATATATATATACTCGGGCACATGGTGTGTCCTTGGCTATGTTCTCTGTCACATGTCTTATCCACATGAATAAGGTGTTACATTCCATGTGAGGAGTAATGCACATTATTCCATCCTTATAATTTCTCAAAACCCTAGATTCTATAGTCGAAGGGCTACACATTGTATGTTCATCATGATACACGATGTCTAGTCTAGTTTCTCATAGAATCTCAGATCTTCTATATTCACAATAGATCTATCTTTCCTTCTTCATGTATGGATTTTTTTTCTCACCTGAAATTAGTGGATCTAGGAATTGTTCATCATTTTCATCCATTCGGTGGCCATAAATCCAAGC
The DNA here is from genome assembly GCA_963277665.1 of Viscum album. Lineage (NCBI taxonomy): Eukaryota > Viridiplantae > Streptophyta > Magnoliopsida > Santalales > Viscaceae > Viscum > Viscum album. The sequence continues at coordinate 1,514,829,773 of OY728156.1, read as the reverse complement.
CTATTTTCCATCGGAGGCCCGCCGCACATCCCACATTCTCTAAATCCTTCCGTTGTCGATGATTAAGCTACTGATCAACCAAATTATCATCCACAATCATTCTATATTCATCCCCATATCATCGATCTATTCAGAATCTGTCATGATTTTGGGGGTTTGATCAGGCTTGGTACCACACAGAAATGTCGAACGAGGACCACATAGTCCAACCAGTGAAGAACACAGATAAAATTTGGTGGAATGGAACAATAACAATGGTTTAAAGATTTATTCCAAGTGATATTGGACAAAAATAAAGAACAAGAATATATGGAGTTAGAAAACAATTGAAATAATCTAATTTAATCAATACATGGGTGAATAGAGTGGCTGAAATTTGAACATATCCATTAAATGGATTAATCTACAAAATAAATTTAATAAAAAATGGAAAAAATTGAAAATTGAAAATTTCTATATATATGTGGGATCATTATTCATTTAATAACACACTCACCAATTATTTAAGTAATTCATTTCATTTTTTCATCCTAATCTACTCTGATCTGACCTTTCATTATCATTTGATTTGATTCTCTAACAAAAGGAGGAATAAGAAGCTCTTACTAGATCCAAGGATTATGAGGTTAACCTTGGTAATATCTCCATGGAAGTATTATTATAGGAATTATTTTTATTTTATGTAAATTAACAAATCAATTTAATGAATTAATTTCTCCACTGAACATACATCCTAGGGGTGAGGTGTCCGAACACCCATAAGTGACCTATTTTAGGTCACACTTACGGTAAACAATGTATTTCAGACTCAAATGTGGTATATTATTTTTGACTGAAGATTTAATTTAATATTTATCCTATTTTATTTATTAACTACATATGTGTAGAATGAAATATATTTAAAAAATTTATAAAATTAATTTTGAGCACACTTGGCATTTAAATTGCATGTTGTTTCCATGCCTGGCTCTAGAAATATAAATAGATATATTTATAAGTATTATAATGAAAAAAACTAGTATCTACAGGTACTTATAGAGATTTGGACACAATAAAGTATATTTTTACAATAATATTTCAGACTCTAAATAACATAAAAGTCCTAGAGTAAGGATGAGAAAGGAAGAAGAATGGAGAAGACCTCTTGATAGGTTTCAAGAATCATAGAAAAAATAAAATTCCATTCAACAAGAATATATTCAATAGTTTGGAAATTTTATATGAGTATTTGAACATATGTGGCCATAATTAAGATGAGTGTCAGTATATACTAATCATGCATAAGTTATATGATAATAGAGAGATATATCTAAAACAAGGACAAAACCAGGTTAAAAGGAAAGATGATGTTGACTTGGTAAATAAGAAAATATAAAAAAAATCTCAACAAAAAAAATCTAAGAAAAAAATTCTAAATAAGTCTGAGAAAAGGGCTACAAAGGATGTCGCAACAATGAGAGAATTCTTCTGATATGGTAAAAGGGTTTACACCATGTACCATTGTAAAACAGTTGAGGAAAACAACATTAAAGAACATAAGCTAAATTATATAAGGGAATCATCCAATAGACTAATAAAATGATGGGTTTGTTAGTTAAAATCCTATAAGAATAATTAAAGGAGTTTCCTACAAGGTGAAATAATAATGTTACGATAAAACCATGTGAAAACTCAAATAAATATGATTATATCAAGAAAGAGTTCCTTTATTTTTCCCAAATCAATTGAATATGGATAAAGAAATTGGTAAGTATCAATAAGGTGTTGAATAAAATTATATTTCTTCTAATGAAGGAAAAAATGAATTTCAAAAGTGGTTATCAAAGTATGATGACCTAAGGGTTCCCAAAGGATTATGTTTATAGTATAAATAATCTAGTTATACTTTTCATAAATTAATGAATACTATTATAACTCAAAAGGGAATTCTTAGAAATTTTGACATATAATTAAAATAACCCTTTCTTGGAATTTATTTATTAACTTAACAAGTCCATTCTATAAAAGAGGAATATAAAAATACAATGAATATCATGCTGTCAAAAAAAGTTTATAATTGGAAAAGTAAAATTATAACTTCCATAAACACCTATCTAAATGTCAAATATGTTAATAATTAATGATCTTGGTTGATAGATAATTATCAACCTTACTACTATTATTAAAGTGAAAGAATAATCCCCTCCTTATTCCATTTTATTTTTATGTGTAATAACATCCATGGAATTGATTGATTTAAATAAAGTGAGGGTTGGATATGTTTTGTAATAATTTTATAATAAATAAAGTGGTTCCCATAATGGTTTCATGTGGATGAAAATAAACAATAGTGAATAGATGAGGGAATCCCTTGAGTGGAAGCCACCAAGGAGAGGAGGATACCAAAAGGAAGATCCATTTTTATAAATATGGAAACAGGACAACATCTATAGAAATTTTTGTGGGAGTTATCCCAACCATACTTTCTACCATGATTTTTTATATTAAATTTTCTAATTTAGGGGGAGTAATGGTTGATGGGAAAGCTAAAATAATGGGGTGTTTTATTTATTTAACTTAAAATATTTTGATGGATTTATTAAATATGAGTTCATGTTATATTTATTTAAAAATATTTTTTAGGATCCCTAAACAAGATAAAATGAAATTGATATCACATAATAGACATGGTTATGAACAACTTTATGATTTTGGGAATAAATATTATTTTCCATACCGGTTTATTCCATGTAGAATTTGAGTTGAATAACTAAAGTCTCATGGTTATAAAGAACACATTTTCATCCTTCTATTAACAAGTAAAGTATGTTTTAATTCTAAATAAAAATGTAGATAAGATTTTTTTGTGAGAATACCAACTCTTATATTTATTTTATATTACTCAAAATATTCATAAACAAAAGTGCTAAAACACTCATATTGACATGGGTTTTTGATGGTATTTCCAAAAAATATAAATGGAAGATTATAGATACCACATGTGGATTTAATTTTTTACAATAAGGAATACTTAAATAGTGATAAGAAAGATATAAATATGTGTTGGAGAAGTATGTAAGTAATGTTAACGATTATTCATGATAAATGGAAAAGTAATATGTGTCTATGCTTCTAGGAATATCTGGTTGGATAGGTTCAAGAATAACCCCTAGATTATGATTATTGTTTAGCTAGACATCAATTTAGAGACAAGTACTAGATGGTTAATAGAATTATTCACAACCACATATGATAAGAAAGAATTTAGTTAGATGAATGGGAAGATTGAATACTTGAATCTCAAATGTGGATGCAAGATAGATGTTAGAAAATACATTCATTGATAACCAATTAAATAAGTTGTTGTAATAGTTAAAAAAGAATCTAGAGATGATTTTTTTGGTGTTTTGAGTAATTTAAAAATCTCAGTTATGTCTTGAATAGGTTTTAAGATTATTTGAAATAATTCAAGAATATAGAGCTAAAGTAAAAAATGGCTATGTCCCAACTTTGGAAGGGCAGTCAATGGACATATTAAAGGTAAATAGTGATTTTGAAAGAGTATTTAGGGACATTTAAGTAGTACATAGATACTTTAAATGTGAAAATTATATCATCATAAGAGTAAAAAAAGAGTTAAGAAGAGTTTAATGACTATTCATAAGAGTACTTATAGAGTTTTAAAATTTAAAATAGATTTTTTAAGACAAACAACACATTATGGAAAATTACTAAATAATGGAGAAGAGTAATATGAGAGTTTGTAAAAGTAAATTCCTTTGTGGATTTTGAGAATTTCAAGTCATTAAAATTAATGATAATGTTAAAATATTTATTCTATGAAATTCTGAAGAAATATAAAATCAAAAAATATGAAATTTTCTTCATGGATTTAAATATATCAATTAACTTAATATGATCATGATTCAAGTATAGATTAAAAGAGAATCTATCCGAGGAAGGTGTTGGTGTTGACAAGATTTTCATGTCATAATACAATACTTTCATGTCATCTACAAGAGTTCATGTCCACGTGGATGGAGATTTGAAAATATTTAAAGGAATTTTATTTCATATTAATTAAACCAAATAAAAATCCAAAGTACTTTGGTAGAATTAACTAGGAATTTAAATGATTTTGAATGATAATTCAAACTGGAAAATATCTAACATATTTGAAGGATAATAATACCTATTTTTTTAGTTTTGAGGAGATTTAAAATTTGATATTCAAAAAAAAGTATTCCCATTTTTTTAATATAAAAAGTTATTGAAGGAAATATGCTAAAAAAGATTTGAAACTAATATATCCTAAATAAACATATCTAACAAAATAAGTGAGATAGATTGAAACTATACCCAATTTAATAACACCTATTGGTATTGAGGAAGAAGGGGATGAGGGGGATGAGGTCTATGATATAACTGTATGAAATAATGTGATTAAATAAGGTCTTCAAAAGTAGACTAAGAGGAAGAGTAAGTCTATCATATTTCACATGAATAAGAAGGAGTATTCAAAGTAATACTCCATCATCCATGAATGTAGTGATTCACCGACTATGTGAGGCATTCAATCTAGTCACGAGGAATAAGTTGTACGAGACAACAATAGAACCAATTTGAATCTAGTAACTATGAAATTCATTATAAATACCCTAGAGTGGGACTCTAGATCACATGATGGGATGTCAAGTAAGCTTAGTGATAGGCTATGTCTTGTAACCACTTGTGTTAATAGTTTAAGAATCTATGATTGGAGGGGATGAATAATCATAATAAGGAGTGGGATTTCAATTTAAGACCATGTAAATCACTCATATCCATGCCTTTATTTAATAAAAAACTCAGGTAAGGATAATAGACATAAGAAATATACGATCATACTTTAACCAATATCATAGGATTAATTGAAATAGAATAAATTCATAAAAAATAGATCACTGATTTATCCCCTTTACCTCTTAATTATCGCATCGATCTGGTTGCCTTAACATCTATATATCATATTATCCAATAACACTTCTACTCGTTTTAAAAAATAGAGTGTTTCACCATATTTATGATATCAGTGTGAATCATTAAATTTGATATTATTTTAACAGGTGATGATATGGATATAAGTTGTAAAATATGACTAATAGAACCTAAAATCTTTGATCACAACACCTTATCTATCATATTCTATGAATCACCTTATATCATAAAATATTATTAATTGATAAAAATTGTATTTCATTATTTTTATTTATGAATTAAAATTATATAATCTATAAGTTGTTTTTAAATGATAATAAAATGTATTTTTAATATTCAATTATTTATAAAGGTGTTTATGAAACATTTATTATTAAATATTCCATAATATTAACTGCTAGTATTAAAATTCATTTTAAAAATTAGTTTGAATGTATTATAATTTAAATTAAAATTTTTTTATATAGAAATTATATTTGAAACATATAAAAAGTTTATAAATTACAAAAATAATGAAAAATATAAATTCTTTATATTTAAAATTAATGAATTGTTCAAAATGTTAATTTTAATTGTTCAAATTAAAAGGGCCTTGTTTGAAAGATTATTTAAACCATATCAAAGTAGTTTTTATAGATGGTATGATCAAAGGTTTAAATAATGTTAATATATCATATTTATATTATGTATAATGCTGTCATAATAGAAATTGAAAAATAAAATGTTCATATTTCATGGAATATCATATATTAATTAAATTATATATAATAAATAATCTAAAGTACTTTATTTTTAGAATAAATATAATGTCTTTATATTTATCTAATTATGGAATGTATATAATGATTTATAAAATGTTTATAATTATTTACTTATGAATTATTTATAAATTTTTATAGAATGTTTGAAAAATAAAAATAAAAAATTGTTTATTTGTTTAATTACATTCCAATATTCATGTTTACAAATTTTTTATGAAAGATGAATTTTATGTATGATTTAATTTATATGATAAAATAATTCTTATAAAATTTTTAGGCCATGTTAGGAACATAAATATAATATTTAGTTTGTATCTACCTTGATATTTGTTTTTAACTAATATTGTTATCTTGAATTTAGATGTTTAATATAGTTTATACATATTAGATATTATAGTAATGATTAATTGGATTCTCTCTTGATAAAAGTTTCCATGGGGAGAGGGACTTTGGTTTGAACTTCCCACTAGCCTTAAGGCTTATGTATTATTAAAAAATGTATAGGGTTTTCAAACTATCTCTTTGGGTTTACGCATGTAGAGATTATCAATATCATATAATTCTAAACTTTCTCATGAAAATTTCATGTACCTTATTAATAGGATATTTTTGGATATGTATGAATATTTTTGGATTTTATTTTAGGGTGAGTAACACAGAATATGGGTTGTTTAAAGATTTTAACTTTAATATAGTTTTATTTTATTAATTTGGTGTCTAAAATAGGATTCATAACAAAATCATTGGACACGTGAATAAATCAAAGGGAATAATGTGAGAAAATATGGTGTTATTAAATCACCCTAAAAACACTAATTGTTATATTTATTCCAAAGAAAATTTTATCAATATCTCGATCATCCAACTAGGTAATTCATGTAATAGTTGGGTGCCCATAGATTATCTTGTATATGGAAAGAAAGTAAGGGGTGACTCTAATAGGTTTAAGTGTTCATTCTAGGAATTTTATTTTGGTCACTTAGTCTGGAGACCCTAATAAGATTATGTTACTAGTGGAATAGAGTTTAGTTTATTTATATGATGGATTGGGAAAAGTGTAATCCACTCAACTATACAAGGGTAGCATATGATATGATTGGAATGATCTCATGCCTAAATAACTAAATATTGAGACTTATTCCATATTGGACTCATATCTTAATAAAATGTGCATCTTGGCCCACTAATAGATGCAATGAGTTTTAAAGGGGTCATTATTTTAGTGGGATCCTATTTAATTAAATTAATTATTAAATGAATATATTGAATTATACTCATTTGATAAAAACATATTATATAGATAATAACATAATCTTAAACAAACATAACATTATAATCAACCCTAGATTAAGGATAAAATTAATGTAGGAATCTCCTCAGACTAGAAACTTATGGAAAAATATCAAGTAGAAGGAGAGATTATATGTGTTAGACAAACCCCTTATTAAGTAACCAAGTGTTTATTTTGTTCAATAAATGAATATAAATGATTATGAGAATCATATACTGATTAAATTAAGTTTTAAAATTAATTAAATGAAAAATGGCTGAAGGGATTTTAGTATCCACTCATATAATCAATATGATTGAGTATATCAACTACTTCATGAGACTTGTGGTTTCCTTAATTATTATTATAGTTAAGGAATTAATTCATTATGAAATGATATAAAAATGTGAATGAATTCGTGAAATTTTTACCCGGTTATTCTCAAGGTATTGAGGAGAGATAAATTAGGCATGTTATGTATGGATTCAAGGGTTGTGTTGATAGTAAAAGTGGGTAAAAGATCCAACAAGAATAAAAAAAGTTAGTAAGAAACATCAATAATGTTTCTTATAGAATTCATACTAAGTCATTTAAATTTAAAGACTTTATTTGTATGGAGGATTAATGATTCCATGTGATTGAATTTTATATATATCAAAATGATTTTTAGAAACTCCATGTAATTTCTAGGGCAGGTTACAATGTTTTAGCAATAAATTCTTAAATTTAAATTTGTTTTTTATACTAACAGTATGCTTTAAAAGTGTTATAAATATAAAAGAATTAAAAATTAAAGTAAACATTGAATAGATTTTATTTTATATTCAGATGATGAAGTAAATAGTTTTTATATTTAAGGTTTGAATGTAAAAGACTTTTATAATATCAAATTATTATAAATAAAATATATTTATAGTTATCCCATTTATATTATATGATAAGAGAATTTTTTCTTAACAAAGTGTTATTATATACAATATGAGATAGTGGATTCTATATGCATGGTTTATGATTCATTATATTCTATAACATACTTGATATGCATATAAGGAAAAAAATTATCATGGATAAAGGAGCCTATACATATATTTTTTAAATTTTGAGGGATTTGATCGCATCACCCATCAATTTCATATTTTAAAGGATAATATATTTTTTAAGAAAATTATTCCAACACATAAAATTCCATATGTGATATGGAAATAATAGTTTATTTGTTAAATATATAAAATAAATTAAATAACTTTTATATTCTAAACACAAATAATTAATTTTATTTATTATCATGATATTATAAAGAAAATATAGTCATTAAGAGGCTATTGGGAGTATTTTTTGAACTTGAATAATATCAAAGTTAAAAAAATTTAAATATTATAATAGCCCAAATTTAAAAGTGATTTTTACTTAATATCCTAAAGATTTTTGGTTATGTGATGGTAAAAAGATATATTAAGATTTATATTTAGTTACCATGAGAATGTTAATATAACTATTTCCTAAAGGGTAATTCTAGTTTAATTTCAAAGTGAATTTCACTTGATAACATAAAGAGTTTAGTTTATGGAAGTAAATATAAATTTAAAGAGTTATTTTTTGTTACTATAATAATGTGGATGTCTCTTTATTCTAAATGGGTTTACAATGTATTGGTAAGTAATAATGTATATAGTTACATTAAATACAAATAGATTTTAAGGAAAAGTTTGATGGTTCTAATAATGATGATGATGTAATTAGTATATAAAAAAATATAACACTGTAATATTTTATGTTGTGGAGTTAAGAATTTTTAATTTTTTCAAGGTGTTAAACATTAAGAATAAGATTCATATGTCTCACCATTATTCAAACTAGATTAATTCATAGATTTTTTTCACTAAATATTTTATTGTGAGATTTTTATTAGATGATCACATAAATATGTGGAGGGTATTATATATTGATATAATGAGACAAAAAACTCCAAAAATTTCATTAAATGTAATGTGGATCTAGAAGCCTATCATATATAATATGTTATACAAGAACACACATAGGGCTTTGCTAAGTTTTCTTAAAATATTTTAAGAATATAAAATGTATCATTTAAAATGAAATCTCTATTTCATAATTCCTTCACATAGGATTCATATATGTATATACATTTTGTAAAGTGTAATGATAATTAACATATAAATGAACATATTCGAGTTATCCCTAATTGATGTTTCTTATGGAGTATTATAGGTTATGAATAAATGATAATGTTATCATGATTATTATTCTAGTATCTAGATATGAAAAATTATCATGAGGCACAAAATGAGTTTTCTACACTAGATGGCATACTAACTATACAACATGGAATTTCATGGACTATGTATTTGGTATTCTATGTGTACATTGTTTATATTTAGTGTCCCCATTACTTTAAGGTCTAAATATACCTAGAATTATAACCATTTTTTATAATGTACTTGTCAAACCCTTCAGGTTTAGCTAATATAGGGATATTTGGGTATGTTGTTGATCATTTAATTTGTTGGAGATCAACCAAGATGGGATTTTTCATCTTGTATGGTTAGTATTACATTTAGGTCCTCAATTTAGATAATCTCAGGAAATATATGGATATAATTATAATATATATATATATATATGATGAAATTATCTACTTGGATGTGATTCATGTGATATAGTCATCTGCTAGATGAATAATATGTGATTTATTCATCGAACTACAATCTATACTTCGAGAGTTGAAAACATTTGAGGAGCCTATATGGGATTGACATACACCATGTCCCATGGACACTCGATATCTAAACAAAGAGAACATATGAAAATGAACACTAGAATGTAATGTGGCTAGTATACATAGGTATACAGATACATATTTTTGATGAAGATCATGTCATATCCCTTTTTATCTTGAGTAGAATTTATGTTCTACTAGAGGCCTCTCATTCCTTACATTTATAGATCTACTGATTCATATATTTTTTCAAGGATAAAAAAGTCAATAAATTCATAATTTTTGTTTTCTTAAATGTGGATTGGGTTTGACATAATGATAGAATCTATTATTATTTTAGTGTTTTATATAAAAGAGTTTTTCATGGGGTTTTCACAAGGTATTTCAAATGAATAGTGAAAGATAAAGTTAATGATATCATTGAAAAAAATTGATATCCAATAAAGTGTCTTGGATATGATTTCATAGGTTATTATATATGATATATAATAAGTTGAAATGGTATAAAAATATATTATGCCTTAGTACAAGTGGTATATTGAAAGTAATATGCTGTAATGACATATATGTCCTATAATATAATATGTGTAGTTATAGATTATGAAACACCATACCCAAAATGTCTTAAATATAATCTCTATGGAATATCATATCTTTTATATGAAGATATCATATAAAAATTTTATATACATGTAATATTATATGAAATGGTTGGTTTATGATGAGGCATAAAGTTAAATTTATTTAACATGACACTTACATGACTTATTTAACTATTCAAAACTCCTTTAATCACTAGATATCATTAATTAAGTGTACTAGTTAGAAAATTGTTTGTTGCAGATAGTTACATGGAATGTAACAGAAGTCACTACTCATACATTTATGAAATTTATGAGTAAATTAATGGCTTGATGATAATTTTCATAGCCTATATAAATAATTATTGTCCACAGGAACTGTATGTGAGATTCTAGAAAACCATTTGGAAAATATTTATACTCTATAAGATCTTCTCCTTACTCCTTTTCTTTTAGAATCATAGAATATCATAAAGTTTTAAGAATCCATTAAAAATTATTTTGGATGATTTAGTGTAACACATGAAGACACCTTATAGGGAATAAACTTTGAATTGTTCCTTGTTGATCATTATCAAACATCGAAAGAAGTAATTAAAAAATAATAATTTTATAATGAGAGTTATACAATTTATATTTCTAATTTCAAAATATTTTAGTTTCAATGGAATAGATATATTGGTTTCATTGTTAATTTTTACCTCCAATACTTTTTTTGTAATTGTAACTATATGCTAAGAAACTTATTAACATATTTCCTTTAGAAGATGTGTTGTTGATGAATGGGACTTGGTGTATCCATTTCTCTGACTTGAAAGTATATTTGGGTTTTCCATTGTGTTTTATTCTTCTTTATGTGTATTATACTTAACTTTTGTTTCTTGGAGCTGACTTGGTCCTTTATTTACTAATTTATGATTTTCAAGGGGTCCTACTAGGTATCTATATGCTCACCCTAACAAAGGAATTTCATCTATATATTTATTTTATTATAAAGTTGATAATCAGTTCTCGGATGACTTTTGTGGAAATAGTATTAGTGGAGTGAAAGCATAATGGTTCCTAGAGGTTAATGGTAACAGACTATATTCATGTCTAGTGTTCGTTCATTGTGGTGATCCCTTCGCCTTGGTTTCTTAGTTTGATTTTTTACTAGGTTTATTGAGTGTATATTTTCCAATTTTAATTTTATGAATTATACTCTTGTTCTCTTATGGGGATCTTATCATTTTTCACATGTATTATATATTTTATTTTGTTTTATTTTATATAATGCATTATTATATATTATGTATTTACATTATTTTGTGTAAAAGTGTACTAGTCTAAGTCCTCTAATCATGTTTGATATGCCTACTCAGTGGTAGTCACCAATCCATAACCTATGAGAGGTGGGATTGGGGTGGCACACTCTACAACCTACTAGACCTAGTGGGGTTCTGGTGGGTTGGGTCATTTCAATTTAATTTCTGGATTTCAAATAAAAAAGATAGTTTAGAAGAGATGAATGATGTATTCCATAGACATATCTCATTTTCTAGAGAAATATGTATGCGATTGAAAATATGGTTTTCTGATAAAATAATAAGAATATAATAGAATTTCATTGGTATATTATGTTATTGATAATAGATAATATTAAGGATAAATATGGTATGAAGATATTCTTATATAGATGTTTTTTTGTATGATTGGAAGACAATGAGTTAACCCTCACATAAAAACGTCGATATTTTTTGGATTTGGTAGACAAAGATTCAACAATTTATACGGATTTGATCTCATCTGGATTTATATAATTAGCATTAGGTTTTTAAGGATAGTTTAAAGATTACAATGTATAGTGTAAATGATATAAAAACCAAAATCCAAGATCAAATATGCTTGATAAATGAAATATTATATAAACTATAAATGAATAAATTTTTTTTGTGTTCCTTACACCGATGATCATAATAGAAACAATAATCATTCATTCTTAATAAAGATCACAGTAGAGGCGTACAAAATAAATCCTGTAACTGGAGGTATCCACAGGTTGTGAAAAATTACTCATCATAAGAGAATATTTCCTCCACCCTCCATAGCTTGGTAGTCCCTCATGGTGTATAGGAAGTAAGATAATAGATCTATGGGAAGGTGTTTTATAGCTAAGGATTATGAAGGCATACATGATCATCATCTCATAGTGACTTCGGAATTATAAATCCCTCGAGGAATCTCCTTGGAAGAACATGTATTGAATTATATCTTATGATTTAATGAATACATCGACTGTAACCCTCATCTATGCCAAATATCTTAGTGTTTAGTCTTTATTAAATATTTCTCTTATGATATCCAACATATAATATCTCTCAAAAGTTATCTTTTAACATTTTTCTTCCTAACTATCAAAGATAGTTCAATAGTATTGAATACCATTCCATATTATATATCCATTCATAAACAATGACTTGTATGGGTGGTAGAATGATAACATGATTTGTGATATCCCTATTTCATTAAATATAATATGGTCAATTATCTTTAGGATATATCTCCTTCAATCTCCCACTTACATTACAGACTTGTAATCATTGTGTCTTTTCACCAAATATAATATCATATATGATAACTTATTATATCATATCCCAAAATCCTTTTGGGTATATTTTAAATCAATTTTTGGAATATTATCATTAACTTCACCTCAAATAATATAGTATGTAATACTTTATGAAATCCCCAACGAAACCTATTTTTTTGTTATTAGAATGAGGGGCTACCCCATTGAGCTATACCCACAGTTTTGTATGCTGTGGTTATAGCTTGAAAAGATTCATTTTATACACATCGTTTATTTTAAACTATGGGTATATATATTCTCAATGGTTATTAAAAAAACCTTTGGTATAGAGGGGAGAATATTTCACCCCACCCATGCTCCCCACCCCTACACTCATCAGTCCCTTCCTACAGGTCCCTTTCACTCCCCTTGTGTTTCCCTAACCTGATGCGCATCCCCCCTCCTCCTCTGGTTGATGCACATCCCCCCTTCTCCTTCTCCTCTTTCGACATTCATCCCCCCTACTCCACCTCCTCCAGTCGACATGCACCCCTCCACCTTCTCTAGTTGAGTTGTGTTTCCATCACTCAATATGTATCCCCCCCAAGGTCGAGCGATGTTTCCCGAACTCAACGATCAATTCTTCTACTAGTATATCATTATCCAATAATTGGGTATTTTTCTGATTTCGATCATCTTTGACAATGAGTCCCTAATCCTTTTTCTGGATTAGATAATTATTTCTAGTTTAGTTTAGTTTTTTTATTTGATTTCTATTATTTCATATTGTTTCATTAATCTTTGATATCTGATTGATTGTTGTCTAGTTAAGATTGGTTAAATTTGACACAGTTTTGTTTAGTATACATGATTTTTGGTTTATTTTGTTCGCTATTTTTGATATGCCTATTTGGGGGGGGGGGGTAAACTCAATTATTTTTAGTTTTTAGAGCACTGGTATTTCATAGTTTAGTTTAGTTTGATGAGATATTGAAGTTAAAATGACCTTGGATTGAAGGAGTAAAACTTGAAGGTTTTTTAAAATTATTTTCAAGAAATTTGTGGGGGTAGGTTAATTTCAATTTCATATGGATTGAAAAATTATAATTCAAGTTTGAGCCACATATAATATGAATAAAAAGATATATTGGAATGTGGCTTGGTGTTTATTGGTTTTCAATTATGACTTTAAAATATTGAGTTCCTCAATATCCATATCATTATTACTATTAATTATTTAATTAAGTTTTTATTATTGTCATGATTTTTTCATAGTATCTTACCCAAAGATGAATATAAATGGATATCTAATTCTCAAAAGAAACTCATGTTATATGGGTGATTCTCCATTATTCTAGAAAACCTATGTTTCCCTATTGTATTTTTTTATTTGATCGCCAACCCCTAGAAAATAGTGAACATCATCGCCAGTTAACTATAATGAATTTAATGACCACTATTTTTCATATCCACTAGGAAAGACTTCTATGTATCATTCATCAGAATCCACAGAACTCCTGAACTTATAAACTTTGTATCACCTACTACAAAAAAATCAGAAGTCAATAGCTTCCCCTTCCATCTACTTCGCTCATTCCTTATTCTTTTTTGTTAGTTCCAAGTTTGATTTGATGACTTTAATATTAAACATGGTTGTAATGAGTTTTATATTTATGGATCATATTTTTTATTAGAAGATAACTTTTTTTCCATGTAATAGAATGGATTGATGCTAGATGTATTATACCAATCGGATTTCAACTGAGTTTCAAAAGAATTTGTAAAAAATATATTTTTCATTGACATTTATATTTAATTATACTTTGGTTTCAATAAAATTAATTATATTTATTTCAATTCAGAAAACTTGATTTAAAATGGGTTTTTAAAAAAAGTATAAATTTGTTTTAAATTATTGTTACTAAATGATGTTATGACATTATTTATTCCTTATTTAACTTATAAGTTGAATTCATGGATTTTAAAAATTGTTTCTAAAAATGTACATATCATTCTTATGTGGATTGTGAAAAATACTTCCTAAAGTCAAAGAAAGTGACTTTTTTATCATAATCGAGAAGTGAAAGGGCATGAGTTGCCTCCTTCTCTTTCCTCAGTGAGTATACTAATTTTAATATTTTTCTTAAGTATTACATATAATTCTATGATCATATTCTTTGTCAATTATTTTAGGTGCAATTAGTTTGTCTAGAGATGATTCAGCCTACTAGATGGAGCACCCATCTTACCCCATCCCACACTGACCCACATACGGACACCCCTTCTACCTCATCTTCCAATACTTATCTTGAGCATCCAGTGATGTTTCCATCCATCCCTCTATCATCATCCCATTTACCGTCTTATTCAAATACCATGACTACACTTCCTCAACTGATGTTCCCAATATTACCATTTCTATATGCATTCATGTATCCTCAAGCCCACTACCCATATTTGGACAGGTATACACCGCCTTATTTTCCTATCATACATCCAACATCTCATGAGTCTGTCACTTTAGATTCCACTACAGTGAATGTAGATCACCAAGAGAATGTAGTTTACTAGACACTTCCTTTAGAGGCTTCTAATCCAGAACAGTCTATGGATGCATCACAGCTTATTGAGGAGCATGCATCATGTTTTTTTCATTATAACTATGTCAAATTATATCACTTCATTTTTACCTTTTTACCATTAATTAAATCTTATTTTTCTTTTATTACCTTATTTAGTGGGATCTTCTAGTATGCGATGTGGGAGCACTCATATATGAGAATCCTGGAATCACGAAACTCGGATTATGGTAGATTATAATGATCAAAATTAGTTTTTATGTAAAAATGTGACGTAGTGTAGAAGTTTCATGGCCACTTTAGCCAAGTACCATGATATCATTTCAGTGGAACTAGTCTCATGTAAACATATCAGTAATGAAATCAAGTACAAGTCACGGGTGTATATATGGGTAAGAAAATTTAATAAAATATTATCTATATTAGTGTTGTATTTATATGAATTAAAATGTTCATTTTAGATTCAATTAAACTTTCCCATCAATGAAGATTCCAAAGATGCAAGGATGATGGATCTTGGATAGTTATGGTTAGAATAATATCATGATTTATATGTAGGTTGGATGAGCAGAGTTAGTTTTGATTTAGAAGGTGTACCCATATACCTCGGCTGTCCAAAAACTCAATATCCAAAAATGATCACATATTATAATACTAATAAGTTTAAGTTATTTGAAATGTTTAGTAGTATACATATAAAATTTAATTCTTATTAATTGTATTTTTTTAGGAAGCATCAAGAGAAAACAAAAAAAAGATGCAATGAAATTTATACACACATTGGGGCGCACTATAATTTCTGAGCATGAGAAGCGTCAGGTACTTACATATGAATTGAAATAATGTCTTGATTTATATTGTTACTCAGTTTTATTTTCATGTAAAATTTTACTATGCACTAATGTCCAATTTTCCATTTATCCATTAGGCCAAATTATCCATTAGGCCTAGAGACCAATTGGAAATTATGGCCAATGTCCAATAACCCATTTAGCCATTATGAAAAATGGAAAATTGGTTTCTAGGCCTAATAGACACATGGGAAATTTACCATTTTGTCTAATAGATAATTGTCCCTTATGCCTAATTTCCAATTTCCCATTTTTCCATTAGTCCTATAGGAAAATTTTTTATTAGGCCTAATGGAGAAATAGGAAATTGGACATTATGCCATTAGTCCTAGAGGCTAATTGGCCATTTGGCCTAGAGGACAATGAGACATTAGGCCTAATGGAAAATTTTCCATTTAAAAAATATTCCTAATGAACAAATGGGAAATTTTACATTAGTCCTAGAAGAAAATTGTCCATTTGGCCAATAGTCTTATATGACAATTGGTCATTAGGCCTAATGACCAATTGTCCTCAAGGCCCAATGCCCAATTGCCCATTTTTTCATTAGGCCTAATGGAATATTGGACTCTAAGACTAATGTCCAAATAGGAAATTGGACATTAAGTTGAGAGGAAAATTTTTCATGAGACCTAATGGTAAAATGAGAAATGGATCTTTAGACCTAGATGCCAATTGGCCGTTTGGCCTAATGGCTAGTTTCCCATTTAGCCTAATGTAATCGTTTATTAAATTTTTTAATTTATAAATTTTTCATTCAATTTAGAGTTATTACCCTTAAATTATTTTTCAAGAATATAAAATATTCATATTTTGAAATGTGTATACTAATAAATATCATTTTCAGGAAGATATATTGGGCATAGTAGGTCATGTAACTCATCAAAATTTATTTTTCTTCACTAGGAAGAAAAAGGATGGAAGTCAACTAATTTCACAAACATAAGAAATTATTGAAATTTATTTTATTTATATTTAAAATATTTATATGAAATTAAAAATATATTATCTTGTTTACAATTTCAAAAGTCTAACTTGGAGGCCCTTGATGATAAAGAGGATGAAAATTTCAGGCTAAAAGATAATTTTAGTCAGGTATTGGGTGAGGGGAACCCGGGGAGAGTCTGATGTTGACCATGGAAAAAACATCATCCCCTTTATGTATTGGTAATCATTGGGATCCTCTTAATCCTCTAAAAATATTGATCTAGAAATAACTCATTCAGAATTATTTTAGGCAAAAAAATAGATTTAGAGGAGCGTGAAAGAAGTAAACAAGAGCATGAAGAAGTAAGATGATGACCGAAAAACTCATGAAATCTATATAAATTTTTATTCAATCACTTCCATCATAGTATTTTTGTACTTTTCATTAATATATAGAATCAATGCACTCTTTAAATTATGCCTCATGTGATTCAAACGAGGGTCCTAGTGGAGATCAAGTTGAAGGTGGTGGTGATATTGTTGTTGGTGGTGACGATGTTATTATGGGTGATGAGGTTACTGGTGATGTTTCTGATGATGAGGATGAGGGTGGAGATGTGTATGGGGATGAGGATGTTTTTGATGGAGGGAATATTAATCCCCTCCATTTTTGACATAGTGGGGTGAAGACTTTTGCAGTTACTTTAATAACTTGAATTGACTTCTTGATTTGATGTACATTGAATCGACTACTTGTATATATGAGGATATATATGTATATTTTTTTAGGATTTATTGGTGAAGTTTGGTGTGTTTTTATATTTGATATCATATTTTTTACTGATTTTATGGTATTTTGTTTTTTTTTTGAGCTCTATGCTTTCTTTTTTATTGGTTTTATAGGTTTTGGGAAGATGGAAGGGGCCTGGTGCCTAGTGGGAAGATAAGCCTATATCAATGATTTTATAAATTGTCGGTATATATTTTACCTTTGAGGGTATCCATGCCAATGATTTATCGAACCATTGGTATAGATATATACCAACGGTTTGTGTATACTCATGGGTATGAAAAACTGGCTATAGGCTATTCCCATGGTACCTATAAGAACCATGGGTATAACTATATCCCAACACCACTGAAGCAAATGGTTTGAAAAACTATTGGTATATAATATACTAACAATTCTGAGGTCTATAATCATGTTTTAAAACTATTGGTATAGGGTATTTCTCTAGTATTTTTCTATTAACACTAAAACACTTTTAGAGTTTCCCTCTAAGACAAACTCACTCCCAAATTAGTCACCCACAAAGTGTGAACCGATGATGCTTTTTATTGTTGAAAAAAAATAAGAATCTGTAGATCTATAAATATAATCAAATAGGAGCCTCTAGAAATTAATTAGTGATACTCATGATACATAGAAGTCTAGTGTTATCTTCATCAAACACATGTATCTCTATACTTGTGTTCACTAGCTACATCGCATGATATTGTGAATTCTCAAAATATCCATTTTTATAAGACATGGAGTGACCATGTGATATGAAGTATGTTAATCTCATATATCTAACTCATATATTCTTTATTATCTAAGTATATACTAGAAAGATTGATGAATACATCACATGTCATTAACCTTTATAGATGAAAACATCACATATCTTTCACCCAAATTGATAATCATATTATATGTACTATCTTGGTATGGATTTACACTCCCTTAGTCTATCTCATTAGATGAACTAGATGAAATACTCATAATATGAGAGGAAAATCTCATTTTAGCGGATCTCCATCAAAAAACAAGATCATAAAAACACCAAACCACCCTCTGATTAGTTAATCCTCAAGGCTTTTGAAATAAAGTTATCAAAGTATAATGGTTCTCAAGTTAGGTATCTTTATAACCTCTAGTAGAGGGGACTCCAAATATGATACATGCACCTATAATATATGATATATATATTATATGACAATTAATGTGGTATACTTAGTGGTTAATTTATCACACATAACCTTTTTCGTGCCTCATAAGCATATTTTCTATCTCGATACAAGAATCATACTCACACTAATATTAATATTTCATCATAAACTATAATAATACATGATGAACATAAGTTAAGGATAATTATAAGTCATACATTGAGAGGTCAATTATCATTTCACTTCATGAGATATATATCAATATGTGTGTGTGTGTGTCTTACTAATGTGGAATAATGATAAAGTGTAGATTTTCTTTTATATAAAATGATACATTTTATATTATTAAATTTTTTAATAATAATTAACAAAACCATACATAAGAATCTATATAATATATCATATATATAGTAGAATTCCACATCATAATAATGTTGTATTCACTTCCATTGTTTTAACTTGTTAAATCTATATATAATTCTTGACACATATTTATATGACCATCTGATAAAATATTCCTATTAAACTCTTTAGTTTTTAAAATCAATGAAGCAATCCAGTTTGAATAATGGTGATATATAGGAATAATATTCCTAATATTCAACTAATTAGAAATATTCAAAATCATTAACTCCATAACATTTAATTTTTAGATGTTAATTACTTTTTTGTCAATATATTACTCTTTCTAAGTTAATTTTCATCCTTATAAAATTTTCCATAAAACTTTTCCTGGAAATATTTTGGCAATGTTATTCTTCACATAACTAATTTTCAATTGATACTTGTTTCATGTGAATGTGTTTTTATCATTATTTTTAGTGATTTTTGACCAAAATATTTATTAATATTCTATATTTTGGTTTGTTTTAGAACATATTGGTGATAATATAAATAATTAAAGGTTTATGAAGAATTTTATGAGATTTGTATACATTTAACCCCATGAATGACATGTTTATGTTTTTCAGAGGATGCTTAAGGTTTTTGAGGGTGTGTGTATGGAATTTTAATTTCATTCCATATAATGTCATGTTGAACCCTTAGAATTATAAATTCATGTAATTCCCTTAAAGTCACCCATGCATAAGTTAATCATTGATAATTCATAATACCATTTTGGAACCAACCTATGAATGCATAATGTTTTATACTTGGCCATTAGAGAAGATGATTCATACCATGTTATAGAGGGTTGATTCATAATTTAAATTCTATTCATGTAGATACACTGGGAAGAAGAATACCGAGATTGAGTTTTTGGCTAGTGTCATCACACCATGCATTGGGGGAGCTAGTCAAGATAGAAATTTATTTAAGGAACAAACCAAAACAAGTTCCAATTTTTACCATAATGTGTCTAGAGTGGAGTATTTGAGGATTAGATACTTTAAAATTAATGGGTATGTCTCATTAGTATTTATTGAGTATTTGATGTTTGATAAGTGGAGATAAATTAGTTACACTAAAAAGGTGCATGTTTCATCATGATATGCTTGATATAGGTGATAAAGGGAAATATTTGTTTACCCCTTTCTTTTTTATTTAGAATCTTCTATTATCATATTGTGGTGTGAGGATTTTCTATTAATAGGGATTTTATTCATCAATTTGGATTATTTTTAATCTTATTAAATTTTTCTCTCTCATTTTATATTTTCAGAGTCTTTTATTTTTCCTTTAATTCTAGTACTCTTTTTCTCATCATTTAAAATATTTATTCAATTAATTTTCTTTCTCGAAATTTTTATCTATTTTTTATTTGATCATATTTTTATATAGATTAATTCTTATGATTTATAAATAACATGTGATGATTTTTTCCTCCACCATATGTGGATTATCTACTTAAGGGGTGATGAATCGAGAAAAGAAGGGTGTGTGTACTACTTATTAAATAGTCTCATTCATGGAAAAGATTTTTTGATTTGAATTTTTTTGGAATTTAATTACATCTTATTCCATCACATATCTCTATCCAAGATGATTTTAGAGGGAGGAACCCCAAATCAATTGATCCAATTCAGATATTTTCAGTAACTCATAAACTTTTCTTGTGATTATGATTAAACATAATGCACTTATGGTAGTATAATTCTCTAACAAATGGATTTCTATTGACCTATCTAGAATCAATGAAATTAACCATAAGAATTTTTTGGCCTTAAAATGTCCTTTTAACCATTAAAAGTGGCTAATACTGGAGTGAGATAAGTTAATCCCATAAAGACCATCCCTTGAAATTGATCTTATGACTCTATTTTAGTTAACTGTTTTCACACTAGTAAATGTGCTGTTTAATTTGTTCTATATATGTTTTGAAGAAATAGTTGAGTTAGAAAAAGAAATAGACAACTCTTAGGGATTATGTGGCATCCTTATGGGAACAAAATCAAATGTTAATATTCTATACCTGAGTATTTAGTAAATAATCAACTAGTAAATAAATTTCTAAACATTATAAACCATTGAAATTAAAGACATCAGTGGGTATTTACAAGTATTTTACTATGTTTTTAGGGTTATAGTGAACTCTGGAGTTACATATTTTTGTTTATTAATTAATTTTTTTATTTTATCATTTTTATTTTTATTATTTATTTTACATATATGATTTGTATTTTTCAGTTCAGGATGATCGGTGCATTAGTAAGAAACTGATGACTTGATTTAGAGTATCGACTCTCGAGATCCACTTGAGTATAATATAGAGATCAAAGAGGCCCTATTCTCAAACATGGACCTTCATAAAAAAATCACAATCAGTTCCTTGGGAATAAACCATCATAGACTATGGTCTAACATCCATTGATGTAGGATCCCTAAGAATTATTTATCCTAAACACCCACATGACCATCTCTATACTTTTTGGGAGATCTATAATACTTCAAAACATAATTTATTATCGTTATATTCCATCAGTATAATATTATTATTATTCTCACACCAATATTTGGATAAGGACAAGTTGAAGAGCCAACCTGTGGGGTTTATTACAAATTGGGATGAGTATTCCAAGATATTTTTGGAAAATTAATTTCCATCATCTATAAGATGGAAACTAAGGATCAAAATTCATAATCTCAATTAATTGCATAGAGAATTATCTTTTGAAGTGTGGGATAGATTAAATGAGATTATTAAGAAGTGAACACATAACATGATAAATTTTTAGCTTCAAATATATACTTTTTTCTATAGATTTATCCCATAGCTCAGGTTATGGTTGATGATTTAGTAGATGTGGGACTAATGATAAAGAATCGTGAGCATGAATAGGACCTAATTGATGAAATCTATCATAATGTGAGTCTCTAGAAAAGTTAGAGATAAAAACCAATATGGATAATGCATATGGGGAATGAAACCACTTCGTTGGCCCCTCGGATTGAAGGACATACAAATAAGTTGGATGCTTTAAAATTTCCAATGGAAATTACAGCACTGTAGTAACCATTATCACATGCCACAAGACTAGAAGTACAGTATTATCAGATATATGAGGCTTTTAATTCTTATGTTGAGTTTCATTCTATAGTAGAATATAATTATCCCCTGGATTATAACTACATTAGTTGAAATTCGATCCCACAATAATACCAACATTCATATAATTCATGGAAGGAAGTGTAGCCCCAACCAAAACACAATCAAGGGTAGAAGTAACCAAAAGTTTTATAATTGAAACTAATGACCACCTAGATACCCACCTTATCCACAATCCCAAATACCTTTTCAACCATTTTTATCCCCTTTACCTCAACAAATTCATCCTCCATAATAACTCCATCTTAGATCCTAACATTAGGCCCAACTACCAAAGACATATATCGAGGATATGATTTAAGTATTTTTTCTCAAAAATTGGATTATTAGATGGATATATAAGAAATTAACATGATTAATCAATATTATTTTCTCTAAAACATTGAGCATCAAGTAGAGAAATTTTATCAAACCTTATCAAAGTGGTTACCAGGTATATTCCCAGGTAACAAGGAGACAACTCAAAGGGGAGAGTAAAAGGTTCTCACAGAACATAGTATAGGATATATAGAGGGGAAAAATCTCCATACACCTGGGAAAGAATTGATAAATATTAAACTAAAAAATTAAATTTTTTGCATGGATGTTGAAACCCCCATTGACAAGGTCAAGGATAATAATGAAGGTAGAGTTACTCAATATATTAATGAGTAAATAATAAAGTAATAATATAAGAAATCACAACCCTTTCAACCCCCTATACCATTCTCAGAGAGGATGAGGAAAGGAAACACCGAACCTTAGTATATAAAATTTCTATAAATTTTTAAATAACTATGTATTAATATTCCATTTGTTGAGTTGATTTCAAAGATGTCAACATATGAAAAAAAAAATTAAGGAAATGTTGTCAAATAAGAGGAATTTGGAACATTTAGGAGTCATTTCTCTACATTAGGAATATATGACAGTAATTTATTACAATATCCCACCAAATATGTGAGATTCCATGATCTTTTCAATCCCTTATACTATTTGATCTTGCACCTTTGGGATAGCACTTTGTAATTTTGGTGAGATTCAACCATATGACATTGAGAAAATTTTGAAAATTGGGATTGGAGAAACCTAATATGAATAAAGTTTTAATAAAAATTATTTATTGATCCATAAAATACCCTACATAAATTCTTGATTTTTTTCTCATCATGGTGTAAAAATTAATTTTCCCCACTAACTTATTGATTCTATAAATAAAAGGGAAATGGTATGTTATGATTATTCTTGAAAGACAATTCCAAGTAATTGGGAAGACATTGATAGATGTGAATAAAGTAAGAATAATTTTTGGATTTGGATAAGAGAAATCTATCCTTGAGCATAAAGAATTTGAGATGCACTGAGTTGAAGTGAAATATTTCCAAGCTCTTTTTTACTCTAAAGAACAATTATCTATCATGATTATATAAAAAGAATAGTATGAGAGCATGAGGCATCTCATTGATAATATGGTGGATGAGAATGTATAGGAAATTAGAGAAGAGGATGGAGAAAAAATTGAAATATTATAGTGGATACAACCTTTTTCAAGGAGATATTATCTATAGTTTTTAAATTCAATCATCGAGTGTGTGATGATTGACTTAAATCTGATACCTAGTACATTATAGAGCTCATTGTTCGGAGATAAGGATGCATAATTAGTAATCATCAACGCATAACTAACTAAAGAGTAATAAGAAGTTTTTTATTAATTTTTAATATAGAAGAGACACACTTTCATGGGGGATTTTTGATATCAAGATATTTTTGCCTACTATTTTCAACCAAAAGGTGATTTTAAAATAAGGTATGAGATTGATCTGTCAACAAAAAAGGATACTCACGCCACTAATTAAGGGGTGGTTAAAAATATATTCTCAAAATATTTGATGTATGCATTGTTTTATAAATACCAAATATTTAATGGGCCAAACCATTTCATGTTTTTATCCAGAAGGGGGGTTTAACTATGGTAAGAAATAAAGATAATGAGATCATTCCATCTAGGACTATAATGATCTAATGAGTTTTCATATATGATAATAATTTTAATATAGATATGATAAATTATCACATTTCATGAATTTTACTAATTGTGAGATGGATACTTTAGTTACAACCAAACACGAGTGGACTAGAATAAGTTTTCAAAAAATACTTTCACCTACACATATAGTACATTCACCTATCAATAAATTTCATTTGGAATGTGTAATGAAACTAAAATATTTTATAGGTCCTAGAAAAATATGTTTCATGTTATGGAAGAATAATTTATAGATATATTAATGGTTTCATTTTTAGTTTATAAGAGATCCTTTAAAGTGTGATTTAGAAATTCAGATTTGGTGCTCTGGAAATATGAAGTGAAGTGCATTGTTATCGACTAGAAGAAGTACCAATTCAAGGTGAGAGAGTAAATTTTACACAAAACTGAATATAAAAACATGTAATTGAAGAGGATTCAATAACTTTTAGTGTGACAAATAATCTTCAATAGTCAGCCACAATCATGGTGATTCAAATCGTTCTAAGACACACGGGATTCCACCATCAGTTTTTCAAGGATTTTTACAAGATAGCTTGGTCACTTACTTATATATCATTGAAGAAATTTCCATTTGATTTTTTTTGAATATTTTAATAAATAATTAAATATTTTGAAAATCGATCTAGTGGTCACCCCAATTATGATCTCTTCTAACTAGAAAAATATTTTCAAACTTATGTGTGATGTGAGTGACTTTATTGGGGGAGTTTCACTAGGAAAATAGGTTGACCAAAACTTTTAACCCCTATACTATAAAAGTAGAACACATAATTATTCCCATATAAAATGAACCACTATAGAGAAGGAAATTCTTGTAGGGTTTATTATTTTATAAGTTCATATCCTATCTTATCCTCTATAAGGTGATTGTCTACATTGATCAAGTTTCTTTATGGTAATTTTTGAACAATAAGTATTTAAAGACATGGATGATTCATTGGATCCTATTTTTATAAGAGCTTAATATAAATATTAAAGGCAAAAGGTTCTATATAATTTAGTGTAAGGTAACTTATGAAGGATTTAATTATCACATGTAGAATAGGACGAAGAGATGAATATTAATGATGAATTCATAAATGAAATGCTTTTTTCTATTGATCTGAAATTGTGGTCATGGTTTTTAACAAAGATAATTATTTGTATAATGGGAATATTTTCCCACACTTTTTATATCAATAGAGAAAGAGTTTTTTAGCTGACATATTATTTTTGGGAAGATTTTATTTTGTTTAATTAGTGTGGAGAGAGAATCATATAGTGGCATGTGTCTAAAATAGAGATATAAAGAATATTGAAGTTATAGAATTTTTTACCCACCCAAGTACACCACAGACCTAATAAAAATCAGAGTGAAAATCCTTATATGTTGATTCTTTTGGACCACTGTTTATAAGGATTATCAATAACTTTTGAAAAGTTGTGATTGAATCCAACAGATCATGAATATTAGAAGAAGAAATTAAAAATAACAACACCCTATTAAACAAGTTGAATTATTGAATATATGGGGAGTTGATTTCATGGTCCCCTTACTAAATTTGTTTTATACATACATTATTTTGTGTGTGGATTATGTTTTGAAATGGGTGGAGGAAGAAGATCCTTCTCAAAATAAATCTAGTGTGGTGGTAATTTTTTTTAAAGAATGTCTTTTTTGGATTGGGATCCCTTGATAACTCATTAGTGATTGAAGAAGACATTTTCACAACCACTTTTTTAAAGAATTCATATAAAAATATAGAGTTTTATAAAACACCAACACCCCTTATCATTCATAAATGAGTGGTAAAGTTGATATATCCATCCAAGAGATCAAAAAAACTCTATAAAGGATAGTGATATTAATTCTGGAAGAGTATAGTTGAAAATGGGTAATGCATTGTTGGTATACATAATAAAATTTAAAAATACCTATAGGAATTAACACATTTAGTATCAGCTAAGGAAATTCATTCCATTTTCCAGTGTATATTGATCTTGAATTGTGTTACGGTGTGATAAAAATGAACACGGACATGAAATAAGCTATATAAAGGATACTACTATAGTTGTATAAATTAAAAAAACTCATGAGAGATGAATATAATAATGAAAGGATTAAAATATACAATACTTTTGAATGACATAACCAATGAATAAACTTTTGGAAATTTACACCAGGATACAAGGTATTTTTATTTAAATCATGATTAAAATTGCTTTTACATGAACAAAAGTCATGGTGTTTGGGATCCTCCATAGTGGTAAAATTTTTCTGAAATAGATTAATTTAGAAACAAAGTTAACATACATCTGCATTCAAGTTCAGTGAAAAGGGATGAATATATACGTGGAAACATTACAAGAGTTTATTGTTCTCTCTCTAAATTTTATTTGATGATTTAAAATTTGTGCCTATATATTGATGTTAAATGAAGTGTTTATTGGGATAAAACCTAGGTATTTTTTCTTATTATATTTTTTAATTCATTTAGATTAGGATTAGGAAATATTCTTGGGTAAAGTCTCTCAGTACCCCCCCATACATCACCGCCAAATCATCAAGAGAACTTCATCATGTTTAGAGAATAATTATGATCATAAAATTAATCAAAACATGACTAGATTCATCATGTAATAATCTTTAAATATTTAATTAAATTCATGGGATGGAGATAGTTACTAATCTAATATAGTGTAAAAGTTATTAAAATAAATTTAAAATTAACTTTCATTTTTTAAAAGAATTCACAATCATATCATGAATTTTTTACCGAGGGAAGAGCCTATATAGTCATGTTGTGATGAATCAGGATATGAAGTGGATATTAATGAATCTTGTAACTTAAATATTGTTGTATTTTACATTAACTAGTTATGGTATGATATAGGGAATCACAATGTGACGCATTTCAGGAATATAAATTTTTCAACTCTAACCCTGCAAATGTGTTGTGAACCTTCATCTCATTAAAGACTAGAGCTCATGAGATTGGTTCTACTCAACCTTTCCCTTAGGTTCAAATAGCCTCCAAGACTATGGTAACCATTTCCCATCCTCACTATTTTTGATCTATTATTCCTCTCATCTTCCAAAAATCCCAACCATTTTATCCTTTCCAATCATTCCCTATCACTTACCTAAACTTACATATCATTTTCATCCCATCCTTTAAAGGATATAAAATACCTTATTTATCTCCTTAGATTTCCTTCATTCCCTTTACCCATAACCCAAACCGTGTTTTTCTCAACTAAATATGAGGCCAAACACCCAAAATCCCCATGAAAGGTGAAGGAGCCTACAAAACCCATGATGAATTAGTGTCTCAAAAAACCTTCCCCTAATCATTTTCATTTAAACTCTTCATAATACAATTCACATCTAAAATAATCTTATACATAACATTATTCTCAATGGTGGGATTACACTATGAAACATACTCATATATTCTTTCACTTACCTACTTTAAAAAACCAAGATCAATTGTCCAAGATATAGATGAAGTTAATCATATCTAATAAAACATTTGACATGGGAATAACTTGGTAAATAGACATTGAGGATCAATATTTAGATTTTATATAGGATATGAATATAGAGAATATTTTTTTGTTTAGAGAGGAGGATTTTAGGGATCTACTATTTTAGTTTTTATCCACCCTCAAGATAATGTTGGAGAAGGTTAATTTCTAGCTAATCCAATAGTAGTGGATTTTGTATCTGGAAAAAATTTGAGTGGGGATGGTCATCTATAGCCCAAATTTTCTTCAACCCTAAGAATACAAGAAGATAATGTTGGGGTTAAATAAAATCATGTCACATAAGAGACGAGACATGGTCTCTGCTAACCCACACAGAAAAAATGACCCCAAATTTGTCAAGAATTCCCAATTGATAACAACCCTTTTGAGAGTGATACTTCGAGCCATTTAATATTCTTGATTATATAGAGGATACTTCTAGGGGTTTTGAGAAAGTTTAAGTGTTATTATTTCCACAGTTTACTAATGAGGGTGGCCATCAATATGGCATGATAGTTTTCTCTATAATTTTAGGTACATGTAATTAAATCCAAGGGAACATTAATGAGGAAAAAATTTATCACTTACTTATCCAAACACCTAAAGGTGTTTGATACTCAGAAATTATAGAAATTAATCAAAACTAAGAACCTCTACACTAATGTTTATAAGTTTGGATAGTTAGGTAAAACTAAATAAGTCCCTAAGGAAATGGAGAACCTTGTATATAATAATTCATCATGATCAACAAATAAAATCCTCCTAAATAATTACACAACTCCAATAATAATAAAAATGACCACTAAGAGATATAGAGTGTATAGAAAAAGGAGTCCCTCAATATGTCTCACTACCATTTAAAATTAATCTAAAGTGGGGAGATGAAAGATATACACACCCAAGAAAAGAATCATGAAAGATAAACATGTATTCAAAAAATACCCAAGGAAAATATAATACTTTACAAAGAATAATTAATCTATAAATGAATTTTTTTTAAAATCCCAAAAAAGATAGTACATCCCAAAAGGATATAAAAATGACCATAAAAAATGTCACATAAAATCAATCAGAATCTCTTTAGATAGAAATATAATCATAAATATAACTCAATAAAGAAAAACATGATCACTAACATCTGGTTATGGAGTAAAATAAAATAAACCACAACCTTTCTTGTAGAACACCGGCCCATATAGAACCTAATAGAAAACCAATTATGCATAATCTGTACAGAGGGTTCTATCTAATGAATAAGATAAACTTGTATAACTCTTATTCCAATTAACTTATAACATACACATGGATTACCATTACGAAACTCATCAAAATACAACTATAATCATGATTAAATTAATAAATAGACCTCAAGGAACATAACTAATAAATGATGCTTGAAAAAAATAAAAAAAAGGAAAATTCTCAAGAAAAAACACTAATGTGGATACCCAAAAAAATATATCAATGAGGAATTACCTCAAAACTCAATATTATGAAAACTCACAGGGAATAAATCCCAAAAAAAATCACCACTATCCAAATCTAAACCAAAATTATATTCAATGCTCTTCTTTTGAAAAAATAACTTACAGATTTCTTGAAGATGTACTGCACTAGAAAACATAATAGATATCTTATTATTATAAGAAACAAAAAATATTAGATAATGTTATCCCTCATCGACTGATATTAGGGATGTATGAAGACCACTCTCGATTAAATGGGATTTTAGAAAGTCATCAATGACTATTAGAGATGAAAAGAACAAGAATTATAAGAAATAATTCTATGATGGAATTTACCCATGATGTTTTAATAATTTCCATGGAATTATAATTACCCTCAATCCCCTTTACCCACTCCATCACCTCATGTGGACCTTTATAACCATATAAATTAGAAATTGATGATTCAATAATTCTGATGAAACATATAGTTCTATTGCTACAACACTATTCTATGTATGTGTAGAGCCAAATGCTATAATTTTTACACCTAAATGGTGAGGGGAATCATCCTAAGGATCATACCTAGAGGAAACTTTTCTACATTCTATTAAGAAATTTTAGGGGATACTCCAAATAAAAAAATAACTTAATCAATTCATCCTTCACACAAAAAAACACATAGTCATCATATGATCAAAGTGACAAATCCACAAGCATAGGATTGATAAAATAAACACAATATAAAGGCTTCCTTTTTAAGTAATAAAATTCTAATAAGGGCATACAACCCATTTTACCCAAACATACATACGTTGGAAACAACCCGTATTATTTTGAAATAAAATAATACCTTCTTTTGAAAATAAAAGAATTTTTTTTCAAATTCTCCATAAAATAAAATCTCAATTCCTCAATGGAGAATTCAAAACCTCACCTAATATTTGAATATCATAATATTATTTTTATAATAAAATATCCACATTAACTTTATAAATTTCTCATTTTACTTCAATTTTTTTTTTCAAATTCTATAATAAAATCAACTACCATTTAAAAAACTTAACTTTATTTGGAAATATCAATAAAAATAAAACTTCAATTCAAAACACTAAAAAAATTACATAATAAAATCAACCAATTTGGAAAACACATCATGGGAATCAAAATTATTTTTAAAAACAAACCAAAAAATCTATTTTAAAACATAGATAATCTCGTGAATTTAACTTTTCATAAAAAATATTCCTTTCAAACACCGAGAATAAAAAATATAACGTGAAACATCAACCAAAATAAAATCCAAAATCATCAAAAAAAATCATAAAAAATCCATTAAATCCCACTTTAATTAATTTATAATAAGTATAAACCACTTTAAGATAAATTAGAAATCAAAATAATTCCATCCAAAAAAAATAATTTCATGAGGGATATAGAAATGTATATGGTTTTTCTGTATGGTTTATCAAACCATTTTTCAACTATGTGACAACCTCAAAGAAGATCTTAAACCCATCAATATGAGCTCTAAATGGTTTGTCTAACTATATATGTTAACTATGAAACTCTGGTGCTTCATCTATCCTCTCCCTAAAATTAAAATGGACCCAAAAAGTATCTAATATAAATCAATGGGGATTAAAACACTTTTAAAAAAATCAAGAACAAAACTCAAATTGAAAACTGAAATCCTAAATTCCAATGGTAACTCAATCTATTTCATGAAATTTTATGATTAAAAACTTACTCATAACCTACCTCTTTAGTTATGATAGTATTATCTCAATATTACCATGATTCATCCAAATAACAAGAGGGTTTTTAGATACCATTTTTTAGTTAATTGGCATGGGTTGACCTGACATGTCACCCAGACTACTCTACAAAATGCCTGAAGCACATTGTCATTCTCCATGGGCTAGAACTAGTGATGCAGTATTGAATGAAAAAATAAGTTGGAATAGTATCACATGTGAATAATAATAATAAATATGTATAAACTACCAAGAATATGGTATGTTGTGTCTATACATTGGAATTACATGCCTAAGAAATAAATAAATTCAAATAAATGAACAATCTCAACATGGAATTAGTAGAAATAAAAAACATTATCTATTTCAAAAAAAATCAAAAGGAAAACACGAAATGAAATAAAGGAATCTAAAATAATAATAAAAATCTTACCAAATTGGTCAGTACATAAGAATTCCAAAACAAAACCAATAACTTGATCCGCCTATTAATCATCTCTATGTGACCTGTGGTCACTCGCCACATCCACAACATCAATCAATGGAATATATAAATATCCAAACTGAGATCACTACTTGATAAACTCTATAAATACATAAGTACTATATATAAACATATAATTATGTGTATGTGTGTAGGGTGTGAGGTAAATAGTTCCAATATGATTTCACCAAAGAATCATTGTAATCCCCTTTATAATTTTTTTTATAAATTCTTGCTTGAAATATGATTTAAAATAAGCTTTTCATATTAGAAGGAATAAATAAAACCCAACATCATGCCCTTTTCAATAAATATAGATTTAGTTATTTTTACATAAATTAAGTGGGGTCATGCCTTAGTAAATGAAAACACTTTGAACCCAAAAACTGAGGACCTTTGATTTTATGAAAAAAATGAATCATTTTTATTTATTTCAAAACCTTTCTAAAAAAATCCATACATAACCCAACATTTCCCTTTTATATTTGAAAAAATAATAATCTACCTATCAAATCCAATTTATAAAATAAACAAAAAAATGAATTAATGAAGTTATAGTCTAAATAAATAACCATAATATAAAGGAAGGATTAGAAAAGTAAAAAAAATAAATTCATTATTCCATAAAACCCAAAAAAAATACAAGGAGACATAATAGATTATGAAGTGTTAAATCCACTTGATTAATCCATGGACATAGAATCATGGAAAAATCACTAGGAACTAATATAAAAATGATATTTAACATCACTTATAGAATAACAAAACTAGAATCAGTCGATCTAAGGTAATCCTGGAAAATCTAACAACTTTGGCCTACCTCGTTGGCCTCACCAGAGGACCAACTTCCCCTAGTATGAGAGAAATTAAAACTAGGTTACTAACCAGTGTGTAATCTATGATATTGTATAAAACATCAATATATTCCACTTAACTCCTTATGGTTACCATGAAATTAACTTAATAGAGGTGATAAAATAAGTAAATCATACAATTAATGAAATTTTAAATATTAAAACATAATTAATAAATCACATATATCACTTACAATACCATTTCAAGAAACAACCACTTTTTCATCATTCAAATATCACATAATAATAGTCATTCCATATCCCATAAAGGGGAAAACCCTATACAGTGCCCAAAATTTAAAAGGGGGCACAACCTAAGGGTATCACAACATCAATAAAATTATTTTCATAAATCATAAAATGAGAATTTGAAACCAAATTTGAAAAAAAAATTACTACCCTTTCGTTATGCCTTAATCTAGATGGATCACTGATAGGGGTAAATTAGTTGTATTATTTTATAAGTTATAACTCTTTAATTAAACCTCTCAAACCTATTAATGTTCTTACCTACCTAATATGATCTCCCAGCCTCACCTCGTATAGAGCATGATATAATGAAATCACATCATTGAAGGATTTTACATGTTTAAAAAATTACTTTTTATCATGATTCTTTATTCTCTATAATCAAGGATTATCCACTATATTTACCTGTGGTTATAACTATAGAGCTTCCTAGTCTGATCAACATAGAGTCTCACTATTTTCTAACTCCTAAGTCCCATAGAAAAAAATTGTATCTTTACATTGTACACTATAATGTATGATAAAAAATAGAAATATATTTTTAATCTACATCAGTTTACTTTTTTACCACTTATAAAAATGGTATTCCTCTATGAATAGACTAGATCAATAGGTCTACTTGAGTACACCTTCAAGTTGGTGTGTCTCGGTCTTATTTATTATATTATCATCTGGAATACTCATGTTTCATAAATATTCACTTGAATTTATTTCTCCTCAGAAATTTTAATACTCATTCAAGATGTTCTCTTCCTACTTAAATGATTCTTAGTTTCAAACTCTTCAACTCTATTAAATAAATTTTAGGTATAGATCTCCAAATTATTCAAAATTATCACACATGGTATTTTTTATCCCTTTTTCTGTCCTCTATATATTTTTATTCTTCTTAGTTCCTCATATTTATTATCAAGTACCTTGTGATGGTCAGTATATTTAATTCCATTTTCAATTGAATCATTTAACAAACTGTCAAATAGATATTAAATTTATATTATATAATTTTGTATACTTATCTAGTTTTAAACCATTGTGGTATTTGATTAATTGTGTTCTTATCTTCTCCATAAATCTCATAGAGATATTCTTAATTTTAATCTCTATGGTTTTTTAGTATTCAATTCTTTATATGATATTAAAAATTCATGCTTCATTTGTTCCACTAAATTTGATTCTTTTAATTATTCCACATTTCCATGAAAGTTTTCATGAACCTTTGAGGCATGGACCCTTTCTTATACTGTATTGAGAACATATCAACAAGCATCATCTCTATCAGTCTTTATTCCTATAATCTCATCTAGGATCACAATAATTTAAATTTAATTATGATGTATAGATCCTTGAATATTGGGTCAATTATAGTCTTATTTATTTTAAAATTCTATAAAATACATAATTCTGTAATGTTTCAATATTCACGTATAGATAAATAATCACCTTACATGAATTTCCTTATGTCAATATTCATTTATAAACCCCCATACTTGGAGGATTTGATGTGAATTCACTTATGTGGACCACTTCTTTTTTTTATCCCTTTACATAGATCTCTGTACATGAATACCCACATATGTATCTCCTCATAGGTCATTCACTCATGTGAATCCCCTTACGTGATGGATTCACTTACATAATTGGTCTCTTCTGTGATTCTGAATTTGAATTCTCTTATGTTTTCTCTCTAGTTTATGAATCCTCTTACATGAAGATATTTATGTGGAACTCTTGCATGTATTTTGGACTTAGCTAATTTTTTAGTTCTTCTCCAAATCAAATTAAAGTCTCCAAAATCCAATTTCAACCATATATAACCTTCTTATAAACTTCTCCATCACTTCCAAATCAACTCAAAATTATCTAAATAATTCAATAAAATTAAAAAAAGTATGAATTATCTTCATATTCATGCATGAAATCCCATGTGAATGCTTCAATTCTACCTATGTCTAGATTCCTCCAATATTTATTCCACACTTCTGTAGAAAGAGTCTCCTAATCGTCACTTGTCTTAAGATTTTAAGAACAAAACAAAAATCCTTGCAATTACATTTTTTCTACTTCGTCTTGACACTTTAAAAGTAATTAATCTAAAATAAATCGCCAAATACCTCTACCATTTAATCATGGAGGTTCAAACTACACCAAAAAATAAATTTAGCAGTGTTTTTTCTTGTATTTAGTAATATATTAAACCTATGATAAATGGTTTTGTGGTTCTTTTATAAAACCACTCTGAGATGTGGTGTCGGGAATCATTTTTTAGTTATTTTACAAAAGTTTTGTAAAACCATTTTGTAGTGATTTAATCCACCACTAAATTTTTAACATGATTTTTTACTACTATTATTTCTAATAATACTAATAATATTATTATTGTTATTATTATTATTATTATTAAGGATGTGGATATGATTTGATAGATTCTCTATCTACAATTTCAGAAAGTTAGGGGATCTTTCTCGATGGGTTTTGATCTAGAGTGTTATTTTGATCCACATGATGTGTTTGTTTGTCTCTAAAAGAAGTATAAATCCTCCAAGAAAGATAAATATTAAGTTTTTGTGAAAGAATCCATTATTTTTGGATAGGTTAATTGTGATACTACATCTTATGGCCAAGAAAAAAAATTGGTTAATATTAATTTCAATCAACCTCCCACATCTAAGAAAATTTTTAATATATATTTTTCTCTAACTCCTTCTCTAATTTATAACTCTCACACAAGATTATTATAAGTGGTGATTTTAATTTTTAGAATAGAAACCTATTTTTTGGATCGAATAGAAGGTTGAAAACACTTTATTATTGCACATTTTTTCCACATTAAAACTCCAATTAATGGAAGCTTGAAGGACTAATGTGATTTATTCTTCAAGTCTGGGGATTTGATAGTTGGAAAATTATATCAATTGGTATTGTTCCCTTCTAAATCATTTTCCCTTCTTAAAATCTGATATTAAAATACTTGGGATATGTTCGTATCTCTTTTAATCTAGGGAACTTGAGATTTCAATACTTGTATCCATGGTCTGATTCAGTGAAGGTGAAGACCTCAATGACCCAATAATTGATCAAGGTCATAAGTCAAAAACAAATTCACCCCAATATACTTTTGGATTTTTCTTAAACTATGGGAACTCCCATAATATTAGATAAATAGACCAATATTTCTATATTTTGGAATTTTTTCTAAATTACCATTGAATTTTATATTTTATTCCCTCTCATTGAAACTATTTTTTGTAGTGGTAGGAGATTTATAGTTAGTGATATCAATTGAGTACGAACATGTGCCTAGTTATTTATTTAATTATTGTTGTTTTGGGAATGTAAGGAAAAAATATCATGGGGATCTAAATTATCAAACTATAAGAAATATGGTCACATTGTTGAGCATTGTATGTTTAAGATGCCTCTATTAAAAGTTGGTGTTGAGATACATGGTATTAGAATGAATCATGAATCCATAGTTATGGTACACAATCAGGTGGGTCCTATATTGGTGGATAGAAGAGAGGACTAGCTGAAGGGATCTAATAATTATAGAATTTCGGATCGTGTTGTCTCCTTGAATAAAGACAACAGACATGGGATAAATCTACATGGGGGTGGCTCTGTTTACTAGGCTTGCCAGTAGGGCCCTCATGCCCAATCCTCATCATAGCATCCCTCTGGTGAATCTATTCCAATGTTAGTTGGTCTTTCTATTTCAAGAAATTTGATGGTTTTACATGTTTTAGGATTGAAAATTTTTGTGTTAAATTATAAATATCTATTTTTGAAGGCATCGAAGAATTGGATCTTCATCCTAATGAGAAGTGTTCCTAAAGGGATAAAAGGGAACTTGTGAAACGTACTCAAATTCTCCCTAAGACTCATGATATGATTACTAGGAATAATAATTTGGGTTTTTTAGATAGTGAACTTGAAGCTCATCAGGATGAATTATAGGAAGAATATTTCATGTCTGCAGGTTCCCATAAAGGGAAGAAGTAAAATAAAAATGATGTCTCAGTTTAAATCCAAGGTAGGAATTATCATTCTTCTTACAAGAAAAATCTTACAGCACCTACTGAGACCTTATCTAAGAAACTAATGGATATAGATTAAAATCTCACTGGTTTCAAGCCTATATATACCAGTAAACTATTTATATGAATGAGTATGTGACTAGTTCTAAGATGGATTTATAGCCAATCCCTCAGATGGATTATATTTTGAATGTTAATAAATAAGCCCCTACTAGAGAAATTGATATTATGGATGGTAAGTAATATAACCAATGGAATGTATAGTTCTTCACACTACTAGTTGTTACTCCCCATATATAGGAGATATAATTGTATGGGGATATTATTGGCATAAGTAGCATCTTTAGAAACACTATTTTGGACACGAAGGAATCACCTATAATAATAGGTGTGGAACATAAGGATGATTATTCAATGGAATTATCAAGTAATGACAACATATTGAGGTCTTCCCATATCCATTTTGTAATTAACTTCTTCACTATGTTGGACTATATTAATATTCTTGAGTTTTACATTTTTTACCTTGAAGGTCGTGACAATGTCAAATGCAAAAACTGGAGGAACACTCCTCTAGTTACTAATTCTAATCCTAATTGTAATCATTCTCCTTTTCTTACATAGGTAAATACTGGTGATCATGGAAACAAGGATGTCTGTATTTTTTCTACCTCATCTCCAACCACCAGTGGAACTCCTACATCAGCAAAGGGGAGGACCCCATATGTGAAGAATCTTCTATGATATGAGTAGGGTGATAGTTCACCTCTTAAAGTGGATGGAAAAAAAAGAGATGAAAAGCCATACCATGTAGGATTTTACAACTAGGGAACCTATGCAAGAGGAATTTTCTCTAACTATAAGGGAGGAGGATTTGGTGGATGAAGATCTCACCTCACAACAGATTCCACAACAAAGGATAGGGAAAACCCCAACTAATTGGAGGGGTCTTGAAGCCTAGCCAACTGAGATTAAAAATATATGAATACTATTAGGTTTTTTTTGGAAAATGTTGAGGGATTTTATAGTGTTATTTTCTTATAATTTTTTTTGGGTGTTATTGAGTTTCCACTCTTCTAAATCATCCAGGCCCATATAACAATTTTTGCATTCATATTTTCATTTAATAAATTTTCTAGGACCATGTATATGGGCTTCTAAATCCATGGTTTAAGCCACTCTTATATTATAATTATTATTCTTAGTATTATTATTAGTATTATTATTATTAATATTATTTTAGTATTATTATTATTACTATTAGTATTATTATTAGTATTCCTTTTGATGGATTCTAACTCATGGAGGATTGGGGATTTAGAGAATTAAATTTCCTCAATTTTAGGATTCAAAACTTGGAATTTTGACTTGATGGATTGGGGTTACATTCAAATCTATTTACATTCTAAGGAACTGAAGATGATGGTGTGGGGGTCGGTTTAGTATCCTTCAATACTAGATTCTCGCACATTAAAAAATAGGATTTCAACCTTAATACTCTTGAATATAGGAGTTCAACGGTGTAGGTATGGGTTACAGTTTATGGTTTTCATTATACTTTATGGTATACTATGATCTTGTATAAAATTTATCTATCTATTGGAATCCTAATTGATATGGATAAAGAAACTAAGAATGTTAGATTTGGTTATTATGCTTTAATGTTGGTATAATTTGATTTTGGATCCACCTTATTTGATAAGTCATTCCTCTATACTATCAAGGATGAATTATCCTTGAGAATTCTATATGAAAAGTTCCCTAAATATTATTCACTCTGTAAGGATATTGGACATTTGAACCCAAGTTATATAAGGAGCTTAATTTGATCGCTTTTTTCCCGATCTTATCATAATAGAAATATTGTCATAGAAAACAGAAGTTTCTTATGTTGGGAGGAATCTTTAGGGATATCTAGAGGATCTTGCTAAGGATGATCCTTTTAAATAATATCAGAATTCTAAGCATCCCCCTTCCCTTGATGTTCTTGAATAATAAAATCAGGGGCACAATAGTTAGGTATCTCCCCTTGTTCTCCCTTAAGGTAAATCAAGGCCTTGGGATCTCATCATAGAAGAAGAATAGTAGATAAAATTGTTCTGTGGAGAATCTTCATATAGATGTGTAATTTTTAAAGGTATTAAGTTTGAAAAGTCACATGATGATTATATAGATGGAAAATATGATAATGATAATATATCCATTGCTGAAGTTGATATGGAATTATGGAAAGAGAAAGTTTTAGCTACTACAAAAGGAAAAGGTAAAACCAAGATAGGGGTTTCTTCCTTAAGTAAACCCATAATGTATTTTGATCTGTTAAAAGGAAAAACAGAAATGGTTGGTCCTTCATTGTAGGGTTTTATCATGACTTCTGACTCTATTTAGCATGTTTTGGATATAAAAAGTAGTATTTAACCCTCTTATAAAATGGTTGGTAGTAGGTATTCCTCTGGGAGTGATCAAGTTTCAGCTATGTATAGATCTATTGCATTTTTTCAAAGGAAATGGGGTAGTAGAAGCTTGATTTAATCTATCAAGATATATGTAAACTCTAAATAATTGATGGATTCAATTCTCAAAAAAGAAAATTTTAGTTTGTCAAATGATATAATAGTAAATAATATTGGTGATGTTATGGTATCCATATATCCAAGAGATATTGTAACTTAGGGCCCATAGAAAGGGGGTATAGTAGTATATTCAGCAAATAAAGATTCCTTTAAAG
Organism: Viscum album; assembly: GCA_963277665.1. NCBI lineage: Eukaryota > Viridiplantae > Streptophyta > Magnoliopsida > Santalales > Viscaceae > Viscum > Viscum album. The sequence goes on along the minus strand of OY728156.1, from coordinate 1,514,789,994 downwards.
AGATGCATAGTCCTTTGAATACTCAACCAGTGGCCCGTGAAACTCCTTAAACTGTTGAAAATGAATTTCCTCGGGAATCACATAATAAAGTCATTATAGATAATGAATTAAGGATATCACCTTCACAAGAAGCTTTTAATGTTCTCACATATAATTATTTTATGTTTCATAACTCTGAAAGTAGTGAGGAGGAAATGTAAAGAATAGACTATGATTTTAAAGTAGCTGATGATAAAAATGTCATTGGGGATGATTTTATGGATAATGGAGGTGTTTTTTAGTAGTAGGTCATGGCATGGATATGGGTGTTAAATCCTTGTATTCAAGGTGCAATTGCAACTCTTCACAATATGAGTACCCAATCTCAATCTATTTGATTGTTTTTCTTTTGTCGGATTTTTAGTACGAATTCTTGTATGACTCATTCTCCCTCTTTATTTATTTATCTTCCTTTATTTGATAATGTGTATTTATCCTAGACTATTAGTATTAGTATTAGTATTATTATTTGTATTATTATAAGTATTTTATTATTATTATTATTATTATTATTATTATTATTATTATTATTATTATGTGTCTTAGGATAAAACCTAGTGGTACTCATATGGGAACCACAACTAGAAGACACTAAGATGAAATTTTGGTCTACACTCATTTGAACACCCAAAAAATAGTTTGAATCCTCTGTGGGCATGAATAATTTGATACCATCATGATGCTTTTTCCCAATCCATCTGGCCTGGGTGGGGTTCAAGATGATTCATCAATAAGGGGGAAGGTGAAGGTGAGTGTGGTCATGGCTAGGACACAATCATATGGGTGGGGCATACTGTCACAGTGGGAGATGAGACTAAGGGGAATCGATCTCTTTGGTGACAAAGCAGTCATGGTGACCCGTAATGGGGGAAATGATGTGGTCATATTATGAAGGAAAACTATAGAATCCACTTTCTCATGAGGAAAAGCAATAGTGAACTACAATGGTAGGTATCAGGATTGAGAGGTACGATGAACCCGTTAGTAATGGAACATGTACGGTGACCCAGAACCGATGGTGTCATGGTTTGCTTTTGAAAAAATCACTAATGGTGTCGACATAGGTGAATGGATGGAAATGAATATAATGGTGGGTGGTTTGTTTTTGTGGGTAGAGATCCTAGATATAGAAGGGAAGGGTAGAAAAAACATCACATTATATAAAAAAAGGTCCTTACAAGATGGACCATATGGGATTACAGGACTTGGCTGGGGTTATTGGAGGGCCTTTAGGGAAATAGTTTGTCCTATATGCAATGTATTATGAGTCATCTAGGCTAATTGAAAATATAAATAAATGGCCTAATAATCTACGCTATCAAGAACTTTGTGTAGTGTGTGTGTTTAGTTTAATTATACCCCAAGGTCTTAATATGTTGTTGTTGTTGTTGTTGTTATAATTAATATTATTATTACTATTTCTAATTCCTGATTTTATTTCATATTTTTTGGTGGGAATGGATCTATGAATCACTTCTCGAACCATTTTGGATTATTATTATTATTATTATTATTATTATTATTATTGCGGAGGAATTCCATAAGATAAACCTATAAGAGTTTCAAAATATGCTACAGATTCTCTAAGTTAAAAATAAAGGATCTTAAAATGATCAAATTACTTTATTCTAGCCACCTAAATGTATGGTAGATCACTATCCAGTAATCTAAGGTGGATCATAGGGTTGAGGAGGTCTTCATAAAAGAATATGAACCCTAGTTTGGGAAGAATTTTTTACTTCATGCGATAACATGTCTTTGTTATTTATTGTGGAATTTTTTGTGCCAAACATTTTGAACTTGTAATCCCTTGGATCCTTTTATGCATTTGTTTCTTTTTTCAATAAATTTTTTGAGATCATGGGTATGGGAATACCAAATCCATGATTTGAGCTATTTGAATTATTATTATTATTTTTTTTATGATTATTATTGTTCTTTTTTGTGGTGGAGTTGGTGGTGGTGGTTGTGTTGGTGGTATTAGTGGTGGTGTTATTAATAGTGATGGTGTTAGTGTTCGTATTGGTTTTGGTTTTGGTGTTGCTATTATTTTTAATATTTTTTTTCGTGTTGGTGATTTTTTCGGTGCTTGTGTTGGTGTTGTTGTTGCTTTTGGTGTTGTTGTTACTGTTGGTGTTGTTGTTGGTGTTGGTGTCGGTGTTGGTGTCGGTGTTGGTGCTATTTTTTTTTATTATCAGTTTTGGTGGTGTTGGTTTCGGTGTTGGTGTTTCTTTGGTGTTTTTTTGTGTTTCCATTGGTTTTTGTGTTTGGTTTTGGTGTTGGTGTTGGTGTTGGTGGTGTTTTTGGTGTTGTTTTTGTTATTGTTTTTGTTGTTGTTATTGTTAATGATGTTGTTGTTACAAGTGGTGGTGGTGTTGTTGGTGTTGGTGTTAGTTTTGGATTTGGTGTTGGTGTTAGTTTTGGTGTTGGTTTTAGTGTTAGATTTGGTTTTGTTATTGTTGTTGGTGTCAGTGTCGGTGTCAGTGTCCATGTGGTTTTGTTATTGTTGTTGGTGTCAGTGTCGGTCTCAGTGTCCATGTCTGTGTCTGTGTCAGTGTCTCTGTCAATGTATGTATCGGTTTTGGTGTCAGTGTTGGTACTGGTGTCGGTATCAGTGTCGGTGTCGGTGTCGGTTTCGATTTCGGTGTCGGTGTTGGTGCCAGTGTTCGTGTTCGTGTTCATCTTCGTGTTTGTGTTCATGTTCATGTTCGTGTTAGTGTTCGTGTTCGTGTTCATGTTTGTGTTTTTGTTCGTGTTTTTGTTCGTGTTCGTGTTGGTGTTGGTGTTGGTGTTTGTGCTGGTGTTGGTGCTAGTGTTGGTGTTGGTGTTGGTGTTGATGTCGGTGTTGGTGTCGGTGTTGGTGTTGGTGTTGGTGTTGGTGTTGGTGTTGGTGTTGGTGTTCATGTTGGTGTCGGTGTCAATGTTGGTTTCAGTCATGGTGTGGGTTTCAATGTTAGTTTCAGTGTCTTGGTGTGGGTTTCAGTGTCTATGTCGGTGTTGGAGTCTGTGTTGGTGTCAGTTATAGTTTTGGTGAGGGTGTTGGTGTTGGTGTTGGGGTTGGGGTTGGTGTTGGTGTTGGATTTTGTGTTTGTGTTAGCATTGGTGTTGGTGTTGGTGTTGGTGTTGGTGTTGGTGTTGGTGTTGGTGTTGGTGTTGGAATTGGTGTTGGTGTTGGCGTTGACATTGGTGTTCGTGTTCGTGTTCGTGTTCGTGTTCGTGTTCGTGTTCGTGTTCGTGTTCGTGTTCGTGTTCGTGTTCATGTTCATGTTCGTGTTCGTGTTCGTGTTCATGTTGATATTGGTGTTGGTGTTGCTATTTTTATTGGTGTTTGTGTTGGTTTGGGTGTTGGTATCGGTGTTGGTGTCGGTGTTGGTGTTGGTGTTGGTGTTGGTGTTGGTGTTGGTGTTGGTGTTGGGGTTGGTGTTGGTGTTGGTGTTGGTGTTGGTGTTGGTGTTGGTGTTGGTGTTGGTGTGGGCGTTGGTGCTTTTTTGTGTTGGTTTTTGGGTTGGTGTTGGTCTAGTTGGTGTTATTGATGGTGGAGGTGGTGTTTTTTATTGCTTCTAGGGGTGGGGTGTTGTTAGTGCTAGTGTTGGTGTTGGTTTTGGTGTTGGTTTTGGTGTTGCTGTTCATGTTGGTGTTGTTATTGGTGTGGTTGTTGGTGTTGGTTTTGGTGTAGGTTTTGGTGTTGGTGTTGGTGTTGGTGTTGGTGTGGGTGTTGGTGTTGGTGTTGTTGTTGGTGTTGGTTTGGGTGTTGGTGTTGGTGTTGGTGTGGGTGTTGGTGTCGATGTTGGTGTGGGTGTTGGTGTGGGTGTTGGTGTTGGTGTTGGTGTTGGAGTTGGTTTTGGTGTTGGTGTTGGTGTTGGTTTGGGTGTGGGTGTTGGTGTTGGTGTTGGTGTTGGTGTGGGTGTCGGTGTTGTTGTGGGTGTTGGTGTGGGTGTTGGTGTTGGTGTTGGTGTTGGTGTTGGAGTTGGTTTTGGTGTTGGTGTTGGTGTTGGTGTTGGTGTTGGTGTTGGTGTTGGTGTTGGTGTTGGTGTTGGTGTTGGTGTTGGTGTTGGTGTTGGTGTTGGTGTTGGTGTTGGTGTTGGTGTTGGTGTTGGTGTTGGTGTTGGTGTTGGTGTTGGTGTTGGTGTTGGTGTTGGTGTGGGTGTTGGCATTGGTGTTGGTTTTTGTGTTTGTGTTGGTGTTTGTGTTGGTGCTGGTGTTGGTGTTGGTGTTGGTGTTGGTGTTGGTGTTGGTGTTGGTGTTGGTGTAGGTGTTGTTGTGGGTGTTGATGTTGGTGTTGGTGTTGGTGTTCGAGTGGGTGTGGGTGTTAGTGTTGGTATTGGTGTTGGTGTCAGTGTTGGTGTTGGTGTTGGTGTCGGTGTCGGTGTTGGTGTTGGTGTCGGTGTTGGTGTTGGTTTTGGTGTTGGTTTTGGGGTTGGGTTTGGTGTTGGTTTTGGTGTTGGTGTTGGTGTTGGTGTCGGTGTTGGTGTTGGTGTTGGTGTTGGTGTTGGTGTTGGTGTTGGTGTTGGTGTTGGTGTTGGTGTTGGTGTTGGTGTTGGTGTTGGTGTTGGTGTCTGTGTCTGTGTCCGTGTTTGTGTCTGTGTCTTTGTTAGTTTCGGTGTCTTTATCGGTGTCGGTGTCTATGTTGGGGTCAGTTTCGGTGTTGGTGTCCTTGTTTGAGTCGGTGTGGATGTCAGTGTCTATATCGGTGTCTGTGTCGTTGTCAATATCGGTGTCTGTATCAGTGTCCGTGTCCGTGTCGATGTCGGTGTCGGTGTTTGTGTTCGTGTTCGTTTTTGTGTTTGTGTTCATGTTCGTGATGGTGTTTGTGTTTGTATTCATGTTCCTATTCATGTTTTTGTTAGTGTTGGTGTTGGTGTTGGTGTTGGTGTTGGTGTAGGTGTCGGTGTTGGTGTTGGTGTTGGTGTTGGTGTTGGTGTTGGTGTCGGTGTTGGTGTTGGTGTTGGTGTTGGTGTTGGTGTCGGTGTTGGTGTTGGTGTTGGTGTAGGTGTTGGTGTTGGTGTCGGTGTCAGTGTTGGTTTCGGTCTTGGTGTGGGTTTCAGTGTCGGTGTCGGTGTCTTGGTGTGGGTTTCAGTGTCGGTGTCGGTGTTGGTGTCTGTTTTGGTGTTGGTTTTAGTGTTGGTGTTGGTCTTGGTGTTGGTGTTGGTGTTGGTGTTCGTGTTCGTGTTCGTGTTGGTGTTGGTGTTCGTGTTCGTGTTCGTGTTCGTGTTCGTGTTCGTGTTCGTGTTCGTGTTCGTGTTCGTGTTCGTGTTCGTGTTCGTGTTCGTGTTCGTGTTCGTGTTCGTGTTCGTGTTCGTGTTCGTGTTCGTGTTCGTGTTGGTGTTGGGGTTGGTGTCGGTGTTGGATTTGGTGTTTGTGCTGGCATTGGTGTTGGTGTGGGTGCTCGTGTTGGTGTTGGAGTTGGTGTTGGAATTAGCGTTGGTGTTGGGATTGTAGTTGGTGTTAGTGTTGATATTTGTGTGGGTGTTGCTACTGCTATTGGTGTTTGTGTTGGTGTTGGTGTTGGTGTTCGTGTTGGTGTTGGTGTTGGTGTTGGTGTTGGTGTTGGTGTTGGTGTTGGTGTTGGTGTTGGTGTTGGTGTTGGTGTTGGTGTTGGTGTTGGTGGTGGTGTTGGTGTTGGTGTTGGTGTTGGTGTTGGTGTTGGTGTTGGTGTTGGTGTTGGTGTTGGTGTTGGTGTTGGTGTTGGTGTTGGTGTTGGTGTGGGTGTTGGTGTTGGTGTTGTTGTTGGTGTTGGTGTTGGTGTTGGTGTTGGTGTTGGTGTTGGTTTCGGTGTCGTTGTTGGTTTCTGTCTTGGTGTGGGTTTCAGTGTCGGTGTTAGTGTCTTGGTGTGGGTTTCAGTGTCTATAACGACCCATACATTACATACATTGTTAATACTTCGAAATTGAAGCACACTTATTACAACATATGACAAAACCACAAAGGACCGTATAGGTATAGTGTCTTTAGAAACAGGGAAACATAAACAACTGGTTCATAAATCTTCTACAGTGTCTCCCATTTATTTCAACATATCTAGGGTCCCTTTTAGCATATTCTACTTAATATCCATCTTCCTGACCTAGGGAAAAGAAAACATAAAAGGGTGAGCTCAAATGCTCAGCAAGGGCAAATAAAGGAAATAAAAATCATATCATATCTTTATGAAAATCAAAACCTGCAAAAGAGATCATAATATCTTAACATGGAATAAATCATAGAAGTGAAAATGAGATCCCCATAATCATAACATAAAACTTGAAACTTTGTGGCATGCACACATAATCATGGAAAATCATTTCTTGTTAGTCATGACTCATTGCCAAGACTATCTTAGTGGACAAAGTCCCTTTCTGAACCGAGTTCACTCCTCGTTTCAGTCCTGTTTCACTGAACCAAAATAACCTTCTGTTCCAGCCATGTCTATCTCATGAGATATAAAATCTTTACCCAATGCATTGGAGGGAGATATAGGTCCCACCCATCTTATAATGAATCCTTTCTTATGTGTGCCACATAATCATAAATCATACATCATCGCATAACCCATGTAATAAAAATGGGATTCTTAAACAACATGACATCATAAAACAATTCATATAAGATAAAGGAATTCATAAAAATGTTTCCATCACAACATAATCAAATCCATGTAATAATAGGGATAAAAACAGAACCCTTTTATTATCTTAGATGGAAAATAATTTTGATAAAATACTTGAACTCCATTCTTGAGGAAAATATCCTTTCTACTTCAAAAACATTTTTCCTTTCATAACATGTCATACAACTTTAAAATAAAATAAGTTGATTAAAAATAAACTTGAAAACTTGTAAAGGAAGTTTCTTGGAAATAATGTTTTAAAAATCCATTCATTCCGTATAAGTTAAAAAAAACATTCTTCGTACTTTTTTCGGAAAAGTCAAAAAGTACCTCGTACGAAAAACGACGAAAGATTCTTTCAAACATATTACTAAAAACTCACCTAAGGGTAAAAATGGATTTAAACAATTGTAGGTGGATGGAAGTAATATTACATATTGATGAAACATGGATGTGGATGATAAAATACACCCCAGTAAATACTTACGAATAAACAATCTCGGATAAAAATGAGATTGTGATATTTCCCTTACCTTAGGTCCGATTTGCTTTGTTCGTGTCCGAAGCTCCTGTATAATGGTTTAAATAATGTTATTGACTTATTCCAGAATCATACATATTGATATGATACCATATATGGTCATATTATTAGCTTCTTGTTAGTAATATTTCATTGTTACTTGTTACTCGGGTCTTTATAACTTTTTGTTCTTATGCGTGTTTTGTCGAATAAATTCATATTCTTATCTTTAGGTTATAGATAATTCATTTACAGAATGGTATTTGTGTAGTATATACCATATTCATTCATTCAATTCATTTATATAATCATTATGAAATGAAGATCATGTAGAACGAGTCGCATCACATCGTGGAGACGGTATTCCGTACGTACGCACGAGTGATGATATCGTTCCTATGATCATGGAATTGTATTGGAGTATATATATATATTATTTCAGAATCAATATTAATTCATAATAATAATATATCGTTACTCATTACACCATTTATACCCATCCTTGTAAGGTGATGGTGGAAAAATAGATTACACCACGGCGTGGAGACGGTATTCCGTACGTACGCACGCGCGGTGATTTCATTTTTCCGTAGGATGGATAGAAGGTGAATTAGGGTTGTTTCATATTTATAATAACATATCAGTATGTAAGTAATACTGATGTTATTACTTTATCATGAAACAACTAAAGAAGAAGAAGTTGAAGAAGAAAGAAATTGAAAAGATCGGTAATGGATATTACCTCTTCTTTGGAACGCCTCTTTGAATCCTCCACTTAAGGAACTAAGATTGGTCTTTGGAGAATACCAGGACCTCTAGGATTATTATAGGGAAGTGGAGAGGAGAAAATGGCAGGGGTTGGCCGAGCTTGAGTGCTCAAATTGGTGTGAGGAGGAGGGGGAGGAGGTGCCCTTTTATAAGGGAGGAGAGGGGCACCTTAGGAATATCTCAAAATATTATTTTATATTAAAGTCAAAATCGGTTTATAATGGATCCAAAGGGTCTTATTTCGAAGCTAAAGTGGGGATGGGTCTAAATCCTATCAACCAAAAGGATTTAGACAAGTTTAGGGTATTATTTTAACCTTATCAATTAGATTTAACTCTAAGTTAATTAATTTAACTTTTACAGTGTCTTTTTGTTTTCTTTCACTATATGGTTAATACACTTACTATAACATGCCAAACGAACCCCAAATTTTTTATTATTAATATATATATCCTTATCTAAGTCATTTGGCCGAACCTTAGATTTTTAGGAATAAAATAACAATTAATAATATAATATTTTATTTAAAAACTATTTTGTGTCAATTTTGACACTATTTGATATATGATTTTTTTGAAAGTCATAACAGAATTATATGTTCGAACCAAGTTGATTAAATCAACATTCATATATCATAGTAACCTAGAAAATTAGTGGAATTCATAAAAAGTCTTAAATTAAATTTATTTTTGTATTTATATTATCAATTTTGTCAATATTTCATTAATAAGATAATTACTGCATCATCTTTGTGTCATAAATAAATTAAATTATTTGATGTCTAAAAATTACAAATAAATTATCATCATGTAGTAAATCTTTTTAGCTTTCTAATGAATATTTACAATTGAATTTATCTTATGTATAACCCAATATTAAAAATGATTTACTTATTAAACTTTGATTTTAACTATTTTAACCCTTCTTTAAATAAATTAATAATAAATGTCCTAATCTAATCCAAGTGGGGCTAAATGGTCATATTTTATTCCTAAGTTTGTTTTTGGTCGAATTACACTTGTCCAATAGAATTAGGACATGTTTTAGGGTAATATTAATATCATATTTACCCTTAGTTACCCTATTTAATATTAACCGCGGTAAAAAAAAGTAAAAAGTTACTATTCACCAAAAAATTATTTTTATCTCATTGAACCACATTTTACTTACTGATATCAACCGTGTCTGTCGGATTTTCGAAATTCCATTCACAGAAGCGGTAAAATTAAGTTTTATGCAAAATTCAGTTTTTAACCTACCACTTAGTGGTTTCACTATTCATCAAAAATTGAAAGTTTTCAGAAAAATACCAAAATTTCACCCTAGGATAATTTCGATATTCTGAGTCCAAAAATGAAGTCCATTTTGAAAAATAAAATTTATAAAATTTCAAAAAGTGGTTATTACTATTCATAACGGCTAGTTTTAATAGCATATTGTTGTTTAGTGAAACACGGTATTGCGTACAACGCAAGCTATCGAGGAAGGTCGCGATGGCGTGTAAAGCAAGCCAAGAAAGTGTTGTGTAGAAAAAGATCCCTTTGATGATTTATATAACATAAAAGTCTCGGGTGTTACATTCTACCCCCCTTAAAAAGAATTTCGCCCTCGAAATTCGTCACTTTGCAACAAACAGATGAGGATACTTCTCCCTCATCATATCCTCAAGCTCCCATGTAGCTTCTTCAAGTTGGTGGTTTCTCCATAAAACTTTCACCAAGCGAGTGGTCTTGTTTCGTAGGACTTTTTCGCTACGATCCAGAATCTCTATCGGCTGTTCTTCATAAGAAAGATCTTGCTCCAGCGGTACAACTTCTGAGCTGAGTACATGTGAAGGATCTGGTCTGTACTTTCTCAGGAGAGATACATGGAACACATCGTGAACTTGAGAGAGATTCGGCGGAAGTGCCAATCGGTAAGCTACCTTCCCAACACGATCCAGTATTTCAAAAGGACCGATATATCTAGGGCTCAACTTCCCCTTATTTCCAAATCTCATAACCCTCTTCCAGGGAGATATTCGTAAGAACACTTTATCGCCCACTTCAAACTCTAGGTCTTTTCTTCGGTTGTCGGCATAACTTTTCTGTCGACACTGAGCTGCTTTTATGTGTTGTTGAATAGATCTGACCTTTTCTGCCATTTCATCAACGAGATCAGGTCCTAATAGATTTCTTTCCCCAACTTCATCCCAGCAAGTTGGAGTCCTGCATTTCTTTCCATAGAGAGCTTCATAAGGAACCATCTGAATACTGGAGTGAAAGATATTATTATAAGAAAATTCCACCAAAGGTAGGTGTTGATCCCAACCTCCTTTGAAATCCATAGAGCAAGCTCTCAACATATCTTCTAGGGTTTGAATTGTTCTCTCAGACTGACCGTCTGTCTGGGGATGATAAGCAGTGCTGAAACTCAACTCTGTATCCAGAGTATGCTGAAGACTTCGCCAGAACTTCGAGGTAAATCTCGGATCTCGATCAGATATAATAGAAAGTGGTACTCCATGCAATCTTACCACTTCCTTTACATATATCCTGGCAAGCTGATCTAGAGAGAAATCCTCTCTAATAGCAATGAAGTGTGCAGACTTTGTAAGACGATCAACTATGACCCAGATAGCATTATTGCCTTTGGATGTTTTAGGAAGTCCTGTGACAAAGTCCATAGTGATGTTTTCCCATTTCCATTCGGGTATGGGTAATGGTTGTAACATCCCCTTAGACTTCTGTCTCTCAGCTTTAACTTGTTGACAAACCAAGCATCGAGAGACATATTCAACAACATCTCTTTTCATGCCATCCCACCAGAAGTACTCTTTCAGGTCCCTATACATCATCGTGCTTCCAGGATGAATAGAGAATGATGAACTATGAGCCTCATCCAGCAGCTCATTCTTTAATTCGGGGATGGGAGGAACGCAAACCCGATTCCTGAACTTTATTATCCCATCACAATCAAGGTTGAATTCAGGAACATTTCTCACCTTCTTTTGTAACTCGACATCTTCTTTCTGTGCCTCTTTAATCTTCACATGTATAGATGGTTGAACATTCATTTGAGAAAGATAAGATTTTTCCCCTTCCATTATAATTCCAAGATCCATCCTTTGTAAATCCATAAATATTGGTTCTTTTGTGATCCTCATCATGGATAAACTAGCATGGTCTTGTCGACTTAATGCATCTGCCACCTTGTTTGCTTTCCCAGGGTGGTAATGGATTGAGCAGTCATAATCCTTAATCAGCTCCAACCATCTTCTTTGACGCATATTCAACTCCTTTTGTGTGAAAATATACTTTAAACTTTTATGATCAGTATAAATATCACACCTTTCACCATAAAGGTAATGCCTCCAAATCTTTAATGCAAAGATTACCGCAGCCAACTCCAAATCATGTGTTGGGTAATTTTGCTCATGGATTTTCAACTGTCGTGAGGCATAAGCTATCACCATATCATTTTTCATAAGAACACACCCCAATCCATTCTTGGATGCATCACTGTAGATCACAAACCTTTCTCCCTTACAAGGCAGTGTGAGCACAGGTGCACTGGATAACCTTCTTTTCAACTCCTTGAAATTCTCTTCACATTCCTCTGTCCAGACAAACTTAACTCCCTTCCGAGTCAACTTGGTGATTGGATTAGATAATCGTGAAAAATCTTTTACAAAACGTCGATAATATCCAGCCAAACCAAGAAAACTTCGGATCTCAGTTACTGTTGTTGGTCTTGACCATCTTTCGATAACCTCTGTTTTTGTTGGATCCACAGATATCCCCTCTTTTGAGATTATATGACCCAAAAATGCAACTTTTTGAAGCCAAAATTCACACTTGGTAAATTTGGCATAAATCTTCTCCTTTCTCAGGGTCTTCAATATAATTCTCAAGTGATCTTCATGCTCTTCCTTGCTCTTTGAATAGACAAGAATATCGTCTATAAAGACTACCACAAATTGATCAAGATAGTCTCTAAAGACTCTATTCATTAGATCCATGAAGATAGCAGGGGCATTAGTAAGACCAAATGGCATCACTATAAATTCATAGTGTCCATACCTTGTACGGAAAGTCGTCTTTGGTATATCCTCCCTTTTGACCCTTAATTGATGATACCCTGAACGAAGATCAATCTTGGAAAAGTATTGAGCTCCGCGTAGTTGGTCAAATAAGTCATCAATGCGTGGGAGAGGATATTTGTTCTTGATAGTGATCTTGTTAAGTTCTCGATAATCAATGCAAAGTCTCATTGATCCATCTTTCTTCTTAACAAATAGAACAGGTGCTCCCCAAGGTGACGCACTAGGGCGTATGAATCCCTTATCAAGATTCTCTTGGAGTTGCTTCTTCAATTCCTGCAACTCAATTGGGGCCATTCTATAAGGTGTCTTTGAAATAGGCAAAGCACCCGGTACGAGTTCTATTGAAAACTCAACTTCACGATTTGGTGGAAGACCAGGCAATTCCTCCGGAAAGACATCATCAAACTCCCGTACAATGGGCATATTCTTAATCGTGAGTTTCTCACCAACCATTTGAGATAAATAACCTTCATTTAGTGGAATCAATACCCATAAGATGGAAGAAATTTCCACTGGAAGGTTATGTTCATCCTTGCATTGATAGACGATCGTAGATTGATCTGGAATATGAAATGTGACTTCCCTTCTTTGGCAATCGATATGAGCTCCATGTAGAGAAAGCCAATCCATGCCAAGAATCACATCAAATTCCACTAAAGGAAGGATCACAAGATTTGCAGGAAGCACTTTCCCACAAACTTCGATCGGAGAAGAATTATAAACTTTTGATGCGATTGATGTGCCATTAGGTGTTGTCACAGATAACTCAACATCTAATTGTTGAGGTAATACGGTGATACCCTTAGAAAAGTCATCAGAAATAAAAGAGTGGGTGGATCCAGAATCAAATAAAACATTTTCTACTTTAGAGTGGATGGTAAGTGTACCTTTCACCACATCGTTATCGTACTCCACATCGCTGATAGAAACTGCATGTGACTTTCCTTTGTCTTTAGCCTTAAGAGTTTGTTGACGTCGACCATCATCATCAACCCTTGGATTTGGGCATTGATTGTCATAATGCCCCATCTCCTTGAACTTGAAACATTGAAGTGTAGTAGGTTCATTCTGTGTATCCCTTCCTTTGTTTGCATCATTAGACATCTTCTTCCCATTATCACGGCATTCAAATGCCCGATGACCTTCTTTTCCACATTTAAAACATTTACTTGTCCCTTTAAGACAACTCCCTCCATGTTTCTTTCCACACTTTGAGCATAAGGAAAAGCTCATCTTCTTTTCCATGTTCTCTTTAGATTTTTCTTTTAATTCCATCTTCCTCTTCTTATCAAACCCATGTGACTGATGGGTTACTCCAATCTCCATCTCGACTTTGAGAGCACATCGAACGATTTCCTCGTAGCTATTGAAGTCCCTTATGGCTAACGCCCTTCGAAGACTTGGTTTTAAGCCACTAAAGAATCGATCGATCTTACTCTCAGGTTGGATAATAATACCAGAAGCATACCTTGCAAGTCTTGTAAAATTTTCTTCATAGGTACCAACAGATTCATCATCCTTTTGCTTCAGTTCAAGAAACTCTTTCTCCATCTTTGTTCGGAGAATACGAGGGAAGTACTTATTAAAAAATAAGTTCTTGAACTCGTCCCATTCCATAGACTCAATTTCATCCCTTTGCCTCGTATTCTTAACAAGATTCCACCATTGATCAGCATCTCCTTCCAAACGATACACTGCTAGGATGACTTTATCATGTTCAGAACATTGAAGAACTGAAAATATCTTTTCAGTAGTACTAATCCATTTTTCAGCAACTAATGGATCCGTAGACCCGCTGAAAGAAGGTGGACGCTGCCTCATGAAGGATTCAACAGAATGTTGCTCCCTCCTTTGCTCGTTTGGAAATCCTGCATGATTCATAGCTTGAGAAAGTTGTGTGAGCATGGCTACAAGATTTTGCATTCCAACTCCCATGTCGTTTGGTTGCTCAGGGGGACAATCATTGCATTGCCCATCGAATTCCGCGTTAACACGGTTCCTTCGAGTTCCAGCCATTGACTAAAACCAAGAAGAATAGTGTGAGCAACACTAATTATAATAGGAAACCACATAATTCAAGAATAAAATTTTCATGCTTAAGGTCTTATCCTAGGTTATTCAAGGCCATTTCTAAAACACTAAGATTGTGTTCTATGCTTAGACTTATCCTTAGGGTTCTTACTAAGGCTTTCACATCCTAGTTTCCAAAGGTTGACTATACCTTTCCTCTGATACCAACTATAACGACCCATACTTTACATACATTGTTAATACTTCGAAATTGAAGCACACTTATTACAACATATGACAAAACCACAAAGGACCGTATAGGTATAGTGTCTTTAGAAACTGGGAAACATAAACAACTGGTTCATAAATCTTCTACAGTGTCTCCCATTTATTTCAACATATCTAGGGTCCCTTTTAGCATATTCTACTTAATATCCATCTTCCTGACCTAGGGAAAAGAAAACATAAAAGGGTGAGCTCAAATGCTCAGCAAGGGCAAATAAAGGAAATAAAAATCATATCATATCTTTATGAAAATCAAAACCTGCAAAAGAGATCATAATATCTTAACATGGAATAAATCATAGAAGTGAAAATGAGATCCCCATAATCATAACATAAAACTTGAAACTTTGTGGCATGCACACATAATCATTGAAAATCATTTCTTGTTAGTCATGACTCATTGCCAAGACTATCTTAGTGGACAAAGTCCCTTTCTGAACCGAGTTCACTCCTCGTTTCAGTCCTGTTTCACTGAACCGAAATAACCTTCTGTTCCAGCCATGTCTATCTCATGAGATATAAAATCTTTACCCAATGCATTGGAGGGAGATATAGGTCCCACCCATCTTATAATGAATCCTTTCTTATGTGTGCCACATAATCATAAATCATACATCATCGCATAACCCATGTAATAAAAATGGGATTCTTAAACAACATGACATCATAAAACAATTCATATAAGATAAATGAATTCATAAAAATGTTTCCATCACAACATAATCAAATCCATGTAATAATAGGGATAAAAACAGAACCCTTTTATTATCTTAGATGGAAAATAATTTTGATAAAATACTTGAACTCCATTCTTGAGGAAAATATCCTTTCTACTTCAAAAACATTTTTCCTTTCATAACATGTCATACAACTTTAAAATAAAAGAAGTTGATTAAAAATAAACTTGAAAACTTTTAAAGGAAGTTTCTTGGAAATAATGTTTTAAAAATCCATTCATTCCGTATAAGTTAAAAAAACATTCTTCGTACTTTTGTCGGAAAAGTCAAAAAGTACCTCGTACGAAAAACGACGAAAGATTCTTTTCATACATATTACTAAAAACTCACCGAAGGGTAAAAATGGATTTAAACAATTGTAGGTGGATGGAAGTAATATTACATATTGATGAAACATATATGTGGATGATAAAATACACCCCAGTAAATACTTACGAATAAACAATCTCGGATAAAAATGAGATTGTGATATTTCCCTTACCTTAGGTCCGATTTGCTTTGTTCGTGTCCGAAGCTCCTGTATAATGGTTTAAATAATGTTATTGACTTATTCCAGAATCATACATATTGATATGATACCATATATGGTCATATTATTAGCTTCTTGTTAGTAATATTTCATTGTTACTTGTTACTCGGGTCTTTATAACTTTTTGTTCTTATGCGTGTTTTGTTGAATAAATTCTTATTCTTATCTTTAGGTTATAGATAATTCATTTACAGAATGGTATTAGTGTAGTATATACCATATTCATTCATTAAATTCATTTATATAATCATTATGAAATGAATATCATGTAGAACGAGTCGCATCACATCGTGGAGACGGTATTCCGTACGTACGCACGAGTGATGATATCGTTCCTATGATCGTGGAATTGTATTGGAGTATATATATATATTATTTCAGTATCAATATTACTTCATAATAATCATATATAGTTACTCATTACACCATTTATACCCATCCTTGTAAGGTGATGGTGGAAAAATAGATTACACCACGGCGTGGAGACGGTATTCCGTACGTACGCACGCGCGGTGATTTCATTTTTCCGTAGGATGGATAGAAGGTGAATTAGGGTTGTTTAATATTTATAATAACATATCAGTATGTAAGTAATACTTATGTTATTACTTTATCATGAAACAACTAAAGAAGAAGATGTTGAAGAAGAAAGAAATTGAAAAGATCGGTAATGGATATTACCTCTTCTTTGGAACGCCTCTTTGAATCCTCCACTTAAGGAACTAAGATTGGTCTTTGGAGAAGACCAGGACCTCTAGGATTATTCTAGGGAAGTGGAGAGGAGAAAATGGTAGGGGTTGGCCGAGCTTGAGTGCTCAAATTGGTGTGAGGAGGAGGGGGAGGAGGTGCCCTTTTATAAGGGAGGAGAGGGGCACCTTAGGAATATCTCAAAATATTATTTTATATTAAAGTCAAAATCGGTTTATAATGGTTCCAAAGGGTCTTATTTCGAAGCTAAAGTGGGGATGGGTCGAAATCCTATCAACCAATAGGATTTAGACAAGTTTAGGGTATTATTTTAACCTTATCAATTAGATTTAACTCTAAGTTAATTAATTTAACTTTTACCGTGTCTTTTTGTTTTCTTTCACTATATGGTTAATACACTTACTATAACATGTAAACGAACCCCAAATTGTTTATTATTAATATATATATCCTTATCTAAGTCATTTGGCCGAACCTTAGATTTTTAGGAATAAAATAACAATTAATAATATAATATTTCATTTAAAAACTATTTTGTGTCAATTTTGACACTATTTGATATATGATTTTTGTGAAAGTCATAACAGAATTATATGTTCGAACGAAGTTGATTAAATCAACATTAATATATCATAGTAACCTAGAAAATTAGTTTAATTCATAAAAAGTCTTAAATTACATTTATTTTGGTATTTATATTATCAATTTTGTCAATATTTCATTAATAAGATAATTACTGCATCATCTTTGTGTCATAAATAAATTAAATTATTTGATGTCTAAAAATTAAAAATAAAATATCATCATGTAGGAAATCTTTTTAGCTTTCTAATTAATATTTACAATTGAATTTATCTTATGTATAACCCCATATTAAAAATGATTTACTTATTAAACTTTGATTTTAACTATTTTAACCCTTCTTTAAATAAATTAATAATAAATGTCCTAATCTAATCCAAGTGGGCCTAAATGGTCATATTTTATTCCTAAGTTTGTTTTTGGTCGAATTACACTTGTCCAATAGAATTAGGACATGTGTTAGGGTAATATTAATATCATATTTACCCTTAGTTACCCTATTTACTATTAACTGCGGTAAAAAAAGTAAAAAGTTACTATTCACCAAAAAATTATTTTTATCTCATTGAACCACATTTTACTTACTGATATCAACCTTGACTGTCGGATTTTCGAAATTCCATTCACAGAAGTAGTAAAATTAAGTTTTATGCAAAATTCAGTTTTTAACCTACCACTTAGTGGTTTCACTATTCATCAAAAATTGAAAGTTTTCAGAAAAATACCAAAATTTCACCCTAGGCTAATTTCGATATTCTGAGTCCAAAAATGAAGTCCATTTTGAAAAATAAAATTTATAAAATTTCAAAAAGTGGTTATTACTATTCATAACGGCTAGTTTTAATAGCATATTGTTGTTTAGTGAAACTCGGTATTGCGTACGACGCAAGCTATCGAGGAAGGTCGCGATTGCGTGTAAAGAAAGCCAAGCAAGTGTTGTGTAGAAAAAGATCCCTTTGATGATTTATATAACATAAAAGTCTCGGGTGTTACAGTGTCTGTGCAGGTGTCGGTGTTGGTGTCGGTGTTGGTGTAGGTGTTAGTGTCAGTGTCAGTGTCAGTGTCTATGTCGGTGTCTAGGTCGGTGTCGATGTCGGTGTTGGTGTCAGTTTCGGTGTTTTTATCGGTGCCGATGTCAGTTTTTGTGCCCGTGTCTGTGTTGGTGTTGTTGTTGTTGTCGTTGTTGTTGTCTTTGATTTCATTTTTGTCATGGTTGTTGTAGTTTTTTGGTGGTGGTGGTGGTGTCGGAGTCGGTGTTGGTTTTGGTGTTGGTGTTGGTGTTGGTGTTGGTGTTGGTGATGGTGTTGGTGTTGGTGTTGGTGTTGGTGTGGGTGTTGGTGTCGGTGTTGGTGTTGGTGTTGGTGTTAGTGTTTTTGTTGGTGTTGGTGTGGGTGTTGGTGTTGGTGTTGGTGTCGGTGTCGGTGTTGGTGTTGGTGTTGGTGTTGCTGTTGCTATTGTTGTTGCTGTTGCTATTGGTGTTGGTGTTGGTGTTGGTGTTGGTGTTGGTGTAGCTGTTGGTGTTCGTGTTGGTGTTGCTGTTGGTGTTGCTGTTGGTGTTGGTGTTGGTATTGGTGTTGGTGTGGGTGTTAGTGTTCGTGTTCGTGTTCGTGTCGGTGTTGGTTTTGGTGTTGGTGTGGGTGTTGGTGTTGGTTTCAGTGTTGGTGTTGGTGTTGGTGTGGGTGTTGGTGTTCGTGTTGGTGTTGGTCTTGGTGTTGGTGTGGGTGTTGGTGTTGGTGTTGATGTTGGTGTTGGTGTTGGTGACGGGGTTGGTGTTGGTGTTGGTGTGGGTGTTGGTGCTGGTGTTGGTGTTGGTGTTGGTGTTGGTGTTGGTGTTGGTGTGGGTGTTGGTGTTGGTGTTGGTGTTGGTGTGGGTGTCGGCGTTGGTGTTGGTTTTTGTGTTTGTGTTGGTGTTTGTGTTGGTGTTGGTGTTGGTGTTGGTGTAGGTGTTGTTGTGGGTGTTGTTGTTGGTGTTGGTGTTGGTGTTCGAGTTGGTGTGGGTGTTGGTGTTGGTGTTGGTGTCAGTGTTGGTGTTGGTGTTGGTGTCGGTGTCGGTGTTGGTGTTGGTTTTGGTGTTGGTGTTGGTGTTGGTGTTGGTTTTGGGGTTGGGTTTGGTGTTGGTTTTGGTGTTGGTGTTGGTGTTGGTGTCTGTGTTGGTGTTGGTGTTGGTGTTGGTGTTGGTGTTGGTGTTGGTGTTGGTGTTGGTGTTGGTGTTGGTGTTGGTGTTGGTGTTTGTGTCTGTGTCCGTGTCTGTGTCTGTGTCTGTGTTAGTTTCAGTGTCTGTATCGGTGTCGGTGTCTGTGTTGGTGTCAGTTTCGTTGTTGGTGTCCTTGTTTGAGTCGGTGTGGATGTCAGTGTCTGTGTCGGTGTCTGTGTCGGTGTCAATGTCGGTGTCTGTATCAGTGTCGGTGTCCGTGTCGATGTCGGTGTCGGTGTTCGTGTTCATGTTCATTTTTGTGTTTGTGTTCGTGTTCGTGTTGGTGTTTGTGTTTGTATTCCTATTCCTATTCGTGTTTGTGTTAGTGTTGGTGTTGGTGTTGGTGTTGGTGTTGGTGTTGGTGTTGGTGTTGGTGTTGGTGTAGGTGTCAGTGTTGGTGTCGATGTTGGTGTTGGTGTTGGTGTTGGTGTTGGTGTTGGTGTTGGGGTTGGTGTCGGTGTCGGTGTTGGTGTTGGTGTTGGTGTAGGTGTTGGTGTTGGTGTCGGTGTTGGTTTCGGTCTTGGTGTGGGTTTCAGTGTCGGTGTCGGTGTCTTGGTGTGGGTTTCAGTGTCGGTGTCGGTGTCGGTGTTGGTGTCTGTTTTGGTGTTGGTTTTATTATTGGTGTTGGTCTTGGTGTTGGTGTTGGTGTTGGTGTTGGTGTTGGTGTTGGTCTTCGTGTTGGTGTTGGTGTTGGTGTTGGTGTTGGTGTTTGTGTTCGTGTTCGTGTTCGTGTTTGTGTTCGTGTTGGTGTTGGTGTTGGGGTTGGTGTCGGTGTTGGATTTGGTGTTTGTGTTGGCATTGGTGTTGGTGTGGGTGTTGGTGTTGGTGTTGAAGTTGGTGTTGGAATTAGCGTTGGTGTTCAGTTTGTTGTTGGTGTTAGTGTTGGTGTTAGTGTTGATATTGTTTTGGGTGTTGCTACTGCTATTGGTGTTTGTGTTGGTGTGGGTGTTGGTGTTGGTGTTGGTGTTGGTGTTGGTGTTGGTGTTGGTGTTGGTGTTGGTGTTGGTGTTGGTGTTGGTGTTGGTGTTGGTGTTGGTGTTGGTGTGGGTGTTGGTGTTGGTGTTGGTGTTGGTGTTGGTGTTGGTGTTGGTGTTGGTGTTGGTGTTGGTGTTGGTGTTGGTGTTGTTGTTGGGGTTGGTGTTGTTGTTGGGGTTGGTGTTGGTGTTGTTGTTCATGTTGGTGTTGGTGTTGGTGTTGTTGTTGTTGTTGCTGTTCATTTTGGTTTCCATGTTTGTGTTGGTTTTCATGTCTATGTGGCTATTCGTCTAGGTGTTCGTGTTGGTGTTGGTTTTGGTGTTGGTGTTGGTGTTGGAGTTGGTGTTGGTGTTGGTGTTGGTGTTGGTGTTGGTGTTGGTTTTTTTGTTGGTGGTGGTGTTTGTGTTGGTGTTGGTGTTTTATGTTGGTGTTGGTGTTGGTTTTGGTGTTGGTGTTGGTGTTGGTGTTGGTGTCGGTGTTGGTGTTGGTGTTGGGGTTGGGGTTTCTGTTGGTGTTGTTGTTGTTGTTGGTGAAGGTGGTGTTGTTATAGGTATTGTTGGTGTGGTTGGCATTGTTTTTGGTGTTGATGTTGTTGGTGGTGTTGTTTTTGTTTTTGTTTTTGTTTTTGTTGTTTTTATTGTTTTTGTTGTTTTTGTTGTTTGTTGTTGTTTTTGTTTTTGTTTTTGTTGTTGCTTCTGCTGCTATTGTTGATCTTATTGTTGTTTATTTTTTTTTTGTTGGGGTTTTTTTTGTTTTTGTTTGTGTTATTGTTGTTATTGTTTCGATTGTTGTTTATTATTGTTGTATTTTTGTTATTTTTTTGGTTTTGTTGTTGTTTTTGTTTTTGTTTTGTGGTGATAGTAGTGGTGTTGTTGTTATTTTTGGTGTTGTTGTTATTATTATTTTTGTTGTTGTTTTTTTGTTCTTGATGTTGTTGTTGTTTTTTTTTGTAACATCCCGGTTCTGGAAGCAACCCAGAAGCACCCCATACTCGGTTGGTCACATGGACTCAAGCACATTTCCCTGAACGCCAGAGGCTGCCGACTAGCAGCGAGGGCCTTGGGTGTGATAGTGGGGAAACTATTCCCTCATTGGCGGAGTTACATAGTGGAAGAAAGCAATAGCAATAATGGAAGCAGGAATAATCCATACAAAAGTAAATAGTGGAAGAATGGAAATAATAACCTGGATCACATATATATATATATATGAATGATGCATGATACATATGTCTATGAAAACAACCAAACAAATCACAATGTTGGAATACAACAGTACTAAACCAAAGTATAAAAGAAAAACAAGTAAACAACTCATCATTGCAAGCCATATCTTGGTCACATGCTCTCCAACTCCACAAAAAATCAAGTACCTGAAGTAGAAGGGCGCTTGCCCTTATCTATACCTACAACAATATAGTCTGTTTGGGCCCAAAATCATCGCCCAAATAGGGTGTGAGACTAAATAACAGTAGGAAACCACTATAAGATCTGTACATAACAGTCAGTGAATATATAACAGGTAAAAGTATAGAAAGAAGTAAACAAGGAAGTACTCACCAGTAAACAATCCACAGTTTCAAAGCAATAGTAGCTAATCAAAGAAGGTAACACAAAAATCGGTAACCCACTGGGAAGTACTTACAGCCTATCCTCTCTAGTCCTACCTATAAACACAAGCAAGTAGCTAAACACAAAAGGAAACCCTATAGGAAGTACTCACAGCCTATCCCCTCTGGTCCTACCTAGCAACACAAGAAAACAGATAACACGGTAGGTAACCCTCTAGGAAGTACTCATAGCCTATCCCCTCTGGTCCTACCTAACAAGTACAAGCAACCCTCTGGGCAGTAAACTCAGTCTCACCCCTTTGGTTCAGCTTAAATATAGACTCTTCGGGGAAGCACTCACCGTCAATTCCTCTTATAGTCTCATATCGGTAACTAAAGGCGCACTAGGGAATCACTTACATCACGTTCTCTCAGTGGCCCACATCGAGGAACTATAGACACTCTAAGGAAGCACTTATGTCAATTCCCTCTATGGTCTAACATCGTAAGTAAAATAGACACTCTGGAGAAGCCCTTACGTCCATTCTCCCTATGGTCTACTACACCTGGTTCTCACGGCCATGTGTAAGTCAAGTAGGTATAGAAACGTGTATCGTCAAAAGTAAACCTCATGAACAA
Source organism: Viscum album (assembly GCA_963277665.1). NCBI lineage: Eukaryota > Viridiplantae > Streptophyta > Magnoliopsida > Santalales > Viscaceae > Viscum > Viscum album. The sequence continues at coordinate 1,514,767,789 of OY728156.1, read as the reverse complement.
CTTGGCTAGCTGTCTATAGCATATCAGCATGTTAGAAAAACAATCACACCATCCTAAAATACTAGGCATTGAAGGTAAACAGCAGCCTAACAAGAAAACTAGACCCAAGAGTCAAAATAAAAAATCATGCATGGGAAAACACTTCCAAATCATAGCAATTCACCCTATTCACAATCAAAAACCTCTACTCAAGCATACAAGCAAATCAAGAAAATATAGGGCTAAAACGGTAAACGTGCAATACCCTGTTCATGGGTATTGGCGATTTTTATGCACATATAACTCAAATTATTTCATTAGAAAATCACAAACCACCTACCTCAGCATTGGGATATCAATATACTTGAGTCTCAGGGCTTGAATCACCTTATAACACCTAAGATCTACAAAAAATTCTAAACCGTCAAAATAGTGGATAACTTGAGAAAGAAGAGGAATCATGAAACGAAGCTCAAGTAGAAGGAAGAGCTTACTATGGATATCCCAATGAAATCGACGGTGGTCACATTGGAGAATGGATGCTTGGTTGGGGCTCAAAGAAGGATCGTGGTCGTACCCTTACTCTCGGACGAACCAAACCTATAAGGAGGGCTTTATGTCGATAAGACAGGACCCGGTGCATTTAATGAAAAAAAAGTACACGACGTGTACTTTTAAGTTACACGATGTGTATATACCCTTACTGATCCCCACATTAGAAGTCCTCTAGGTCACCCCACATGGTCGTGTGCATGGCTGATACACGTCCATCACCCAACTACCCACAGTAATCGATTACACGGCGTGTACTTATAAATTACATAGTTTGTACCTATAAAATTTCATGAAACTTCTATTTTTCCGCCAAAAACACTAGAAAAATAAAAACATACCTGAAAATAAGATCTGGGTTCTTACAAACTTTCCCCCTTAATGAAATTCATCCACGAATTTTCCTAGCAAGGTGGCGTAGAAGAAGAAACCCTGAATAGTTGCGTCCACTATGCTCGTACATCGGCCTCCCTATTCAAAGTCTCGTCATGTACTCTCCCATGCTGCCATAGCACTTGTACAAGAGGGACAGACCGGCCACGGAGAACCTTCGTACTTTGATCAATGATCCGGATAGGATGCTCCTCAAACGATGCATCCACTTCCAACTCAACCTCCTCGGGTTGGAAAGAATGAGATGGGTCTGGGAAGTAACGTCAAAGATGAGAAATGTGGAAGATGTCCTGCATATCTCGGTACCTCTGATGTAACTGCAACCAATAGGTAACCGTCCCAACTCTCCCCAACACCTCAAACATCCCGACGTACCTCGGCGAAAGCTTAACTTGTCTCCTAATCCTCTTGTGTACCAACCTCGGTGTGACACACAATAAAACTAGATCCCTGAACTCGAACTCCAGAGGTCTTCTATATTGATCAGCATAAGACTTCTGTCGAGACTATGAAATATCCATCCTCTTTCAAATCAACTCTATCTACTCTATGGTCTCCTGGACAAGACGAGGTACCAGCATAGCTTCCTCTCCTGCCTCTAGCCAACATAAGGGTGATCGGCATGGCCTACTATACAAAGCCTCATAAGGTGCCATCTGAATATTTTCTTGAAAACTATTATTATAGGAAAACTCCACAAGAGGTATGTGCTTCTCCCAAAAACCTCCAAAATCCAGGATTCATGCACAAATCATGTCCTCAAGAACATTAATCGTATGCTCAGAGTGGACATCTTTCTGGGGATGTTAAGATGTACTCAAAAGTACATGTGTACCCAAAGACTTATGAAGCCCCTTCCAGACCCAAGAAGTAAAACATGCATCTTTGTCTAAAATGATGGAGTGTGGAACTCCATGTAAGTGCACAATCTCACGAATGTACAACTATCCCATCTCATCAACACAGAAAGTCTCCTTGATCATTAAAAAGTGAGCAACCTTCCAGAGTTTTTCAATGATAACCCAAACTGCATCATTCCCTCAAGGTGACCATGGTAAACCTATCATTAAATCCATCGCGACATGATTCCACTTCCACTCAGGAATGGGTAACTGTTGTAATATCCCTACTGTTCGCTGATGCTCCGACTTCACCTGATGATAGGTGGAACACCTCATGATGAAACTAGAAACTTCTCTATTCATACCTGGCCACAATAATGACGGTGTAGATCATGATACATCTTGGTGACACTAGGATGAACTACCCAAACTGAGAAATGAAAGTCCCACATCAGCTCCTCATGTATGTCTTCTGGCACCCATACATTCCCTTGGAAATGAAAGATCTCATCCTCTCCTATTTTCCATCCATAAAAAGGGTCCTCTCCTGACACACTCTCCCATACTACTAGGACTTTTGAGTCTGATGGCTACCTCATTCTCACTCGATCAAGAAGGGTAGAGGTAACAGTTACAGAAGAAATAAATTTCTACCCCTGTCTGTTGTGAACCTCCAAATGTATCTCAGAGAAAATATCCATAAGCTTCCACTCACTACTGGTCTCCTGAACTACCTATATCTGAGTCTTCCTTCTCAATGCATCAGCCACTGCGTTGCCTTTCCCAGGCGTATAGGCAAGCTCAAAGTCAAAAACTGAAGGTACTCAACCCACCTTCGCTGTCTCAAATTCAGATAACGCTGAGTGAATATGTACTTGAGACTCTTTTTGTTGGTGAAAACCACAAAATTCTCTCCTAGAAGGTAATGTATCAAAAATTATAAATCATGAACTGCTACAACCAACTCGAGATCGTGCGTCGGGTAATTCTTCTCGTGTGGGCACAACTGCTGAGACCCTTACGCAACGAATCATTCTCCGTGCATAAGCATGACTCTCATCCCGATACCTGAAGCATCACAGTAAATAGTATAGCTCTTTCCCATCTCTAGAAACACTAGTATCGGTGCTGAAGTCATCCTCCCTTTCAGATCCTGAAAGGCTGACTCACAAGAATCTGACCACAAGAACATTACACCCTTCTTGGTCAAACCCATCAGTGGTGCTGCTAAGCGTGAAAAGTCTTGGATGAAGTGTCTGTAATATCCAACCAGCCCTAGAAAACTTTGTACCTCAAATATTTTCTTCGGCTGCTCACAGGAAACTACTGATCTCACTTTTTCTGGGTCTACTGACACTCCTGTCTCAGAGATAACATGACCTAATAAGTGAATTTGATCCATCCAAAAGTGGAATTTTGAGAGTTTAGCTTGTAACTAATGCTCTCTCAGTGTACTAAAAATGATCTCAAGATATGTGGCATGGTTGTGTCGAGTGTGAGAGTACACCAAGATATTATCCACGAAAACCACCAGGATGGAATCCAAGTATGGATGGAACACTCGGCTCATCGGTTCCATGAAAACTGCAAGTACGTTCATGAGACCAAACGACATAACCATATACTCTTATAGACCATACCTGCTCTGAAAGTATGTAAGAGGTATATCTGATGGTCTAATGCACAACTGATGGTAACCGGACCTCATGTCAATCTTCGAGAACACCTGGGCTCCACGAAGCTGATCGAAGATATCATCAATCCTAAGTAATGGATATCGGTTCTTGACCGTAAACTGGTTCAACTTCTGATAGTCCACTTAAATCCTGATGGTACCATATGCCTTCTTCACAAAAAGGATAGGAAAACCCCAATGAGAAGTACTATATCAGATGAAACCCTTTTCCTGCAACTCCTCTAACTACTTCTTGATATCTTGTAACTCTGGTGTAGCCATCTTATAAGGAGGAATGGACACCATTGACGCTAATGGAACAAGCTCACTAGAAAATTCTACCTCATGCTCTGGAGGAAAACCTAAAAAGTCTTATGGAAAAACATATTTGAAATGATCTACCACTGGATGAAAGTCCATCTGTGAAATCCCCTGGTCATCTAGATATAGACTAGCAATCTGGGTTGTAACTCCTCCTAACCCATGATTCTCGAGTCCCACTCTACTCATCTAGACATCCCATTCTACCTTATGAAGAAAATATCTACCCTCTAGTGATATTAAACTCACTCTACAGTTATAACTATCGACAATTTCTTGGAAATAAACTAGACTGACCATTCTGAGAATGGCATCATAGCCTATCATCTCTAGGACATAGAGGTCCCTAAAAAAGTGACACCCACCAACCTATAGAGGGCACTCTTTTCATTGATGTACACGCGCCGTTATAGTCCCCAACAGAGTGTCTAGTGTCAAGATATCAATAGAAGAAAAGATGTATAACCCAAGGCTATCCACAACCGCAATAGATATAAAGCAATGGGAAGCCCCTATATCAAAAAGAGCAAAAGCTAAAACTGAGGCTACTACGATCGTACCTCACACTGTAGAGGGTCTGAGATCCTAATCCTATTGGGTCTGCTCCACTACAAAATTCTGACCTGCACAACGGCCCTGTGACCCTGTCTGGCCACCATGAGCTGATCCAACCTGTTGTCATTGAAAACCGGGTGACTGGCTACCATGTCCATGACCTCCACCTTGGCCCAAACGGAAGGAAGAAATCGAGTTCCTATACTGGTGAGAAACTGTTGGTGGTTCTCCTGAATGAGGAGTCCTAGAAAAACCCATGTCACTAGCTGCTGGGGAGAAGATCTGACAAGAGCGCTAAATATGACCCATCTCGCTACAAGGTCAGCACTCCATTGGGAATCTCTGGTAGTGTGGACTTATTTTCCCGCTCTTCCCGCATTGGTAGCACACCACCTGGCTACCAGACGATATCTCTTGCCTCCTTGGATCTCCTTGTGAAGATTCCCTATGGTGCTTCCTGTTGTCAATAGGCAGAATAATAACCCTAGATGTCGAGCCACCCTGGCTCGCAACTCCAGAATCCCTCAGATTGCGCTCTGTGATCAGCACCTGGTTGACGATATAAGTAATAGAAGTCAACATGAAGATGTCCACCTGTGATAAGATGTCGTGCCTCAGACCATCCTCAAACTTTCTTTTCAGGAATAACTCATCACCTCCTAGAATAGGCGTGAAGCGCTGCAGCTCGATGAAGCAAGAGGAATACACTATAATAGAAAGAGAACTCTACTCCATACTCATCTACTCTCAGGCTCGATCGGCCCTCAAAGTCTCCAGATATAAGTAGTCGTAGAAGGAATGATGTAACTCATCCCAGACCATAACCTGCTGGTGTCTTGCCTGTGAGATCACATCCCACCATCTCTTGGTGAAATCCCGAAGCATATAGGTAGTGGGATTCACCCTCCTCTCTGTAGGCATCTCCAGCTTCTCAAAGATAGAAAACATAGATTATAACCATGACTCTATAGCCTGGGGTCCTCCTTCCCCTATGATGGAGGGGGTATACCGTTGCTGGAAGACCCAAGTCAACACTTCCATAGACGGGGCAGGACGTGGTACTCCGTGGAAGGTCTCCTGAACCTCATAAAGCCCTCTCGGAACTGTGCATCATCACCTGCGTTAGTAATGATGATTGGTGTCAGGACTGGAACAACTGGAGGATCTACTGGTAGTTCCTAATTATCCATGTCTGGTGTCTGCTCACTACCTTCCAACTGTAAAACTACCGGAGGAAGTCTCTGCAGCATAACTCTAAAAGGTCAAATGCAAACATTAGATCAGGATCATCAAGGACTGAAAACTAGAAGACCAATAAGGGAATAGAAGAAATAAAGAATTCAAGTTTTACAAAACATGACTACACATCATGTATAACCCCTACACGGCATGTTTCCCTAAGCCATTCATATAGTCTTGTACTTCTGCCAATACTAGTCGTGTAACACCCCATACACGGCATGTTGTCCTTACACAGAGCATGTACATGAGTCCTCTTCCCCTGCCCAAGTTCCATTAACTGCTAGGCCACACGGTTCTACTAACCCCAGACTACACGGCGTGTTAATTCCAAACACAGTGTGTACTAGATGAGATTCACCAACCTGTGTTGTTAGTTACACGGCCGGATAAATGGACGAAACTACATGGCGTGTTCCAAATGGACATGATGTGTACCTGAAGAATTTCACTGACCCGTGTTGTTATTTACATGGCTGGATTCTAGGATTACTCCACACGGCGTATTCAAATGGGACATGGTGTGTATAACTTAATATTTATCTGTCCGTGTTGTTAGTCACATGGGAGGACATAGGTTCAACACAACACGGCGTGTACAACTGGTACACGGCATGTTCCCACAAGAATTTCCCTATACCATGTCTCTTCCCACATGGCCTATGACCTTGTTAGAGACTACACGGTGTGTACATATAGTACACAGTGTGTACTTAAGAAAAATAGTTTCTTCCCAAAAAGAAAAACACAAGGTGTGTATTCAAAACTACACGGCATGTATTCGGGGTTTTTTCCAGACTCTAAGCCTCCTAAACTTCTCCAGAACCCAGAAAAACACTAAAACAAACCTCGAAGTGCCAAATTCAGATCCATGAGGGCCCATACTCCCCGCAAATAAAATTTTGTCATTTAAACATGTTATAAACAAGGTAAACATGTCAATGATCCACCAAATTCCCATCCATAAGGGCCCAAAACACCACAATAACCAAAGTTTGGCATTCATTCAAACAAAACCTCACAAAAACAATACTCGATCAAATATCAGGTATTTTATCAAGGCATCTATCACAACAGCATGCATATTCTATAAAACATCTATCACAATAACATGAAATCATTAATGCACCCTAAATGTCATGGAAAAATGCATGACATATGATTTCTAGCAAGTTCCCATATGATCCATGAGATGGAATACCCTCATCTCATCAGGTTGCAATAGAAATAAAATCTCAATAACATCAACAATAATAGAACAATACATGTGAGTCATCCAACAGTGAAAATCAAATCAACTGTAAAATTGAAAAATCAGAAAATTTCATTAACAAGGTAAATTGGATTTTCCCTATAAACAAGTTAGTTACTCCTGATCACAGATTATTTTCAAGTACCTATTATATCTAATCCCTAACTATAGGATCCAAACAGTAAGTCAAGAAGAAAAGTACCTACATCTGATACCACTTTGTAACGTCCTAATTCCAGAAGCCACCAAGAAGCACCCCGTACCCAGTTGGTCACAAGGCATCAAGTGCATTTCCTTGAATTCCAGAGGCTGCCAACTAGAAATAAGGGCCTTGGGTGTGAAAGTGGAAAAACTATGCCCTCATTGGCAGAGTGACACAGCGGAAGAAAGAAATAGGAATAGCGGAATTACGAATAATCCATACAAAAGTAAACAGTGGAAGACTGGAAATAATAAATTGGATCACACATATATTTATATGAATGATTCATGATACATATGACTAGGAAAATAGCAAAACAAATCACAATAATGGAATACAACAGTACTAAACCAAAGTAGAAAAAACAATTAAACAACTCCTCATTATTGCAAGTCATAGCTTGATCCCATGCTCTCCAGCTCCACAAAAAATCATGTACCTGAAGTAGAAGGGAGCTTTCCCATATCTATTCCTACAACAATACAGTTTTTTTGGGCACAAAAGTATGGCCCAAACAGGGTGTGAGACTAAATCCTAGTAGGTAACCACCATAAGATCTGTGCGTAACAGTCAGTGAATATATGGCAGGTAAAAGTACAGAAACCAGTAAATAAAGAAGTACTCAGTAGTAAACAATCCATAGTTTCAAAGTATTCAGCAAAATCTAATCAAAGCAGATTAACACAAACTCGTAACCCTCTGGTAACTACTCATAGCCTATCTCCTCTGGTCCTACCTGGAAACACAAGCAAGTAGCTAAACATAAAAGGTAACCCTCTGGGAAGTACTCACAGCCTATCCCCTCTTTTCTAACCTAGAAACACAAGAAAACTGATAACATGATAGGTAACACTCTGGGAAGTACTCATATCCTATCCCCTCTGGTCCTACCTAATAAGTACAAGCAACCCTCTGGGTAGTACACTCATTCTAACCCCTCTGGTTCAGCTTAAGCATAGACTCTCTGAGGAAGCACTCACCATCAATTCCTCTTATAGTCTCATATCGGTAACTAAAGGAACTCTAGGGAAGCACTTACATCACATTCCTTCTATGGATTATGTTGAGGAACTACACACACTCTAAGGAAGAACTTACATCAATTCCCCCTATGGTCTTGCATCGTAAGTAAAACAGACACTCTGGATAATCCCTTATGTCCATTCTCACTATGGTCTACTATACCAAGTTCTCACGGACCTGTGTAAGTCAAGAAGGTATAGAAACATGTATCAGCCAAAGTAAAACACAAGAACTACTTGGATATCAGTCTACAACATATCAGTATGCCAGAACAACAGTCACACCATCCTAAAATACTAGGCATGGAAGGTAAACAACATCCTAATAGGCAAACTAGACCCAACGGTCAATACAGGCAATCATATATGGTATAACACTTCAAAATAATATAAATTCACCCTATTCACAATAAAAAAAACTCTACTAAAGGATACAAGAAAAGAAGGAAAACGATAGGGATAAAACGGTAAACGCGCAATACCCCGTTCATGGGTATTGGTGGTTTTTTTGCACATATAACTCAAAGACTTTCATCAGAAAGGAACAAACCACCTACCTTGGAATTGGGAGATCAATATACATTAGTCTTGGGTCTTTAATCACCTTATAATGTCAAAGATCTACAAAAAATTATAAAACCTTCAATAGAGGATAACTTGAGAAAGAAGAGGAATCATGAAACGAAGCTCAAGAAAAAGTAAAAGATTATCGAAGCAACCCCAACACAATTGAGAGTGGTCTAATTAGAGATTGGATGCTCGGTCAGAGGCTCAAAGAAGGATTTTGGTCGTACCCTCTCTCTCGAAAGAACCAAACCTAGAGAGAGGGATTTCTGTCGATAAGACGCGACCCTAGTGCATTTAATGAAGAAAAAGTACACCATGGGTAATTTTAAAGTACACGGTGTGTAATTTCCCTTACCAAGCCCCACATTGGGTGGCCTCCAGGTCACCCCACATGATTGTGTGCATGGTCGCTACATGGACACCACCCGACTACCCGCGCTAACCAAGTACACGACGTGTACTTATAAAGTACACAGTTTGTACTTAGAAAATTTCTAGAAACTCCTCTTTTTCCTTAGAAACACTAGAAAAGTAAAAACATATCTGAAAAGAACATCCAGGTTCTTATAGTTTTTTTTGTTTTTCTTTTGTTGTTGTTGTTGTTTTTGTCTTAGATTTTCATTTTGTTTTTGTTGATGTTGTTATTGTTGTTGTTTTTTATAGGTGGTGGAAAAGGTGGTTGTGGTGGTGGTGTAGCATTTATTTTTGTTATTATTTATATTTTTGTTGGTGGTGGTGGTGGGGGTGGGAGTATTGTTTTTGTTCATTTTGATTTGGTTTTTGTTTTTGTTTTTGTTTTTGTTACTTTTGTTGTTTTTTTTGTTGTTTTTTATTAGTGTTGGTGGTGTTGTGACTGTTGTTGTTGTTTTTTTTGTTGTTGTTTTTGGTGTCGGGTGAGGGATATGTTATGGTCTATTCTGGAATAAAGTGATGTGGGGGAGTTGTCTTGGCTAGTGGTTGGATATTTTAAAACAATCTTGGATGTTTTAGAAAAGAAGGGTGGTTGGTATTTGTAGAGACCCAAATCTTGACGTACATAGACATTACATTACTTTTTCGGAATACTTAATACATAACAAAAATAGACACACAAGGATCGTAATAATTTAGTGTCTTTGGAAACTTGGAACATAATCTTCTAATCGTGGTGAAAGATCTTCAACATCTCCCATAAAGATCTTCCACTTTTTGTTTCCTTACCTAAAACCTTTCTTTATATCCTGGGGAAAATAAAACATAAAAAGGGTGTGCTCAAATGCTTAGTAAGGGTAAAGAATAGAAAAATCAATCACATCATATTCATAAGAACATTACATTTGGGAAATCTTAAACTACAAAAGAAATCATAATTTCATATCATGGGATAAATCATAGAAGTGAAATGTAATCCCAATAATCATAACATAAAACATGAAACTTTGTGGCATAAACACATAATCATAGATAATCATTTCTTAGTATTCAAGACTCATAGCCAAGACTATCTTAGTTAGACAAATTCCATTTCTTAACTGAGTTCACTCCTCGTTTCAGTCCTGTTTCACTGAACCGGATTAACCTTCAGTTCCAGCCATGTCTATCTCATGAGATATAAATCTTCACCCAATGCATTGGAGGGAGATATAGGTCCCACCCATATCATAATGATACCATTCTTATGTGTTCCACAAAATCATAAATCATACATCATTGCATAACCCATGTAATAAAAATGGGATTATTAAACATCATGACATCATAAAACAATTCATATAAGATAAAGGAATTCATAAAAAAAAAATTCCATCACAACATAATAAAATCAATATAATAATAGGGATCGAAACAAAACCCTATATTATCTAAGATGGAAAATAATTTTTATAAAACACTTGAACTCCATTCTTGAGGAAAATATCCTTTCTACTTCAAAAACATTTTCATTTCTGAACATGTCATACAATTTTAAACTAAAAGAAGTTGATTAAAACTAAACTTGAAAAATTGTAAAGGAATATTCTTGGAAATAATTTTTTAAAAATCAATTCATGTCGTATAAGTTTAAAAAAACATTATTCTTGTACTTTTGTCGGAAAAGTCAAAAAGTACCTCGTACGAAAAACTACAAAAGATTCTTTTCATATATTTTACTAAAAACTCACCGAAGGGTAAAATTGGATTTAAACAATTGTAGGTGGATGGAAATAATATTACATATTGAGGAAACATTGATGTGGATGATAAAATACACCCCAGTAAATACCAAAGTATAAACAATCTTGGATAAAAATGAGTTTGTGATATTTTACCATACCTTAGGTCCTATTTTCTTCGTAAGTGTCCGAATATCCTGTATAACGATTTAAATAATGTCATTGACTTATTCCAGAATCATACTCATTGTTATTATATCATATATGGTCATATTCTTAGCTTTTTATTAGTAATATTTCATTGCTACTTGTTATTCTGGTGTTTATTACTTTTTGTTCTTATGCGTGTTTTGTCGAATAAATTCTTATTCTTTTCTTTATGTTATAGATACCTCATTTCCAGAATGGTATTAGTGTACTATATATCATATTTATTCATTCAATTCATTTATATAATCATTATGCAATGAAGATCATGTATAACGAGTCGCGTCACATCGTGGAGACAGTATTCTGTACGTACGCATGAGCGATGATATCGTTCCCATGATCATGGAATTGTATTGGAGTGTATGTATACTATTTCAGAATCAATACCACTTTAATATAATCATATATAGTTATTTATCTGCACCATTATACCCATCCATGTAAGGTGGTGGTGGAAAATATATTACACCACGGCGTGGAGACGGTATTCTGTACGTACGAACGCGCGGTGATTTCATTTTCCGTAGGATGGATAGATAGTGAAATAGGGTTTTTTCATACTTATAATAACATATCATTATATTAGTGATACTGATTTTATTACTTCATAATGAAACAACTAAATAAGAATAAGTGGAAGAATAAATAAAGTTGAAAGAATCGGTAACGGACATTACCTCTTCTTTGAAGCGCCTCTTTGAGACCTCCTCTTAGGGCACTAAAATTGGTCTTTGAAAAAGACCAGGACCTCTAGGATGTTTCTAGGAAAGTGGTGAAGATAATTTTTCAGGGTTTGGTCGAGATTTAAGTTTCAAAGTGGTGTGAGGAAGAGAGGGAGGAGGTTCCCTTTTATAAGGGAGGAGAGGGGCACCTTCGGAAAAACTAAAAATATTATTTTATTATAAAGTCATATTCAGTTTTTAATAGCTCCAAATTGATTTATTTCGAAGCTAAGGTGGGTATGGGTCGAAACCCTCTTATCCAATAGAATTTATTCAAGTTTAGGTATCTATTTTAACCTTATCATTTAGATTTAACTTTAAGTTAAATAATTTTACTTTTACCATGTCTTTTTGTTTTCTTACACTACAAGGTTAATAAACATACTATAACAAGCCAAACGAACCAAAAGTTGTTTATTATTAATATATATAACCTTATATAAGTCATTTGGCTGAACCTTAGATTTTTAACAATAAAATAACAGTTAATAAAATAATATTTGGTTTAAAAACTATTTTATGTCCATTTTGACACTATTTGGTAATTGATTTTTGTGAAAATCATAACAGAACGATTAGTTGGAAAAATGTTAATTAAATCAGTAATAATATGTAATATTAACCTAGAAAATTATTTTAATTCATAAAAAGTCTCAAATTACATTTATTTGGGTATTTATAACATCAATTATGTCAATATTTCATTAATAAAATAATTACTGCATCATCATTGTGTCATAAATAAATTAAATTATTTAATGTCTCAAAATTAAAAATAAAATACCATTATATAGGAAATAATTTTAGCTTTCTAATGAAAATTTATAATCAAATTTATCTTATGTATGACCCTATATTAAAAATGCTTTAGTTATTAAACTTTGATTTTAACTATTTTAACCCTTCTTTAAATAAATTAATAATAAATGTCCTAATCTAATCCAAGTGGACCTAAATGGTCATATTTTATTAATAAGGTTGTTTTTGGTCGAATTATACTTATAAAATAGAATTAGGACATGTGTTAGGGTAATATTAATATCATTGTTACCCTTAATTACCCTATTTACTTTTAACCATGGTAAATAAAAGTAAGAAGTTACTATTCACCAAAAATTGTTTTCATCTCATTGAACCACATTTTAGTCCTTGATATTAACTGTGTCTCTCGGATTTTTGAAATTCAATTCACAGAAGTGGTAAAAATTCATTTAAAGGAAAAAGTCAGTTTTTTAACTACCACTAAGTGGTTTCACTATTCATCAAAAATTGAATTTTTTTCATAAAAATACCAAAAATTCAGCCTAAGAATTATTTGATATTTCGAATTCAAATTTTTTTTCTATTTTTCCAAATTCAAAACATAGAAGTTGCATTAATTAATTTTAAAATTAATTCCCGCTATCCAAACAAATAGCGTGTTTTTTAGAGACAAAAACTATCAAAAGATTGATACTTGTTTATTTCCAATTTTAATGTGAAATTAATTCCAATGAACAAAATTGGATTAAATGGTAAAAATATATTCTAATTACAATTTAAAACCAATTCAAAAAATAATCTAACCATATAAATTATTTCGCTGAAAAAAGTTGTTTTTAATGAAAATATTGCGTGTTTTTACTATTCATTAAAAAATGAAAGTTATCAGAATAATATGAAAATTTTATCCAAAATAAATCTTTATATCCTGATTCCAAAGAAAAATTTTATTTTGTCAAATTGAACTTATAGACATGTCAAAAACAATATTTATGGTGGGTGCGCCATCAAAAGGCGGGAAAACTGCAATTTTTGAAAACACATATTTTACACGAAAAATTTATTTTGTTCTCATACCATATTCTAGAAAATGTGTAAGATCAATAATAATGTTATGAAATTCAAAATGTAGTTAATACTATTCATAGCGGCTAGTTCATAATAATATTATAACAATATATCGTTGTTTAGTGAAACCCGGTATTGCATACTACACATGCTATCGAGGAAGGTCGTGATTGCGTGTAATACAAGCCAAGTCAGGGTTGCATGTTGTGCAAGACTCCTCCATTGTTTCGTATAACAGAATCCAACCATATTTCATTCATACATTGAATATATATATATATATACACTTAATGTTGCGTAGAATAACTACTATCGAAATTGTGTGTAACATGATCCAAGATTAGTGTTGCGTATACTGCAAGCTAATATAGTGTTGTGTATAGCACAAGGTAACCTTGGTGTAGCGTACAACATAAGAAATTAATGAAATTAAAAAAGAATAATTCTCATAAAATCTAGGGTTGTTACATTCTACCCCCCTTAAAATGAATTTCACCCTCGAAATTTGTCGGGGTTATAAATGATTTAACACTTGAAAGTTTCTTTAATAGAAACCCACATCGTAAAAAGGGAATACCAAAACCTATCTTTAAAAACTAATGTATGAAATGTAATGGTTACGCAAATTAACTAATCACTGGGTTTCCACATAGTATAACATAGGTGAAAATATGGATATGGAAGAAAAATCTAACCATCATGTTCTGATGGAGAGTGGTAGAGAACATGGCTATGAAAAATCCAACAATCACAAAGCCATAGATTTGTGATGATCTAAGGTATCATCTGATTCATCGGATATAAGAGAACTAGGACAACATTTTTGGTTTTCAATATCATTTCCCTAAAGTTGAAAATTTTGAATTAGAAGAAATAATTGCTTGATTTTGGTACAATCTCACTGTTTTTCGTGCTTTGAACAATTTCCACTTCATGCCTTAAAGAAATGAAGTTGAATTTGTAATTCGTGAAATAATAACAGATCATGTGATAGAATGATGGTTCATTCCATCTGTTTCAAAAAAAGGTTAGCAAAAGTTATCAAATATACATAAGTCTATCTACAGTGTGTTTAATCATATAAGATTCCAAAAATGAACTTATACTTCATATATCATACCGCTTAATAAAATAAAACTAGTTTCTACTAATCAGGGACTTCCTATAGGCCAGTGGTAGGCGATAAAGGCTAGTCGCACTTCGGTTGTGGGTTCGATTCCCACATCCTTGTCTGACGCGATGGGTTGTCGCCTGTCCTGCAGGTTGTCCTTTTTCTAAAACTACATTACTATGACATCCCATCAATAATATCAAACTAACTCATGTCCAACATAATCTATTCCAATATTTGGGCTTATCTAAAATACTTCGGTCCAAGCTCATAGTATAAAGAAAATGATTACTTCAAATGTCACATAACAATCACGTGAATACCATCATTTATCCCCCATATATCATAAGATATATCTTGTTAGTCAAATTACAAACATTTGAATACCTAAATCATGTATTCTCTTGAAGAATTAATACCCATTGAACCTTAGTGAAAACATTAATGTTGTTAAATTTTAACACTTTCCACACACCAAAATCCAAAAAATTATATATACTCAAACCATAATATCACTTAGTCCTTGTATCAGTCATGAGCTCATGATTACTATCATATTATTTTCTCCTTATACCTTCATTATGTGCATTTCATCTTCTTTCTAAAAATATCTCAATCACCTTTTCATGGTTACTAGTACCATATAATTATTGAAAACCAATACATAGATATTCCAAAATTCCACAATACCATAAATGATATTCCATGATACTATTTTGAAATCCCATTACATAAACACTATCACTACACAACATCATTTTCATACTCAACATCACAAATAGTGATCGCATGAGACTTCCCTTTGTCCTTTTCCTTAATAGGTTGCTCATGTTGATCATCATTAACCCGTGGATTAGGGAATTTATTAGAATAATGCCCCATTTCCTTGCACTTGAAGCATTGAAGTGTTGGTGGAGATTTCTCTGTAGTCTTTTCTCTATTCACATCATTAGCAACCTTTTTCCCATTACTTCGATAATCAACTGCTTGATGACCTTATTTTACACACTTAAAACCTTTTCTAGTACCTTTTAGGCAATCTCCACCATGCTTCTTTCCACACTTTGAGAATAAAGAAACATTCATCTTCTTTTCACCATTCTTCTGAGATTTCTCCTTGAACTCCATCTTTCGTTTCTCGTCAAAACCATGAGATGGATATGTTACACCAACTTACAGTTCTACCTTGATAGCACAATGCACAATTTCTTCATATCTACTGATGTCTCTTATAGCTAATGTCCTTCGAAGACTTGGTTTGAAGCCACTGAAAAATCGATCAACTTTACTTTCAGGTTGGATGATAAAGCCAGATGCATACCTTGCAAGTCTTGTAAAATTCGCTTCGTATATACCAACAGATTTATCATCCTTCTTCTTAAGCTCAAGAAACTCCTTTTCCATCTTTGTTCGAAGAATACGAGGGAAGTACTTATGGAAAAATAGGTTCTTGAACTCGTCCCATTCCATGGACTCAATTTCATCTCTTTGCCTCATATTCTTGATAATATTCCACCATTGATCAGCATCACCTTCCAAATGATATACTGCTAAGATGACTTTATCATGCTCAAAACATTGTAGAACTGAAAATATCTTTTCATTAGTACTGATCCATTATTCAGCCACTAATGGATCAGAAGACTTGCTGAATGAAGGTGGATGCTGCCTCATGAAGGATTCAACAGAATGTTGCTCCTTTCTCTGCTCATTTTGAAATCTAGAATGATTCATAGCTTGTGTAAGTATAGAAATAAGATTTTTCACTCCATGTCCCATGACATTGGTTTGGTCAGGACGACAATCATTGCATTGTCCATTACATTGATCAACACGGTTCCTTCGGGTTCCAGCCATCGTATAAAACCCAAAAATAATAGTGTGAGAGGAAAATACCATGCTAGGGAAAACAACATAATAAAGGGGGAGTACCTTCTAACATCTTCGATTTAATTCTAATATCATTAGCGCAATTCTAGGACTATAACCTATACGTATACTTAACCTTGAGGAAATCCCTAGACATACCATAGAAATATCTCTAGGGATCTCACTAAAGTTTTCGCATCCTATATTCCAAAAGTTAACTAATCCTTTCCTCTGATAAAAACTGTATAGACCCGAAGCTTGATGTACATAGACCTTACATTACTTTTGAAGAATACTTAATACATAACAAAAGCAGACACATAAGGACCATAATAGTTTATTGTCTTTGGAAACATGGAACGTAATCTTCTAATTGTGGTGAAAGATCTTCAACATCTCCCATAAAGATCTTCCACTTTTTGTTTCCTTACCTAAAACCTTTATTTATTTCCTGGGGAAAATAAAACATAAAAAGGGTGCGCTCAAATGCTCAGTAAGTGTAAACAAAAGAAAAATCAATCACATCATATTCATAAGAACATAACATTTTGGAAATCTTAACCTGAAAAAGAAATCATAATTTCATATCATGGGATAAATCATAGAAGTGAAATGTAATCTCAATAATCATAACTTAAAACAAGAAACTTTGTGGCATACACACATAATCATAGAGAATCATTTCTTAGTAGTCAAGACTCATAGCCAAGACTATCTTAGCGGACAAAGTCCATTTCTGAACCGAGTTCACTCCTTGTTTCATTCCTGTTTCATTGAACCAGATTAACCTACCGTTCCAGCCATATCTATCTCATGAGATATAAATATTTATCCAATGCATTGGAGGGAGATATAGGTCCCACCCATCTCATATTCATACCATTCTTATCTGTGCCACAAAATCATAAATCATACATCATTTCATAACCCATGTAATAAAAATGGGATTCTTAAACATCATGACATCATAAAACAATTCATATAAGATAAAGGAATTCATAAAAATAATTCCATCACAACATAATCAAATCAATGTAATAATAGGGATAGAAACAGAACCCTATATTATCTTAGATGGAAAATAATTTTGATAAAACACTTGAACTCCATTCTTGAGGAAAATATCCTTTATACTTAAAAAAAATTCCTTTCTTAACATGTCATACAATTTTAAACTAAAAGAAGTTGATTAAAAATAAACTTGAAAACTTGTAAAGGAATCTTATTTGAAATAATGTTTTAAAAATCCATTCATTCCGTATAAGTTAAAAAAACATTCTTCTCATACTTTTTTCAGAAAAGTCAAAAAGTACCTCGTACGAAAAACGACAAAAGATTCCTTTCATATCATTTACTAAAAACTCACTGATGGGTAAAATTGGATTTGAAAAATTGTTGGTTGATGGAAATAATATTACATATTTAGGAAACATGGATGTGGATGATAAAATACACCCCAGTAAATACCAAAGTATAGACAATCTCGGATAAAATGAGATTGTGATATTTACCCTTACCTTAGGTCCAATTTGCTTCATAAGTATCTGAACCTCCTATATAATGATTTAAATAATGAAATTGACTTATTAAAGAATCATACTAATTGTTATGATTTCATATATGGTCATATTATTAGCTTCTTATTAGTAATATTTCATTGCTACTTGTTATTCTGGTGTTTATTACTTTTTGTTCTTATGCGTGTTTTGTCGAATAAATTCTTATTCTTTTCATTAGGTTATAGATACCTCATTTCTAGAATGGTATTATTGTACTATATATCATATTTATTCATTCATTTAATTTATATAATCATTATGCAATGAAGATCATGTAGATAGAGTCGCATCACATCGTGGAGACGGTATTCCGTATGTACGCACAAGCGATGATATCGTTCCCATGATCGTGGAATTGTATTTGAGTGTATGTATACTATTTCAGAATCAATCAAACTTTACAATAATCATATATAGTTATTTATTTGCACCATTATACCCATCCAAATAAGGTGGTGGTGGAAAATAGATTACACCATGGCGTGGAGACGGTATTCTGTACGTACGCACGCGCGGTGATTTCATTTTCCATAGGATGGATAGATGTTGAAATAGGGTTGTTTCATAATTATAATAACTTATCAGTATATGAGTGATACTTATTTTATTACTTCATAATGAAACAACTAAAGAATAATAAGTGGAAGAAGAAATAAAGTTGAAAGAATCGGTAACGGACATTACCTCTTCTTTAAAGCGCCTCTTTGAGACCTCCTCTTAGGGCACTAAAATTGGTCTTTAAAGAAGACCAGAACCTATAGGATGTTTATAGGGAAGTGTAGAAGATAATTTGTCAGGGTTTGGCCGAGCTTGAAGGCACAAAGTGGTGTGAGGAAGAGAGGGAGGAGGTTCCCTTTTATAAGGGAGGAGAGGGGAACCTTTGGAAAAACTAAAAATATTATTTTATTATAAAGTCATATTCGGTATTTAATAGCTCCAAATTGATTTATTTCGAAGATAAGGTGGGTATGGGTCTAAACCATCTTATCCAATAGAATTTAGAAAAGTTTAGGTATCTATTTTAACCTTATCATTTATATTTAACTTTAAGTTAAATAATTTTACTTTTACCGTGTCTTTTTGTTTTCTTACACTATAAGGTTAATAAACATACTATAACAAGACAAACGAACCCCAAGTTGTTTATTATTATTATATATAACCTTATTTAAGTCATTTGGTTGAACCTTATATTTTTAGGAATAAAATAACAATTAATAATATAATATTTGTTTTAAAAACTATTTTATGTCAATTTTGACACTATTTGGTAATTGATTTTTGTGAAAATCCTAAGAGAAAGATTAGTTCGAAAAAAGTAAATTAAGTCAGTACTAATATGTAATATTAACCTAGAAAATTATTGGAATTTATACTCAAATTACATTTATTTGGGTATTTATAACATCAATTATTTCAATATTTCATTAATAAGATAATTACTGCATCATCATTGTGTCATAAATAAATTAAATTATTTAATGTCTAAAAATTACAAATAAAATACCATTATGTAGGAAAGATTTTTAGATTTATAATGACTATTTATAGTCGAATTTATCTTATGTATAACCCTAAATTAAAAATGCTTTAGTTATTAAACTTTGATTTTAACTATTTTAACCCTTCTTTAAATAAATTAATAATAAATGTCTTAATCTAATCCAAGTGGGCCTAAATGGTCATATTTTATTCCTAATGTTGTTTTGGGTCGAATTATAGTTATCCAATAGAATTATGATATGTGTTAGGGTAATATTAATATCATTTTTACCCTTAATTACCCTATTTACTTTTAACTGTGGTAAATAAAAGTATAAAGTTACTATTCACCAAAAAATTATTTTCATCTCATTGAACCAAATATAAGTCCTTGATATTAACCGTGTCTCTTGGATTTTCGAAATTTAATTCACAGAAGTGGTAAATTTTCATTTAAACGAAAAAGTCAGTTTTTTAACTACCACTAAGTGGTTTCACTATTCATTGAAAATTGAAGTTTTTCAGAAAAATACCAAATATTATGCCTAAGAATTATTTGATATTTCGAATTCAAAATTGTTGTATATTTTTCCAAATTCAAAACATAGAAGTGGAATTAATTAATTTTAAAATTAATTCCCGTTATCCAAACAAATAGCATGTTTTTTAGAAACAAAAACTATCAAAAGATTGATACTTGTTTATATCCAATTTCAAAGTGAAATTAATTCCAATGAACAACATTGGATTATATGGTAAAAATATATTCTAATTACAAGTTAAAACCAATTTAAAAGATAATCTAACCATATAAATTATTGCGATGAAAAAAAGTTGTTTTTAATGAAAATATAGCGTGTTTCTAGTATTCATTAAAAAATGAAAGTTATCAGAATAATATGAAAAATTTATCTAAAGTAAATTTTTAAATCCTGATTCGAAAGAATAATTTTATTTTGTCAAATTGAACTTATATACATGTCAAAAACAAGATTTAAGGTGGGTGTGCCATCAAAAGGCAGGAAAACTGCAATTTTCAAAAAACACATATTTTACATGAAAATTTTATTTTGTTCTCATACCATATTCTAGAAAATGTGTAAGATCAATAATAATGTTATAAAATTCAAAATGTAGTTAATACTATTCATAGCGGCTAGTCCATAATAATATTATAACAATATATCGTTGTTTAGTGAAACCCGATATTGCAAACTACACACGCTATCGAGGAAGGTCGCGATTGCGTGTAATGCAAGCCAAGTAAGGGTTGCATGTTGTGCAAGACTCCTCCGTTGTTTCATATAACAGAATCCAAACATATTTTATTTATACATTTAACATATATATATATATACACTTAATGTTTCATAGAATAAATATTATCGAAATTGTGTGTAACATGATCCAAGAATAGTGTTGCGTATACTGCAATCTAATACGGTGTTGTGTATAGCGCAAGGTAACCTTGGTGTAGCATACAACACAAGATATTAATGAAATTAAAAAGATTAATTATCATAAAATCTCAGGTTGTTACAATATTATTCATGGAGGGATTAGTAAAAAAATTTCATCTTTCTATCTAGGAGTGGGCTCTTTGATCTGGGATTATAAGGGGAATACACCAGGTGAAACAATTAGAAGTGTGATCATAGAATGTAGTGTTAGTTAGATCATTAATTTTATAACTATAGGTTGTTTCTAGTTTCCCAGATACTAGGTTCACCCATATAGTGCATTCTATCTCTTTCCACTCTCTTATGCTCATTAACATGACATCCAGGGGAATGGGAAATGGTCACTTCTTCTTTTCTAACCAGGGGAATTTAAAACCTGATTATCATGTGGTTGAGAGTATGTCCTGGAAAAAACCAATTCAATGATGTTCATGGATCAGATTCCATAACAATCTAAGACATCTTAAAGGTGACCACTGATCATAGAATAGAAATCAACCATCTCTTCCCATTGATCTGGATGGAATCAATAATGACAATGATCATATAGAATCTTCTATTGAAAATAATTGGGATGATTATTTTTTTCTCAACCTCATTAGTAAGAAGAAAATTTTTTCTAATTTTATTCCTGAACAAGAGAGAGTTAAACTTGATAAAACTAGAGTTACATAGCTATAATATGGAGATATAAAAAAACATCATATTTTCAGGCATGTCTCAATGAAAGTACGTGGAGAATCATCCAAAATATACTCATGGAAGAGTGGTCATTTTCCAACGAACCATAGGTATTTGGAGGTATGGTTGAAGAATATTTCAAATATTTTATAGAAAATTTTAATCTTTGTATGTACGGTGGGTACCCAAGAGGTCAAGACAACCTATTTGAGTGCATCTTCCATTTGTTTTTATATTATATTAATTTTTTTCAGGAACAGTCTGAATGAGAATGAAATATGGGAACTTTTCATCTCTCTTAATAAAAATGGTTCCCTTATGCTAGATAGATTTCTATCCTCATTTTATATTGCCTCAGGGGCATGAAGTAAGATCTCATTGACTCGTTATAGGATTATGTCTGTGGGGTTGAGCTACCTTAGGTGGTCTGTGAAAACACTCTCATTCTTATCCCTAAGGTGAAAGATCCAACCACTCTAAATTAGTTTAGGCATATTAGTATGTGAAATGTCTCGTAAAATGTTTCCTTAACAAGATATTTTCATTATATATCCATTAATGGGTGTCTAAAGAGAAACACAACTTTATCAAAGGATGGTACCCACAAGTTGTAATAGGCTTTCCTTGAGAAATGATAGAGGCACTAAATTAAAAGACCCTTCACTACTGGAAAAAAGTCCTATACCCACGGTTCAAAACCGTGGGTATAGCCCCCAAAACCGTGGGTATAGGCTATACCCACAGTTTTGGGAACCGTGGGCTGGAACGCCGTCAGTATAGGTCCCCAGCCTATACCCACGGTTTTCCAAAACCGTGGGTATAGGTGTTCTGCCACCGTGTCAACAAAACATTCCCAATTGCCACGGTGTCAATGGCTTTTACCCACGGTTTCAAAACCGTGGGTATAGATCCTGAAATAAAGCTGCAGGCGGGTTTCGATCCCACGACCTCTTCGCTGCAAAGTACCGCGTCTACCACTACCCTACTATCAATTATGTGTATATATATATATATTTAGTTAAATATAGTTATATAAACCGTGGGTATAGAGGGAAGAACCGTAGGTATAGGACTCCCGCCAAAAAAAAAGCTTTCCCGCGGAAAAAAAAAATTTCCCGCGCACACATGGGAAACCTATACCCACGGTTTTTCAAAACCGTGGGTATAAGTTTTTTATCCTATACCTATCCCCACGGTTCTCCTCAAAACCGTGGGGATAGGTACCCCTATACCCACGGTTCTTGAAAACCGTGGGTATAGGTCAATTTTCAAGACCTATCCCCACGGTTTTGGAAAACCGTGGGGATAGACCCCCCTATGCCCACGGTTTTTGAAAACCGTGGGTACAAGTCTTGAAAATTGACCTATACCCACGGTTTTCCAAAACCGTGGGTATAGGGGGTACCTATCCCCACGGTTTTCCAAAACCGTGGGTATAGGGGGTACCTATCCCCACGGTTTTGAGGAAAACCGTGGGGATAGGTCCATTTTCCAGTAGTGCTTGGATCCAATGTTATTATAAAAATTGACTTAGAAAAAACTATTGATAAATTACAATGAGGATTCATCCTTAGGGTTATGTGATCGATGGGTTTATCCCATTGGGTGAGGGACCTATTTTATAGGTGCTTTAGCTCCTTATGGATTTTAGTGTCCATGGTGAAGAATATATGTGGATTCTTTAAATTGGTTCATGGTCTTAGACATGGAGACCCCCTTTCACCAAGTATGTTCATCCTATTACAAGTTTCTCTTGGTAGATTCATTTAAATGAACATCCAAAATGGTAACATCTATCCCTTCTAGTCTAGGAATCACTTTAATGATATTTTTCACCTTATTTTTAGTGAGGAAATTATTTTCTTCATTAATAAATGGAATAGATACATTAGGGTCTTGAACAAAATGTAGGAAGAATATAGTAAATGGAGTGAGGATAAGATTAATAGAGGTAATAGTGGCATTTATACTTAGATACTATGTTTGGAAAGTCAGGGGAAAATTATGGAATAAGTTTTGGGATGTAACATAAGGTATTTTATCATGTAATACCTAGGATATCTAGTTTAACAGGGGAGGATGCACATATCCCACTATGAGGGGGTTGTTAATAGGATCACTGACTGCATGAACACATGGAAAACCTACTTCTTATCCTTAATAGAAAGGATTTCACTTTTCAAATGTGTCCTAACTTTTATCCCAATGAATGTTTTTGTGGTCCATAATATTTATAAAACAATATTTAGGAATATTGATAGAAATATATCCTCCTTCATATGGTAATATTGTGGAGATAGAATGTTTCACTGAGCTTCATGGAATTAAACAGACAGTTTAGTGGAGGATAGGGGTATTTATCAATATGGTGTTGAATTAGCTATGCAATTCCCCCAGGATATGCTGGTGTGGGGTCCTTGAAGGTCATTATCTCTTTAATAGATTCATAATAGAAAAATATGGGGTTGACCTTGATGCTCTGAGGGGAGAGGACTTAGGTTTGTGGAATTTTCTTTGAGGTCACATTTTGATCCTTAAGAATCATTCCCAATGGATTATGGGATATAGTTAGATTGGTTTCAAGTTTCACAATAGGGATAGATTACTCTTTATCTTCTTGATATGAACTATTCCAAACATCTCTTTTTTCTAGCTGAGATAGCACCCATATTTTATGTAATCTATACTTAATCAACAAAAATGATAAAACTTAGATCTCATTGAGATATCACTAGAAAAGGATTGTTTAGTTTTCATGAATTCCCTTGTGGGGGTGTTATTGACCAAATCATAGAGGGTTTTTATCTATCCCAACAATGGGAGTCACAGATAAAGGAACATTTTTTTCTACAAATACATACTCGTTAAATATAATTTCCTGGTCTAGAGGATCCAATGATGTGATCAGAAGGAAGGGTGTAAATATTACATTGAAATGCTAGTTCTTCTAGATCGCAAGTGAGGAAACCACTATTAATATCTTCTTTAAAAGTGAATGGGATGTTGTGTTTTGAAGGGTTATTAGTTATTTTAGAAGGCTTGAAAGGAATCCCAATGCATGTATTTTTTTTATAATGGCTTACATGGAGCAAACATGAACATCCATGAGCATATGTTGAGAGATAATTTATTGAAGGTGGGTTGTTGGTTTATCTGGAATTCTATAAAAAATCCACGTATTGAAGGAAATTTTAGCTCACCTTTGGCCATGCAGGTATAGTACAGATGTCTTGTGGTGTATCTAGGTCTTCTAGTTATGTGGTGGGATAAAAAAATCTCTTTTATAATGGTCATTGTGGGTAGAAAAAACCCTCCTCCCCCATCCATTACATCCAAAAACGGAGATAGATCTATTTAACGCCTCCAGAGTACATTCTCAATCTCAATTTTAATTTTTTGTTTGGTATTGGCTATATATGAGGAGGAATAAATATCTGGGATAATATAGGTTTGTTCATCATGAACTTCAGAAACTTCTACGGTAGTAGAAATTCTATCATGGTCGAGGCCAACATTATTCTTAACAGGTTAGAAACTTACCTATATTATAATATCTCAATTACTAATATTTAAATGGACTCAATATTGATCCATATCTCTATTAAAGTAAATACTAACACCCCCTGGTCCATCATTTACCACTTTCAAAGGTGTGTAAGTCGTTTCACTGATGGTGTGAGCTTACTTAACACATAGAGAGAAGGTAACCGACTTATGGATTTTCTTTCTTCATGGGGAAACCAAGATAATCCAACTAATATTTACACTATAATTTGAAACCTTTCCCATATTGAATTTATTTTGTTAGATAATACGCCCTTACTTTTAACTATTTTAGACCACCTTGATCCCCTTGTTCCCTTGTCTTATTTCCTTTCATACTTTTTTTTGTGTTTTTTACCTATGTGGTTTACTTTTCCACTATAAATATAAATAAAAATTGGTTTTTTATTGATTTATATTTTTTCTATTGGTTTATTGTTGTTTTTTATTATTATTATTTTGTTGTTGTTTTTTTATGTTTTTTTTATGTTGTCATTTTTGTTTTTTTATTATTATTCTTGTTGTTGTTCTTGGTGGTGGTGGTGGTGGTGGTTTTGTTTTCATTAGTGTTCGTGCTGTTGTTTTTGTTGGTGGTGGTGTTTCTTTTTCTACTATTTTTTTGTTTTTTTTATGGTGGTGGTGGTGTTGTTTTTGTTTCTATTTCTGTTGTTTTTGTAGTTTTTTTGTTTTTGATTTTGATTTTATTGTTGTTTTTGTTTATTTTTCTATTATTTTTTTGTTTTTATTCTTGTTTTTATTATTTTATTGTTTTTTTTCTTTTATTATTTTTATTTTTTTCTTTTGGTTTTGTTGTTTTTGTTGTTAATTTTTTTGTTTTTTATGATAATGGTGTTGTTGTGGTGGTTATTGTTTTTTTCATCATTGTTGTTTTTTTGTTGGTTTTTTTATTATTATTAGTGTTTTTATTATGGTTGTTGTGGGTGGTGGTGTTATTTATATTATTATTAGTGGTGGTTCTTATGGTGGTGGTGTCATTTTTGTTGTTATTGTTTTTTCATAGTTTTTTCGGTTATAGTTATTATTTTTGTAATTTTTTTCATTGTTCTTGTTCTTTTTTTTCTATTCTTATTATTTTTGTTTTTTATTTGTTTTTTCATCATTGTTATTGTTTTTTATTTTTGTTATTTTTGTTTTTGTTATTTTTTTTTCAGATTCTTGTTGTTTTTATTGTTAGTAGTGGTGGTGTTTTTTTCTATTATTAGTGTTTCTGTTTCTATTTTTCTTGGTTTTGTTGTTTTTGTTGCTATATTTTTTGTAGTTTTTTTTCTTTTTGTTGATTTTTTTTATTTTGTTGTTGTTGTTTTTATTGTTGTTGTTGTTGTTTTTGTTTTTACTTTCATTGATTTTTTCATTGTTTTCTCATTGTTTTCTCAATGTTTTTGTCATTGTTTTTTTCGTTTTTTTCATCATCTTCATCATCATTGTTGTTGTTGTTTTTGTTTTTGTTTTTGTTTTTTTAATATTATAGTTTTTTTCTTTTTTTTGTTATTGTTGTTATTATTGTTTTTTTTGTGTAGTTTTCCTCTTCATCATTTTTTCTTTGATCATCATCCTCATTATTGTTGTCATTTTTTTTATTATTATTGTTATAATTATTTTTTTTGTTTTTTTTGTTGTTGTTTTTGTCGTTATCATTGTTATTGGTGGAGGTGGTTGTGGTTTTTTTGTTGTTACTATTTAGAGTGTTTTTTTTTGTGGTGCTGGTGTTTCTTTTTCTACAATTGTTGTTTTTTTTGTTATTGTTTTGTTGTTGTTTTTTGGTTTTTTTGTTGTGGTTGTTATTGCTTCAGTTGTTGTTGTTTTTTTATTTTTGTTGTTGTTTTATTTTGGTTTATGTTTTTGTTTTTGTTTTTTTTATGTTGATGTTTTTTTTATTGTGTTTTGTTTCATTTTTGTTAGTTGTGGTTGTTTTTGTTGTTGTTTTTTGTTGTTGTTTTTGTTGTTGTTTTTGTTGTTGTTTTTATTGTCAGTTTTTTTGTTGTTTTTGTTGTTACATTTTTTGTTTTTGTTTTTTTTTGTTTTTTATTGATGTTTTTGTTTTTTTTTTGTTTTTTTCATTGTTTTCATTGATGTTGTTGTTTTTGTTGTTTTTGGTGTTTTTTATGTTGTTGTTGTTATTATTGTTAGTGTTGGTATTGATGTTGTTGCTAATTTTGGTGTTGTTTTTTCTGTTGTTGTTTTTTTGTTAGTGGTGGGGGTGGTGGTGGTGTCTATTTTGTTTTTATTGTTGTTTTTTTCCTAGTGGGTTTTTTTATTATTGTTGTTGTTATTATTTTTTGGTGGTGGTGGTGGTGGAGTTGTTATCGTTATTATTATTGTTATTTTTATTGATGTTTTTTGTAGTTTTTGTTTTCGTTGGGTTTTTGTTTTTATTGATGTTATTAGTTTTTTTCTTGGGTGGTGGTGGTGGTGGAGTTGATATTGTTTTTTTTTACTGTTGTTGTTGTTGTTGTTGTTTTTGTGTTTTTGTGTTTTTTTTTCTTTTCTGTTGTTTTTGTTGTTGTTTTTTTGTTGTTTTCTTGTCATTTTTATTTTTATTGTTGTTTTCATTTTCATTATGGTTATTGTTGTTGTTGTTGTTTTCATCGTTATCATCCTCATTGTTTCTATTATTTTCATTGTTGTTGTTGGTGGTGTTTTTTTCATTGTCGTCATCATCATTATTGTCAACATCATACTCATAATTTTTTTTCATTCTCATTGTCATTTTTTTGTTGGAGGTGGTGTTGGTGGTGGTGATGGTGGTGGTGGCGGTGTTGGTCTTGTCAATTTTATTGTTGTTAGTGTTTCTATTATTTTTGTCTCTAATGATGGTGTTGTTTCAACTATTTTGGTCATTGGTAATGGTAGTGTTATTATTTTTAATGTTGTTTTTGTTGTTTTTTTTGTGGTTGTCGTTGTTTTTTGTGTTTTTTTGTTATTCTTGTTATCATTTTCATCATCATCATCGTCATCATCATCATTCTTGTCATTATTGTTTTTGTTTTTCTTGTTGTTGTTTTTTTTTTGTTGTTATTGTTATCATCATCATCGTTGTTATTGTTGTTTTCATTGTTTTCATTGTTGTCGTTGTTATCATTGTTTTCTTTGTTGTCATTATTTCTATTGTTGTTGTCGTTTTTGTCATTATTTTCATTGTTGTCATTGTTATTGTTGCTGTTGTTGTTTTCATTATTGTCATTTTTTTTATTGTTTTCATTGTTGTTATTGGTGGTGGTGGTGGTAGTAGTGTCGGTGTCGGTGTTGGTGTCGGTGTGGGGGTCAGTGTTGGTGTTGGTGTTGGTGACGGTGTTGGTGTCGGTGTTGGTGTCAGTGTTGGTGTTGGTGTTGGTGTTGGTGTTGGTGTTGGTGTTGGTGTTGGTGTTGTTGTTGGTGTTGGTGTTGGTGTTGGTGTTGGTGTTGGTGTTGGTGTTGGTGTTGGTGTTGGTGTTGGTGTTGGTGTTGGTGTTGGTGTTGGTGTTGGTGTTGGTGTTGGTGTTGGTGTTGGTGTTGGTGTTGGTGTTGGAGTTGGTGTGGGTGTTGGTGTTGGTGTTGGAGTTGGTGTGGGTGTTGGTGTTGGGGTTGGTGTTCGTGTTCGTGTTCGTGTTCGTGTTCGTGTTCGTGTTCGTGTTGGTGTTGGTGTTCGTGTTCGTGTTCGTGTTCGTGTTCGTGTTCGTGTTCGTGTTCGTGTCCGTGTTCGTGTTCGTGTTCGTGTTCGTGTTCGTGTGCGTGTTGGTGTTGGTGTTGGTGTTGGTGTTGGTGTTGGTGTTGGTGTTGGTGTTCGTGTTCGTGTTCGTGTTCGTGTTCGTGTTCATGTCCGTGTTCATTTTGGAGTTGGTGTTGGTGTTGGTTTTGGTGTTGGGGTTGGGGTTAGTGTTGGGGTCGGTGTCGGTGTTGGTGTTGGTGTTGGTGTTGGTGTTGGTGTTGGTGTTGGTGTTCGTGTTCGTGTTCGTGTTGGTGTTGGTGTTGGTGTTGGTGTTGGTGTTGGTGTTGGTTTTGGTGTTGGTGTTAGTGTTGGTGTTGGTGTTGGTGTAGGTGTTGGTGTTGGTGTTGGTGTTTGTGTTGGTGTTGGTGTTCGTGTTGGTGTTGGTGTTGGTGTTGGTGTTGGTGTTGGTGTTGGTGTTGGTGTTGGTGTTGGTTTCGGTGTTGGTTTCGGTCTTGGTGTGGGTTTTAGTGTCGGTGTCGGTGTCTTGGTGTGGGTTTCAGTGTTCGAGTTGGTGTTGGTGTGGGTGTCGGTGTCGATGTCGGTGTTGGTTTCCATGTCGGTGTCGGTGTCGTTGTCGGTGTCAGTGTTAGTGTCGGTGTCGGTGTCATTGTCTGTGTCGGTGTCGGTTTCTATGTCGGTGTCGGTGTCGGTGTCGGTGTCGGTGTCGGTGTCGGTGTCGGTTTCGGTGTCGGTGTCGGTGTCGGTGTTGGTGTCGGTGTCGGTGTCGGTGTCGGTGTCGGTGTTGGTGTTGGTGTCGGTGTCGGTGTCCGTGTCGGTGTCGGTGTCGGTGTTGGTGTTGGTGTTGGTGTTGGTGTTGGTGTTGGTGTTGTTGTTATCATTGTCATCATCGTCATCGTCATCATCTTCATTGTTGTCATTATTGTTTTTGTTTTTCTTGTTTTTGTTTTTCTTGTTGTTGTTTTTTTTGTTGTTGTCATTGTTATCATCATCATCATCATCCTTGTTGTTTTCATTGTTTTCATTGTTTTTATTATTTTCATTATTATCATTATTGTCATTTTTTATTGTTTTCATTGTTTTTGTTTTTTTTTGTTTTTGTCATCATTATTTTCATTTTTTTCATTGTTGTCATTGTTATTGTTGGTGGGGGTGGGGGTGGTAGTGTCGGCATCAGTGTCGGTGTCGGTGTGGGTGTTAGTGATGGTGTTGGTGTTGGTGTTGGTGTTGGCGTTGGTGTTGGTGTGTTGGTGGTGGTGTTGGTGTTGGTGTTGTTGTTGGTGTTGGTGTTGGTGTTGGTGTTGGTGTTGGTGTTGGTGTTGGTGTTGGTGTTGGTGTTGGTGTTGGTGTTGGTGTTGGTGTTGGTGTTGGTGTTGGTGTTGGTGTTGGTGTTGGTGTTGGTGTTGGTGTTGGTGTAGGTGTTGGTGTTCGTGGTGGGTTTGGTGTTTTTGTTGGTGCTTGTGTTTGTGTTGGTGTTGGTGTTGGTGTTGGTGTTGGTGTTGGTGTTGGTGTTGGTGTTGGTGTTGGTGTTGGTGTTGGTGTTGGTGTTGGTGTTTGTTTTCGTGTTGGTGTTGGTTTTGGTGTTGGTGTTTGTGTTGGTGTTGGTGTTGGTGTTGGTGTTGGTGTTGGTGTTGGTGTTGGTGTTGGTTTGGTGTTGGTGTTGGTGTTGGTGTTGGTGTTGGTGTTGGTGTTGGTGTTGGTGTTGGTGTTGGTGTTGGTGTTCATGTTGGTGTTGGTGTTCGTGTTCGTGTTCGTGTTCGTGTTCGTGTGGGTGTTGGTGTTGGTGTGGGTGTGGATGTTGGTGTTGGTGTTGGTGTTTGTGTTGGTGTTGGTGTTGGTGTTTTTGTTGGTGTTGGTGTCGTTATTGGTTTCGGTCTTGGTGTGGGTATTACTGTCGGTGTTGGTGTCTTGGTGTGGGTTTCAGTGTCTGTGTCGGTGTCGGTGTTGGTGTTGGTGTTGGTGTTGGTGTTGGTGTAGGTGTAGGTTTCGGTGTCGGTGTCGATGTCGGTGTTGGTGTCGGTGTCGGTGTCGGTGTCGGTGTCAGTGTCGGTGTCTGTGTCCGTGTGGGTGTTTTTGTTGTTGTTGTTGTCGTTGTGGTCATTGTTTTCATTGCTTTTATTGTTGTTTTGGTTGTGGTGGTGGTAGTGTTGGTGTCGGTGTCGGTGTCGGTGTTGGTGTTGGTGTTGGTGTTGGTGTTGGTGTTGGTGTTGGTGTTGGTGTTGGTGTTGGTGTTGGTGTTGGTGTTGGTGTTGGTGTTGGTGTTGGTGTTGGTGTTGGTGTTGGTGTTGGTGTTGGTGTTTTTGTTGGTGTTGGTGTTGGTGTTGGTGTTGGTGTTGGTGTTTGTGTTGGTGTTGGTGTTGGTGTTGGTGTTGGTGTTCGTGTTCGTGTTCGTGTTCGTGTTGGTGTTCGTGTTGGTGTTGGTGTTGGTGTTGGTGTTTGTGTTTGTGTTGGTGTTGGTGTTGGTGTTGGTGTTGGTGTTTTTGTCGGTGTTTGTGTTTGTGTTTGTGTTTGTGTTTGTGTTTGTATTGGTGTTGGTGTTAGTGTTGGTGTTGGTGTTGTTGTTGTTTTTTGTTGTTGTTGTTGCTGTTGTTGTTGGTGTTGGTGTTGGTGTCGGTGTCGGTGTTGGTGTTGGTGTTGGTTTTGGTGTTGGTGTTGGTGTTGGTGTTGGTGTTGGTGTTGGTGTTGGTGTTGGTGTTGGTGTTGGTGTTGGTGTTGGTGTTGGTGTTGTTGTGGGTGTTGGTGTTGGTGTGGGTGTTGGTGTGGGTGTGGGTGTCGGTGTCGGTGTCGGTGATGGTTTTAGTCTTGGTGTGGGTTTCAGTGTAGGTGTCATTGTCTTGGTGTGGGTTTCATTGTCGGTGTCGGTGTCAGTGTCGGTGTCGGTGTCGGTGTCGGTGTCACTGATGCTGTCAGTGGCGGTGTCGGTGTTTGTGCTTGTGTCGTTGTGGTTTTCGCCGTCACTGTCAGTGTTGGTGTCGCTATTGGTGTCAGTATTGGTGTCGGTGTCGGTGTCGGTGTCGGTGTCGGTGACGGTGTCTGTGTTGGTGTCGATGTCGTTGTCGATGTCGGTGTTCGTGTTCGTGTTCGTGTTTGTGTTCTTGTTCTTGTTCTTGTTCCTGTTCGTTTTCGTGTTTGTGTCCGTGTTCGTGTTTGTGTTCGTGTTTTTGTTCGTTTTTGTGTTCATGTCCGTGTTTATGTTCGTGTTCGTGTTTGTGTTCGTGATCGTGTTTGTGTTCGTGTTCGGGTTCGTGTTGGTGTTGGTGTTGGTGTTGGTGTTGGTGTTGGTGTTGGTGTTGGTGTTGGTGTTGGTGTTGGTGTTGGTGTTGGTGTTGGTGTTGGTGTTGGTGTTGGTGTTGGTGTTGGTGTTGGTGTTGGTGTTGGTGTGGGTGTTGTTGTTGGTGTTGTTGTTGGTGTTCGTGTTCGTGTTCGTGCTGGTGTTGGGGTCAGTGTTGGTGTTGGTGTTTGTGTTGGTAGTGGTGGTGGTTGTTGTTGTTGTTATTGTTGTTGTTGTTGTTCTTCTTCTTCTTGTTGTTGTTTATTTTTATTTTCTTTTCCTATTGCCGTTGTTGTTATTAATGTTTTTTTATTGTTTTTAATTTTTTTGTGGTTTTTGTTTTTGTTGTTTTTGTTGTTTTTGTTGTTTTTTATGTTTTTTATGTTTTTGTTGTTTTTGTTGTTTTTGTTGTTTTTGTTGTTTTTGTTGTTTTTGATGTTTTCTGTAACGCCCCGACCCCAGTTACCCAGATTCGGTTCATTATTTTAATACATTGGCATGATTACAAGGAATCAAGTCCCAAAGGACCGATTAGTTTAGCAGTCTTGGAAAATAGATTACATACATGAATGTTACATTACATATTATAACATACAAAACAACATAAATAATACTTTATGAATGCCATTATTCCCTTGTCTTAACCCTTCTTATCAATCACAATATACTTCATGGAATCCTGGGAAAAATAAAACATAGAAAAGGGGTGAGCTCAAACGCTCCGTAAGGGTAAGCAATAGAGCGGAAACTTTCATAAATAAGCATAAACATTTAAGGAAATGTATTACTAAAACAAAAGCCTTTTAAACATGAACTTCAATATAGAATGGAAAAAATAAAATGAAATAATGCCATTTACTTATTCACATGGATATTCTACTAATCGAATAATCACATGCAATATCAATAACCACTTTCATAATGATGGAATGCATAATGCCAGACTATCATAACCACATAGCCAAGGCCTCGTGCCAAGACTACAAATAAGATTTTTCCAAGGCCTTGTGCCAAGACACTGGTTTGTCTCATGAGACCTACCGATGCATCTATGAGCTATAGCGGGCTCCACCCGTCACTTACTAAGTCCAATGCATTCCTATATGAAAAGGTTTAAACATAACATAAACATTTTTATTAAAACTAGCATACGAAATGTCAATACTTTCTCCATAAACCATGAATGGTATAAAAATAACATATCCACATTAAAACATATTACAAAACCTTCAATACAATACAAAGTTTTGTATCATAATAAATCAACTTCAAATAAGCATAAAATCCATCAAAGGATGTTGACATAGATGAAATCAAAACTATTTGAGAGAAATATCTCTTTTCTCGAAATCATTGAAAAGTAAAACATTTATAAAGGAAGTAATTTAAAAGAGATTTTTGAATCAAAGTATCCCATACCACTTTGAAACTTTTGAAAATATATATCATTTCAAAACCTTCATGTCTATATAAATAAATACTTAAAATCATTTTGAAAACATGGACATTAATTAAAAATATTTAGAAAGATAAATCATTAAAATATTTAAAATTATGATCTTGATAAAGAGTACCTTTCAAAAATTCTTAAAATATTCGTTTTTAAATCATTTAAAATTCAAATAATTATAAAATAAAACATTTAATTTGAAAATATTCTTAAAATCTTGTAAGGGAAGCTTTGACGATTTTATAACGGCGGTAAATAGTCGCACCCACCGTATAAGTTAAAAAACATTCTTACCTTAAATTTTTTGAAAGGTTAAAAGTGCCTTGTTTGGAAAACAATAGAAAGATTACATTAAAAACACATAAGGGTATAAATGACTTTAACCCATATTCTTTGTAAATAGTAAAAAGGTTTTGAAATACATTTCGAAGAAACATGGATGTGGATGATAAATAAATCCCAGTAGATTATTACGTATAAACAATCTCGGATAATGAAGAGATTGAGAAATAAACCCTTACCTTGTACTTTTCCTTGGTTGATGTTAGGTTAACCTCCTGTGTAGTGGTGAAATAATTGTTATTAAATTATACAAGAATCATATATATTAATATGATATCATATATGATCTTTTAACATTGCTTTGTTAATAATATCTTAGTATTATCATCGTTTCGGGTGTTAACTTACTCATTTTCTTTCATATGTTTTGTTACGTAAGCCATGTTTTTCATGGATAGGTTGTATCTTATTCATATCCAGAATGATATCAAGTCCTTAAACATTATTTTTAAATCATCAAATGATAATTATACTTGAATGGATACGATGGAGAATGAATCTCATCGCGTTCGTGGAGACAGTAGTCTGTACGTACGCACAAGTGACAATATAATTATTTTGATATCAAAATGATATATAATTGGATGGTATATCATATATACAGAATAATTATCATGTTATATTTATTATTTACATGAGCTACACATCATTATTATACCCATACAAATAATAATATATTGAATTACAATTACACCACGACGTGGAGACGGTAAGCCGTACGTATGCACGTATGGTGACATGTTATTCAAAGGGTGGATACAATACTGAATATGGTTGTACAATATTTATAATAACATCACAGTATATATAAGATACTGGAATTAGTATTTTAGAATGGTAATAACAAAGAAATAAGAAATGGAAGAAGAAATGAATTTGAAAAATGGTGGTGAAAACATTACCTCTTCTTCGGGTTCTTCCTTTTGATTTGATCAAAAGGGCTCCATAGGTTGGATTTATGATCAATATAAGGCCTCTAGGTTGTAGTGAGGTAAGTTTAGAGAGTATTTGGGCAGAGGTTGGCCAAACCAAAAGGATTTGAAGGTGTGAATAAATGAGAAGGAGGAGTGCCCTTTTATAAGAGGGGTGAGGGGCACCTTTGGAAAAGCTAGAAATATTAATTTATAATAAATTCATATTCGGTTTCTAATGGATCCAAAGTTGATTATTTAAATTTTAAGGTGGGTATAGATCGAAAACCATTCAACCAATAGAATTTAGACAGGTTTGGGTTATTATATTAACCTTATCTTTTAGTTTTAACTCTTAGTTAATTAGTTTGACATTTACCATGTCACTTTGTATTTTTATATTATATAGTTAATAAACATACTATATACATCCAAGCGACCCCCAAGTGGTCCATTAATCATACACCTATCATGATATAAGTCTTTTGCCCGAACCTTATATTTTTACAAATTTAATATCAATTAATAATATAATATTTGTTTTAAAAACTCTTTTATGTCAATTTTGACACTATTCAATAGTTGATTTTTGTGAAACTCATAACAGAATTATTACTTCGAAAAAAGTCAATTAAATCAATCCTAATATATCATATTATCCTAGAAAATTATTTTAATTCATTTAAAGTCTTAAATTATATTTATTTTGGTATTTATAATATCAATTATTTTAATTTTTCACTACTATTGTAATTACTACATCATCATTGTGTCATAAATAAATTAAATTATTTAACGTCTAAAAATTATAAATAAAATATCATTATGTAGGAATTCTTATTATATTTATAATGAATATTTACAATAGAATTTATCTTATGTATAACCCTATATTAAAAATGTTTTAGTAAATAAACATTGATTTTAACTCTTTTAGTTCTTCTTTGAATTAAATAATAATAAATGTTCTAATCTAATCCAAGTGGACCTAAATGATAATATTTTATTCCTAAGGTTGTTTTTGGTCAATATAAACTTGTCCAATAGAATTAGGACATGTGTTACGGTAATATTAATATCATTTTTACCCTTAATTACCCTATTTACTTTTAACCGTGGTAAATAAGAGTAAAAAGTTACTATTCACCAAAAAAAATATTTTCATCTCATTGAACCACATTTTACTTCTTGATATTAACTGTGTCTCTCGGATTTTCGAAATTCCAATCACAGAAGCGGTAAAATTAAGTTTTATGAAAAATTCAGTTTTTTAACTACCACTTAGTAGTTTCACTATTCATCAAAAATTGATGTTTTTCAGAACAATGCCAAAATTTCACCTTAAGCTATAATTGATATTCCGAATTCAAAAATGATGTCTATTTTACAAAATTCCAAACATATAAGTTGCATTAATTAATTTTATAATTAATTCCCGCTGTCACAACAAATAGCGTGTTTTTAAGAAACAATATATACCAAAAGATTGACATTTGTTTAGGTCCAATTTTAAATTGAAATTAGTTCTAATGAACACCATTGGACAAAATGGTAAAAATATATTCGTATTATACTTTAAAACCACTCAATTATATAATTTATCACTATAAATTATTTTTATTAAAAAAGTTGTTTTTAAGTATTTTTCACTATTCGTAAAAATTGGAAGTTCTCATAAAAATACAAAAAATTCATCATAGGATAATTTCGATATTCCGAAACCAAAAATGAAGTCCATTTTGAAATATAAAATATATATAATTTCAAAAATTAGGTATTACTATTCATAACGGCTAGTTTGATTTTATTATGGTGTGTCTTAGAACTCGAAGTTGCGTACAACACACGCTACTGTATTATTCAAAGAGAAGCGTACCGTGGAAGCTTGGGGTGTTACATTGTCAATTTTTTTATGTCACCATTCTAAAGAATAAATTTATTTAGTAAAATTGAATATATAAAAGTTTAAAATATTGGATTTAAAAAGGGTTCACTATTAAAGTTGGTAAAAGTGCATTTTTGAAAAATACTTCTTTTATCTGAAAAAAAGAATTTGTTCTTACATTATGTCTAAGAAACTCATAATATGGATTATAAAATTATAAGGATTATATAAAGTTTAAAATTTAGTTAATACTATTCATAACCTCTTTTGAACGGCTTGTTTGGTAAGTCATGGTGCGCTTGAACTCGGTGTTGCGTGTAGTGAAAGTTATTGAATTATTTTGAAGAAATAACACATTATGAAATCTTGGGGTGTTACATTCTCCCCTCCTTCAATAAATTGAATCCTCAAAATTTGAAATTGTTCTTCGAAAATAAAAGGTTAAAAATAGAAAATATCTTTGTGGGAAAACCCACATCGGAAATTGGGTTACTGAAATTTAGTCTTAATATGAGGAAAAGAGAAATGAAAGGGTCACCACCAAATTATGATCTCGATTAGGAAAACATTGGTGGAAATTAGAGACATATAATTGGAGGGAAAATGTAAATATTTATAGGTAGTTATTGAGGTCATCAATCACAAATAAGTGTACAATTGAGGTCCTTAAATTCATCAATCTATGATGATTTGAAATACCATCGGTTCAACAAAACATGGGGTATTAGGATAACACATTTTTGGTTTTAGGATTCCTTAAATAAAGTATAAGAATTAATTTCTCCATAGAATAAGAGAAGAAGAAAAATATATTCTTGACAAGTAGAGTTCCATCCTTTAACTAATTTATACCACAAACTCATCTTTCACTCTAAAAGATAATATAACGTAAAAAAATATTCTATTTATCATAGTCGTATAGGTTTCCAAAAAAACGAATTTATAATTCAACTACTAGATCTTTTAAAAAAAACTACACTATTTAATCCTGGACATTACATGGGCCAGTGGTAGGTGATACACAATTCTCGCCCTTCGGCTGTGGGTTCAAGTCTCGCGGCCTTGCCGGACGCGATGGGTTTCCACCCAACCTCCGGGTTGTCCTTTTATGGAAATCCAAAAATAATCCAAACTAGAACTGTCCAAAATGCTTTGGTCCAAAAATGAAGATCCTTTTTTCTGCATAATAACATCTTAACACCTTCATCATGTATTCTTTTAATACACTGCAACATCCTGAATTACCATAAAACCTTATTGATTATATTCATGATCCCTTATTCCTTAAAGAATGATAGATATACTCCTTCAATCCAAAAATGTTTTAAACCCCAACAATGATGGAATATACAAATCATTAATCAGTTTCAAGCTAGTCAAGAATATCCAATATTATTTATCCAAATCAATCATGTATTATTCGAAAATCACTACCTCGGTATCAGAACAATATTATGGTTTATCATTCTCTCAACTATATATTTTTCAAAAATTTATCCTGCTATTGAGTCACTTTTCTTTGTTCCACACAATCTCATATCCTTAATGAAATATTACTGTAGTACAATCCCTATATACTCCATGATTATTATAAGAAGTACATTGTTGATACAACACTCAATTTAAATAATCAACATAAGAACTATATTAATTCCTCTTCATCTGTGGTAGTATCATAACTTGATTATTATCTAATAGCATCATTTGCGGCATAGTCTGATGACTGGTACATACGTTCGCGTAGTTTCCAAACTCCTTGCAAATAAAGCATTGTACATTTGAAACCATTTTCTTACCTTTGCAGTCACGTACTTTGTTCCCTTTTTCTTCACACTTATAAAAAACTCCCATTCCTTTTAGTCAAGTTCCAGGGAGTTTCTTCCCACAGTTATCACATATGGGGAAATTCTTCTTTTCCCTCTTCCCTTTATCCATCTTTCTCTCTTTCATCCTTTTCTTCTCATTCTTCCCTTCAAAGCCATAGGACTCAGTAAACTCTTTAGTTATCTTATCCACAAATGATATTATTTCTTCATATGATGATAATATGTGGGAAACTATTTCCCTTCTAAATTATGGCTAAGGACCATGAATGATATGATCGTTCTTACTCTTTGGATCATACGTATTACGGGAGTTCACATTCCTTCTATTGGGCGCCATTTCTGTACAATAAAATAAACTAGTTCATTTTATGAATTGCAATGAATAATTACCAAACTTGTAAAATACCTAACAAAAATTAAACAGTTTATGGATATAATCCATAATCATAAAAATGTTTTCATTGAGTAAGTATATACTCATATGCCCTTAATAATGGTATTTAAAGAAAATGTGAATTATCCTAAGCATATCCCCCAGGAGTGTCGTAACCGAGAGTGCAGCAAGGCCCGTTGTCGTGCACCAGTTCCCGTTCGAGTCTAGCTCAAAGCAGTGTTTTCGGGTTTTACCCCTAGGTACATCTGTGCCAGAGCCGCCTCTACCTGCTCATATCCAGACAAGGATGTATTGCTCGGAAAACTCACAAAATCACTGCAATACCAAAATTCTAGGAATTTCTTCTATACTAATCCTCAAAGTCTATCTTAGGGATATGTGCTCTAATCAGAATTTATCTACATCTAGTTTCCAAGGTTATTACTAAACTTCCTCTGATACCAACTATAATGCCCCGACCCCAGTTACCCAGAGTCGGTGCATTATTTTAATACATTGGCATTATTACAAGGAATCAAGTCCCAAAGGACCGATTAGTTTAGCATTCTTGTAAAATAGATTACATACATGAATGTTACATTACACTTCATAACATAAATAATACTTTATGAATGCCATTATTCCCTTGTCTTAACCCTTCTTATCAATCAAAATATACTTCTTGGAATCCTGGGAAAAATAAAACATCGAAAATGGGTGAGCTCAAACACTCTGTAAGGGTAAGCAATACAACGTAAACTTTCAAAAATAAGCATAAACATTTAAGGCAATGTATAACTAAAACAAAAGCCTTTTAAACATGAACATAAAAATAGTATGGAAAAAATAAAATGAAATAATTCCATTTACTTATTCACATGGATATTCTACTAATCAAATAATCACAAGCAATATAAATAACCACTTTCACAATGACGGAATGCATAATGTCAGACTATCATAACCCCATAGCCAAGGCCTCATGCCAAGAGTACAAATTAGATTTTTCCAAGGCCTTGTGCCAAGATACTAGTTTGTCTCATGAGACCTACCGATACATAGAGGAGGTATAGCGGGCTCCACCCATCACTTACTAAGTCCAATGCATTCCCATATGAAAAGGTTTAAACATAACATAAACATTTGTATTAAAACTAGCATACGAAAGGTCAATACTTTCTCCATAAATCATGAATGGTATAAAAATAACACATCCACAGTAAATCATATTACAAAACCTTCAATACAATACAAAGTTTTGTATCATAATAAATCAAATTCAAATAAGCATAAAATCCATCAAAGGATTTTGACAAAGATGAAATCAAAACTATTTGAGAGAAATATCTCTTTTCTCAAAATCATTGAAAAGTCCCACATTTATAAAGGAAGTAATTTAAAAGAGATTTTTGAATCAAAGTGTCCCATACCACTTTGAAACTTTTGAAAAGAAATATCATTTCAAAACCTTCATGTCTATATAAATAAATCCTTAAAATCATTTTGAAAACATGGACATTAATTAAAAATATTTAGAAAGATAAATCTGTAAAACATTTAAAATTATGATCTTGATAAAGAGTACCTTTCAAAAATTCTTAAAATATTCATTTTGAAATCATTTAAAATTCACATAATTATAAAATAAAACATTTACTTTGAAAATATTCTTATAAGCTTGTAAGGGATTCTTTGACGATTTTATAACGGCGGTAAATAGCTGCACCCGCCGTATATGTTAAAAAAACATTCTTACCTTAAATTTGTCGAAAGGTTAAAAGTGCCTTGTTTAGAAAACGACGGAAAGATTACTTTAAAAACACATAAGGGTATAAATGACTTTAACTCATATTCTTTGTAAATAGTAAAAAAATTGAAATACATTTCGAAGAAATATGGATGTGGATGATAAAGAAATCCCAATAGATTATTACGTATAAACAACCTCGGATACTGAAGAGATTGTGAAATAAACCCTTACCCTGTACATTTCCTTGGTTGATGGTAGGTTAACCTCCTGTATAGTGGTGAAATAATTGTTATTAAATTACACAATAATCATATATATTAATATGATATCATATATGATCTTTTAACATTTCTTTTTTAATAATATCTTAGTATTATCATCGTTTCGGTTGTTAACTTACTCATTTTCTTTCATATGTTTTATTACGTAAGCCATATTTGTCATGGATAGGATGTAACTTATTCATATACAGAATGATATCAAGTCCTTAAACATTATTTTTAAATCATCAAATGATAATTATAATTGAATGGATACGATGGAGAATGAATCTCATCGCGTTCGTGGAGACTGTAGTCCGTACGTATGCACGAGCGACAATATCATTCTTTTGATATTAAAATGATATATAATTGGATGTTATATCATATATAAAGAATAATTATCATGTTATATTTATTATTTACATGAGTTACACATCATTATTATACCCATCCAAATAATAATATATTGAATAACAATTACACCACGACGTGGAGACGGTAAGCCGTACGTACGTACGTATGGTGACATGATATTAAAAGGGTGGATAGAATACTTAATATGGTTGTACCATATTTATAATAAAATAATAGTATATATAATATACTGAAGTTATTATTTTATAATGGTAATAATAAATAAAGAAGAAGTGGAAGAAGAAATGAATTTGAAAAAGGGTGGTGAAAACATTACCTCTTCTTCGGGTTCTTTCTTTTGATTTGATCAAAAGGGCTCCTTAGGTTGCCTTTATGATCAAAATAAGGCCTCTAGTTTGTAGTGAGGTAAGTTGAGAGAGTATTTGGTCAGAGGTTGGCCGAACCAAAAGGCTTTTAATGTGTGAAGAAATGAGAAGGAGGAGTTCCCTTTTATAAGAGGGGTGAGGGGCACCTTTGGAAAAGCTAGAAATATTAATTTATAATAAATACATATTATATTTATAATGGATCCAAAGTTGATTATTTAAATTTTATGGTGTGGATAGGTAGAAAAACATTCAACCAATAGAATTTAGATAGGTTTGGGTTATTATATTAACCTTATCTTTTAGTTTTAACTCTTAGTTAATTAGTTTGACATTTACCATGTCACTTTGTATTTTTATATTATATAGTTAATAAACATACTATATACATCCAAGATACCACCAAGTGGTCCATTAATGATACACCTATCATGATATAAGTCTCTTTGCCTAACCTTAGATTTTTAAGAATTTAATATCAATTAATAATATAATATTTGTTTTAAAAACTCTTTTATGTCAATTTTGACACTATTCAATAGTTGATTTTTTTGAAACTCATAACAGAATGATTACTTAAAAAAAAGTCAATTAAATCAATCCTAATATGTCATA
Source organism: Viscum album (assembly GCA_963277665.1). Taxonomy (NCBI): domain Eukaryota; kingdom Viridiplantae; phylum Streptophyta; class Magnoliopsida; order Santalales; family Viscaceae; genus Viscum; species Viscum album. The sequence goes on along the minus strand of OY728156.1, from coordinate 1,514,725,501 downwards.
TTATCCTAGAAAATTATTTTAATTCATTAAAAGTCTCAAATTATATTTATTTTGGTATTTATAATATCAATAATTTTAATTTTTCACTATTATGGTAATTACTGCATCATTATTGTGTCATAAATAAATTAACTTATTTAATGTCTAAAAATTATAAATAAAATATAATTATGTTGAAAATATTATTATCTTTTTAATTAATATTTAAAATCTAATTTATCTTATGTATAACCCTATATTAAAAATGTTTTAGTAAATAAACTTTGATCTTAACTCTATTAACTCTTCTTTGAATTAAATAATAATAAATGTCCTAATCTAATCCAAGTGGACATAAATGATAATATTTTATTCCTAAGGTTGTTTTTGGTCGCGATACACTTGTCCAATAGAATTAGGACATGTGTTAGGGTAATATTAATATCATTTTTTCCATTAATTATCCTATTTACTTTTAACCGTTGTAAATAAAAGTAAAAAGTTACTATTCACCAAAAAAAATATTTTCACCTCATTGAACCACATTTTACTTTTTGATATTAACCTTGTCTCTCGAATTTTTGAAATTCCAATCACAGAAGTGGTAAAATTAAGTTTTATGAAAAATTCAGTTTTTTAACTACCACTTTGTAGTTTCACTATTCATCAAAAATTGATGTTTTTTGAGAACAATGCCAAAATTTCACCCTAAGCTATAATTGATATTCTGAATTCAAAAATGATGACTATTTTATAAAATTCCTAACATATAATTTGCATTAATTAATTTTATAATTAATTCCCGCTGTCATAACAAATAGCGTGTTTTTAAGAAACAATATATACCAAAAGATTGACAATTGTTTAGGTCCAATTTCAAAGTGAAATTAATTCTAATGAACACCACTGGATAAAATGGTAAAAATATGTACAAATTATACTTTAAAACCACTCAACAATATAATTTATCACTATAAATTATTTTGATTAAAAAAGTTGTTTTTAAGTATTTTTCACTATTCATAAAAATTGGAAGTTCTCAGAAAAATACCAAAACTTCATCTTAGGATAATTTCGATATTCTGAAACCAAAAATGAAGTCCATTTTGAAATATAAAATATATATAATTTCAAAAAGTAGGCATTACTATTCATAACGGCTAGTTTGATTTTTTTATGTTGTGTGTTAGAACTCGAAGTTGCGTACAACACACGCTACTGTATTATTCAAAGAGAAGCGTACCGTGGAAGCTTGGGGTGTTACATTGTAAATTTTTTATGTCACCATTCTAAAGAATAAATTTATTTAGTCAAATTGAATATATAAAAGTTTAAAATATTGTATTTAAAAAGGGTTCACTATTAAAGTTGGTAAAAGTGCATTTTTGAAAAATACTTCTTTTATCTGAAAAAAAGAATTTGTTCTCAAATTATTTCTAAGAAACTCATAATATGAATTATAAAATTATAAGGATTATATAAAGTTTAAATTTAGTTAATACTATTCATAGCCTCTTTTTAACGGCTTGTTTGGTAAGTTATGGTGCGCTTGAACTCGGTGTTGCGTGTAGTGAAAATTATTGAATTATTTTTAAGAAATAACACATTATGAAATCTTGAGGTGTTACTTTTTTGTTGTTTTGTTTTTTTGTTGTTTATGTTGTTTATGTGGTTGTTTTTTTTCTTGTTTTTTGTTGGAGTTTTTTTGTATGTGGTTGTGTTTTTTTTTGTTTTTTTTTTCGTTGTTGTTTTTTGTTGTTTTTTTGTTTTTGTCGTTATTGTTGTTGTTGGAAGTTTTTTTGTTGTTGTTATTGTTGGTGTTGTTTTTGTTGTTTGTGGTGGTGGTGGTGGTATTATTATTAATAGTAGTATTATTAATATTATTATTGTTGTTGTTGATAATGATGATGTTTTTGTTTTTTTTTTGTTATGTGGTCAAGGTCATAGTTGAGTGGTACTCAATCATTGAACCACATTTGTTAGGTCTGGGGATCAAATCCCAATCTTCATTGATTTTTCCTACCTATAAGGAGTATTTCTTATATGTGTCTTTCATGAGGGAGAAAAAATTAATGGTGTATCCCAAGGTGTGTGTATGTTGTTCAAGATAAAACCCTAATGAAGTCAGCCTTGGTGATACAGAGTTGGACTGGTGGAATGTCGTAACTCATACCAAGACTTCCAATAGGAGTTATTCCCTGAGTCCATAGGTTGATTTATTATATACTCAATAAATCAATTTTTAGATATGCTCATGATTGGTCATTCTTTATTTATTTATTCATGTCTTATTCATTAGTTATTTTATGGTTGTAATATCGTTATCACATAAATAAATAAATTAATGTGCAAAGATAGAATATAAATAAATTATTTATCCATAAATGTTGTATCAAACAGTGTTATTTAATTATTTAAAGTCGAATTAATATTAAAAATTTATATCAAGGATAAAATAAGATAAAATTATGCTTAATTAATTAAAAATCCCATAACTTCATATTATGTCAGAAAAAGTATTTTATTACTTCATTGGGAATGCAACTATAGAATTAAGTGTTTACATGGCCAAATTCTAGACACTTTATTTTATTAGAGATCCCTCATGATAGTTTAGGGTTGAATTAACTGAACTTATGATGAATTTAATTTCCAAAGTCTGTTCAATAAAAATATGGGGGCATGTGTTGAGGAAATCAAAGTCAGGATTTCTGGATTGGGAAGTCTACTCAATGGATCAAGGAGCTGCAAGCCCATGGTTGGAAAGACCGCAAAGATAAATACATTTTTATGGTTTTTATGGCCATAGTATGGATCATAATGAAGGTAAATATGGATACTTTTCAATATAATGTCCAAGTGACTAAGAATTCTGAGTTTAATTGAGAGGGATTTTGAGAATTGATAAAATAGTATGGGATTTAATGAAAATAATTTTATTATTTAAATAAATATTTATTAATAAAAAAGATTACAAATAATCACCTCTTTTATAATTGTAGAAAATGAAAAGAATGTAATCCACACTATCCCTATTATATATAATATAGAAATTGAATATCCTCACTAACAGTAACTTCCAGGAGTTGTTTAGACGCATTCAAGTTGTGATATACCATGAACAAAAATATCACTTTCTAGAAACCTCGATACATGATCTTGTTTCCAAGGAGGAAAGTGGGGAAGAGTTCCTTTTCTATGAAAAACATATGAATGACATGGTTTATGTTAAATGTTTAATGACATCATTTATGTCCATTGAACTCATGAAGTCTCATGAAAACATGGATTCTTATAGCATGATTGATCATCTATGTGGTCTATACCATGAGAGAGAGATATATATAGGAAATGTTTGAGATATCCAAGGCTCTTTTTCAGAGTACTTTTGGGGAGGGTTCCCTATTTGGGCCTCACATAGTCATTCTCATTAGATATATTGAGCATCTAGAGGTTATATGGTTTAAACTCCCAGAATAATTGGGCATTGATTTCATTCTTGCATCACTCCCTCATAGCTTCTCGAGCATTATTAAAAAATTTAATCTGAGAAACATAGAGAAGTATATCCTAGATCTTCTTACTCATCTTTTCCAAGTAGATAAGGATACAAAGTGAAAAAATCCTTCCTACCTTAAGGTGAACAAATGGAAAAGGAAATATAAGAGCTCTAATCTCAAATCTTCTTCATGCCCTTATAAGAAGAGGAAGATTAAGGGGAAAGAAAAGGAATTTGATTCTATCTGTTTTGTATGTGGTAAGATGGGCCACTTGAAGAAAAACTTCACTAAATAAAAGAAGATAGGGTAAATTTAAGTACATTTTTATCAAGTGTAGTTTAATTATTTCTATAAATTGAGTATCAGACATAGAATGTTGTGCTCACATATGTATTCAATTACAGGAACCAAGTAGATTCAGAAATTTTGACTGAGGGGAGGTAGATGTATAAGAATCCAATGGATCTAAACTTACTGTTTTAGCTATCAGTGACTACAAACTCACGTTTCCCACTCAAATGATCTTGGTTTTAAAATAGTGTTATTTGGTTTCATCTATTACCAAAAACATTATTTCTATATCCTAATTATATACTGATGGATTTATTTTCAAATTTAGGAATAAATTTTGCTTCTTTTATAAGGAATCTATTTTTAATGATAAGTAATATTTAATTAAAATTATTTATATATTAGATTACACAAACAATGTAATGGAAATTGATAATTAAATTACTTCACATAACTCATAAAACACCCAGATTTAGCCTCACTAGCTAGGTCATGTAAAATGAAAGGAAATTAACTAAATTACACAAAGATGGATATTTAGATTCCATTAAACTAAAGCCACTTAGTTTATGTCACGAATGTTTATAAAGAAAAAATAAAATCCCAATTTAGTACAAATGATGAAAGGGATAAAGATATTGAATTAGTTCATGCTGATGTGGGTGGACCATTTCCTATTGAAATAAGGGGTGGGTACTCATACTTTATAACTTTTACAGTCTATTTTAGTAGATATGGATATGTCTACTTGATGATGTATAAGTTGGATTCTTTTAATAAATTAAAAGAATACAAGAATGAAGTTGATAACCATCTTGGTAATAAGATTAAGAAACTCCACTAAGATTGTGGCATATAATATAATAATCAATACTTAATTCATTATTAACAAGATTTTGGGATTATATATCAACGAAAAACTCATTATATACCTCATTAGAATGTTTAATGTTAGGGGAGGAACAACACATTGTTAGATATGATGAGATTAATGATGATTCATGCATTTATTCTATTATCCTTTTAGGGATATGCAATAAAAATAGTGGCACAAATTCTAAAACAAGTTCCAAATAAGGAGGAAGATGGTATACCATAAAAATTATGGAATGGAAGGAAACTTTTAATGTCATACTTACATTTGTGGGGTTGACAATCCTTTTTTAAGGCCACTTAATGTAACACCCAGAGTTTTTATGGATTTTTTGTGAATAAATTAAATTTTAATTTATGTATTTTAATGCACTAAGTCAAACATTAATTTTACATAACACTGACTTGGAATATTTTCACAAAAAATCAACTTGGCATATGTTTTAAACAACACTGAATTACCGTATATTACACCCAACAACGAGTTTCTAGGTAATTTTATTTTATTATTATAATTATTTAAGTGATATAATTATAACCTTGAAGTTAAAATTATTAATATGAGTAATAATAACTAATTTTCATATATTTTTTATAATGTTTTTATATAAATAAAACATATTGATAATGAAAGATATAATTTTTGGTAAAGTCCTAATATGTTTAAAAAAATATATATTTTTAAATAATCTACATTTTATGTGCTTCTATGAAAAACAATAAAATTAATTTTAGAAACTTTTAGAAATTTTAATTTATTAAAATAAACTGAATTTTTGAATTTATAATTTCTAAATTATCTTAGGTTGAATTTTTGGGATTTTTCTGATAAACATCATTTTTAGATGAATAGAGAAAAATACCAATTTTTATTCCAAACTGATTTTTCATCTAATTTATTTATAAGGTCAAATTATATATTAAATATTGTTTCAAAGTATAATTAGATAATATTTTTTCAATTAATACAATTTATGTCATTGTAATCATTTTGACATTGAAATTTGATATAAAAACACAGCAAAATTTTGATCTTTTTTACTTTAAAAACTTACAGTGTCGTCCTGCCAGTGAGATTAATTTTAAATTTATTTTTACCACTTTTGTGATTGGAATTTGGAAAAATGATTTCCATATTTTTAATCATAATAATTTATAATATCTAATAAGGTCAAATTATTTTTTAACAAAACTATTAGTGAATGTAATTAAAATTAATTACACTTATTAATGTAAAATTAAGCTTAACAGTGGAATAATCCTTAAACTTAAAGCCCCAAATGACCTATAAACTTGTCCAAAACCTATTTACTGGACATTTTTCATCCCTAAACCATACATTATTTATTTTTTTGAATTTTTAATACTTTTGTTAGGTAAAAACACTGGGTACACTTAACTTGTTTTCAAATATTCCAAGTGTATCTTTTTCCTTCCCTATAAAAGGCCACAACCTCTACCCATTATTCACACCACTAAAACCACTTATTTTCAAAAAAAAAATATTCCCAATACACTTACCAAAAACCCATATTCCTCATTGAATCCTCCCTTTGGTAAAAAAATCCTTTTAAATAATCCATTTGGTGAAAATCAAAAGGATTTACCCGATTAAGAGGTAACACCCTCCTTTAAAATCTTTTCATTTATTTTCTTTCTCTAATACCTAAAATATTATTATTATATTACTATATAAAAAAAATTATATTAAATATTATATGTTGTTTTTATGCTATGTTTTTGACCTACACTTACACACACATTAATCTAATGGGTAACGAACATATTGTTTATGTATACGGCAAACTATTACCTCACTAAACGATGATTGTTCATTTTTCTTTAAACACCTATAATGGTGGACACTATGATGAAACATATATTTATATATGTAATATATTTCATTTTTTAATTATTTAATCTTATTTATTCCTTTTACAACATATATATTTTTACTTTTCATTTGGTGTAAATATGATAATTTCATTTGAGAAAGTGTGGACTACCACCCCCTCAAAGCGATGTGATTCGTTCACAAGCTACATGGAATGTATTAAGGATGGATTTAGTGAACTTATAGGATATATATATTATAAAATAATGATACTATAATAATGATATATACATATATATAGACATATTTCATGTACGTTCTTTCTTTCAATACAACAATAAAAACAGAAACAGTGTTCATGTATATGTATGACTTACTGTCTCCATGAATGGTGTATTCCATTTAATAATTATATATTATATAGATTATTATAATACAGATATAATTAATATAAATGATATTTATATTATGGTATAAATTATGTAATTCTTGATATAATTATAAGAACCAAAGATATAAAAAATTAAAGACACATGCAAAGAACAAAGAGGATATTACCCGAAGAGAAACCTTAACATAGAATTGTTAACAAATAGGTAATATAAAGTCATAATAAAACCATATATGGTATTAGATATAATAATATGATTCTTTAAAATATTTATAATAAATATACATTTATTATACATAAATCTTGTGTGAGTACAAAGAGAGTCAAGATATAAGGTAATGCAATTTCATCGCACTCTTTATTTCTGTGAGATACATGCTTTATTCACCACCTATTCCTTTTGTGTGGTTTGTATACTTTACATGGATGTATTATATGATTATTATTATTAAATATATTATTATTTAAAAATCCATTCTAGGATATTTATTTAATTGGGTTAATGTTTCAAAATTTACCAAATCAGCAACATAGTTTTGTCTCATTTTTTTTATATAAGACACATGTTTTGTTATTCACCTAAATTATTTTTTGAGGTGTATATAATTCAATTTTAAATATTAAATCATGAATATCATTATTTTCATGATGTTTTATTCTTCATTTAATTTCATTTTCTTACATGGGGAGTATGGTTTAATGTTACCATGTGGTTAGAGGTTACTGAAACAATCTCAAATCTTTTCGAGATTGTTTATAATTATGCTTCCTTTGATGATATGTTATTATAAATCTCCCAAGAACACTCATGAGTTTACTTATTATATTTTTATTCAATATATATCCAAGTATTAGTACCATTTTTCTACACTTTGGTACTTAATATAATTAAGAAAATGTTATTAATAAAAATCTGACTGCTATTCTCTCTTCGGTTGGAAACCTATTTTATTTCAAAAAACATGAATTAGAAAATGTTTTATAAAATGTTTTCAAATGACCCTTGAAGATAATTTTCAAGGAAAAAGGATTTTAAAAATGTTTTATGGTTTTAAAATCTTCCTTTATAAGTTTTCAAATCTATTTTCAAAGAAAAAGTTTTTTGAAAAATATTTATGTTTTAAAAAGATATTTTCAATCCAAAATGGTTATTTTCCCCAATAAATGTTTTTAAAAGAAATATAAAAATTATTTCCCATATAAGATTAAATTAATTTGTGTTAATCATTACTTTATTATTAAATTATTCAATGTTTCCATTTATATTATTTCTCTAAATGGTTTATGTTTTGATGACATGATTATAAAAACCACTTCTTTTAATGGGTTATATGCTTATGAAACCCACTTCCTTTAATGAGTTATATTCTTATAAAAACTTATTCTTTTAATGGGTTAGGATTTTAAGGAATTCATTATGAATCCTGTATCTTTTTTCATAGGTCATAATATGATTATTTGATTATGATACCCATTTCATTTCATGGGTTATTATATGATTGTTTATGATTTTATGGCACATGTATGTATGATTTCATTATGAGATAGGTGGAACCTATATATCCCTTGAATGCATTGGGAAAATATTTATATCTCATGATATAGACTAATACGGTTTTGAGAGTAAAACCTGACTACTAATATGGCCATGGGAGTGAACCATGACTACCAAGAAGGTATGGAAAGTGAACTTGGGCTACTATGATGGCCATAGGAGTAAACCATGACTACAAAGATGGTATGAGTAGTGAACCCATACTACCAAGACAGTCTTGGCAGTTATTCCTTGTATACTATGGAAATATAATTATATTCTTATGTGTGTGCCATAATTCCATGTTTTATTCCTATGTTATGCTATCGTGTATTATGTTATTTACTTCCTTATGATTCATGTCTTCTTAACTACCAAGATTTATGCCTTGATTCATGTATATGAACTTTGATATGTAGGGTATGGTCTTTAATTTTCATGATCATGTTATCATACCCTTATTCACATTATTATTCTTACATATCTTCTTTGTTTACCCTTAATGAGAATTTTATCTCACCCATTTTCATATTTCCTTCCCAATTAATGAAGATATGTATTATGTTTGATGTTTCTAAGAAGGGTGATAGTAAAGAAAAACCTAGTGCATGATAATATATATCATTTATGTACCAGTTCTTATGTTTCCATATTTCCAAATTAAAAAGGCTAGTATGGTCTTTTGGTGTCTATTTGTATAATGATTTAATAATTCCTCAATTTTTATGTAATATTAATGTAGGAAAGAGAGGGTCATTATAATAGGTATTAGAGCAATGTTTTAGTTAACCTTTGGATTCTAGGATGAGAAAACCATAGTGATGACCCAAAAAACATCTATAGGGATAAGTATAAGGGTAAGTTAATGTTTAGGAAAATGTCCTATAATTTTGGTAAATGTTATAGTGAGTGTATTCCTAGTAATATATCCCTATCTATATACTACAAGTTGATGTGACTCTGGCATAAATGTGCATAGGGAAAACAGCTCTGATAATATGTTTCGGTCCTAACTCAGGGTAATCTGGTATACAAAAATAGTCCTTACTGGTCACTTGGATTGAAACCCATGGGGTATATGATTTGAGAAATCAAAAACTCTTCACAAAACATCATAAAGGATTTTGATATAAGTTGTTTTTGAATAAATTAGGATAAACCTAAGGTTTCATAAATTAATAAAGGTGTAAAAACTTAGACATTCTATAAGTGACTTTTCATGATTATGGGGTTCCTCAATATGATAATTGTTTACTACTCTATGATTTTGGGTTTAGTCAAAGGATAGAACCCAAAAGAACTATATTAATGGTGATTATGACTGACAATGTAATGATTATCCTCCTGATCAACCAAATGCTATGGGTTCTAGAATGAAAAATATTATTTTTATTCTCACATAGCTTTCTCAAACTATGAATCATGGTGGACTTAAAAATGAGAAAAGAATGGAATAACATTCTGTTGAGTCTTTCATGAGGAAACATCCCCCTTTATTCATAGGGTATTCTAATCCACTTATTTCTAAACAATGGATCATTACTACTAAAAAGATATTCTCTATTCTATAGTGTTCATAGCATGAGAAAATCATTCTAGTTTTTTACCATTTAGAAGGTTATGAAGATCAACGGTGGACTCTAATCAATAATATGAGGCAACAAGATGAGATTGAATCCCTATATTGGGATGAGTTCAAGAACTTATTTTCCAATAAGTATGTTCCTCATATTCTTCATACCAAGTTAGAGAAAGAGTTCCTTGTGTTGATTAAAAATCATGATTAATCTGTTGGTACCTAAGAGGATAATTTTATGAGACTTTCAATGTACAATTTAGGAATTATCTTCCAACTAAAAATTAATGTTTATAGGTTGTTCAGTGGATTAAATCCATGTCTCAGAAGGGAACTGTCCATAAGATCATTTAGTAGCCATGAATAAATTTTGTGTTGTGAAATTAATGTTGAAATGGATGTTGGAGTCACGTATAAATTCCATGGTTTTGAATATAAAAGGAAGGTGGGTTTTAAATGAAAATCTAAAAACCATGAATAGAAGAATATGATATTTTATTTATGCTCTAATTATGGGATGAAGCATGGAAGAAATTTCTTTAAGGGGTCTAATAAATGTTTTAAGAATAGAAGTGATGTCTATCAGGCATTTTATTACTAAATTGATGGTAAGAAGTTAGATGACATTACGAATGGAGAAAAATATGCACATAATGAACCTCACATGATTCAATACTATAAGTGTAAATAGAATGGTAATTATGCTAACTAGTTCCCAAACCTAAGGTATGGTGATGATAATTGACGACAGCAACCTCTTAAGCTGAGGTACAAGGGGAAATTTCATGAAATCTCTATTTTTGAAGAGGTTGTGGTAATGACATGGTAAAAGGTACACATATCATCCACTATATAAATACTAATGCCTTATTTTATTCTATCTCTACCGACTCTTTAATATCTAAATAATTTTATAAGGGTGTTAATATTACACTAAAATTATTAGATATGGGATTTTAAGTGCAAACCCTTAATGGTATGATGATTACATCCCAAGTTTATTATTCCAATCTGGTTGATGTTTGTGGGAATGTGCTTCTTGAAAATCATATCATTCATCCATTGGTTTAATTTGATGATATAACATGCATGGATTGGATTTCTCTATATAAATCCAACATCAATTATCGAGTAAGGGAAGTTACTTTTAATATTTCAAACTCTTTTATGATCATCCATCCATGTGATGATAAGTATGAACTTCTTTTGGAGACTACATCGAGTTTATGGGTCTTAACTCCAATTCAAAATGGTTTTTTATCTCAAATGGTTAGGGATAAAATCAGCATCGATGATATTCCTATTTTTTAGTATTTTTTGGATGTCTTTCAGAAAGAGTTCCCTAGACTTCCACCAAAATGTGATGAACGGTTCTCATTGTAAATCATATCTGGTTCCATACCAATTTCAATGACTCTTTATAGAATGGCCCCAATTGAGTTGTGGGAATTAAAGAATAAAGTCCAACAAAACTTTCATAAGGGATTAATTCATCCATGTTTTTCACCTTAGGGTTACCCAATTCTTTTTATAAAAAATAAATATGGATCAATGAAGCTTTTCATTGATTATTCAGATTTGAACAAGATTATAATCAATGAAAAGTATCATCTTCCCTGTATTGATGACTTGTATGATCCACTGCATTGAGCTCAATACTTTTCCAAGATTGACCTTCATTTTGGATATTATCAATTGAGGGTCAAGATTGAGGATATACTTAAGACGACATTCTGTGAAAGTTATAGACACTCTGAATATATTGTGATTCATTTTGGTCTTACTAGTACCCCTGTTATCTTCATGAATTTAATGAATAAATTATTTATAGATTGCCTCGATCATTTTTGTGTAGTATTTATAGATGAATTATTATCAATTAGAAGAGAAAGGAAGAGAATGAAGATCACTTGACGGTCGTACTAAAGACCCTAAGGAAGGATAAAATATATTCAAAATTTAAAAAGTGTGAATTTTGGCTACAAAAGGTTTCATTTTTTGGTCACATAATCTCAAGAGATGGTATAGTAGTTGATCCATCAAAGAAGGATTTTATTAAATGAATGACTATACCAACCATAGTGAATGAGATCCATATATTTCATGTTTTATATGGATATTATCTATGGTTTGTGGATAATTTTTCATGACTATTTAATCCTATAACCAAGTTAACTTGGAAAGGTGGCATGTTCCTCTAGACAGATGAATGTGAAGAAAATTGTAAGGAACTGATGAGAAGGTTAGTTGGTACACCTGTTCTTATTACCCTATAGTGGAGAAGGTTTTTTAATATATAGTGATGCATCCAATAAGGTTTTTGGATGAATTATTATGCAAAAAACATGGTTATCTGTTATGCCTCATAGAAGTTGAAGATTCATGAGAAAAATTACACAACTCATGATTTGGAGTTACTAGTGGTAATATTTTCATTAAATATATAGAGGAAGTATATTTATGAAGAAAAAAATGATATATATATATACCTATCAATAAATTATAAAATGTATATTCACACATAATTAGTTTAATATGAGTTAGAGAAGATTTTTTGAGTTGATAAAGCATTATTACAGCTAAATATATTAGCACCCTAAGAAAGTGAAAAGGGTTGTTGATGATTTGAGTTATAAGGATCATCCTAGCTTATCCATGATTATAATCACAAATGATCCAATATTTAAGGATTTGAAATGGATGGATCTATAAATCCTAAAAGAAGGGGGAAAATCTTATCTTTCTCAAATAAATGTTCTGCTCTCTATCCAAGTGAAGATTAAGGAGGCATGAAATATAACAACCCTAATTTTTATTTCAAACTTAAACATAATTTATTACATAAAACTATTCACATTATACAAAATAGAATATTGATAGGTCTAGTGTCTTTGTGGATTATGAACATTACATAACTACTTAGAACATGAAATACATATCTTTATTGAAAACTTCTTTTACATGACCACACACATTCATTCGTACTAAGCATTGCATGGGATAACCTGAGGACATGAATAAAAAAGGGTGAGGTATAAAGACAAGTAAGGGGTAAAAAATTAATAAGAAGAAGAATATAGTACATGTTAGGAAATAGGCATATCAATGGAGCATAATAAAAAGCATGAACATAAATTCATGATATAACATGATTATCATATCATAGAAATGTGGAAATAGAATTTAACATGATTTTAGAATTAGCCAATGCTCATTTCACATAGAGCATTAGTAAACGCTCATTGAACATGAATTATCATTATTAAACCCCCATTTCACTTGAAGTATCATGATACTAATCTTTACTCAATGCATTGGAGTTCTATGAGGACAGACCCTTCTTAATCATTTAATTTCATGCATAAATGTGCCACATGGATCATATAACATGAATTTATTAAACATAATCATTTATTACATGATAAAGAAATGTATAATTCATACATGAAACTCTAATATAAATAATTAAATGTACATATAGGTTAATACCCTTAATAGAGAAATGGGCATGGTATTCACTACACAATGACTTTGGTTTGGAAAAAATCACGGTGTTATTTCGGTAGTATAACGATGTGACATAAGAATTCATCAAAATGTTTGATGAGAGTGAAAGGGGTTTATCATAATATTTACATTAAATGGACAGTAATGGGGTCATATAGATACATGTACCAACATATGTAATAGAATTTATATTCATAATACAAAATAATTTCTTGAATGTAATTAAGGAGAGAGAAATCCATTATGGAATTTCGGCATGGTAACGGGTGTACATGAGAGGCATTAATGAGATATAAAGGGGTATCTAATCATTCAAAAATAAGGATTTAAGTATTGGGGAGGTGAAAAATCATATCTCCACATTTTTAATTTAAATTAAAAAGGTATAACAATATTAAGAAACTTGGGTGAAAATGAGAAAATAAGAAATCCATTACTTGGATGTGTGATCCCAATGGCTTGGGAGAGGCTTGAAAGAGGATTATTAGGAGCTTGGGGCACCTTGATAGGATTCTAGATATATTAGGTCAGGTTTTGGTCGATCTCCAAATGATTTGAGTGAATGGTATGTGGGGTTTTGGGTAGGTTTATATAATAAAAGAGATAGAATTCATTATTATTTAGGTTTTGGCCACCACGCATTAAACTAATCAAAACCACAAACCAAACCATGGTTTTTTACATATGGTTTTTTCCAAAAAGGATTGGAGAAAATTATTTTATAAGTCCAATGTCAGAACCTCTTAAAATATTAGGCTTGATTATCGGAAGGTGAGTCACACTCTAAAGGAAAACAATTTAAAAAAGTTAAAATGTTTTATAAGTCTTTGAGGGTCCTCTAAGGCCCCATAAAATTAATCAAAAAATCAAAAATCCCATTAAATTAAATATAAAACATATATTTGAGGAAAATATAATTTTATTATTTTATTACATCACTATTGGGTCATTATGATTTCATAAAACACACTACATACTTAAACGGTGTTTAATTTTTACCCAAAAATTTGATTGTCTCAGAAAATTATGAAAAAATACCATTGGATAATTTTGACATCCTAATTCCAAAAATAATATACATTTTATCTAAATAATTTTTTAAATATCTAAATTTTTTTAAAAAATAAAAAACTGACATTTATTAAAAATTCATAATTTTTGACAAAAACAGCTTTCAAACCTTATAAAAAATTACAATTGTATTCATAAAAATTATTTGACAAATTTTATTTAATAAAAAATAATTTATTAATAGTATTTTATTAAAATATTATTTAATTCAAAAATCCATTTATTCGTCAAAATATATTTCTTAATTGAATATTAACTAAAAATACTATATGTGATTTTTAAACCATTTACAAAGTAACAATAATAAAATGAATGTATATTCCTTATTATATACAAAAAATAATTCACATAATCATAGTGCTAAATTCTTGTTAAATAACCCCTTATTACACCCACATAAGACCAAAGGGTAAGGTGTGTGATGGTGACAGACTCATGGGGTGTCTTGGATAACATCGCTCGGGTGGTAATATCTATCAACTTCCACTTCTTCCGTAGTTGGTTCTATTCATGCTTAACATGTTAAATTTCATCTTGGTATTAGTCAAGAGTGAAGCCTATCGATGCTAGCTCCTTTCCAAGCTCCAATAAATGGGATTCATATAGAGTAATTCTAATAGATAAGGCAATCGCTTCCTTTTTCTGAGTAATTTGGATTTTTTAAAGCCCTATATTTATATTAATCATGTGATCACTTATCAATGGCTATATGAGAAAGGGTAACAATTCATAATGGTATTTATAAATCCAAAAACATAAAACCAAAGAAGTGCATATATTATATAACCATTTTACATAATAAGACATTCAATTAGATCAAGAATAATTAATAAAAGATTGGGTCCTTTTATATTCCCCCCTTGATAAATTTCACCCTTAAAATTTCCTTTTCCCACACTAAAATAGTTGAGGGTGACTCTGATTTATCACTTCATCTGATTCCCACATTGCCTCTTCATACTTTTGGTTTCGCCGCAACACCTTGGTGAGAGGCATTGCCTTATTTTGTATAACTTTTTCCCTACGATCTAAGATCTTCATCATATTCTATTCATAGGAGAGGTCATTATCCAATGGTAACACCTCTATATTGGGTACATGTGATGGGTCAGGTATGTACTTCCTCAAGAGTGATACATGGAATACCTCATGTACTTGAGATAGGTTCGGTGGGAGTTCAAGTCGAGTGGCCACTAATCTAATGTGATCAAGGGTCTCAAAATGGTCGACGTACCTTTGAATAAGCTTTACCTTCTTCCCAAATCTCATAAATCTATTTTATGCTAATATGTGGAGCAATACCATGTATATGAAAACAAACGCTAGGTCTTGTCGATGATTATCAGCATATCTCTTTTGTCGACTCTGAGTGGATTTAATGTGCTGATGGATGGTCTTAACCTTCTCCACAATTTATTTGACCATTTTTTGACATATGAGTTTTCACTCCCCAATTTCATCCCAACATATCAGTGTTATGCACCTCTTCCCATAAAGGGCTTTATAAGGATCCTTTTTCATGCTTGAGTGGAAACTGTTATTGTAAGAGAACTCAACAAGTGTAAGATTTTGATCCCTTACTTATTTAAAGTCTATTGAGGATTCTCTCAATAGCTCCTAAAGTTTTTGGATAGTCCAATCATATTTTCCATTAGTTTGGGGATGATATGTCGTACTAAACTTTAGATTAGTATTCAGATCATGTTGAAGAATCTTCCATAACATAGAGTTGAATCTTGGATCTCGATCAGATAAAATAGATAGTGGTACTCCATGAATCCTTACCACTTCTCTGATATATATCTGTGCCAGTTGATCCAATGATAAATCCTCTCGAATTGCAATGAAGTGTGTAGTATTTGTAAGACTATCCACAACAACCCAGATAGCATTTTTTTCCTTTGGATGTCTTTGGAAGTCTGGTGACAAATTCCATGGTGATGTTCTCTCATTTCCATGCTGGTATGGGTAATGGTTTCATCACCCCCATATACATTTTCCTCTCAGAATTCACCTGCTGAAATACTAGACACTTTGATGCATGCTCAGCGATCTCTTTATTCATGTCATCTAACTAATAATTATCTCGAAGATCTCAATACATCTTTGTGTTTCCTAGGTGAATGGATAAATTCAAACTATGTGCATCATCCAAAAGATCTGTATTTAACTCTAGACATGATGGAACACATGTTGTTTTCCTAAATCACACAATTCCTTCTTCATTAACATTGAACTCCAAGGATTTCTCTTTTTTGATAGTTTCCAATTTCTTCTGAAGTATTACATCATCCTTTTGAGCATCCTTTGACCTTTCCAAAAGAGAATGTTGAGAAATCATTTGTGAATGGATTGATGATGTTCCCTTCTTTATGATTCCCATACCCATCTTCATGAAATCTAGGAATATTGGATTCTTTTCGATTCTCATCAATGATATAATTTCTAGTTCCTTTCTACTTAGAGCATATGCCACATTGTTCGCTCTCCCAGGGTAGTAATGGATTGAGAAGTTATAGTATTTGATCAGCTCTAACCATCTTTTTTGGTGCATATTCAACTCTTTCTATGTGAATAATTACTCTAGGATTTTGTGATTCATGTATATTTCACACTTCTCTCCAAAGAGGTAATGTCACAAAATTTTTAAAAGCAAAGATTACTGCAGCCAACTCCAGATCATGTGTTGGATATTTTCTCTCATGAACTTTCAAATTCCTTGAAGCATAGGAAATTAATTTGTCATTTTTCATCAACACACAGCCCAGAACCTTCTTTTAAGCTTCACTAAATACAACAAAATTTTATCCACATGTGGGTAGTGTGAGAACGGGCGTAGTGATAATCCTTCTTTTAAAATCCTTTAATATATCTTCACATTCATTAATCTGAGAAAACTTTACGCCCTTTCGAGTTAGCTTAGTAAGAGAGTTCGACAATCAATATAAATTTCTTAGAAATTGGTGATAATATCCAGCTAACCTCAGGAAGCTATGGATATCCATTACTGATGTTGGCCTCATCCATCCCTCAATTACATCTATCTTGGAGGGATCTATAGATATCCCAATGCTTGTGATGATATGACCCAAGAATGAGACCTCCTTCAACTAGAATTGACACTTGTTGTACTTTTCATAGATCTTCTCCTTTCACAAGGTCTCTAGTATAGTTCTTAGATTCTCCTCAGGTTCTTCCATGGTTTTTTAGTATATGATAATATCATCTATAAATACTACCACAAATTTTTCAAAGAAATATCTAAAGACTATATTCATCATGTCCATGAAGATATATAAATCATTAGTGAGTCTAAAATTCATTATTATGAATTCATAGTGCTTGTATCATGTACAAAAAGTAGTCTTTGGGGATATCCTCCTTCTTCACCAATACTTGGTAATATGCCAACCACAAATCAACATTGGAGAAGTATTGTGCTCCATGTAGTTGATCAAAAAATTCATTAATTCGTGGAAGAAGATACTTGTTCATTATCGTGATTTTTTTGAGCTCACAATAATCAATGAAAAGGTGCATTGACTCATCCCTCTTCTTGACAAAGAGGAATGGTGCATCCCATGGTGAAGCACTTGGGCATATAAACCCTTTATCCATATTCACTTGTATTTGTATCTTCATCTCCTCAAGCTCCACAATAACCATTTTATACAGAGTCTTGGATATTGGAAACGCCCCAAGTATAAGATCAATTGAGAATTCAACATCACTTTAAGGAGGAAGACTAAGAAAATCCCCAAGAAACACTTCATTGAATTCCCTAACATTAGGAATGTCTTCAATGATGGTTTCTTCCCTAGACTCAATTATCTGATCTAGATATGCATTCTCATAGGACATAAATATCCATGCTTGAGATGATGGTGGTAATGATGATTCATCCTCCTCCTTGTACTTGTACTGAATCAGGGGTTGATTTGCTATATAGAGAATGATTTCCCTCTCATGGAAATTGATCTTCCCTCTATATAGGGAAATCCAATACATGCCAATAATTGCATTAAATTCCACCAAAGGGAGTAAGAATAGGTTTAATGGGAAGTTTAATCCACAAATTTTGACAGGGGGAGTTATATTCAGGGGTTACAATGATTGGCCCATTTTTCATTATCACTGACATCTTTACTTCCATAACTTTTGGGGGTGTTGGTATTGTTCTACTAAACTTTTGGTATATATAATAATGCGTAGAACCGGAATCAAAAATTACATTCGCTATTCATAAATGAATAACTAGTGTACTTGTCACCACTTCATTTTCGGGGTTCACTTTGGTGGTAGTGATTACAAAAGCTCTCCCTTTATGCCTTAGAGGTTGTTGGTTTCCTCTGAAAACCCTTGGATTAGGTCACTAGTTTTCAAAGTTCATTGGTTATTTGTAGTTGAAGCAATGAAAAATGGGTTGAGGGTTGAACGAAGCGTTCCTCTCCTCTGTTGCAGCGGCAGATTTTTCTTGTTGGTAGTTAATGGCCATGTACCCTTCTCTTCCACACCTAAAGAATTTCCTTGTCCCCTTCAGGCAATTTTTGAGGTGCTTCTTTCCGTACTATTGGAAAGTGGGGTGATTTATTTTATTATCACAATTTAATTTATCCACTGGACTACCAAGATTGAAGTCCACCTTACTCTTCTTATCCCCTTGATACCCCTGAGATTCTCCGATCTCTATTTTAACTTTGAGGGAACATCGGACAATTTCCTCATTGCTCTAAAAGTCGCAGATCACTAGGGATTTCCGTATACTAGGTTTTAACCCACCAAAGAATATTTCAACCTTTCATTTGGGGGTGAAAAAAAGTCAGAGTCATATCATGTAAGCCATGTGAATTTTTCCTCATATTCTCTAATAGATTTGTCATCTTTTTTCTTGAGCGTAAGGAATTCCTTTTCCATCCTAAGCCAGAGGGTGCGCGGAAAATTTTTATCGATTTTTTTTTCAGAAATCCTTCCATTCCAACGCCTCGATCTCTTCATTAGGCTTATATTTTTTATCAGTGTTCACCATTCATCAGCTTCACCCTCTATACGATAAGCATCTAGAAGAACATTATCTTGTTCAGAACATTGAAGGATGGAGAATATCTTTTCAACGGAGTTGATCCATTGTTCAGAAATTGAGGGATTAGCTGATCCATTAAAAGCAGGAGGCCTTTGTTTCCTGATACCTCGATTGAGACTTATTATTTATTATGGGGGTTGAATTTTCTTCTTGAAATGTGTTTATATTCAAAACCTGAGTTAACTAAGAGAGTATTGTGACAAAATTCGTGATTCTCGCTCCCATCAGATTGAGCATCTCATTAGAAGAGTCATCACATTGATCTTTGCAACGGTTGTTAGCCCGAATCCTCCTATTACTGTAAATTGACTAGAATAAAAGCAAAGTTAGGGGTAACACATAAAGGGTAATAAAAAGACAAAAACTGATGACTTATAAATTACTTTTATTTCCTTAACTTATGAATTTATTGGCTTCAATCTATGTTATCCATGATCTACTTCCCAAAATATTTTCTGAGGGGAATTTTTTAAAATCCTTTAATAATGATTCATACTAATCTTATGAATTTACCTAATAATATCCCTTGGGAGTGTTGTAACCAATAGTGCATCAAGACCAATTTTCGTGCACTAGTTCCCATTTGAGTCTAGCTCAAAGCGGTGTTTTCAGGTTTTACCCCTAGATACATCTGTTCCAGAGATGCTCCTACCTACTCATATCCAGATAGGGTTGTATTTTCTTGAAAAATCACTTAATAAATACTCACCAAAGTTTAGGGATGTTTTTATTACACTTCTTCTTATCCCTAAGTCTTTCACTAGGGTTTTCTAACCTTAATCCCAAAAATAACTAAAGCTATCCTCTGATACCAACTATAACAAACCTTCTTTTTATTTCAAACTTAAACATAATTTATTACACAAAACTCTTCAAATGATAAAACATATAAAATTGATAGGTCTAGTTTATTTGAGTTTTAGTAACATTAAATAACAACTTAGAACATGAAATACACATCTTTATTGAAATTTTTTTTTACATGACCACACAAATTCCTTCGTACTTAGAATTCCATGGGATAACCAGAGGAGATGAATAAAAAATAGTGATCTATAAATCCTAGTAAGGGATTAAACAAGGAATAAAATGAATAATATAGTACATGTTAATAAATATTCATATCAATAGAGCATAAGATAAACATGAACATAAAGTCATGATATAGCATGACTATCATAACATGGAAATGTGGTAACAACATTTAACATGATTTTAGCATGATCCAAAGATAATTACACATAGAGAATGATTAAAACTTAATTGAACTTGAATTATCATGATTAAACCCTAATTTCACTTGATGTATCGTGATACTAATCTTTTCCCACTACATTGGATTGCTATCAGGGTGCACCCTTCTTAATCATTTTATTTCATGCATAAATATGCCACATGGATCATATAACATTGATTTATTAAAAAACATAACTAATTCCATGATAAAGGAATGTGTAATTCATACATTAAACTCTATAATCAATAAATAACTATCCATAGAGGTGAATACCCTTGATAGAGAAATGGGTATGTTATTCACTACACAATGACTTTGGCTTGGAAAAAATCATGGTGTAATTTCAACAGCATAATGGAATGAATAAGAATTCATAAAAATGGTTTATGGGAGTGAAAGGGGGTTTCTCATAATATATAAAATAAATGGATAGTAAGGTAATCATATAGATACATTTCCCAACATATTTAATGGAATTTAGATTCATAATAAAAAATAATTTCTTGAATGTAATTGAGGAGAGCGAAATCCCTTACGAAAATTCAGCAGGGTAATGCGTGTACATGGGAAGAATTAACGAGAGAGAAAGGGGTATCTCAACATTCAAACATAAGGAGTGAAGTATAGGGGAGGTGAAAAATCTTACCCCAACATTTTTAATTAAAATTAAAAGGGTATAACAACATTTAAAAACATGGATGAAAATGAGAAAAGAAGAAATTCCTTACATGGAAGTGTGATCCCAAAGGCTTGGGAGACTCTTGAGAGAGGATTCTTGGGAGCTTGGGGCACCTTGGTAGGATAATAGAGAGAGGAGGATAGTTATTGGTCTAGATCCAAAGGCTTTTAGTGAAGAGGAAGTGGGATCTTGGGTGGGTTTATATAGGAAAAGAGATGGAATTCTTTATTATTTAGGTTTTGGCCGCCACACATTAAACTAATCAAAATCACAAACTAACCCATGGTTTTTTCCCATGATTTTTTTCAAATGAGATTGTAAAAAACTATTTTAAAATAAAATGGCTGAAATTCTTAAAATATTAGGCTTTCTTATATGGAGGTGAGTCACACTCTCAAGGAAAACAATTTAAAAAGATAAAATATTTTATAAGTCTTGGAGGGTCCACTAAGGCACCCTAAAATTAATCAAAAAATCAAAAATAACCGTATTTTTAAGAGAAAACATATATTGGCCTAAAAACTGATTTATAGTATTTTATTACATCACTATTGGGTCATTATGATGTCATAAAACACATTTTATACTTAAACGATGTTTAATTTTTACCCAAAAATTTAACTATCTCAGAAAATTATGAAAAAATAACTATTAGATAATTTCATCATCCTGATTCGAAAAATAATATTCATTTTATCTAAATAATTTTATAAATATTTGAATTTTCAATTTTAAAATAAAAACTGACATTTATTGAAAATTCATGGATTTTGAAAAATATGGCTTTCAAACCTTAATAAAAATTACAATTATATTCATAAAGATTCTAAAATCATTTATATTTAATAAAAAGTAATTTATTAATATTATTTTATTAAAATATTTTTTAATTCAAGAATCCATTAATTCATCAAAATAGATTTCTTAATTGAATATTAGCTAATATTACAATTTTTCTTTAAAAAACATTTACAAAGTAACAATAATAAAAGAAATATATATTATTTATCATATACAAAAATAATGAACATAATCATAGTGCTATGTTATTGTTAAATAACCCCTTATAATGCCCACAAAAGTCTTAAGTGTAAGGTGTGTGATGGTGACAGACTTTTTGGGTGGCTTGGGTAACATCACTCGGGTGGTAATCTCTATCAACTTCCACTTCTCCCGTAGGCGGTTCCGTTCAAGCATAACATGTTGAAGCTTAGAGTAGGCTTGGTCAAGAGAAAATCCCAATGACTCTACATCCTTTATGAGCTCTGGAAAATGGGATTCGTATGCAGCAATTCTACTGAATGAGGTTATCATTTCCTTTGTCTGGGTAAATTTGATTTGTTAAATCCCTATATTTATATTAATCATGTGATCAATACTCAATATCTATATTAGTAATGGTAACAATTATTAACGGTATTTTGAAGTCCAAAATAATAAAAACAAATAAGTGCATATGTTATATAACCATTTTACATAATAAGACATTTAATTAGATCAAGAGGAATTAATAAAAGTTTGGGTCATTACATGGACGAAATATGTAGAGTTGTAAAATAAAGTTATAAATGTTCCTAAGATTAACCATGATCTGGATGGAATGATAAGTTTTAGGAATCGTGTATGTGCTCCTTACATACCAGATTTAAAGAAGTAGTTATTAGAGGAATCTCATAGTTCTTCATTCTCTATTCATCCGAGAAGTACAAATATGTATAGGGATTTGAAAGAATTATTATGGTGGGATGGAATGAAGAGAGATATCATTGAGTTTGTATCTTGGTTCTTGGTATCCCAACAAGCTAAGGCTGAAAGACAAAAATCTAAAGGGATGATGCATCTGTTATCCATACGAAAATGGAAATGGGAAAACGTCATTATAGATTTTTTTCATTTGAATACCCAAATAAATTAAAGGGTTTAATGCTATATTTGTGGTAGTTTATTCCTTTATAAAGTTATCACACTTCATATCTATTATATAGGACTTATCACTGAATCATCTTTCCAAAATATACATTTAGAAAGTGGTAATTTTGCATGGAGTACCACATTCCATTGTATCAGATTCGGATCAAAGGTTTACCTCTATGTTCTAGAAAAGTCTTCAGTAATCACTAAATACATAATTGAGTTTCAGTACTACTAACCATCCTTAGATGTATGTTTAGTTTGAATGAAGAATTAAAACCCTAGAAGATATGTTGAGATCTTTTTCTTTGGATTGCAATGGTGGTCGGGATAAACACCTTCCTCTAGTTGAGTTTTCCTAAATTAATAGCTTTCACTCAATCATTCATATGGAACCTTGTAAAGACCTATATAGGAAGAAATATAGAGATCCAATGTTATAGGATGAAGTTGGATAAAGAAAGCTATTGGGACATGATATTGTTGAAAAATAGAAGAGAAGGTTATAACCATTCAGCAGTATATTAAGGTAACTCAAAGTTGGAAAAAAAATTATGTTGATAACTATCAGTGTGATCTAGATTTTAATGTCAGTGAAATATTTTTCTATTAATATCAACTTGGAGTAAGGTTATGTGAATTGGTAATAATTTTAAACTAATCACTAGGTACATTGGTCCCTTTTAAATTCTTGATCGCATCGAGATGGTGACCTATTGCTTGGAACTTCCTCCAAATCTCTCTCAAGTCCATGATGTATTCCATGTATCTCTCCTAATGAATTACATATCTAACCCTTCACATATACTATACTTAGAAGTCATACCACTAGATCAAGATATTTCTTATTAAGAATAACCAGTTGATATTCTAGATCGATCAGAGAAAGTTCGACAAAATAATACCACTCACTTGGTCAATGTTTTGTGGAGAAATCACCTATTACAGGAAGTTTTGTGGGAAATTGAGGATATGATAAAGCAGACGTATCCTCAATCGTTTTTAATTGAGTAATGAATTTAGAGGAAAAAATTCATCTTAAGTGGTGTAGAATGTAACACCCTGAGTTTTTGTGGACTGGTTTTATCAAATAAATTAACTATTCATTTATGTCTTGCAATGCACTAAGTCAAACATTCCTTTCATGTGGAACTAAATCAGTGTATGTTAAATATAAATTTGACATGGTTTATGTTACTCACAAAACTTACTTGTTGTACATTACATGCAACACTGATTTTCTATGAAACATCATTTTATTTTTATAATTATTTAAATGATATAATTATAACCTAGATGTTAAACATAGTAATATGAATAGTGATAAAAAATTTAAAATATTTTTTATAATGGGTTTATATAAATAAAACATATTGATAATGAAATATATAATTTTTGGTAAAGTCTTTATATGTTTAAAAATATTATTTTCTCAAATAAACTATTTTTCATGTCCTTCTATGAAAAATAATAAAATTAATTTTAGAAAATTTGAGAAATTTAATTTGATAAAATAAAATTAATTTTTTAAAATATAATTTCTAAATTATCTTAGGATGTATTTTTGGGATTTTTCTAAGAAACTTTATTTTTTGGTGAATACTGAAAAATACAGAATTTTAATTCGAAACTTATTTTTCATATAATTTATTTATAAGGTAAAATTATATTTAAAATTAGTTTAAATTTTTAATTATATAATTGTATTTCAATTAATTCAATTTAGTTTATTCTAACCAATTTCACATTGAAATTGGATTTAAAAACTTAGCAAACATTTGATCTTTTTTACTTTAAAACTCGCAGTGTCGTCCCATCATCGGAATTAATATTAAATTAATTTCTACCACTTATGTCATTGGGATTTGGAAAAATGGATTCCATATTTGGAATCAGGATATTTTATAATTTACAATAAGTTCATCATAGTTTTTTACCCAAAATATTACTAAATGTAGTTAAAATTAATTACACTTACTAAGTTAAAATTAAGCTTAACAATTGAATAAAACTTAAACTTAAGGGTCAAAATAACATATAAACATGTACAAAACACATTTTGTGGAAATTTTTAAGACATAAACCTTCCATTATTGAGTTTTTTTGGTTTGTTATGACTTTTTTCAGTTAAAACAAGGGTACACCTAGCTTGTTTTTAAAAATTCCAAGTGTGTCTTTTCCCTTCCCTATAAAAGGCCACCAACTATACCCATTATTAACACCTATCAAACCAATTAATTTCATAAAAGATCTACCCAATACACTTACCAACATCCCTCTATTCATCTTTTAATCCTCACATTGGATATAAATACTTCCAAGGAGTCCATTTGGAGCTATCAAAAAGGACTTACCCGATTAAGAGGTAACACCCTCCCTCAAACTCCTTTAATTTATTTTCTTTCTACACTCCATAAAATCTTATTATTCCATGATTTTATATTATAAATTGTATATTAAATAAAATATTATTTTTTTATGATATGTTTTTGAACAAAAATTACACACACATCCATCTAATGGATAATTTACTTACTGTTTATGTGTACAGTGAACTATCGCCTCACTAAATGATGATTGTTCATTTTTCCTTTACTACCTCTCATGGTGAAAATTATGATGGAAAATATATTTATATATTTTATATATTATATTTATTTAGTCTTTAATCTTTTATATTAATTTTACAAAATATTTATTTTTTGCATTCCATTTGGTGTAAATACAATAATTTTGTTTCGGGAAGTGTAGACTACAGCCCCCTCAAAGCGATGTGATTTGTTCACACTCTACATGGAATGTATTAACGATGGGTTTAGTGACATTATATGATATTTATGATATAATAATTAACCTATAAAAATTATATATATATATATATTTCATGTACATTCTTTCATTTAATATGATAAAAAAACAGAAACATCGTTCATGCATACGTACGGCTTTGATCTCCATGAATGGTGTATTCCAATTCATAAATATATATTACATATATTATTATAATACACATATAAAATATATAAATGATATTTATAACATGTTTTACGTTATTTATATCATTATATAAGTATATGGATAAAACATATAACAAATTAAAGACACGTGGGAAAAACAAAGCAGATATTACCCGAAGAGAAACCTTAACAGAGAATTGTTAAAAAGAGAGTAATATAAAGTCATAATAAAACCATATATGGTATTAATTATAAGAATATTATATTTTAAAATATTTATAATAAACTTAAATTTATTATATAGGAATATTTTATGAGTATGAAGAGAGTCAAGACACAGGATATGGGAATTTCATCTCTCTCTTTATTTTTGTGAGATAAATTATTTATTAACCACCCATTCCATTTGTGACGTGTGTATACATACCATTGTGTTAATATATGATTTTTATTATAAAATTTAAGGGTATTTAAAAATAAATTCTATGATATTTAGTCCATGCGCTTAATGTATCAAAAGTTACCAAATCGATAAGACAATTTTGTCTCAATTTTCCTTCTTAAAGGCACAGGTTCTGATATGCACCTACCTTATTTATAGAGGTAAATATACATCCATTTTAAATGTTATATCATTAATAAAAATTTTATTATGTATTAATATTCATTTAATATAATTTTATTACATTATTAATATTTTTTAAAGTTTCTAAGTGGTAAGAGGTTATTGAAACAATCTCAACTATTTTTGAGATTATTTATAATTATGATTCCTTTGATGAAATATTAATATAAATCTCTCAAGAACAATCCTGAGTTTCATTATCCTCTTTATATTCTATATATATCCATGTATTGGTTAGATTTTTCAACTCTTTGGTACTTAAGACAATTAATAAAAAAAATTTAAGAAAAATATGATAGTATTTTTCCCTTCATTTAGAAATCAGTTTTATTTCAAAAACCATGTTTTCATAAATATTTTATATTATGTTTTCAAAAGATAATTGAAGATAATTTTCAAGGGAAAATTATTTTAAAATGATTTGTGGTTTTCAAATCTTTTTTTATAAGTTTTCAAATATATTTTCAAATAAAAATGTTTTCGAATATGTTTTATGTTTTAAAAAGTGTTTTTTCAATACTGAAAGGATATTTACCTACAGAAATGTTTTTAAAATATCTATTAACTTATTTCCCATATAAGATAACATCTATTGGTGTTACTCATGCATTTATGTGGAAATTATGCTATGATTTCATTAATTCTTTCTCTGAATAGTTTGTGATTTGATGAAATGATTATGAAACCTACTTCTTTTCAAAGGATATATGCTTATTAAACCCACTTCCTTTCATGGGTTATAAGATTATGAAACCTGATTCATTTAATGGGTTATGATTTTGATGAATTGATTATGAAACATGTATCTTTTTTCAAAGGTTATGATATGATTACATATTTATAATACCCATTTAACTTCATGGGTTATGATATGATTGTTTATGATTTTTTGGAACATGTATGTATGATTTCAATATATGATGGGTGGGACCTATATCTCCCTTAAATTAATTAAGTAAAGATTTATATCCCATGATATAGACAAAGATTGTATTTGGAGTAAACCTTGACTACTAAGATGTACATGAGAGTGAACCATGACTACCAAGATTGTATGAGGAGTGAAATAATGCTACTATGATAGCCATGGGAGTGAACCATGACTTCCAAGATGGTATGGGGAGGGAACCCATACTACCAATATGGTCATGGCAGTGATGCCTTGACTACTATGGAAATCATATTATATGATTATGTGTGTTCCACAATTCCATGTTTTATTCCTTTGTTATTCCTTAAAAGCTTATGTCCTTTATTTTCATATGATTCATGACTTATAAATTTCCATGATTTATCCATTATTCTTTTATATGATCTTTGATATGTTGGGTATGATCTTTTATTTTCATGATCATGTTCTCATACCCATATGCTCATTATTATGCTTACATATCTCTCTTGTTTACCCTTACTGAGTATTTTAGTTTACGCCTTTTTTTGTTTCCTTCTACAGTTTACGAAGATATGTATTATGTTTGATATATATGAGAAGGGTGATAGTTAAGAAGAACCTAGTGGGATAAAATGTATCTTATTTATAAACTAGTATTTATGTTTCCATGTTTCCGACGGAACTAGACTATTACGGTCTTTGGAAATCGATTTTTATAATGTTTTATGTATTCCACAAATGTTTTGTAATGTTGATGTATAAAAGTGAGGATTTATATACTTAAGGTAAAAAAATTTCTCCCCAAGGAATAAATTTTACCTTTATAGGATACCCTAATGAAACAAGGGGTTAATACCTATGTGACCCCTCAGAGAAAAAAGGTAAGAGTGGCAAGACATTCCATATTACTTGAGAGGGGGAACATCTCTAAAAGACATCATGGGAGAAAGACGGACTTTGATGAAGTTTATACTTGAGGTACACAAGAGTTGGAAGAGGAACAGATTCTATAATTCCCCATGGAAGAAAAAGTTATTCCATAGACATAAGTATTGTATAGAAGTACAAGAGAGTTTAGAGAAATATAACGATATGTTTTTATAGTCACCAAGGATCATAACATATTATTAGTAGATAATAATGATTTTATAACCTATAAGTAAAAAAGTAAGTGGCATAGATGTTTACATGTGTAAAGAATCCATGAATTCTAAAATAGATCACATATAACAAAACCATGTATGGATTTTTTTAGATCCTCTAGTAGACGTAAATATCATTTGTTGTAAATAGGTAGTCCAGAAAAAATTACACATAGATGGAAAATTCAACACCTATAAATCTTGTATTGTTGAAAAATGGTTTAAACGGAGTAAAGGTATTGACTATGGTGAAAACGTTTCACCATTCACTATGTTGAAATCCATAAAAATTATACTTTCCATTATAACCTTCCATTATTATAGGATTTAGAAAATCAATATCAAAATGGCCTTAATTAAAAGTAACTTTTTGGAAGATATCTATTTGAGACTACCTAAAGGGTTTGTGAATCCAAAGGATTACAACAAGGTCTATAAGTTACAAAGATACATTTATGGATTAAATAAAGCATCTAAGTCATATAACATCAATTTTTATAAATCCATAATGGAATTTGGTTTTCTAAATAATGAATGTGATCCATGTGTATATAAGTGGGTTAGTGGAAGCGTTGTAATTTTATTAATAGTATATGTCAATGAAATATTACATATTGGAAATGAAATACCATTATTACAGTATGTTAAATCCTATTTGAATAAATGATTCTCTAAGAAGGGATTTGGTAAGACATCTAATATTCTTTGGACAAAGATCCATCATGATAGATTCAAGAAGCTACTCATCCTAAGTCATGGAATATATGTTCACAAGATACAGAAGAGGTTCAGTATAGAACAATCCAATAGTGTACTATTTAAAGTTCCACATGGCATTCATCTTTATAAGACAATGTGTCTTTAGACACGTGAGAAATTAAATAAAATGGAAATTATTCCATATGCATTCGTTATTTGGTAATTCATTTATGTTATGCTATCTACTAGGATAGATGTCACCTACACATTGTGTAGTAGTACTTTATCAAAAAGACCCAGGTGACAACCATTGCATGGCAGTCAAAACTATAACGACCCACACTTTACATACATTGTTAATACTTCAAAATTGAAGCACTCTTATTACAACATATGACAAAACCACAAAGGACCTTATAGGTATAGTGTCTTTAGAAACTGGGAAACATAAACAACTGGTTCATAAATCTTCTACAGTGTCTCCCATTTATTTCATCATATCTAGGGTCCCTTTTAGCATATTCTACTTAATATCCATCTTCCTGACCTGGGGAAAAGAAAACATAAAAGGGTGAGCTCAAATGCTTAGCAAGGGCAAATAAAGGAAATAAAAATCATATCATATCTTTATGAAAATCAAAACCTGCAAAAGAGATCATAATATCTTAACATGGAATAAATCATAGAAGTGAAAATGAGATCCCCATAATCATAACATAAAACTTGAATCTTTGTGGCATGCACACATAATCATGGAAAATCATTTCTTGTTAGTCATGACTCATTGCCAAGACTATCTTAGTGGACAAAGTCCCTTTCTGAACCGAGTTCACTCCTCGTTTCAGTCCTGTATCACTGAACCGAAATAACCTTCCGTTCCAGCCATGTCTATCTCATGAGATATAAAATCTTTACCCAATGCATTGGAGGGAGATATAGGTCCCACCCATCTTATAATGAATCCTTTCTTATGTGTGCCACATAATCATAAAACATGCATCATCGCATAACACATGTAACAAAAATGGGATTCTTGAAACATCATGACATCATAAATCAATTCATATATGATAAAGGAATTCATAAACATAATTCCATCACAACATAGTCAAACCAATGTAAAAATATGGATAGAAACAGAACCCTTTATTATCTTAGATGGAAAATAATTTTGATAAAACACTTGAATTGAATTCTTGAGGAAAATATCCTTTCTTCTTCAAAAACATTTTTCCTTTCATAACATGTCATACAACTTTAAAATAAAAGAAGTTGATTAAAATTAAACTTGAAAACTTGTAAAGGAATCTTCTTTGAAGTAATGTTTTAAAAATCCATTCATGCCGTATAAGTTAAAAAAACATTCTTCGTACTTTTGTCGGAAAAGTCAAAAAGTACCTCGTACGGAAAAAACGACAAAAGATTCCTTTCATATTCTTTACTAAAAACTCACCTAAGGGTAAAATTGGGTTTAAACTATTTCAAGTGGATGGAAACAATATTACATATTGAGGGAACATGGATGTGGATGATAAAATACACCCCAGTAAATACTTACGATTAAACAATCTCGAATAAAAATGAGATTGTGATATTTCCCTTACCTTAGGTCCGATTTGCTTTGTTCGTGTCCGAAGCTCCTGTATAATGGTTTAAATAATGTTATTGACTTATTCCAGAATCATACATATTGATATGAGATCATATATGGTCATATTATTAGCTTCTTGTTAGTAATATTTCATTGTTACTTGTTACTCGGGTCTTTATAACTTTTTGTTCTTATGCGTGTTTTGTCGAATAAATTCTTATTCTTATCTTTAGGTTATAGATAATTCATTTCCAGAATGGTATTAGTGTAGTATATACCATATTCATTCATTCAATTCATTTATACAATCATTATGAAATGAAGATCATGTAGAACGAGTCGCATCACATCGTGGAGACGGTATTCCGTACGTACGCACGAGTGATGATATCGTTCCTATGATCGTGGAATTGTATTGGAGTATATATATATATATTATTTCAGTATCAATATTACTTAATAATAATCATATATAGTTACTCATTACACCATTATACCCATCCTTGTAAGGTGATGGTGGAAAATAGATTACACCACGGCGTGGAGACGGTATTCCGTACGTACGCACGCGCGGTGATTTCATTTTTCCGTAGGATGGATAGAAGGTGAATTAGGGTTGTTTCATATTTATAATAACATATCAGTATGTAAGTAATACTGATGTTATTACTTTATCATGAAACAACTAAAGAAGAAGAAGTTGAAGAAGAAAGAAATTGAAAAGATCGGTAATGGATATTACCTCTTCTTTGGAACGCCTTTTTGAATCCTCCACTTAAGGAACTAAGATTGGTCTTTGGAGAAGACCAGGACCTCTAGGATTATTCTAGGGAAGTGGAGAAGGGAAAATGTCAGGGGTTGTCCGAGCTTGAGTGCTCAAATTGGTGTGAGGAGGAGGGGGAGGAGGTGCCCTTTTATAAGGGAGGAGAGGGGCACCTTAGGAATATCTCAAAATATTATTTTATATTAAAGTCAAAATCGGTTTATAATGGTTCCAAAGGGTCTTATTTCGAAGCTAAAGTGGGGATGGGTCGAAATCCTATCAACCAATAGAATTTAGACAAGTTTAGGATATTATTTTAACCTTATCAATTAAATTTAACTCTAAGTTAAATAATTTAACTTTTACCATGTCTTTTTGTTTTCTTTCACTATATGGTTAATACACTTACTATAACATGCCAAACGAACCCCAAATTGTTTATTATTAATATATATATCCTTATCTAAGTCATTTGGCCGAACCATAGATTTTTAGGAATAAAATAACAATTAATAATATAATATTTGATTTAAAAACTATTTTGTGTCAATTTTGACACTATTTGATATATGATTTTTGTGAAAGTCATAACAGAATTATATGTTCGAACCAAGTTGATTAAATCAACACTAATATATCATAGCAACCTAGAAAATTAGTGGAATTCATAAAAAGTCTCAAATTACATTTATTTTGGTGTTTATAACATCAATTATGTCAATATTTCATTAATAAGATAATTACTGCATCATCATTGTGTCATAAATAAATTAAATTATTTGATGTCTAAAAATTACAAATAAAAAACCATCATGTAGGAAATCTTTTTAGCTTTCTAATGAATATTTACAATCGAATTTATCTTATGTATGACCCTATATTAAAAATGATTTACTTATTAAACTTTGATTTTAACTATTTTAACCCTTCTTTAAATAAATTAATAATAAATGTCCTAATCTAATCCAAGTGGGCCTAAATGGTCATATTTTATTCCTAAGTTTGTTTTTGGTCGAATTATACTTGTCCAATAGAATTAGGACATGTGTTAGGGTAATATTAATATCATATTTACCCTTAGTTACCCTATTTACTATTAACCGCGGTAAAAATAGTAAAAAGTTACTATTCACCAAAAAATTATTTTCATCTCATTGAACCACATTTTAGTCCTTGATATTAACCGTGTCTCTCGGATTTTCGAAATTCCATTCACAGAAGCGGTAAAATTAAGTTTTATGCAAAATTCAGTTTTTAACCTACCACTTAGTGGTTTCACTATTCATCAAAAATTGAAAGTTTTCAGAAAAATACCAAAATTTCACCCTAGGCTAATTTCGATATTCTGAGTCCAAAAATGAAGTCCATTTTGAAAAATAAAATTTATAAATTTTCAAAAAGTGGTTATTACTATTCATAACGGCTAGTTTTAATAGCATATTGTTGTTTAGTGAAACTCGGTATTGCGTACGACGCAAGCTATCGAGGAAGGTCGCGATTGCGTGTAAAGCAAGCCAAGCAAGTGTTGTGTAGAAAAAGATTCCATTGATGATTTATATAACATAAAAGTCTCGGGTGTTACATTCTACCCCCCTTAAAAAGAATTTCGCCCTCGAAATTCGTCACTTTGTAACAAACAGATGAGGATACTTCTCCCTCATCATATCCTCAAGCTCCCATGTAGCTTCTTCAAGTTGGTGGTTCCTCCATAAAACTTTCACCAAACGAGTGGTCTTGTTTCGTAGGACTTTTTCGCTACGATCCAGAATCTCTATCGGCTGTTCTTCATAAGAAAGATCCTGCTCCAGCGGTACAACTTCTGAGCTGAGTACATGTGAAGGATCTGGTATGTACTTTCTCAGGAGAGATACATGGAACACATCGTGAACTTGAGAGAGATTCGGTGGAAGCGCCAATCGGTAAGCTACCTTCCCAACACGATCCAGTATTTCAAAAGGACCGATATATCTAGGGCTCAACTTCCCCTTCTTTCCAAATCTCATAACCCTCTTCCAGGGAGATATTCGTAAGAACACTTTATCACCCACTTCAAACTCTAGGTCTTTTTTTCGGTTGTCGGCATAACTTTTCTGTCGAATCTGAGCTGCTCTTATGTGTTGTTGAATAGATCTGACCTTTTATGCCATTTCATCAACGAGATCAGGTCCTAATAGCTTTCTTTCCCCAACTTCATCCCAGCAAGTTGGAGTCCTGCATTTCTTTCCATAGAGAGCTTCATAAGGAGCCATCTGAATACTGGAGTGAAAGCTATTATTATAAGAAAATTCCACCAAAGGTAGGTGTTGATCCCAACCTCCTTTGAAATCCATAGAGCAAGCTCTCAACATATCTTCTAGGGTTTGAATTGTTCTCTCAGACTGACCGTCTGTCTGGGGATGATAAGCAGTGCTGAAACTCAACTCTGTATCCAGAGTATGCTGAAGACTTCGCCAGAACTTCGAGGTAAATCTCGGATCCCGATCAGATATAATAGAAAGTGGTACTCCATGAAATCTTACCACTTCCTTTACATATATCTTGGCAAGCTGATCTAGAGAGAAATCCTCTCTAATAGCAATGAAGTGTGCAGACTTTGTAAGACGATCAACTATGACCCAGATAGCATTATTGCCTTTGGATGTTTTAGGAAGTCCTGTGACAAAGTCCATAGTGACGTTTTCCCATTTCCATTCGGGTATGGGTAATGGTTGTAACATCCCCTTAGACTTCTGTCTCTCAGCTTTAACTTGTTGACAAACCAAGCATCGAGAGACATATTCAGCAACATCTCTTTTCATGCCATCCCACCAGAAGTACTCTTTCAGGTCCCTATACATCTTCGTGCTTCCAGGATGAATAGAGAATGAAGAACTATGAGCCTCATCCAGCAGCTCTTTCTTTAATTCGGGGATGGGAGGAACACAAACCCGATTCCTGAACTTTATTATCCCATCACAATCAAGGTTGAATTCAGGAACATTTCTCACCTTCTTTTGTAACTCGACATCTTCTTTCTGTGCCTCTTTAATCTTCACATGTATAGATGGTTGAACATTCATTTGAGAAAGATAAGATTTTTCCCCTTCCATTATAATTCCAAGATCCATCCTTTGTAAATCCATAAATATTGGATCTTTTGTGATCCTCATCATGGATAAACTAGCATGGTCTTGTCGACTTAATGCATCTGCCACCTTGTTTGCTTTCCCAGGGTGGTAATGGATTGAGCAGTCATAATCCTTAATCAGCTCCAACCATCTTCTTTGGCGCATATTCAACTCCTTTTGTGTGAAAATATACTTTAAACTTTTATGATCAGTATAAATATCACACCTTTCACCATAAAGGTAATGCCTCCAAATCTTTAATGCAAAGATTACCGCAGCCAACTCCAAATCATGTGTTGGGTAATTTTTCTCATGGATTTTCAACTGTCGTGAGGCATAAGCTATCACCATATCATTTTGCATAAGAACACACCCCAATCCCTTCTTGGATGCATCACTGTAGATCACAAACCTTTCTCCACTACAAGGCAGTGTGAGCACAGGTGCACTGGATAACCTTCTTTTCAACTCCTTGAAATTGTCTTCACATTCCTCTGTCCAGACAAACTTAACTCCTTTCCGAGTCAACTTGGTGATTGGATTAGATAACCGTGAAAAATCTTTTACAAAACGTCGATAATATCCAGCCAAACCAAGAAAACTTCGGATCTCAGTTACTGTTGTTGGTCTTGACCATCTTTCGATAACCTCTGTTTTTGCTGGATCCACAGATATCCCTTCTTTTGAGATTATATGACCCAAAAATGCAACTTTTTGAAGCCAAAATTCACACTTGGTAAATTTGGCATAAAGCTTCTCTTTTCTCAGGGTCTTCAATATAATTCTCAAGTGATCTTCATGCTCTTCCTTGCTCTTTGAATAGACAAGAATATCGTCTATAAAGACTACCACAAATTGATCAAGATAGTCTCTAAAGACTCTATTCATTAGATCCATGAAGATAGCAGGGGCATTAGTAAGACCAAATGGCATCACTATAAATTCATAGTGTCCATACCTTGTACGGAAAGCCGTCTTTGGTATATCCTCCCTTTTGACCCTTAATTGATGATACCCTGAACGAAGATCAATCTTGGAAAAGTATTGAGCTCCGCGTAGTTGGTCAAATAAGTCATCAATGCGTGGGAGAGGATATTTGTTCTTGATAGTGATCTTGTTAAGTTCTCGATAATCAATGCAGAGTCTCATTGATCCATCTTTCTTCTTAACAAATAGAACAGGTGCTCCCCAAGGTGACGCACTAGGGCGTATGAATCCCTTATCAAGATTCTCTTGGAGTTGCTTCTTCAATTCCTGCAACTCAATTGGGGCCATTCTATAAGGTGTCTTTGAAATAGGCAAAGCACCCGGTACGAGTTCTATTGAAAACTCAACTTCACGATTTGGTGGAAGACCCGGAAATTCCTCCGGAAAGACATCATCAAACTCCCGTACAATGGGCATATTCTTAATCGTGAGTTTCTCACCAACCATTTGAGATAAATAACCTTCATTTAGTGGAATCAATACCCATAAGATGGAAGAAATTTCCACTGGAAGGTTATGTTTATCCTTGCATTGATAGACGATCGTAGGTTGATCTGGAATATGAAATGTGACTTCCCTTCTTTGGCAATTGATATGAGCTCCATGTAGAGAAAGCCAATCCATGCCAAGAATCACATCAAATTCCACTAAAGGAAGGATCACAAGATTTGCAGGAAGCACTTTCCCACAAACTTCGATCGGAGAAGAATTATAAACTTCTGATGCGATTGATGTGCCATTAGGTGTTGTCACGGCTAACTCAACATCTAATTGTTGAGGTAATACGGTGATACCCTTAGAAAATTTTTCAGAAATAAAAGAGTGGGTGGATCCAGAATCAAATAAAACATTTTCTACTTTAGAGTGGATGGTAAGTGTACCTTTCACCACATCGTTATCGTACTCCACATCGCTGATAGAAATTGCATGTGACTTTCCTTTGTCTTTAGCCTTAAGAGTTTGTTGACGTCGACCATCATCATCAACCCTTAGATTTGGGCATTGATTGGCATAATGCCCCATCTCCTTGCACTTGAAACATTGAAGTGTAGCAGGTTCATTCTGTGTATCCCTTCCTTTGTTTGCATCATTAGACATCTTCTTCCCATTATCACGGCATTCAAATGCCCGATGACCTTCCTTTCCACATTTAAAACATTTACTTGTCCCTTTAAGACAACTCCCTCCATGTTTCTTTCCACACTTTGAGCATAAGGGAAAGTTCATCTTCTTTTCCGTGTGCTCTTTAGATTTTTCTTTGAATTCCATCTTCCTCTTCTTATCAAACCCATGTGACTGATGGGTTACTCCAATCTCCATCTCGACTTTGAGAGCACATCGAACGATTTCCTCGTAGCTATTGAAGTCCCTTATGGCTAACGCCCTTCGAAGACTTGGTTTTAAGCCACTAAAGAATCGATCGATCTTACTCTCAGGTTGGATAATAATACCAGAAGCATACCTTGCAAGTCTTGTAAAATTTGCTTCATAGGTACTAACAGATTCATCATCCCTTTGCTTCAGTTCAAGGAACTCTTTCTCCATCTTTGTTCGGAGAATACGAGGGAAGTACTTATTGAAAAACAAGTTCTTGAACTCGTCCCATTCCATGGACTCAATTTCATCCCTTTGCCTCGTATTCTTAACAAGATTCCACCATTGATCCGCATCTCCTTCCAAACGATACACTGCTAGGATGACTTTATCATGTTCAGAACATTGAAGAACTGAAAATATCTTTTCAGTAGTACTAATCCATTGTTCAGCAACTAATGGATCAGTAGACCCGCTGAAAGATGGTGGACGCTGCCTCATGAAGGATTCAACAGAATGTTGCTCCCTCCTTTGTTCGTTTGGAAATCCTGCATGATTCATAGCTTGAGAAAGTTGTGTGAGCATGGCTACAAGATTTTGCATTCCAGCTCCCATATCGTTTGGTTGCTCAGGGGGACAATCATTGCATTGCCCATCGCATTCCGCATTAACACGGTTCCTTCGGGTTCCAGCCATTGACTAAAACCAAGAAGAATAGTGTGAGCAACACTAATTATAATAGGAAACCACATAATTCAAGAATAAAATTTTCATGCTTAAGGTCTTATCCTAGGTTATTCAAGGCCATTTCTAAAACACTAAGATTGTGTTCTATGCTTAGACTTATCCTTAGGGTTCTTACTAAGGCTTTCACATCCTAGTTTCCAAAGGTTGACTATACCTTTCCTCTGATACCAACTATAACGGTCTGGAATTACTTCCAGTGGACTATAATTGATACCTATCAGGGCACTCCATGGGCGGCTACACCCCCTGGGCGGGACACACCACCATCCCCAGTGGCAGCCATTTCCTCATGAAGCCCTTGGGCGGAGAGCCATGCTTCGTCCAACGCTCACATGTGAGAGTTCCCAAGGATCGGATACATTCCTACCTTCTTTGCCTCTGATACCAACTATAACGACCCACACTTTACATACATTGTTAATACTTCAAAATTGAAGCACTCTTATTACAATATATGACAAAACCACAAAGGACCGTATAGGTATAGTGTCTTTAGAAACTGGGAAACATAAACAACTGGTTCATAAATCTTCTACAGTGTCTCCCATTTATTTCATCATATCTAGGGTCCCTTTTAGCATATTCTACTTAATATCCATCTTCCTGACCTGGGGAAAAGAAAACATAAAAGGGTGAGCTCAAATGCTCAGCAAGGGCAAATAAAGGAAATAAAAATCATATCATATCTTTATGAAAATCAAAACCTGCAAAAGAGATCATAATATCTTAACATGGAATAAATCATAGAAGTGAAAATGAGATCCCCATAATCATAACATAAAACTTGAATCTTTGTGGCATGCACACATAATCATGGAAAATCATTTCTTGTTAGTCATGACTCATTGCCAAGACTATCTTAGTGGACAAAGTCCCTTTCTGAACCGAGTTCACTCCTCGTTTCAGTCCTGTATCACTGAACCGAAATAACCTTCCGTTCCAGCCATGTCTATCTCATGAGATATAAAATCTTTACCCAATGCATTGGAGGGAGATATAGGTCCCACCCATCTTATAATGAATCCTTTCTTATGTGTGCCACATAATCATAAAACATGCATCATCGCATAACACATGTAACAAAAATGGGATTCTTGAAACATCATGACATCATAAATCAATTCATATATGATAAAGGAATTCATAAACATAATTCCATCACAACATAGTCAAACCAATGTAAAAATATGGATAGAAACAGAACCCTTTATTATCTTAGATGGAAAATAATTTTGATAAAACACTTGAATTGAATTCTTGAGGAAAATATCCTTTCTTCTTCAAAAACATTTTTCCTTTCATAACATGTCATACAACTTTAAAATAAAATAAGTTGATTAAAAATAAACTTGAAAACTTGTAAAGGAAGCTTCTTTGAAGTAATGTTTTAAAAATCCATTCATGCCGTATAAGTTAAAAAAAACATTCTTCGTAATTTTGTCGGAAAAGTCAAAAAGTACCTCGTACGGAAAAAACGACAAAAGATTCCTTTCATATTCTTTACTAAAAACTCACCTAAGGGTAAAATTGGGTTTAAACTATTTCAAGTGGATGGAAACAATATTACATATTGAGGGAACATGGATGTGGATGATAAAATACACCCCAGTAAATACTTACGAATAAACAATCTCGGATAAAAATGAGATTGTGATATTTCCCTTACCTTAGGTACGATTTGCTTTGTTCGTGTCCGAAACTCCTGTATAATGGTTTAAATAATGTTATTAACTTATTCAAGAATCATACATATTGATATGAGATCATATATGGTCATATTATTAGCTTCTTGTTAGTAATATTTCATTGTTACTTGTTACTCGGGTCTTTATAACTTTTTGTTCTTATGCGTGTTTTGTCGAATAAATTCTTATTCTTATCTTTAGGTTATAGATAATTCATTTCCAGAATGGTATTAGTGTAGTATATACCATATTCATTCATTCAATTCATTTATACAATCATTATGAAATGAAGATCATGTAGAACGAGTCGCATCACATCGTGGAGACGGTATTCCGTACGTACGCACGAGTGATGATATCGTTCCTATGATCGTGGAATTGTATTGGAGTATATATATATATTATTTCAGTATCAATATTACTTAATAATAATCATATATAGTTACTCATTACACCATTATACCCATCCTTGTAAGGTGATGGTGGAAAATAGATTACACCACGGCGTGGAGACGGTATTCCGTACGTACGCACGCGCGGTGATTTCATTTTTCCGTAGGATGGATAGAAGGTGAATTAGGGTTGTTTCATATTTATAATAACATATCAGTATGTAAGTAATACTGATGTTATTACTTTATCATGAAACAACTAAAGAAGAAGAAGTTGAAGAAGAAAGAAATTGAAAAGATCGGTAATGGATATTACCTCTTCTTTGGAACGCCTTTTTGAATCCTCCACTTAAGGAACTAAGATTGGTCTTTGGAGAAGACCAGGACCTCTAGGATTATTCTAGGGAAGTGGATAAGGGAAAATGGCAGGGGTTGGCCGAGCTTGAGTGCTCAAATTGGTGTGAGGAGGAGGGGGAGGAGGTTCCCTTTTATAAGGGAGGAGAGGGGCACCTTAGGAATATCTCAAAATATTATTTTATATTAAAGTCAAAATCGGTTTATAATGGTTCCAAAGGGTCTTATTTCGAAGCTAAAGTGGGGATGGGTCGAAATACTATCAACCAATAGAATTTAGACAAGTTTAGGATATTATTTTAACCTTATCAATTAAATTTAACTCTATGTTAAATAATTTAACTTTTACCATGTCTTTTTGTTTTCTTTCACTATATGGTTAATACACTTACTATAACATGCCAAACGAACCCCAAATTGTTTATTATTAATATATATATCCTTATCTAAGTCATTTGGCCGAACCTTAGATTTTTAGGAATAAAATAACAATTAATAATATAATATTTTATTTAAAAACTATTTTGTGTCAATTTTGACACTATTTGATATATGATTTTTGTGAAAGTCATAACAGAATTATATGTTCGAACCAAGTTGATTAAATCAACACTAATATATCATATCAACCTAGAAAATTAGTGGAATTCATAAAAAGTCTCAAATTACATTTATTTTGGTGTTTATAACATCAATTATGTCAATATTTCATTAATAAGATAATTACTGCATCATCATTGTGTCATAAATAAATTAAATTATTTGATGTCTAAAAATT
Source organism: Viscum album (assembly GCA_963277665.1). Classification (NCBI taxonomy): domain Eukaryota; kingdom Viridiplantae; phylum Streptophyta; class Magnoliopsida; order Santalales; family Viscaceae; genus Viscum; species Viscum album. Next base: position 1,514,684,005 of record OY728156.1, on the reverse strand, counting down.
ACAAAATAAAATACCATCATGTAGGAAATATTTTTAGCTTTCTAATGAATATTTACAATCGAATTTATCTTATGTATAACCCTATATTAAAAATGATTTACTTATTAAGCTTTGATTTTAACTATTTTAACCCTTCTTTAAATAAATTAATAATAAATGTCCTAATCTAATCCAAGTGGGCCTAAATGGTCATATTTTATTCCTAAGTTTGTTTTTGGTCGAATTATACTTGTCCAATAGAATTAGGACATGTGTTAGGGTAATATTAATATCATATTTACCCTTAGTTACCCTATTTACTATTAACCGCGGTAAAAATAGTAAAAAGTTACTATTCAACAAAAAATTATTTTCATCTCATTGAACCACATTTTAGTCCTTGATATTAATCGTGTCTCTCGGATTTTCGAAATTCCATTCACAGAAGTGGTAAAATTATGTTTTATGCAAAATTCAGTTTTTAACCTACCACTTAGTGGTTTCACTATTCATCAAAAATTGAAAGTTTTCAGAAAAATACCAAAATTTCACCCTAGGCTAATTTCGATATTCTGAGTCCAAAAATGAAGTCCATTTTGAAAAATAAAATTTATAAATTTTCAAAAAGTGGTTATTACTATTCATAACGGCTAGTTTTAATAGCATATTGTTGTTTAGTGAAACTCGGTATTGCGTACGACGCAAGCTATCGAGGAAGGTCGCGATTGCGTGTAAAGAAAGCCAAGCAAGTGTTGTGTAGAAAAAGATTCCATTGATGATTTATATAACATAAAAGTCTCGGGTGTTACAAAAACTGTCCTTAAGTATCTCAGTCTTACTAATGATATGTTCCTAATATATAGAGGAGATGAGGAAATAGTCATCAGAGGATATATATATTCTAGTTTCTAAAAAGATCAATATGATATGAATTCGTAAATAGGATAAATTTTTACTTTTAATGGAGGTGTTGTGAGATACAATATATCAAGGAAGGATATGGTCATAGATTCTACAGTAGAGTCCAAGTATATTATATATTTTGAGTTAGTCAAAGAAGTAGTTTTGATATGAAACTTTGTTCAAGATCATGATGTGATAACCAACATTAAATATCTTATCACTCTATATTATGATAATACTACCACATTGGCTCTTACAAAGGATTCAAGGTCACATTAACATATAAAGCACATACATCAGAAGTATCATATCTTGATTAATTTTCTTAGATAAATGAGGTTGTAGTTATTATTATTTCCATGGAATAAAATGTGGTGAACCCCTGGAATAAATTCGTGACTCAACAAAAATAGGATTATCATGTGAGGTCCTGCAGAATGAGAGTCATGGGTAGTTAGTTCTAGTCCAAATGGATTTTTATTTGTATTTTTTTATTAGGTCCAACTGTTTGTAATTTTATTACATGTATATTATAGTATTTTAATATTAATAACATCTTATTACATATTGTTCATTTTTTTTTTGAATTTAATGTAATAATTTCTTAGGTTATTTGTTGTATTGATAAGGTCATGGTAGTTCCCCAATATAATGATGATATTTGAAGTCCTATTATGATATTAATACATATAGTTCTATAGTTGGATAACATTATATGATGGGATAGATAGAACATGACTTTTAGGTTTCATTACTCATAATAAGATGGTGTTTATTCTCATGAAGTATCTCTATGATGGGAGATTATGAGAATAAACCCGCCAGTAGGAATTCTGTATTTTTTGGTTCCGTTGGATATTTCTATTTGTGAGAATGTGTAATGGAACTTATACTTTAATATTATAATTAATTCATGTCATGACTTGAAAAAGTATAATTTATGATGAAAATTGTGGTTCCATATGTTTACCGTGAGGTTGGGTATATTGGGTGTGTCGTGATAGACATGTCATTAATGGATAAGTTGAGGAAGAATCTGACCCATTCATATTTATAGAATTTAATATATTGGACATTTGATTAGAATATAAACTTATCCATAAATTACATGCTCATGGTTTAATGAAGTTTTTATTTAATATATTCAAAGAAATTTGTATCAATAATATAGGTTGATGACACGGAAATGTAACCTACTTCATGAGATTTTATAACAAAGGGATTATATTACACATTGAGTGCTTGTATGTGGTTGTCATCAACATGAAATTAATTAATTTATCTTGGGTTCCTTGACCAATTTCTCTATAGTAATCTTCAACTTTAGGTGATCTTGCCTAATGACAACATAAAATAATCCTACAGGGTCAAAAACTAAGTGTTCTTATTGACCTCGATTAAATTCTATTTGAATATTATTAAATAAATATTATTCAAATGACTAATGAATAATTTTGTTCTTGTTTTATCAATATAAAATTTGTATTAATGAATGAGATATTTTATTATATATTTATTCAAGAATTCAATAAATTTTTATGAGTTAGAATGGAGCAAGACCACATCCATTGATAAATATTAATTTACAAGATGGTAAAATAATATTTATTATTTATCAAGTTAGAACACATTCCATAAAAAATAATATTATTATTATTATGTGGAATGAGGTTTAATAAATATTATTATTTTATTTAAATATTTATAATAAATTAAATGATATTTTCTGACCTAAACCCTGGATCTATAAATAGATAGTTATGTATATTGTGTAGTGTTAATAAAAAATTGAGAATTGATAATAATTGCACAAAATGGACTTATACCTCTCAAATTTCACTTCTCTATTCCTCTAAATAATGAGAAGAACACATTAAATCCCTAAGTATCTTGGAGTGATCGATAAAAATAATTCAAGATAATTTATTCCTCGTGCTAGCACCCAAAAATAAATTGGAATTACTGGAATATAAAAATACCATGTGTGGATCACCTCTAGAGGGATTATACATGTAACATCCCAGGTAAATAATGAAATATTACATTTTTATATTTATTAATATTTGTTAATTAAATATTAATTTTACCTTAAAGGGGTTGTTATCTTCGATGGCGTACCTGATACGCAACAACGGGTTTCTTTGAAATCCTACGTTGCACAATAACAATATAATATTATTATTTTAAATGGTAATTAACGCCTAGCCGTTGTTTTGGTAAGAATGAACAGAACTAACTAATATATGATTATACATGTTTGTTAAATGTTTTTACATTTATCCATCAAAATTTAGTGGCTAAAAATGTGAATGAATCTAATTTTAAGCATAATTTAATTTAAAAGGTTGATTTACCACCTTTTGATGGTGAACCCTCTTTAAATACAGTTTTGGTCACTTTTATATGTTCTATTTAACCAAATAAAATTATTCTTTAGAATAGGGACATCAAAATTCACTTTGGGTAAAATTTTGGTATTTTACTGATAAAATTCAATTTTTGATTAATAGTGAAAAATATTATATTTTAATTCAACACTGCATTTTAATCTAATTTATTTATATGTTTAGATTATATTTTCAATTTGTATTAAAGTGTAATTAGATTATATTTTTACAATTTAATCCAGTTTTTTTCATTGAAATTAATTTCACTTTCAAATTGGACATAAAAAAGTGTCAATCTTTTTATAGTTATTATTTATTAAAAACATGCTATTTGTTTTGACAACAGGAATTAATTTTATAGTAATTAATCCAACTTCTATGTTTTGAATTTTTTAAAATAGACATCATTTTTGAATTCATAATATCAAATATATCTTTGGATGAATTTTTGGTATTTTTCTGAAAAACTTCAATTTTTTGTGAATAATGAAAACACTGAGTCGTAATTAAAAAAGATGACTTTTTCATTTAAATGATATTTTACCACTTCTGTGAATTGAATTTTGAAAATACGACATACATGGTTTTTATTAGTAAGTAAAATGTGGTTCAATAAGATGAAAAAATTTTCTAGTGAAGAGTAATTTTTTACTTTTATTTATTGCAGTTAAAGGTAAATAGGGAAATTCAATGTAAAACAAATACTATAATAATATAAAATTACCTTAACACTTGTTATAACCTTATTGGATGAGTCATGACCGACCATGGGAATACTTTGGTCGATTTTGGGACCCCATGGAGCCACTTAAGAGTGATAATGACACTTTATTTTAATTAACTTAAAGTAAAGACAAAAATTTCATAAAAAATATCTGTTAGTAAATAAATTTTTACATAGGGTTATATAAGTTATCTTTTCGACTATAAATATTTTTTGGAAAGCTAAAAATATTTTCTATATCATGGAATTTTTTTAAAAAAATTATACATCAAATAAATAAAATTATTTGTGACACAATAATGAGGTAGTGTTTACCTCAATAATAATTGATTTAAATAAATAAGATTATAAAGATTAAAATAATATCAAATACCAGTCCAACTCTTATTGGATGATTTTATTTCGACCATGAGTCTTATTATATTCATATTTAATAAGTTTTGGACCTTTAGAAACAAAATATCATTATATAATGAAATAATATTTTCACACTTTATTAAAGAGCCCCTCTTCCCCATTATAAGAAGCTCTCACCTCTAACCCATTCCTAAAACTTCACAAGCCCCTTGGCTCATCCAAACCTTTCCCAGATAATCTATAAATATCCCTCTATTTAAAATATAAGCCTTACCATAGGTAGAAGTCACATCAAGAAATCCTTTTTAGTTCAAACCAAAGGGATTTACCCGAATTAAAGGTAACAGTTTCTCTTAAATTCTTTTGTTTTATTTTGTTTTATTTTACTTCTCCAACCCCATAAAATATTTTTATTACTTTATTTTATAACAACACCAGTATCCTAATTATACTAGGTTGTTTTTATGAGAATTATTCAAACTACACTTCACACACCTTCATCTAATGGGTAAAGAACGTATTGTTTTTGTGGACGGTGAACTACTGCCTCACAAAATGATGATTGTTCAAATATATCTAACCACCTCACATGGTGTCCATTATGATATAACTGTATTTATATATGATATATACTATATTTATATTGTTTCTATGCTTCCTTATTTTTCATTTATAGAATACCTTTATGGATTCCATAGTAGGTTAATACGATAATCTCATTTGAGGAAGTGCGGACTACCGCCCCCTCAATGTGATATGACTCGTTAATGTCATATGTGGGACATATAAAGGATGGATTTAATTATATTATATATCATATTATATAGGAATTATAATATACCTATGCATCATTTTGTTTTAATTCCATTAAAATAAGAAATATAAATGAATGTAGTGTTCATGCGTACGTATGGCTTACCGTCTCCATGAACGGTGCATTTCATTTATTATCTTTAAATGTTATGTACTATTATAAATGAATAAATATAATATATATATATATATGATATATGTTATATCTACATCATGAATATCATTCTGGAGATAATGGATATTTTACCACATGAACAACTTGTAATTATAAGATGTTCATTTTTGACTCAACTACCAAATATCGACAAAATGACCATTATTAACTTAAATGATTACATAATGTTATAACATCGAAATAAGTTACTTAAAAGTAATGATAAACTTAAAAAAATGTTCTTAATAAAGTAGAAATTAACATTAATTTATTATTCAGGAGATTAAAGAACAAACGGGTCAAGTCGGACACAAGGTAAGGGACTTAGTCTTAATCTCCTTTCATAGAGGCATAATTTGTTTTAATACACATATTTTTTATACACTGTATAAACACCTTTGACTTTTCATTTCATTCAAAGGGAATCATTTTCTATTAAGTATTTTACTAATCGAAAAAAATGTTTCTTTTAACGTAAGCAGTGACAATGACCTTTATCCGCCGTGAGTATTATTTGATCTTTGGCTCCCTTAACATGCCGTAATTTTTTTAATAGGAAAATAAATACCATATACTATTTTATGTATTTTGGTATTGAAAATATTTTTGATAATGGATTTTTTATGAAAATATATTTAAGTGATATATTTTGATTGAAATATTGAAATTTTTTCATTCCTTTATATTTGTTGAATGTGTTATGATTTTATAATTGTACTTGGAAATTTTACGGGTGGTTACATGATAAACCAAATGATGGGTGGTGTCGTGATAAATCAGGATGGGTGGTTATGTTATAACATCCAATTCATTGGGTATGTAAGTCGGTCGTATGGCTATTTCATTTAGTGATATGTGTGGAAGTTGACCGTATGGTTATTCTATTTAAGTATGTTTATGTCCCAAGTTACCTTTATATGTTATGTGTTCTTTATATGGGTTTTATGGTAATATTTTGGTTACAAAAGGGTAATCAATGATCTTTTATTTAGTGAAGAGTACTTACTACTTCATAAAGGTGAAAAGTATTACTTATGATAAATTATTCATGGTTTACTTGTTGTTTAAAAAAAACTAAATTTTTTTATTCATTGTGCATCCCTTACTGAGCATTTTATGCTCATCACAAGTTTTTGAAATGTTTTTCACAGGACATAAAGTGGAATATGGTCAAGGATGGTATCAAGGAAAAGTCATGTTATCTAAAACATGGAGCTAGACATGACTCTTTTTTTAGGAATTTTTATTTTGTGAAAAATATGTGAACTGAGTAGAAGTGTCTACTTTCTAACTTTTGGGATGTAATGTAATAGTTATGACATAATTATCTAAAACTCTAAAACTAAAAAGATCCTCAATGTGAATCATTCATTTAATTCAATATTATGTAATATTTTAAGGTCAGGTCCATATAGTTGGTATTAGAGGTCGGTTTAGATAACTTGAGGAGTTAGGGTATTGTTAAATTAATATCCATAAATAAATTTATGATAATATTTAAGTGATATAGCATTTAAAAATTACCATGTTTCTTCCCCTAAGATATTTCTGTATTCATAATGGTTTTCTTGCTGAGGAAACAGGGAAGCTATGTTGGGATGACATTAGGAGGAAGAAAACCTTCCAAATCAGCAACCTGAGATGGCTGGAATCGGAACTGAACAGTTTTTTGTAGTGATGGCACAGTTGTCTCGTGCTATAAATGGTGGTTGTATCCATGCGTGAGAGCAGCCAGATCAACCACAGAGGAACATGTCAGCAATAGATCATTTCATGAGGTAACATACCCCATCATTCAGAGGATCATCTGACACTGTGCTAGCTAAAGGGTGTATTAAAGCACTGGAGAAAATTTTTGATGTTATGGGGTGTTCAGAAAATAAAAAGTCTAGTCTCGTTGTTTACCGTTTTGAAGGTTAAGCTGATCAGTGGTGGTTGATGGTGAAAAATATCAGGGATAGTGAGGAGATTGATGCTCTTTATTGGGATAAATTCAATGGTAGGTTCCTTGAGAAATATTTTCCTAATGTGGTTCGACTTAGGATGGAAAAACAATTCTTGGAATTGAGGTAAGAGAAAGACTCAGTGGCTGCTTACGAAGGAAAGTTAACTTGACTGGAAAGGTATGCTCCAAATTGCATCTGATATCTTGATAGTAAGATAAATTGGTTTTACTCAATATTGAAGTTGTGATATCGAAGAGAATTATCCTCTCGTGAGTTCAAAAGTTATGAAAAACTTGTTTGATTTGTGGAGAAGGTGGAAATGGAGTTTGATGATGATCATATGTTCTATGACAAACAAAAAAATAAGAGGTCCAGTTGGTAGGAAAAGGTAAATAATTCATCAATGAAGCCTGGAGGTAAGAAAACTAAATATCTCACTTGTGAGAAGTGTGGTAAAAAACATCATATATAATGATTATCAAAGTCTGGAAAGTGCTTCAAGTGTGGTAAGTTTGGTCATATTGTTCGTAACTATAAGGAAGATTATCATGAAGGCAATGAAAAGCCAGCGGTAAGATGTTTTAAGTGTAATGAAATGGGTCATTATAAAAATGAGTGTCCAACAAAGAACTCGACTGAGGGAAAGTAGCCAGACTACAAGAAAAAAGGGGTGGTGAAATCCTTTGCAACTACTTCAGCAGATGTTGGGCCATCAAATGAAGTAATATCAGCTACATTGTTTGTTTGTTCAAATTATGTCAATGTGTTGTTTGATTTAGGGTCTACACATTCTTTCATTTCTGAGAAGTTTTCTAGTAAATTGGGAATTCTATCTCAAGATATGAATCCGGAACATAGAGTAAAAACACCTGGACGAAATTTTGAAACAAAAAAGAAATTATAAGAACCATCCAGTCCTTGTGTGCAGAAAGAATCTACCTGCAAACCTTATTGTTTTACCTCTAATAGAGTTTGATATTATTTTGGGCATGGAATGACTATCTGTTTATTAAGATAAGATTTACTATAGATCTAAAGAGTTTTCTTTTCAGGAATATTTTCAGTTTGTGTACAATAATGAATCCTTACTTTTCATAACATATCAGGAAGCTGAGGAACTAGTAAAAGATGAAGATGAATGTTACCTTGCACATATTGTTGAAAACAAAGTAACTGTTCAGATAAATGATGTTTTATTAGTAAATGAGTACCTTGATTTTTTTCCTAATGGGTTTTCTGGTATTATACCTGATTGGAAGTTGAATTTACTACTGACTTGGTTCCTGATGCTAATCCAATTTCAAAAACCCCTTATCGAATGGCTCAAAATGGACTTTTATAGTTAAAGAAGCAATTACATGAGTTATTAGATAAATGTTTCATTCGACCTAGCACATCACCATAGGGTGATCCTGCCTTGTTTTTTAAAAAGAAAGATGGTTCAATGAGACTATTCATTGATTATAGATCATTGAATAACATCATTGTTAAGAACAAGTATCCTTTGCCTCATATCTATGATTTGTTTGATCAGCTCCAGGGAGCTTTGTATTTTTCAAAGATTGACTTGATGTCAGGGTACCATCAGTTGAAAGTTAAGAAAGCAGACATTCTGAAGACTGTGTTTCATACTAGATATGGCCATTATGAATTTTTAGTTATGAATTTTGGTTTAACCAATGCACTTGTTGTATTCATGGATCTTATTAATTGAATTTTCCATGAGTTCGTGGATAAATTTTTGGTTGTGTTCATTGATGATATTTTGGTTTATTCTAAAAGAAAATAGGAACATGAAATTCATTTAAGGGTTGTCTTGAAAACCGTAAAAGAAAAGAAATTGTATGGGAAATTCAGAAAGTGTGAGTTTTGGTTACAAAAAATTTCTTTCCTTGGTCACATTGTTTCAAAAATGGAATAACTATTGATCCTGATAAAACAAAAGTTGTTGAAGAATGGCCAAGACCCATAAATATAACTGAGATCCATAGTTTTCATGGTTTATTAGGTTATTATCGGAGGTTTGTTGAGAATTTTTCAAGGTTATCTATTCCAATGACTAAGTTAACTCGAAAAGGTGTTATGTTCATTTGGACAAAATAATGTGATGATTTTTTCTATAATTGAAAAGATTAATGGTGAATGCTCCAGTTTTGGAACTGCCTTCCAGAAATGGTGGGTTAGTTATTTATAGTGATGCTTTGTTGAAAGGACTTGGATGTGTCCTTATGCAGAATGATCAGGTACTTGCGTATGATTCATGTCAGTTGAAACTTCATGAGTTAAATGACCCTACACATTATTTGTAATTAGCTGTTATTTTTTTGCTTTAAAAATTTGGAGGCATCATTTTTATGAATTAAAATGTGAAATATATTTTGACCACAACATTTTAATGTATATATTCACTTAGAAAGAATTAAACATTAGATAAAGGAGATGACTAGAATTAATCAAGGATTATGATTGCACGATCCTTTACCATATGAGAACGTTAAACAAAGTGGTTGATGATTTGAGTCGAAAAAGTAATTATTTATTAACCATACTATGTTTGGAACGAGATAATTTGGTTTTTGATTTGATGAACTTTTGCATTGAAGTTTTCGGTGCCGGAAATTCTTCTGTTTTATTTCAGGTGTCAGTGAGATCATCTCTATCAGACAGAATTAAGCAAGCGCAGAAGGAAGATAGTGAGTTACAGAAAAAGGTAGAGATGGTTTAGAAGGGTATGTTTCCTGATTTTAACTTTGATAATGATTGTGTTTTGAGGTTTGGGAAGAGATTATGTGTTCCTTTTGATTCCCAGTTGAAGAATGAGTTGTTATGTGAAGCTCATAGTTCCTCATTTTCAGTTTATCCTGGTAGTACTAAGATGTATAGAGATCTTCGAGAGTATTACTGGTGGGATGGAATGAAAAGAGATATTGCTGATTTTACTATGAAGTGTTTGACCTAAAAGCAATTTAAAGTAGAGTGGAAGTTACTGAAAGGGATGCTTCAGTCTTTACCGGTTCAAGAGTGGAAATGGAAAAATATATCTAGGGACTTTGTTGTGGCATTACCAAAGACATCTCGAGGTAACAATGCAATATGGGTTATTGTTGATTGATTGACTAAATCTACTCATTTCATTCTTATTTGATATAATTTTTATCTAGATAGACATTCTTGGTCATATGTTAAAGAGATAGTTAGGTTACATGGTGTTCCCCTCTCCATTTTATCGGATCATGATCCTATGTTTACTTCTAACTTTTGGAAAGGCCTTCAGAATTCGTTGGATACTGAATTAAATTTTAGTACAGCTTTTCATCTATAATCAGATGGGCATTCAGAACAAACAATTCAAACCTTGGAGGATATTCTATGTGCTTGTTCACTATATTACCTGGGAATTTGGGACTAACATCTTTCTTTGGTTGAATTTTCATATAATGACAGTTTTTATTCCAGTATACAGATGGATTAATTTGAGGAATTATATGGAAAGTGGTGTCGAACTCTAGATTTTTTGTATTAAGTAGGTGAAAGGAAGGTGATGGGACCAGAATTGGTAGAAGAGATGGGAGAAAAATTTCAGTTGATACGGAAGCACATGAGAACAACTCAGAGCAGGCAGAAAAGTTATGTGGATAATCGAAGGAATGATCTTTCTTTTAAGATAGGTGATCATGTCTTTCTCAAAGTTTTTCCATGGAAGAGTGTGATGTGTTTTGGTAAGAAGGAAAAGTTGAGTCTATGGTTCACTGGACCTTATGAAATCTTGGAGAAAGTAGGATCAATTGCATACAATGTGTCTTTACCTCCATGTTTGTCCCATGTACACAATGTCTTTCATGTTTCAATGTTGAGAAAGTATATGCCAGATCCATCCCATGTTTTGAGCCTAGAGGTAGTTTAGTTGGAAGGGAATCTCTCGTATGAGAAACAACCAGTCTAGATTCATGACTGTAGAGAGAAAGTGTTACGGAATATTGTAATTCACCAGGTAATGGTTTTGTGAAAAAACCATATGGTCAAAGAGGCAATGTGGGAATCTGAAAATGATATGAGGGATAAATACCCTCATCTATTTGATAAGTGAATAAAATTGTGAGGACGTAATTTCCAAAAGGGGGGAAAGATGTAACATCCTAGGTAAATAAAGAAATATGACATTTTCATATTTATTAATATTTTAGAATTAAATATTAATTTTAACATAAAGGGGTAGCAATGTTCCATGGTGTACCTGATATGCAACAATATGTTTCTTTGAAATTTTACGTTGCACACTAATAATATAATATTATTATTTTAAATGGTAGTTAACACCTCGCCATTGTATTGGTAGGAATGAAAAAAACTAACTAAAATACGATTATACATGTTTGTTAAATGTTTTTACTTTTATCCAATAAAATTTAGAGGCTTAAAATTGAATGAATCTAATTTTAAGCAAAATTTACTTTAAAAGGTTGTTTTACCATATTTTGATGGTAAACCCTATTTAAATATATTTTTGGTCACTTTTAGATGTTCTATTTGACAAAATAAAATTATTCTTTAGAATCGGGGCATCAAAATTCACTTTGGGTTAAATTTTGGTATTTTTCTGATAAAATTCAATCTTTGATGAATAATGAAAATACTGTATTTTAATTCCAAATTGCCTTTTAATCTAATTTATTTATATGATTATATTATATTTTTAATTGGATTTAAAGTTTAATTAGATTATATTTTTCCCATTTAATCCAATGTTGGTCATTAGAATTAATTTCGCTTTGAAATTGGACATAAACAAGTGTCAATATTTTGATAGTTATTGTTTCTTAAAAACACGCTATTTGTTTTGACAACGGGAATTAATTTTAAATTAATTAATTCAACTTATATGTTTTTAATTTGGTAAAATATACATCATTTTTTAATTCAAAATATCAATTATAGTTTATGCTGAATTTTTGGTATTTTTCTGAAAAACATCAGTTTTTAATGAATAGTGAAAGCACTGAGTAGTAGTTAAAAAGATGACTTTTTCATTTAAATAAACTTTTACCACTTTTGTGAATTGAATTTAGAAAATCTGACATATGTGGTTGTTATTAATAAGTAAAATGTGGTTCAATAAGATGAAAATATTTTTTTGGTGAATAGTAACTTTTGACTTTTATTTACCGCGGTTAAAGGTAAATAGGAAAATTCCAGGTAAAAAGAATATTATAATAATATGAAATTACCATAACACTTGTCCTAAACTTATTGGATGAGTCATGTCAAACCATGGGAATCCTTGGGTCTATTTGGGAACCCCATGTAGCCACTTAAGAGTGATAATGACACATTATATTAATTAACTTTAAGTAAAGACAAAAATTACATAAACAAATATATTTTAGTAAATTAATTTTTTCATATGGTTATATAATTTATCTTTTAGTCTATAAATATTATTTGGATATATAAAAATATTTCCTACATCATGGTATTTGTTTTATATTTTTTAGACATAAAATAGATAATATTATTTATGACACAATAATGATGCAGTGTTTACCACATTAATAAATAATTTAAATAATTAAGATTATAATGAATAAAATAATATCCAATACCTATCCAATTCTTATTGGATGGTTTTATTTCAACCATGAGTCATCTTATGTTTCATGTTAATAAGTTTAGGACCTTTAGAAACCGAAAATCATTATATAATAAAATAATATCTTCACACTTTCCTATAGATCCCCTCCTCCCCCTTATAAAAATCCCTCACCTCTAACCCATTACTCACACTTCACATGCCCCTTCGATCGTCCAAACTCTACCAAAATTATATATCAAGATCCCTCTCTTCCACCTATAAGTTTTACCATGAATAAGGCACTTCAAGAAGTACTTTTGGTTCAAACCAAAGGGAGTTACCTGAATTAAAGGTAACAGTTTCTCTTAAATTATTTTGTTTTATTTTACTTCTCCAAAACCATGAACTCTTTTTATTACTTTATTTTATAATAAAACCCTTATACTAAATATACTAGGTTGTTTTTATGAGAAGTATTCGAACTACACTTACACACACCTCCGTCTAATGGGTAAAGAACATATTGTTTCTGTGGACGGCGAACTACTGCCTCAGTAAATAATGATTGTTCAAATATCTCCAACTGCATGTCATGGTGGAAATTGTGATGGAAATGTATTTATATATTATATTTATATTATTTATATTATTTATATTATTTATATGCTTATATATTTTTTATTTATAGAATACCTTTATGGTTTCCATAGTGGGTAAATACTATAATCTAATTTGAGGAAGTGCAGACTACCGCCCCCTCAAAATGATATGACTCGTTAATGCCATATGTGGGGTATATAAAGGATGGAGTTAATGATATTATATATGATATTATACTGTAATTATAATATACCTAGGTTTAATTTTATTTTAATTCCATTAAAATAATAAATAGAAATTAAATTAGCATTTATGTGTACGTACGGCTCACTGTCTCCATGAACGGTGCATTTCATTTCTTATCTCCAAATGATATGTACTATTATAAATACATACATATATTGGATATATATGGTATATACGATATCTACATCATGAATACCATTCTGTATATAATAGAAATTTTACCACATGAACAACTTGTAATTATAAGAAGTTCATTTTTGAATCAAGTACCAAATATTGACAAAATGACTGTTATTAACTTAAATGAATAAATAATGTTATAACATGGTAATAAGTGATTTAAAAGGAATGATATTCTATAAAAAAGGTTATTAAGATACTAGAAATTAAAATTAGTTTATTATTCAGGAAATTAAAGAATGAACGGGTCAAGTCGGACACGAGGTAAGGGACTATGTCTCAATCTCATTTCATTGAGGAATATTTTGTTTTAATACGCGAAATTCTTTTATACGATGTATAAACAACTTTAAATTTTCATTTCATTCAAAGGTAATATTTTTCTACAAAGTCCTTTCCAAAATGAAAAAAATAATGTTTCTTTTAACGTAAGTAGTGACAACATCCTTCAGCCACCATGAGTATTATTTGATCGTTGGCTCCCATAACAAGCCGTAATTTTTGTTAAAATGAAAATAAATAACATATACTCTGTTATTTAATTTGGTATTGAAAACGGTTTTCATAATGGATTTGTTATGTAATTATATTTAAGTGATATATTGTGATTGAAATATGGAAATGTTTTCATTCCTTTATATTTGTTTTATGTGTTATGATTTAATAATGGTACTTGGACATTTGATGAGTGGTTATGTGATAAACCAAATGTTTTTTGGTGCCGTGATAAACTAGGATAGGTGGTAACATTATAACCTCCAATGCATTGGGTATGGAATTCAGCCGTATGTCAATTCTATTTAGTGATATGTGTGGAAGTCGGTCGTATGGTTATTCCATTTAAGTATTTTTATATCCCAAGTTACTTTTATATGTTATGTGTTCTCTATATGGGTTTTATGGTAAAATATTGGTTGAAAAAGGATAAGAAATGATCTTTTTTTAGTGAATATTATTTACTACTTTATAAAGTTGAAAAGTATTACTTTTGATAAAGTTGTCATGGTTTACCTGTTGTTTTAAAAAAACTAACACTCTTCCTTCTTTGTGTATCCCTTACTGAGCTTTTTATGCTCATCCCAAGTTTTTGAAAAGTTTTTCACAGGACATAAAGTGGAATAGGGTCATGGATTGGATCAAGGAAAAGTCATGCTATCTAAAACATGGAACTAGACATGACTCTTTTTTTCAAGAATTTTTATTTTGAGAAAAAAATGGGAACTGAGTAGAAGTTTCTACTTTGTAACTTTTGGGATGTAATGTAACATTTATGACCTAATTATCTAAAAATATAAACCTGAGAAGATCCTCAATGTGAATTATTCATTTAATTCAAGATTATGTAATGTTTGAAGTTCGAGTCCTTATAATACTCTTGGATCCATAAAGTGAAATAAAGGTAATTTGAAAAGTTTTTTGAAATATCATCATCCTTAATGAAGAAATATCCTAAGCCTAGGTATATCATTTCTTCCATATATAAATAAATTAATTATAAATTTAATATGAATTATCATCTCTCGAGGTTTCAGGAAAGTCAATATTAAAATAAATTTTAATATAAGACCCAAAAAAAGTCACTTCTAATATGCCCATAACCTTCAGAAGGTGAAAAACCTAGAAGACCCTAGGTCATTGAATTGATGCTTGAGGCTATAAAAATTGAGAAAGTTTCAATTCATGGTATTTCATGGATGATTCATGTTGTTGAAGGAATGAAAATTGAAGGATTATCTACAGATGTAGATCGCCTTTGGAATCTAAGTCGTGATATGTCATTGAATTATGATAATAGTGATCATGATTTTTATTACTTGACATAATCTATGTTCTTCCAGCCTATCTATTTTGAGTAGTGTTCTTAGAGGAACAAACCTGGATCTCGATGATACGGACTGATAATGATGTCCCTGGGGGTTTGGGACCTGACAGTGGTGAAATAATCTATATTGATGTAGGGAGGTGATTGAAGGGCCCACACCTCGTGTGATGGTGAAAAGAGCCCTACCTCATCTGGTGAAGGAGGAATGCGGGTATGGCACCCCATATGTTGAAATAGACAATTCTACTGGTGATGATGAAACATAGGGTGAAGAATGGTGATCTCCATGACATATTACAGCTCAGTAATGGGGGACCCACCTGATGATGGTTACAAAAGTTGATATAATTTCAGTAATGGTGTGTGGAGGATGCTTTTAGTGACTTTTGTTATGGGATGGTGTTGATAGGGGTCCCACCCAGTAGTGGGAATGGAGATCAAGAGAAATTTGGTGGAGACATAGGGAGAAGGTCAGTGATGACCTCGTGTACTAGAATCTGAAGACCATAGGACATGGGGAGATTTATATGATATTGGTACATAAGACGACCTAATGAAGTGACAGTCTTGGGATCCAATATTGGAACAGGAAAAGGACAGCTAGATGGATATGACCTCAGGTGTAGTGTAAATGACCTTTATAAAGGGGTGAGACTAGGGGAGATCAACTTCCAGTGATCTAGAATGCCTGATCCATAGCCCAAGTGGGTAGGGAAATCCTTTGGGTTTTGATAAAGAGTTAGCAGCAAGGTAATATGGGTCTTGTGTCCAAAATTATTGGCCCTTTGGGGGAAATTAATTTCATTTAACTATATACAACAATTTTTTATGTCCTATTGGTGTTCCTTTACTATGGTATTTATATTGTATCTCCATGTTTTCCCTTGTACATTTTCAGGGGTAGTGTGAAATTTTCCTGGTGATATAACATGCTACATACTACTCACTCAATTCCTTTTATCCATGTTTTTCCTTTGGTCTGCTAGGCCTTCAGGCCTTTTTGTTTTAGGCATATGTACCACTTGGGTCATTGGGTCATGTTTGGATTACCTTTTAACCTATTCTAAAAAAGAGGTTTTTTATTACAAAAAAGCGCCCTCAGTCCTAACCTATTTATGAAAATTATTATTATTGTTGTTGTTTTTATTATCATCATACACTATTATTATTAATACTATATTTATTGCTACTATTACTATTATTAGTTGTATAACTGCTATTATTATTATTTCTATTATTATTATAATTATTATTATTTTGATTTTTTTGTTCTTATTATTACTATTATTATTATTACTATTATTGCAGTTGGGGTCTTGGTCTTGTGGTAAAGATGACCCATTAAACTGCAATGCTTAGGGTTTCAACTACCTTCAACCTATAATTTAGAAGAATTATCCATACCTTCTGGGCTTCTTTGGGGATAGTTGATGAAGTCCTCATGATAGAAACAACTTATGTGGTAGAAAATTAAAGGTTCGGGCCCTTGGGGGTAGTTAATTCATTATTTGGATGAGATGATGTTCTAGTATCAGTGGATTTTCAATAGTTGGATGTGGGTTCTCTATGTACTTGTCCATGTGTTAGTAACGATCTCGATGGTATGTGGGTCTCTTGGCTATCAGTGAAAGAATTTTAGGTCCTCAAGGTGGTGATGACTTTGATCAGAACTATTATAAATGACTAAAGGATATATTTTATAAACCCGTGAATATATATATATATATATCTTATATATATGTGATATGTGTGTGTGTGCATGTGTGGTTTTTCTATATGAAAATGTATGTTTTCATGTATTAGAGGTATATTTTTTAGATTGCATGTGATAATAGTAATTTCTTGAGAATTTCAAACAACCAAAAATAAATCATTAAAAATCATTTTATATTTATGTGAAACATTTAGGGATTACATGAACCAGCCAAGAATTTTTGTTTCATGCATTTAATGCATGAATAAATGAGAGATAGTCAAGTAGTGTCCTCGAGGTATTTATAAAGCATATTACCAATAGATGGGAGGGGCATGTGTACACATGATTCTTTTTTTGATCCTCTATATAACCCAAATATAGCTTCATCCTATCTCTATTACACATGAGATACTTTCACATCATGGAGAATAGATAATCCCACACATTTGATTTTTGATTCATAACAACTCGTGGATTCACTAAGGAGGTAGGATTCTTATTATTTTCATTAAATTATCATTATAAAACCCATATTATGAAGTTTTAAGATGATAGTTATTTTCTTCATTACACAATACACTTTTAATTACAATAATATTCATTTTTATATTTTGTGTTGTTTCATATTTATCTTGAATGTAGATCCTCAGAATAACGATTCTAATAACTTCTGTATGATCTAGTCATCAATATTAGAATCAAATAAAACCCTTAAATGCTATAATATTGATCCATGTTTAGATTTATTAAGTATAGTGTTTAAATGAAGAAGAATAAAAAATAGCAATGTTAATAGGTTTTATAAAAATCTGGAAATAATGGGTTTACCCATACGAACTAGGATATATAAAGGTAACCCAAGGATTTACCCTTCCACAGCTAGGATGCATAAAGGTAACCAAGTTGATACCATTATGAAAATGATATTTTTAAGGGTAACCAATCATTACCCTTACATGATCAGGGATTATGAATTCTAACCCTAACACAAATTCTTTACATAAAGATAATTACCCTCACATGTAAAGGTAGCCATTATTTTACCTATACATGGAAGCTTATGTAAAGGTGTTACATAAGGGTCACTTCAACATTACCCTTACATAAGGCACTATATATTGGTGCTACATAAAGTTAATCAGTGTTTTGGCCTTATTTGATGCACTATGTAAGTGTGTTGCATAAGGGTAATAAGGCGCTTTACCCTTACGCGAGTCACTGTATAAGGGTGTTGTGTAAAGTTGTTACCCTTATACAAGGCGCTATGCATGATTTTTTTCCTCCTTACCTATACACAATAGACACTACGTAATGTTTAGGTAATTTCTACCCTAACGTAGACTATCTATGTAAGGGTAAAGGGTGTATACCCTTATGTAGGAATAGGTTCCTACATAAGGGTAAATAGAATATATTTTTAAAAAAACTTCAAAATTGGTTTCAATGATCTATAAAATGTTTAAAAATAATTATAAATTTATTCTGATATATTTTAATTTATAAAAGGTTTATAAATTGATTAATTATAAATAAATTTAATTAATTAAATTTTTATGAAACATTTTATTCCCAAATATTATTTTTTCATATTTAATAGATTTTAAACAAATTATATGGCCAAACTTAGGATATATAAATAGAGGGTCTATTTATAAATCATAAGTGATAATTTATAAAAAGATGTATATTATGAAATAAAGCCAAAATATAAACTTTTTAAGTTTAAATTACGAATTATTCCTGATTAGTTAATTTTAAATTGTTCAAATTAAGGGGCTGTATTTGGATCATTATTTATGCCACATCAAAAAGTGCTTTTAGGATTGAAATGAACAAGGTTTAAATTATGGTTAAATATAAGATATTACATTATGTAAAAAAATTACAAAATAGAAATTGAAATATAAATAGTTTACCATTCATAATATATCATATATTTGAAATGAAAATTCCAAATAATGATAAATATGAAAGAGTTAATATTAAAATGAATATAAAATATTTATATTCAAGATTATTTAATGTCCATAATGTAAAATCTGAAAATTATAAAAGGTTTTATAATTAGATTTTATTTATGAATTATTCATAAATATTTATCTCATGTTTTATTTTTTAACTGATCATTTATTTAAAGTTTATTCCATTATATATTCAGGTTTATAAATTTTTTTTAAGAAATTTGAATATTATATTCTTTATTTTAAAATGTTATACTACTTATAGGATATATCCTTGAATTATATGATAGGATTGACTCAATAATGAATTTAGTTTATCTCCTAACTTGACCTAGGTTTGTAATTAAATGTTATTAGTTTGAATTAATTTTTTTTAATATATTTTATGAATATTAGATTTTATAAGTATGATGAATTTTATTCTATCTTGATTAAAGTATCACTGGGTTAAGGGAATTTGGGTTGTACTACCTACTTACCTTGAGGCTTATGCCTTTTATAGGCTGGTGAATGGGGTTGGATGTCTATCACTCAAGGCTTACTCATGTGGATAACTCTATACCTTTATATTAATTTCTAATGTACCTTATGCATATGATACATCAAGATATGTATGAATATATAAGACATATATTTTTTGGTATGTAACAAAAACTTGTGGTTAGTTTAAAGAGTTACACATAAATATGGTTTGAGCATATTGATTAGGTAGAGGGAATAGGATTCAAAAACAAAATTCCTAGAAGCATGAATATACAAAAGAGAATAACATGAGATTAAATGGTGAGATTAAAATATCCTTAAAGTAATAAGCTAATATTCCTTCAAAATAAGCACTTGTTAAGACCTTGATCATTCAACCAAGTAGGTTCTTCCTTCACAGGGTGACCCTAAATTATCCTGTTTAAGGAAATAAAGTAATGGGTGACACTTGATCATCCTTTGGAAGGTTTTTCCTTTGTAGGGTTCCCCTAGGTTATCTTTTGTTAAGTTGTTTGTTATGTTTACTTTGTGTAACACTTATCTAGAAACCCTTGGAAATGATACAAGAATAATATAATTAGGTATATCCATATAATGGATTGAAAAAAAATTGTACACTCAGTTATCCAAGAATCATATATGATGTGATTGAGATGACGCCGTACCAATGTTATTAAATAACGATAGGAATTCCCAAGAGAACTCATTCCATAATGAAATATGGATATTTTCCTACTAATGGAAATGATGAATTTTAAAAGTAACATCATTTTTTTGGGATCCCATTTAATAAAATTCCTTATTAAATGGTTATTAATGCATGATACTCATCTGATTAAAGATTATTGTGGATAATATCATCATTATCATAATCAAGATAAATTTTTGATCAATCCTTTATAAGAATAATCTTAATGTAAATTTCCCATAATACTGGTAACTTAAGAAAATTTCTTAGGGTATTATATGAAAAATGACAAAAGGAATATTTTTCTCTATTCATGTAATCAATATGATTGGGTAAATCAATGATTTTAGCCTCATATACTCAATATTATTGGTTATTAGAAATAATATTAAATATGATTGAATATGTTGATGAATTAAAGATACTAAAGGTTTCTTGAAATATTTATTGGTCACAAAAATAAACTACATTATTATAATTGGTATATGTTATCAACTTTATGAATTGAAAAGTGTTGTAGATATATATATAAGGCCATTATTTATAAAATAATTGGAGATTGGAGGTTTCTTTTAAGTAATAGAGAAAATGAGTTTCTACATTTATAGATTGGATTATTCAAGCTTGGATGAACTTGTCATAAGATGTGTGTTATCTCATTTTCCTCTTGGGAAGAGAATTGAAACAATTATAATGATAAGGGTGTTTTTAATACACATGTTTTATGATTTTTTTAATTATATAACATTCTATAAGGGGGGACTAAAAATGAAATATTCTACTTAGGTAATTTATCCCATTTTTATCTATGTAAATGTTCTAACAATATGATTAAATTCAATGAAAAGTTTGCTTATATTCTCAAAGTTCTGATAATAGATGAACTAGGCATATGATGTCTAGTTTTTGGTACTGTATTGATAAAACAAGTGGGTAAAAGTTTAAATCGAATGATGACAATTTAGTTGAAAAGTTAAATAATGTTTCATCAAGAATAAAATCAATGTTATTGAAACATGTGCCTATTAGGAAGAAGGAATAACATTTCCATTTTATGGGATTATTCAGAATATCCAAAAGAGGTTTTGAAACTCTATAGAATTTCCATGTCAGGTATGGGTGTTATAGAAATTAATTATTCAGTTTTGAAATATATATGATACCGAATGTATATTTTCAATGTTCTGTAATATAAAGTATTTCAAAATCAATGGAATAATATTTTTATCTTGTAGTTTACATTCTTGAAGTATAGAGTTTATACATATGAATGTAATGGATTTTATCAAGATCAGATAAGTATAATTAAAATATGTGTATCTTTATCTCATTTCCCTTATGTGATAAGATAAGTTGTTTGATAACCAAAAAATGTTATAAACAAGTATGGGATGATTAATTATATATACATGGTTTATGATTAAGTAATTTCTATAAGAAGTTTTGATAAAAAGATTTAAATAAAAGTGTTTTATCCAAGATAAAATTTTTATCCAGGTATTTGTTAAAATATGTGTGAATGAGTTCATGCCACCCATCGATGCTATATTTTAAAAAGTCTTCGTTTAAAATGAAAATTTTCCAAGCATAAACTACCATATATGATATGGAAAAATAGTTCATTTTCTATATGTTCCTTCTAAAAGAGAAATAAATGTTATTTCCAAACAAAAATGGGCTTTTCATCTTAGAAAGTTATTATAAAAATAATATAGTGTCAAATAGGTCAGTGGGGGTATTTTTGGACTTAGATACTTTTGATTTTAACAAATAAAGTATAAGATTGATCTAAAATGAAATTTTTCCTCTTGATGTCCTAAAATGGTTAGAATATGTGATGTTAAGGAAAAATATAACATTTTATATTTATTTAATATTTATAAATTAGTTATCACTATTATATGATTTTATGTGTTTTTCACTTAATATACTAATATATTTTAGGGTTTGTTTTAATAAAGAAAAATATAAATAGTTATATTTATTTATCATGAAAACAAAAGGCATTATTTCTTGAATTATTATACCAATCCAATTAAAATGAATTATACTTGATATTTTAAAAGATTTTTGGATGTGACAGTAAAGTGAAATGTATGGAATTACATTAGTTATCAGAAAAAGTTGTTATCACTTTATCCTAAAAGGGTTTAGGGTATGACGGTAAAGATAAATGTAAGGAGTTGCATTAGTTACCATATTAAAGTGATTTTCACTTTATCCTAAATGATTTTAGGAGGACTGGTAACAAAAATATTAGTAGTTGTATTATTCCAAGGAAAAAATGTGATAGAATAGGGTTCCACGGATGATGATGATGAACATAGAAAGAGTTCCAAGTTGAAAAAAATTAACATCAAAACATTTGATGTTTTGAATTTAATAAGTTTAAATATGTTCAAAGAGTTGAATAATTTGGAATATGATTCCTAATACTTGCTATTATTCAAACTAGATTACTTCATAGATTTTTCTCAATAAATATTTTATTGGGAGAGTTTTATCATATGGTCCCATAGAGATGTGATGTGGACTACATATGATGTAATGAGTTAATAAAACCCATAATGTGTAGAAACCACAAAGATTATATAGAATTTTATCATATATGATATGAAAAACCAAAGCTTATGTTGGTTTTATTAAATATTATTAAAAGTGTTTAAGAATATTAAATATATCATATTATTATTTTTTATTAGTTTAAGAATATTATAATTTAACATATTAAAGTAAACCATTACTTTATCACTCATTAACATTGTCTACATAAATAAATATGTTTGTGAGTGTGTGTATTTCATGAAGTGAAATGATAATTTACCTCTCAAATTATGACTTTTATTTTATCCCTAATCAATTTCCATCATGGAATATTAAAGGTTATAATGAAATTTTAAGGTTAGTGTGAGTAAGATTCTTATATACGAATGTAGAATATGATCAAGAGGCATAAAAAAAATAATATGATATTCCTTATGTGCATTGGATGATATTTTAAGTATACTATATAGAGTGTCATATACATATGTCTTTGGTATACTAGGGTTTCATGGATCATATTTTATTCCCCACTACCTGAGGCTGGTGATATACCTATCGTGAGAACCTTAATACTTTGATACCCTGCTTATGCAAGTCAACATATGAACTTAACTGATTAGGGGTTGGTTGGGTATGTTGATGATCAAGTTGTCAGTTTGATCTTAACCCAGATGAGATTTATCCCCTCATATGATGACTATGATGTCTAGGCCCTCGATTTAGATAGATTGTAGGAGTGTACGGCCACACCTAGATATTATTTCTATCTATATAAGTTACATGTGATGCACTTATTCATAAGGATAAATGACATGTGATGTATTCATTGTTCAGATGATTCTACACTTAGAGATTTGAGAATATATGAGTTGGCTATATGGGATAAACATGTTATATGTCCCAGGTCACTCGATGTCTTGGAAAAGATAAAATAAGAGAATTCACATTTATATATGATTTATATTGGTGTAAATAGGTATAAATATATATCCTTGTGTTTAATATAGATCACATTAGATCCCTTTATAGCTTGAGTAGCATTGATGCTTTGTTAGAGGCCAATCTTTTCATACTTGAATGGTTTTAGAGTTTCATAATTATTCTTAATGTTATAAATTATCATGGGGTAATACTTTGTGGTTTGCTGAATAGGGATTGAGTTTTCCTCAATGAGCTACCGAAAAAGTTATTTAGAGTTATTCCAAAAGTGTTTTCTATGGGTATTCAAAAGGTAATACATATGATGTTATATAAGGTGAAGTTGACGGTATATTTTCAAAAAAATTATAAAATATCCAAAAGGTATTTTGGATATGATTTCATAAGTTATTGTATATGATACAATATAAGGTGAAATTACACGGTGTCTATTAGGCTTTAGTGTAAGTGGTATTTTGAAAATGATATTCCCAAATGCAGTGAATATATATATGATAGAGATATTATATATAAACATTTATCTAATATATATATATATATATGTGACATGTGTGTGTGTGTGTGTGGTGTATTTCTTCATGTAAATTAAGATTTTCATGCATTATGGATATATAGTTTATAATGAATGAAATAATAGTTATTTCATAGGTAGTTCAGACTTTCATATGTCTATCATTAAAGGAAGTAATTTCATATCTATATGAAACATATAGGGAGTGCAAGAAATGGACATGGAATTTATTTATGAATTTAATGCCAAAATAAATGTGAGATTATCGAGGAGTTTCCTTTATGGATTTATAAATCCTACTTCTTTAAAATTTTAGGGGTGTGTGTACACATGATTCTTGGACACACCTCCATGTAACCCAAATAGATATTTCTCATGTATCTTTTGTGCATTAGATACTAGCACATTATGGACAATAGAGAATCTTTTACATGTTATGTGATATTCAATGCAGCTCATGGATATTATATGGAAGTCAGATACTTATGTTTTCCCCTAAAGGATATTTATCAACCCCATATAATTGAGTTTGGAGATGATGTTGATGCTCATCGGTTCATAGTATTCTTGTATTTATAGTATTCTTTATTTTTTTATTTTTTGTAGTTTCATATTTATCATGCACGAAGATCCACACAATAACAGTTTTAATTACTTCTACATGATTTAATAATCATTATTATAATTTAAGAAAACATTTAAATAACCCCATGGATCATTTTCTTCATGGAGTGTAGATCTCATTGACCACCTAGATGTTGATGACCAGTATAGTAGGATCTTTGGGCTGGGTCTTCAGGAATAGTTGTTGGTGAACCTTTTCTGGGAAGAATTTCTACACTTCGAGATGTCTGGGTTTCATGAGACTTCAATGGGTCTTAAAGGGCCACAACATAGTTCCTTTTTTCCATAAGAATATGATGGTAAGGATAAAAAATCTAGGGTCTTCAAAGGGCCCCCATTTGGGCCTTCAACAGGAAACAATCAAGGCCTTCAGGGAAACCAATCAAGGATTTCAACAAAAATAAAGGATCATTTTCACAGGGTAAATAATTAATATATATATATATATATATAATGTAATCATCCATTATAGGGTTAATGAAATACCTAGTATGATGTTGGGGTGTGTTTTTTGGGTCAGTTTTGTTATAATTTTACCCAAAATAGTAATAATTACTATTATTATTATTATTATTATTAGTAATACTATTTTCATTACTATTATTAATACTATTATTAATAATATTACTATTATTATTACCAGTATTATTATTACTATTATTATTATTGTTACTATTATTATTACATTATTATTACTATTATCATCATCATCATCATTATTATGATTATTATCATTATGATTATTATCATTATTATTATCATTATCATCATCATCATCGTCGTTGTAATCATTAATACTATTATTATTATTATTATTACTAATATTATTATTATTATTAATATGATTATTACTATTATTATTATCATCATTATTTTTATCATCGTTATTGTTATCATTATTAATACTATCAGTATTAGTATTAATATTAGTATTAGTATTAGTATTATTATTATTATTATTATTATCATCATTATTGTTATTATCATTATTATTTTCAAGATGAATCATCCATGAATTTGGAGACCTAAACCCATGAACATAAAATTTATTAATAAAATGAAACATTTAAGGAAAAATCTTCGAGATATGAAACATTGTATAGGTACACAATGATACACATAACCAGATTCGACACAAAATAACTACATAGAATCAACTAATAGTCCATGATCATAGGCATATCGGGGATCATACTCACCTCCAAGACATGGAAATAAAAATAAAGTCCCGCTGATCTTGGTCTTAATACCCACAAGGCCCTGTTACTACCTATTTCCAAGAGTTTGGAGGCCTAATGTGCCTACACTTGGGTTTTTTGTGGGGATCATCACCTCAATGTTCCACCCACAATATGAAGCAAGACTCCACCTGGTCATGCATGGTTCTTAAGGTTTTTTCACACATCTAAGGTGGTCTTAAACAACTTCTCCACATCCTAAAAATGAGGACATCACCAGCATATGTTTCCAGATTCCACCTAGTGCCCTAGGTCATCATCAACTCTCATGTCTTGATTTTATATCCACTATGCACTTGAGGTCACTATTGTCATACTCCCTACATCTCTAGGTTGTCATCATCAAAATATATATCTCCATCTCCACCATGAGGTGGGGCTCCCAGTTACCGAGTTATAGTCTGGTGTGGTCATCGTTGGAGTTGGTTCCCTAGAATGAACTTCTTTGTACTTTATGATAAACAAGTATTCATTATATGGATATTAATAAACTCTTTATCCCATCACGATTATTCTTATGCATGAAATTGTATTTGATAATATCTTAATATTATCTCTCACAATAAAAGGTTATAGAGGATCTCTTCTATGATGAGAACTAGGAAGTTCCATGAAATTATTCTTGAATATATGTTATATAGTCAGATGATATCATTTGAAGGGACACAAATTATATAGGTTATCAGATATAGAGACTCATAAGACTTTGATAAACCTTTTCATGGTGTACGCCCTTGGTAATGTCCAGGAGGATATTATGATAATGAGACCCGCCAGTAGAAACTCCACATTTATAAGTGTCATTGGATGTTCCTATCTATAGATGTGTGTATTGGTCCTTAGACTTTAAGATTATTATTAATGGGTATTATGACTCTCTCACTTAGATGTATTGGTGAAAAGTGTGATGACATATTCTCACAGTGATGTAGGATATGTAGGGTGTGTCGTGAATAATACTACATTAATGAATAATGTAAGAAATTATTTTTCCATTTTGTTCCATAAACGAAGTTGATATATCATGCCCTCTGATGGAAATGATATAGCCTATATAAATCCCTATCCATTGTTTTCTATAAGAAATTTCAATTTCCAAGAATTCAAAATATGAGAAATCGAGCACATGGGTTGATGGCACTTTCATGCAGCCTGCTTGATTGGAGATATCGAGACAAAAATATTATATTACATGGTAAGCATTTATATAATATTACATGAAACTGTAGAATTAAATTCTTTCTCTATGGGTTCCTTGGTGTGTTGCTAGACACTAACCTTAGAATTTAGGCTGCTCCACCTAATGCCACTAAGAAAGAGGCTTAGAGGGTCACACACTAAGTGTATCCAGTATCTCAGTTAAATAATATATTATTTATTATTTATAAATATGGATAAAGTTTATTCCCAATTATTTTTAATAATTATTCATAGATTCCAAATCAAATTTCTTTCGACACTAATTATTTGAAAGAATTTATTATGGATGGACTAATTAATAAATATTTATTTTCTATTTAGTGAATATAATATTTGTATATTAATTTTCAAATAATGCAGTGATACTTATTTAATAAATAAATAGTCATTATTCAAGGTTCAATAAATATGGTGGAGGATTGGTAGACCGATTTAAGGGTCGGGTGAGAAATATTAATATTGATTATTATTTTATTAAATAATATTTAATTATAACTCGCAAGTTATGCACATGTCAATAAATAATAATGTTGTTGTTATTATTTGAAATTGGGGTTTCTCTAGGATTATTAAAATAATTAAGGGACTTGTGCGAATTATTTATTATTACCCTAGTGAATTAAATACCCAGTTATGTTATTCTATTATTAGCCAAGCGCTAGCCAAGCGACACTAGTTGTTTTGTGAAAAATTGATTGGAGAAAAGCTCTCAAACCTAGAGAGTTCATCCCTCTCCAAGAACAATCTCAATAATGAGAGAGATCTGCCTCCACCAAATCCATGAGAGCTCTTTGGAAGCGGCTCTCAAGGTGATTGAAGGAAAACATAGCAAGCATAAGGATCTTTATGCCAGCACCTAGAGAATCCTTCGGCGGCATCCAGAGATATGTGGAAAATGTGTGGATCACTGCTAGAGGAGATATACCCTTGATCTCTATAATTCAATGATGGTACACCTGTAGATATTTGGCTGAATGCATCAACGAAGAAAGAATAAACCTTAGAGTTAATTCTTATTTAATTAAATTAATTATTAACAAAATATTTTGATCCTCTATCATGGTTCTGGTTTTCTATTCCTTTTTCATATTTACTTGATTCAATTATATGGATCACGGAATTTATCATCACATAGATCCAATTTTTTCATTGAATATGGAAAAGTCTAAAGATGGGCACCGTCCCTCCTGAACATCTGTTGTGCTTGGAAAATAAATGTGGTATCAGAGTAGGAATATTATTGTTTATAATTATTTAAATAAGTCATTGATGATTTAAGATTTAATAATTTAGTTTTACAATTCAATTTTATTCTTTATTTTTAATATGAATTATGATATCTATTCTTCCTCTATCATTTCTCACATATCTAACAGAAATGATTATTTTTTTGATTAAAATTAAATCAATGAACTCATATGGAAGTGAAAAGGGTTATATTCAGTTAACATAGCAGTACACGACATGTGGTCAGATCGACATGTCGTGTAGTTGTGTTCAATATATCATGAGTAGTTCGGAGATTAATCATCCCGTGTAAATTAACGACACGTGGTGTAGTTAATTATTACACCACATGTTGGCAAGGTCAAACTGGTGCACGGTCATTTCGACTACACACTATGCGGCCCACTAGACATGGCATGTAGTCCCTTTCGGGTCAGGTTCAGTCTGTGTATTCCATACATGGCCTACTCGACCAGTGACTGTGTAGCACGAAGTCAACATGGCATGTGGCCCACTGGGCACACCGTGCACTCCAAGATTTCCAAAGTACACCTCACATGCTGAGTCCTTTGTTTTGTACTTCAGATAGATGGTGAAGAATGTAAACTCCATGTACTATTACCAGTTATGCATATTTAAAATTTATTATATTATGTAACCCTTGAGACATGTAATTGTGTGTGGCTGTAAAGGTGGGACACTCCATGTGATAGTATTGTGTGTGTGTGTGTGTGTGTGTGTGTATATATATATATATTATTAACATCTACATAAATTATAAAATCTGCACATCATGAATGAGCTGTATTATAGTTATTATACTATGTGCATGCTAAATGTCACAAAGAATAAAGTGTATACAAGTATAATACATGTTGGGTAGGTTTGGATAGGTATTCACCAGGTTACCTCCAAGGAAAAAGTTATATACAATGTTAATTTTAAATGAATTATAATTTTATTTAAAATTATAATGGATGGTAATCTTAAGGAAATTCATAAAATGATTAAGATAAAAGATTAATTAATTAAAGATAATAATTAATCAATTCGAGTGTGAATTATATTAAATAAGAATGATTACAGAATTGAATTCTAGTTTATTAAATTTTAAATTTGTTTCATTAATTTGGATGATCATGAGCTAGACCAAACCTTTTTATGTGATTGGATTTCTTTTAATTTATTATTAAATTAAATTATTGGCCTATGAACATTCTCTCGTCAATAATATGAAGGGCATGCGGGCCCATGGTTTCTTTTATATAAACTTCCTTTTACCCCTCTGCTATGTGTGAGTAAAATAATATGTAATGTATGTAGCTCACAAGCTATTAGATGTAGTTCATGTTAGGATCCGAGGAAAAACCAATCTAAGGAGATATAAATTTGGACAAGTGGAAAGCAATAACACAAACCTAATTGGTTCAAGGTGTTTCTCCCATAGGTCAGTAGTTAGTTTATCAACTGGTAGATAAAAAACCATTAGTAAAAGCTCATGATCATACCCTTTTATTTTATTTTTGTCATTTTTATGGTTATTCATTACATATGTTTTGTTGCAATCGCATAATTAATTAATTAAAAAAGCATGCAAGATGGAACTAAAATAAACTGTATTATGCATAAATATTATCTAATACATGTTTAATCACTTAATGTTATCCCACTTAATATTAATAACAATGTGAAAAGAAAATAAATGTAAATTTACGCATAAAGGATTATATCCCTCAATAAAATTTTAAGTCGGTATAGCCTTCCATTACATCAGTTAGAATCGAACCATGATTCAAAGTACCTAAAAAGCCAAATTTGGGGTGCTTCCAATTATTAGGGAATTCTAATTTGAGGTTTTGGGTTGACTTTACATAGTTTACATCAAGTTTAAACTACCTAAGGAGTACTTGGTGTAACTAAGAGGCAAAGTTTTAGGAAATCCAAAATTAAGGATTTCAAGATTGGGGAGTCCACTCAATGGATCAAGGAGCTACAAGTTAATGTCGTTGGCATTTGGAATTCCTACCTAAAACCTTTAAAATTTCTTGACCAACCAAAGGTGGGTTAATGTGAAGGTAAATATGGATCATTATTGCAGGAATTTCCACGAAATAGGATATTCTGAATCCAATGATGACGGCTATTGGGATTCAACAAAATAATGGAAGAATAATGAATATTTATTTATTTATTTGTATTAATTTTATCAGATAAAGTACTAAGACTCTATCCATCTTATTTGTAGAAACAAAATTAAAAAATGACATTGAACATATCATGCGATCCATAATCTAGAAGTAAAACCTTCTCACAAGCACTAATTTATAAGAGTGGAAAAGGAGCCTTCGGTTTATCCTTCTCCATAAAAGGAAACTACATGTGTTGGAAGAACCTTTACCAGTTGATCATGGAAATGAGGCGAGTGATGATGAGCTCTCTATATTTGTGAAACATCTGAATGATTCTATAGATGTTCAGTGCTTCATATTATTATCTATATCTAATGAGCTCTTGAAGAAACATGAGTAAATGTATGCCTATAGAATAATGTGTCACCTTTGAGATCTCTATCAAGAGAAGGAAAGACAAGATAGGTATGAGATAAACAATGCATTTTTCAAGACTAATCTTGGAGAGTCTTCACCAACTAGGCCTCATGTAGTCATAATTATCAGTTACATTGAGCATCTAGATATATTAGATATTAAATTCATGTATGAGTTGCGTATTGATGTAAAACTATCATCACTACCCAAAAACATATCTAGTTTTATTGTGAAATATAATATGAGCAATAATGAGAAGATTCTATCAGAACTTCTTACTTTAATTCGCCAAGTGGATAAGGAAATGGTGCATGAAAAACCCACAATCCTTATGGTGAATAGAAAGTGGAAGGACAAGGTAAAGGAGTCTAAGACTTATAAATATTATAAATACCCTTATCACCATTCGATAAAGAAGAAGAAGATCCAGAGGTAGGGCAATGAAAAGGAGGTCGTATTCTTTACATGTAGAAAGTTGGACCGCTGGAAGAGGAACTCCACCCAAGGGCAAGGAGAAGCCAAATATGCATTCACTATCGAGTGAAATATTACTATTTATACTCATTGGGTATTTGATACATATTGTGGTGCTCTGATCTATATTCAAATACAAGTACCAAGTAGATTCTTAAAAATTGATAGAGGAGAGGTGGATATGCAAGTTACCAACGGTGCGAGACTGGATTCTCTTTCCATTGGTGATTACAACCTCACATTTCCAATGGGAATTATTTTGGTTTTACATGGATGTTATTATGTACCTAGTGTTATCAAAAACATAATTTCTATATCATTTTTCGATATAGGTGGGATTAGTTTCATGTTTAGAAATAAAAGTTGTTTCTTTTACAAGGAAAATGTATGTTCTGGTATGGAACATTTAAATAATGGTTCCTATGTATTAAATTATGAAAACCAAGTGTTGGAAATTGATAACGAATCAAGTTCACATGACTCATATAACACCCATTTGTGGCATCACCTTCTCGGTCATGTAAAGAAGAATCATTTGAAAAATCTCTGTCAAGAAGGTTATTTAGTCTCTTCTGAGCTAAAACCACTTGATAGATCTGATGCTTGTTCACAAGGGAAAATGACCTAACCACCATTTAGTGGATAGGGTGAAAGGGTCTATTTTCTTCTAGTATTGGTACACACTAATGTGTGTGGACCATTTCTAGTAGAAGAGAGAGGTTGATATTCTCACTTCATAACTTTTACTAATGACTTGAGTAGATATGTCTATATTTACATGATGATCTATAAGTCTGAGTCCTTTAAGAAATTCAAGGAATTAAATAATGAAGTAGAGAATCATATTGGTAAGAAGATAGATAAGATTCAATCGGATCAAGGTGTATAATATCTTAACCAAGATTTCATATACTTTCTGTGGATGTTTGGGATTCTATATCAACTCACTCCACCTTATACACCACATTGGAATGGTGTTGGTGAAAGGAGGAACCATACCTTGTTTGACATGGTAAGGTCAATGATTAGTTATATAGATCTTCCATTATCCTTTTGGGGATATTCATTTCAAACTTCTACATACACATTAAATAGAGTACCAACTAAGGTGGAAAAAGGAATTTTGTTCGAGTTATGGAGTGTAAAGAAACCCATTTTGTTATATACACATCTATGGGGATGCAAGTCATTTGTTAAGGCTTTCTAAGGCATAAAAATAGCACCTTCAGAAACAAGGTGTATCGTTATAGGGTATCCCAAAGAAAAAAAAGGGATACTACCTATACAACCCCTTGGACTAGAATGTAATTATCGCTAGACAAGCCATAATTCTTGAGAGGGAGCAAATCCTCAAAAAGGATAGTGGGAACAAGATTGAATTAGCTGAAGTTGATGCTCAAGATATGAAGGAGTTGGTACATGATCAAGTTCCACAAGTCCCCATAGAATAATTTTTTCTTGAAACACAAGTACTACATAAGACCTCAAGCGATGTAAGGGAACCTATGTGATATTGTTTTCTAGTCATTGAGGATGCTGACTTATTATTATTGGACAATGATGAACCTCTCTCCTAAAAGGAGAAAGTAGAGATATCAAAAGATTCAATATGGCTAGAAGATATGAATTCAGAGATGGATTCCATGTATCAAGACCAATTTTGGGTTTTGGTCAATGTACCAGTTGATGTAAAGCTTGTTGGCTGTAAATGGGTATTCCAGAAAAAACTAGACATAAAAGGTGAAGTATGTACCTATAAAGAAAGGCTAGTGGCTAAAGGTTTTAAACATAATCAAGGAATTGACTATGAAGAAATATTTTTTCCAATTTCCATGTTTAAATTCATAAGAATCATACATTCCATAACAGCTTACCATGACTATAAGATTTCATATATGGATGTCAAAACTACATTCCTTAATGGGAACCTTCACGAAGATGTCTATATGACACAACCTGAAGGGTTTGTGACACCAGGTGATTCCAAAAAGGTTTTCAAGTTATAGAGGTCCATTTATGGATTTATGTAAGCATCCAGTTCATAGAATATTCAATTCAATGAATCCATAAGGGAATTTTGTTTCATTAATAATGAATATGATCCATGTGATTACAAAAGTTTTAATGGTAATGAGGTCGTCATCCTAGTATTATATGTTAATAACATATTACATATTAGAAATGATATACCAGTCTTACAGTTAGTAAAATATAGGTCAAACAAGTGTTTCTCCATTAAGGACATAAGCAAAGTAGCCTACACTCTAGGGATCAAGATCATTCATGATAGATCCAAGATGCTGCTTGGACTAAGTAAAAGTACTTATATTGACTAGAAACTAAAGATATTTATTATGGAACAATCCATGAGGGGATTCATTCCAATTTCATATGGTTTACATCTTTCTATGAAAATATGTCCCCAAACACATTAGGAGAAATATAGAATCAGTAAGATCCCATACGCTTCAGCAATATGATCTATCATGTATGTCCTTTTATGTACTAGACCTGATGTTGTCTATGCACTGATCATGGTAAGAAGATATCTATAAGATCTAGGATAACTGCATTGGACTATAGTTAAGACCATCCTTAAGTATCTGAGAATAACTAAGGATATGTTCCTGGTGTATGTAGGAGATAAGTATATTATCATCAGAGGGTATGTTGATGCTTATTTTTAGATAGATCAGGATGATCTAAAGTAACAATTGGGATATGTTTTCTGTCTTAATGGAGGATATGTGATATGGAAGACTTCAAAGATTCCAGCTGTCACTGATTCTACAGTGGATTATGAGTATATTGTGGATTCTAATGCATCCAATCAAGTCATGGATTCGGAAATTTTTCCAAGATATTGATGCGGTACCTAGTAGAAAAGACCCTATAACATTTTATTATGATAATATTGCAACAATTTCTCTTTCAAAATAGACAAGGTCGCATCAACAGACAAAGAACATACTCTAAAAGTATCACCACTTAAGGGATTTTTATAACAGGGGTGAAGTTTTAGTGAGAAAATAATCCATGTAAGAGAACTTATCATACCCATTGACAAATGGCCTATCTTAGAAGAATCATGAATATTATTGGGAGCTATTAGACTAAAGATAGTTAGTAGTTATATCTAGTGCAAGTGGGAGTTTGTTGGAGTTGGTTCCCTAGAACAAAATTGTTTGTACTTTATGGTAAACATGTATCAATTTGGTGGATATTAATAAACTCTTTATCGCATCATGATTGTTCTTCTACATGAAATTTTATGTGATAATGTCATAAGGGTAGCAGTTGCACTAAAAGTACATAGCGGATCCCTAGTATGATGGGAACTCGGAAGTTCCATGACACTATTCTTGAATATATATTCTATAACCGGATGATGTCATTTGAAGGGACACAAATGAAATAAGCTATTAGGGGTGGTGACAAATAGGACTTTGAGACACCTTCTCATGGTGTATACCCTTGGTCATATCTAGGTGGATATTATGAGAACGAGACCCTCTAGTAGGAAATTCATATTTATAAGTGTTATTGGATATTCCTATATGTGGATATTTATATTGGTCCTTAAACATTATGATTATTTTTAATGGGTATTATTACTTGTGCACTTAGATTTATTGGCAAAAACTATGATGAAATTTGTTCATGATGAGGTAGGATATGTTGGGTGTGTCAAGAGTAATATTGAATTAATGAATAATGAAAGAAAGGATTTGTCCCTTAAATTCCATAATGGATGTTGATATCCCAGGCCCTTTGATGGAAATTGTATAACCTAAATAAATTCATAGAAATGGTGTTATATAGGAAAGTTCAATTTCTAAGAAGTCAAAGAATGAGAAGTTGAGAACATGGGTTGATGGCACTTGCATTCATCCCGCTTGACTGGAGATATCAAGAAAAAGGTATTATATTACACAATAAGCATTCATATGAGGTGACCTATTGTTGCGGCATTAACTTCATTCTCTATGGGTTACTTGGTGAGTTGATAGATTCTAACCTTGGACTTGGGCTTATCTACCTAATTCCACTGAGAAATATTCCTAGAGGGTCATGCACTAAGTGTATCTAGTATCTTAGTCAAATAATATATAATTTATTATTTAACAAGTTGAATAAATATTATTCCTGGTTGTGGTTTAGTAATTATTAATGGATATCTAATCTCATTTATTTTGACACTAGTTATTTGAGAGAATATATTGTGGGTGGAATAATTAATAAATATTTATTTTCTATTTAGTGAAAATAATATTTATATATTTATTGGCTAATAATGTTGTGATATTTATTTAATAAATAAATATTCATTATTCAAGGTTCAATAAATATGGTGGAGGATTGGTGGACCAAGTTAAGGGTCCGTTGAGAAATTATAATATTGAATATTATTTTGATTAAATAATATTTAATTATAATCTCAAGTTAAGAGCTTGTTAGGAAATAATAATTTTTTTGTAATTATTTGACATGGGGGATTATCTAGGATTAATAAAATAATTAAGGTACTTGTGAAAATTATTTATTATTACCCTAGTAATTTAAATTCCTAGTCATATTATTCTCTTATTAGCCAAGTTATATCCAACGGACAATAATTGTGTTGTGCATAGACTCTTAAGCCTAGAGAGTTCATCCCTCTCCAAGAATTCTCTCAATAATGAGAGAGATCCTCCTCTACTGGATCAAGGAGAATTCTTGGGAAGCAGTTCTCTAGGCGATCGAAGGTAGACATCACAAGCTCAAGGATCTTCCATGCTAACACCAAGTGACTCCTTCGGTGACATCCAGAGATACATAGAACACATGTGGATAACTAATAAAGGACATTTATCATTGATCTATACAACAAAACTATGGTACACCTCCTGATCTATGGCTGAATGCATCAATGAAGAAATAATAATCCTTGGAGGTAATTCTTATTTAATTAAATTAGTTATACACCTAATATATTGATCCTCTATCTTGGTTCAAGATTTATATTCCTTTTTTCATATTTCTTTGATTAAATTCTAGGTATCATGGTGTTCATCATCACATATATCTTGGATTTGTCATTAAATATGAAAAAAATAAAGTTTGGCATTATCCCTCTCACACTTCCGGTGCTCCCAGAACCGATAGTCATCTCTAACCCCCACCCCGAATTTCACCATCACATACACCACCATCATAGTCCCATAAATTCCATTTCACTTATCATTTATCACCATACCCCAATATTTATATTCCGAAAAGGTTATGTGGTCACAATCTCTTTACCACCTATAAGGTCTAATACCCCCATAGTCTTGTAGTGGTGAACCAACGCATAAACCCACAAAGGATTCATGTCTAGCATTTTCATAATCACCCTACAACTTCCAAGGATGTCACTAATGTTCCCAATTCCACTATAAATTACCCATGCCCCTAGAGGCTTCATAGTTATCCTATAAACTTAAACACCCCAAAATGGAAGATATCCTCCACATGAATTCATTAAGAGACTATGGTTTTTATTTCTTAGGTAAATCTAAAATAAAATTATCTTTATATGGAAAATATATGGAAAAGAGTTTATTTTTTCTATTCACATCAAACTGATTTCAATCATTCTAAAAATTGAGGGATTATTAGGTATCGCTATGAAACTCACTATTTCCACCCATTTCCAAATTGACCATAATAAGGTCAATCCCTTTTTATGCGTAGTAGATGAAAAAAGAGATCCATGTTCCCAACAACATTTAATTTAGTCAAATCATCCTAAAATATGAGGTAATTTGAGTGATCACCAAAACAATCACCGTTAAAAATTAGAGAGAGAATATCTCCACTTAAGGAACCCATCCTCTTGTCATTATTATGAGTATCATTATTATTATTGTCATTAATTCTAGGGCTGTTATTATTATTATTATTATTATTGTTACTACTACTAGTAGTATTATTATTATTACTACTACTACTATTATAATAATTATTATTATTATACAGTTGGGGTCATACCTCAATGGTGGAGGTGGCTTGTAATACTGAATCTAGAGAATTTGGGGTTCAAATCCCAATCACGTCTATATTTGGACCCCAATTTAATTCATATCCATGGAGACTTTTTGAGATATCATCAAACAACACCATCTTGGTGGAATGAGGGTGATGGTATCTGGTGGAATGGGTGGAAAATAGAGTTCTTTTGTGGTGTTATGGAACAAGAAAGAACAGACAAGGTTTGGAGTTCATCTTTGATGGTGGTAGTGCCACCGTAAATGACCCAAAAGGGCCTATGGTCTAGATAGCCTATGGGACATTGGGCCAATATTGTAAGCCTATGGTCTATGTTCTTGGGATAACCTATGGGATGCAATAATATATATATATATATACTATAATAGGGTAATGAACCCAGACTATCCTTTGGGGGGTCTATAGATTGGGTATACCCTTGGGTGTTTGTGTATGTTCTTGTTTATAATTGTACCCCCCCATCCTAATATCTATTATATATTATTATTATTATTACAATTATTATTGTCACTATTATTATTATTATTATTATTTAAGGATAAACTCTATTATGGGGAATCTAATGATGCTCAAATTTCAAAATAGGGTTCTAGGATCTGATGGACCCAGTTGTTGATCATCTCAAATTGAATGAGATTTGGGTGGAAGTTATTTTTAGGGATGCTAATCCCAAACCAGTTACTCAAGATTGAGAAACCTTCAATACTTCGGTTCTAACTAATGAAATGGATTCCATAGAAGTAATAGAAATTAGGTTTCCTATTCCCAGACAGTGTTGGGAGATTCTATATAAAATCCAATATAATCATATGACATCGGGAATGCCAAAGACTCAAATTTAGTCCTTAATCATGTTTGAAGGATCCTATGAAAAATCCATAGTGCCCCATCTAAGAGTGATTTCAAATGGATTCAAAGTGATTCTAAATTATCTACCAAAATGATCATGAGAAAAGGGGATCCAAATTTTGTTGAACCAATAAGAGATATTCTCTCAGAACAGATTAATTGATGTAATAACACCATAATTTCCCATGTTTTTTCACCAGTGGAAGGTTATAATTTGAATCTTTTATATGTTATAAAGAGAATTATTAATTTTTGATGTTTTTATGGATAGAGAATTACCTCCCTGGGTAGAAGTTATTTACACATTTCCTTTGTATTAGAGTCTATGAAGGCTAAATCTCTAGGATTTCCTTCATTAACCTTGACCATATAATCCTTATAATCCAAGGTAGGGACTCCCATTTTGATCCTCTAAATGAAAATAATTCAATCACCCAAATTTTGATTCATGTTCAGGGGGAGATTGTATTATTTTTTGGTTTACCCATCAAAATGTATAAATAAACTAAGAAACTAAGGTACGGTCACTTTGAATGATTAGAAGTTGAAATTTATCTAAGTTCCCCCTTAGTAAAGACTAGTGTTTTAAAATTTGATGGCCACATATTTGATTTATTGGTTGAGTATGAAAATATTCTAGGATTCTAAAAATTATTAATCAATATAGGACACACCTATTAAAAAATCTTAGAAGGATAACCTATAGTACTTTTTGGGTGAAAGGTCACTTTATTGGTCTGTATAGAAGGAAAGAAAGATCCAAGGAAGTTGTGCGAAATTCAGTTTCCCAAAGTTGATTGGTCTATATAGGACATATTACCTCTTTTAATGGGACCCTTCACCCTATTATGGACCCTACGTCTATGGGTAATGATCATAACACATGCAGGGATGTGATGAACATCCAAATTGGAAAACAAATAAATAACAATTTCAACTCTTATAGAGATAGTGAGGAGGATCCATTATCAAAGAAAAAGGATCATACTGATTTATATCATCATGGTTCCAAAAAATTGAATAAAACTATTGATCATGGCTGAGGAGAATGTGATTTCAATACCCACATAATAGTGGATACTATAATAGAAAATTCCAAGAATCATGGTATCTATGATGATGCAACCAGTGCGGACTACATGTTGACTTTCCATGAAATAGTGGATGTTTAATTGGAACAACTCAAAATTAGTTCAGATTAAGACTTTATTTCTCTAAAATCCAAAAGGCCATAGATTTTTATTGATTTTTTTTATAATCCCCCTTTTAAGGGTTGAGGGGGAACCCTTAAATGACCTGCAGGCCGAGAGGCACAAGGCTCATATATGACCTAAAGGATCAAAGGCACAAGGTCTATTACATGACCTTTTAAGGGACAAGACTTGACTACACTTTCGAAATGTCCCTTCCTAGTATATTCATCTTTAAAGGAACCTATATACCCACCTTTCATGGATGATTGGCTAGAATTTCCTCATGCAGATTTTCACGGTACCTGGTACTGATGGAAAGTTCAATACCCTATTGTTATTCCAATCTAGTTAGCTCTACTCTAGTGGATAATACTGCTCTAAATCCTCTTTCGGGGCCTCCTCCTATGTTGTATTTCTAAGCTTCTTCTTTGTCCTTTATATCATACATTCTTAAAGGCCCTATGGCCCAAAGGTCATTTGGTGTCCTAAAAGCTTTATGACCCAAATTCCTTGAAGGCCCAAAGGCCCTAATACCCATAGGTCCAAACAAGTGGCCCAAAGGACCAAATCATATGAATAGTTTTAGCTGAAATAGTACCTACTATAATAAATACTACTTTACTTTTATAGTAACCTGAAAACTTACCCCTGCATGGATTTCATCCTAGGTCTTTTGGATGCCAACTAGGACCGTCTACCACTCGGGTATAGACTCATTAGAGAATCCATCAAATAATATGAACTTAAGGAGAATATTTCCACTTTTGATGAAAATTATTAACAATATTAGGTAGATTATTTCCATTCCTTGTCAATTAAAGATAATAAATTAATAGATGTGAGTTCCCTATCCTCTACTCAACTCAAATAAAATAAAAACAAGGTAATGGAAACCTTGGAAAAAGTGATTGTTTTAGGAATTTCCAAGTCTCATGCTTCATCTCTTTCCTAAAATAATAAGGGATTCTTGAAGGGTGTTGTTGATCCTAGAATAGATCTAAATTATTAGTTTGATGTTGAGTTAGTTCATCCTGGTACTAATGTTTCCAAAAATCTTTTACTCTAGTGGACTTGAAGATTAATGGTGACTATTTCTTAGAACTTAAATTGAATCTATGTTCATTATAAAAGGGGGTAGATCAAGAAAATAAACATCACCAACATTCTAGGAAGAAAAAAACACATAGTTTTTTCCCATATTCCCTCACGAATTCTTGGAAAAAGAACATTTTTATCATGCTTGAAAATATAAATCATTCAAGAAGTAGAGACTAATTTCTGAAGAAATGTGACAAGGCTCGTGGAAGTGTTCTAAATATAGAAAAATATAATTGAGTCTATGAGTATCCCACCCTAGTCAATTAAAGTATTAGTTATGAATTTGATGACAAAAACATGCAAAAATCCTAAATCCTAGAGGAGGGGACATTTCATAAGAGATCAGGGTGTTCGTAAATGAATATTCTTATTAATATAAATTGGGAACCTTTCAATTAACCCATGTTTTTGGGTAGTTTTTATTGGATTCCTGTGAAATTTGACTTTCCACTGTTTTCATTTTCTATCTCCCCTTGTAAAATTTTATTTTTATTTAATAAATGATACATTTGATTGAGTATCCAATCTCATGGTCTTGGGCCATCATTGATTATTATTATTATTATTATTATTATTATTATTATTATAGTCGGATGTATAATGTCATGATATCTCTCTTCCAATAGATTCCATGGTGATTAGGGTTTTCATTCGGGAAGACATATCTTTCATATTGCATCTTCAATCCCGCAAAAATCTTCTATAGACCTTTGAAGGTGGTTGATTTTAGGACAGGCTTAAATCCTTATCTCACTGAATCTTCTCCTTATTCTACTCCTTTGTGGGTAATTTTTCACTAAATAATCATTAATCTATGAATAATTACCATGATTCCTTTATTGTAAAGGTGAATAATTCCAAGTTATTCACAGACTCTAGGTTTTCACTTGCATCCTCCAGAATCATGGAAAATGGATCTCTAGAATTTGTCAAAACAAATAAAATTTAGATTATGGAGAGACATGAGAAGTGTAAATCACTCAATTTTGGATCGATTGATGTCCTAGGGGAAATATATTCCATATAAAATTGAGGAGTTGTGAAATTGGATCCTCTAAATAAGGGGATTTAGTGGATGGAGGATCATCACAATAGAGAAATGTTATTTTCATATAGTGTTTCCTTCATATGAAATCAAATCTAGAGAATGGGGTTTATGATTTTTCCCTCTGAATCCTTGTGTATTATGGATCTAAAATTGGTATCCCTTCTTCAATCTCGCTTCATTGAATAATTCAATTACTCAAGTACGGATAAAAATTCACGATCTCTATAGGTTTCTTTTGTATCCTTAGCTACTTTGGGATATTTACTCTACTATTGGGGATCTAATTAAAATTGATAGAGAAATGTAAATCACTCTATATTTTCACCTTTATAGAGTGCTATTTGATATTAACCTATGATTGACGTTGGTTTATTCTGTCATCCTTATAGTTATTGATGGAATATTGGAATTATCTATTGAGTTTGAAAAGAAGCCTGGACTTTTTTAAAAAGTATTAAAACATTGGATACTAAGACCCTAAATATCGAAAGAATTTTCAATTCACCAGTTATAGAAAAAATGGGTATACCATTGAGAATTTTAAGTTCAAAATTCCGGTTTGTTATTCCTAGGATTATGAAGTAGATGAGAGATATGCCTCTACTGGTTAGATGGATTCTTAAAGGGAATAGAATAAAATTAACACTGAGTTCAATATATTTCCTTATTCTTTTGTTGAAGTTGTGGTTGGCCCTTTGATGAACAGGGGTGAACGTATAGTAGGTGAACACTAGAATATGCAGTTTGGGTTTGAATTTATGGTGTATCAGTAGGTCATCTATGTTCGTCACATTAGAAAATTGGAAGCAAATGTGAGGAATAATGA
Source organism: Viscum album (assembly GCA_963277665.1). NCBI lineage: Eukaryota > Viridiplantae > Streptophyta > Magnoliopsida > Santalales > Viscaceae > Viscum > Viscum album. Next base: position 1,514,641,150 of record OY728156.1, on the reverse strand, counting down.
TGATGCCTTTAATCCTGATGATGGGGATCAGAGTCTATCTCTAGGAAGTTAATAAAGGTGAGATGAACTAGATTTTTATGAAGATATTTTTATAATGTTTTTTAGTTTTAGGGGAAACCCCATTTCCACTATGGGATCCTTCTATTTTCTTATAAAATTGAAGATTGATTCTCCCTCTATGCACGATTCTTATAAAAATAAATCTAGGACTTATACTTTATAAGGAAGCATATGCAAAGACAAAACTTTAAGCAAATCCTAGGAATTGATGTAGGTTATGATTGAACCTGCATAGTAACAACCCAGCTAGGCCACATCCATGATTGTATCCTTGGAAGGTCTATATGCAACTTCTTAAGGAAACAGAGGAAATAGAAAATATATATGATTTTTTCAACTTCTTTGATATTATAGACTCCATTAATACACTAATTTTTTTCTTCTATAATGACAAAAATAAGAGGGGATAGAAAGTATATATGGTAAATCATACTTCTTATACAATAATTATTACTATTATGGAAACATCTCTAATGCAGGCTGATGAAGATGTGGATTCAAAAGAAAATGATTTTTGTGAATATATTGGTATCTCCAAGAAATATAACCCTTAAGATTATAAGGATCTAGAGAAATAAAATGGTAATTCATTGGGTGAGATAACCCCTTGATATAACATGTTTGATAATTCTTTGTAAGGTGATGGTTTTATTTCATAGGCCGAGGAGCTATTTCTCAAAAGGGAAGATAAAAAACCTAGGTAAATGAGTTATATGGAAGTAAAAAATCAAAGGTTCTTTCTCACCTAATCCTAAATATACTATGAATGACTTGAAGTATGGAAGCTCACCTTGATAGGATACTTATATGGATACAATGGAAGGTGATGCCACTAATGGGTGTCATTCCTCAGAGACATATGAGTATAGTGTACCACATCATCCACATGTGCAATAGAGAAGAGGATGACACCCCGCAATCAAGGGTGGGTCTAGGAATAGGGGAAACAGGCATAAAAATGATGTCTCTTTTGTAGAGAGAATGAACAGCCTATAAACCTTAGTTTTCTTGGATATAATGTTTTCTGTTGGTGACCTCACCACCTTATTGTGTCATTATATACCTTGAAACTATACTTTACTTTTTCTAATTAATTTTTATGGTGTGGGTTGGTTCACCAACTCACACTCAAGCCTCTTTGAATTATTACTATTATCATTATTATTATTATCATTACCCTTGGGTATATGTGTGGGTTTGGTTGTAATTTCACCCCCAATAACTAATATATAATAATTATTATTATTAACATTATAATTATTATTATTATTATTATTATCATTATCATTATTATTATTATTACTATCATCTTTTTTATTATTATCATTATTATTATTATTATCATTATTATTATTATCATTATCATTGTCATTATAATTATTAATTATGATATTATTATTATTATTATTGATAGAAATGGGTTTGGGGACAAGCCCCTTTATTAAAAAAGAAAATATAAACCCATGTGGGTGTGAGGTGTGTATGTTTTGTTGAAATTGTACCCTCAAAATCAAATATTTATTATTAATTTTTTATTATTATAATTACTACTACTAATAATAATAATATTATTATTATTATTACTACTATTTAAAGTATTTTTTTAAATATTTCTAGCAATATTATCTCTCTTGAATGGAGAGATTACTCCTCTTTAATTTCCTAGTGAATGCTTTTATGATCGTAGTCCAGATATGATCATCCCAGGAAGAACCTTTTTAAGAAGAGATAGTTTCCCACTACTAGTTGTTTGCAGTGTGTAATAGAAAGATTCCTCAAGATGAATTTGGTAGTGTGATTCATGATGAAGTAATGGGAATTGATAGATTCCTCTTAATAATGAGGAGTTATGGAGAACTCTTTGAATGTGATCTCTCTAGAAAAAAAATTCATAAAGAATAGTTGAATACTAAAAATAAAAAAGATTCTATTATTTAAATTTTTGAAAGATTTTTTCAACTCATGTTATCTGGGGTCAGAATCATTACCTCAAACGGGACATCGATGATGGTGAGTGGGACTAGCGAAAGAGGATCTCGGGGTGGCAGTAGAGGTTTGTCTTGGTTAATGGATTCCTCTCCTGATGTTAGGGATAGTGATAAGGATTGTGTCCACCTCAGGACATGTGAAGCTCGTTAGCAAGGGATATGCAACCCTGATAGTGGAAAAGTGGTTGGTGATGACACAACACTAGTGAAGGGTCTAATCCTCATGCAACCAATAATGGGAGTAGCACCTTGATGGTGAGGATGGGGGAGTAAGATGGAAAACATTTGGAGGTGACCTCTGAAAATGTATAGTGATGACCTTGGTGATTGGGGTGTGACCTTGAGGTGCAACGCATGTAATGACCTGAGGATGATGTGGGAGGTTGGCTGGCGAGGGACACCTCAATGTTAGTGGTCAGTGATGTCAACTCAATGATGGTGGCTGTTGAAGGAGGATCATGGGTAAAAATTTGATGATTATGTTGGTTGTTGAATACTAGCGATGACCTCAAGACATGGGGCGTATGATTCCATTGGATGAGGGGCACAAGTTGATGATAACTTTAAGATGTGATGGAGGAGGGGGGAACTGGCAGGCCAACTGGCAATGACTTCAGATGTATGATGTTGATCTCGGGATGGGGTGCATGACCTAGTGTAAAGGTGGATGAATTTTGTGGTGCTACATTAGATACAATAACAATATGGGCCTCGGTACAAAGATTAGTGGGCCTTTAGGGGCCTTGAATTTTTTTGGTATGTGAGCGTCAAGCATTTGATCGTGGGATGAATCTATGAAGGTATTGTCCTTTGGTTGTGTATATCCTTGTGTACTTGTATTATGTTATATCTCAATATAATTTTTCATGTACATTTTCATTTATTAATAAATTTTTGGGTCAGGGGTTTGCACCTCTAAATCCATAGTCAAGCTATCTTGACTAGTATTTTTTAAACAAGTTGGGGAAATTAATACTAGTAGTATTTATAGTATTATCATTATTATTATTATTATTATTATTATTATTAGTGTTGGTATTATTATCATCCAATGTAATGGGCTAAAGGCCATAGATTTTTTAATTTCTACATAATCCTATTTTTTATCTGGGTCGTGAGGGAACCCTTAAATGTCTCAGAGGACTACAGGAAACATGAATTTTATGGCATGGAGTCACAAAGGAACAAACCCTTACATAAATTTAATGAATTAAATAAAATTGAGCAGTCCCTCCCCTATACTTCTTCAAGCCTTCATCTTTCATGCCACCTTTACATGGATATAGGCTTGTAGTGCCCATGTGTAGAGTTGTAGGGGATGATGGCATGACTGAAATATCCCTCCTTCAGTCCTTGGGTTACGTTTTCACCACCATGGTGACTGCTTCTACTATGATTGATCCACTCAAGGCTGCACCAATAAGATATAATATCATTACATCATGGCCTGTGGGACTTTTTCCTGAAGGCGTTTGATGGTATGAAGACCTAAAACTCAAAGGCCTATTTTGTGGCCTTAAATCCCATTCGGGGTGAATAGAACTTCTTCTACAGTGTTGTTATATTATTATTATTATTATTATTATTATTATTATTATTATTATTATTATTATTACAACTACTAATATTACTATTATTATTATTACTATTATTGTTATTATATAGTTGGGATTTGGGTTGAGTGGAAGAACCTCCCTATAATACCACATATATATAGGGTTAGACTCTTTCCCATCTCCATTTATGGGCAATTTGATAGAGAATCATATCTTAAGGTTAGTTTTCATGGATGGGGTATTCTTATTTGAGGGTGGTTTTTAAGAGAAGTGAATGGTGATGTACGTGTTCTTCCATGGTATTATTGGTGATGACCTCAGGTGGAATTCCTAGTCAGCATCTTGAGAGGATATGTATATGAAACTATATTCCATGGAAGAATGAGTCTTCAAGGGGTATGGACTCAAGTGGTGGATGAACACCTTAGTGCAAGAAAATACTAGCTATTCAGGGTGATGGAGCACACATCTTAGGATTGTGTGGCTAGTAATAAAGAATAAACTAATCATTGTGAGTAGCAAAGCAGGTTCCCCCGTTCAAAGGTGGGGGTGTGATGATGTCACACAACCACTCCAATATGATCGAGGACCAAAATACCAAGATTAGTGGTGGGGGTTTCTGATGATAGCAGATCATGTGACTATGTGGCTCGAAATAGGGGGATAGGTTGGACAGTAAATGATGGTTATGGGGCCACACCAGTGTGGCTAGTGACTAACCAACATGATGATAGACTTCTCCTAATATAAGGCCTAATGATGTCTCATGACTTCTCCAGTATAGTCAATGATGATAATCCCATCCTTTACAGTAGGGGTTGGTGATGATAGTAGGCCTCGTGTCTATACGGATCGGAAAAGGGGAACCAGGTAGGATTGGTAGCAATGGTGATTGGGGATACACCAATGCAGATAATGATTATATGACATTATGATTGAATATACCCAACATCATAGCCAAATTTATTTGGTCTACACATTATTGAGGATAGAAATAGTCCCCCTATAAATGGTAGTGGTTTTTTAGGCAATAGTAGGTTGTTGGGTGTGATAACGGGCTAAGCGAAATCCCTATGGACAGGATTGAAAATTGGCTTATGGGATTGTTATGGATGGTCCAGTTGGTGATGTATTATGGGCCTTCTAGGTAAATTATAAAAAGGGTGTGTAGGTTTATAATATATATATATATATAAGGTACATATATTGGGTTCTCATCCCCTGGAGAGGTTAATGGGACACCCAGTATAAGGGTAGGTTGTGTTTGTGTGAGTCATTTGGTTATAATTGTACCGAAAATATCTAATATATATATACTATTAGCATTAATATTAGTATTATTATTATTATTATCATTGTGGTTATTATAATTATTATTTTTAAAATTATTATTTTCATCATTATTATTATTATTTCTCTCTCTTGAATGGAGATTTTCTATCTCTTGAATGTGGATCTTCCCTCTCTTAAATTCCATGGAGATTTCTCATGCAATCATATTCCAGTGCACTCATCCCAAGAAGAAAATTTTAATATGACATTGTTGGCCACTACGAGATGTTTACAGTGTGTGGTGGCAAGCATCCCCAACCAAAATTCGGCTGTACAAGTCATGGTGAATAAATGAGAAGTGATGGAATCTTTTCAATAATTATGAGTGCGGGAACACTCTATGTATTTTATCACTTTTGTAATCGAATTCATGATGAGGATTGGAATAATAAAATTTAAAATTCAGGTACACACTTAATTTGGGAAATATTTTTTTTTCTCAAGTTATCACAGTATGTCATCATTGCTTCAAATGGGACCCCAGTGGAGGAAAACGATAGTGGGTCTGGTGACAGAGGATCAAGGGGACGATTCTACCCATGATAGACTATGGCTCAGTAATAGGATTCCTCACCCAATGGGAGAGATGGAGAGAAGTATGATGAATACATTGGGGCATGAAAATTAGGTCAACAAGGGATATGGGAACTGGTGGGTATGAAGTGGTTAGTGACCACGAGTGACTAGTGGAGGTAATGTGACACCTCAGGACATGGGGCGCATTATGACCTCAGGATGATGCAGGAGGAAGGAAACTGATGGATGGTAAAACCTTGAGTTCAATTACCTTAGGACGTGGGCATGACATTGTTGTATAGGGGATAAATGGTTAAGTGGGGCTGTGAATTTTTATCAGGGATTTAAAAAAATTGTTTCCATAAGGGGGCCCACCCAGAAGTGGGGATGGTTTCTAGGAGTAATCCAACAACAACGTAGGGAGTACGCTGCTGAGGGGTAGTCCGGTGATGGACTCACAAGACGTATGGATAAAACCTCAATATGTGGGGAGCCATATACAACCTAGAGATGTTGTATGACCTTGGTATGTGACAACCTCAATACATGACATAATAACAAGCTAGCTAGTGAGATCCTTAGGCACAATAGCAATCAACAGTAGACAACTCAGAATGGTTGGTCCATAGCACAAGAAAACATGGAAAGACATTATGAATTGAGAAATAGGATACAGTGAGGTAATATGGGTTTTGGGCCCAATATCAGTGGTCCTTTAGGGGATTTTAATTTTAGATTACTCTATTCTGCTATTTTTATGGCCTTTGGGTGTGTCTTTACTTCGTTAATTGTATTTTATCTATATGTATTCTATTGTATGTTTTATTTTATTAATAAATTTTTCGTTCATTTATTTAGTTATTTGAATATATAGTTGAACCATATTGATCATTTTTATTATTATGTAGGTGGTGACACAGGTGGTGACCTAGATGATGAGACCGGAAGGTAGTGACACATGCATGATGCATAACATGGGTAGGAAGTGATGAAGGTCTGGTGATGCAGGAAGAATGATGCAGACATCATGGTGTATTGGTAATTTTCTCCATGTAATGAGATTTATCCCCAATGGGACTTCAAGACACTCTTTGTAATGAAATGGCTAGTTGGATTGGCTAGCCCTTGGGGAGATATGACCTAACCTTCTATCATGTGGTTGTGTGTGTTTCTTTGTATTCTACCACTAATAACCTAACTATATTTTTATCATTATCATTATTGTTATTATTATCATTATCATTATCATTATCATTATCATTATCATTATCATTATCATTATCATTATCATTATCATTATCATTATCATCATCATGATCATTATCATTATCATTATCATTATCATTATCATTATCATTATCATTATCATTATCATTATCATTATCATTATCATTATCATTATCATTATCATTATCATTATCATTATCATTATCATTATCATTATCATTATCATTATCATTATCATTATCATTATCATTATCATTATCATTATCATTATCATTATCATTATCATTATCATTATCATTATCATTGTCATTATCATTATCATTATCATTATCGTTATCATTATCATTATCATTGTCATTATCATTGTCATTATCATTATCATTATCGTTATCATTATCATTATCATTATCATTATCATTCTCATTATACTTCTCATTATCATTATCATTATCATTATCATTGTCAATATCATTAGCATTACCATTACGATTACCATTACCATTATCATTAGCATTATCATTATCATTATCATTATCATTATCATTATCATTATCATTATCATTATCATTATCATTATCATTATCATTATCATTATCATTATCATTATCATTATCATTATCATTATCATTATCATTATCATTATCATTATCATTATCATTATCATTATCATTATCATTATCATTATCATTATCATTATCATTATCATTATCATTACCATTATCATTATCATTATCATTATCATTATCATTATAATTATCATTACCATTATCATTAGCATTATCATTATCAACAACATTATCATTATCATTATCATTATCATTATCATTATCATTATTATTTTCATTATCATTATCATTATCATTGTCATTATCATTATCATTATAATTATCATTACCATTATCATTATCATTATCATTATCATTATCATTATCATTATCATTATCATTATCATTATCATTATCATTATCATTATCATTATCATTATCATTATCATTATCATTATCATTATCATTATCATTATCCTTATCGTTATCATTATCATTATCATTATCATTATCATTAGCATTATCGTTATCATTATCATTATCATTATCATTATCATTATCATTATCATTATTATTATTACTTATAGCAGCACGGTAGCAAGGTACTCTAGTAATACTATTACATTGGTTGTTAAATTTAGTGCCCTAGAACAAAATTTTGTGTATTTTATGACAACTTATATTCATTTTTTGGATATTAATAAACTTCTTATCACATCATGATTGTTCTTCTGAGTGATATAGTGTGTGATAATTTCCTAAGAATAGCTATCACACTGAAAGGTAAAAGAATTTCTCCACAATGATGAGAACCCAAAAGTGTCATGATATTATTCTTAAATATATGTTTCATCAATATATGAAAAAAAAATTAGTGACATAAATGATATAGTTTTTCATGGTTGAAGACTCATAGGACTTTGAGACACCTTATCATGGTGTACATACTTAGTAATTTCTAGTGTAGAAAATTATGAGAATAAGACCCGCTAGTAAGAAATCAATATTTATATGTTTCATTGGATATTACTACATGTTTATTTGTGTATTGATCCTTATACGTTAAGATTATTATTAATTATTATTATAAGTCGTGTAATTTGATTTATTAGATGAAAACCATAATGATATATGTTTTCCGAAAGGTAGGATACATTGGGTGCATCACGAGAAATATTTCACTAATGAATAATGTGAGAATGGATTTTCCCCTTCAGTTATTTAATTAAAGTTGATATATTAGTAAGTTTGATGGAAATTATATGGACTAAATAAATCTATTTCCATAGTGTTCAATAGGAAAGTTTGATTTCTGGAAATTCAAAGAATGATACATCGAGCACATAGGTTGATGGCACCAACATACAGCCTACTTAATTAGAGATATTACGATAAAGGTATTATATTAGACTGTAAGTGTCTATATGATGTATTATTTCATTGAAACGTTAACTTATTTCTCTATGTGTATGTTGGAGTGTCTCTAGATTTTTAACCTTGTACTTTAGGCTATTTCACCTAATCCCACTGAGAAAGAGGCCTAGAGGTTCACACACTGAGTATATCGAGAATTTCAGTTAAACAATATATTATTATTTATTATTTAACAAGTTGAATTAATATCATTACCATAAGTGTTTTAATAATTATTAATGTTTTCTTGATCACATATTTTCCATGCCCAGTTATTTGAGATAATATTATGTGAGCAGTATATTTATTAAATATTTATTTTCTAGTTAGTGAATATAATATTTATTTATTTATTAGAAAATAATGAAATTATGTTTATTTATTATAAAATAATGCATTGGTACTTATTTATTAAATAAAAATACATTATTCAATACTTGATAAATATTTTTTAGGAGTGGTGGACTAAGCTTAATGGTCCAGTGAGAAATAATATATATTGAATATTATTTGAATAAATAATATTTAATTTTATTTTTAGGTTTAACACATGTCAAGAAATAATATTATTATTATCATTATTATAAACATGGGTATCTTCAAGGATTATATAAATAATAATTTCACTTATGAAATTATTGTATTCTAACTCTAGTAGTATATAAACTCTATTATATTAATTTTCTAGTGAGTCAATTCATTTTTTTATGCAAAGTGAGATCTAGAAAAAATCCTCTCAAATAAAAAGATCGATCCCTATCCAAAAATAATCTCAAGAAAATAGAGTGATTTTCCTCCACCACCACTCTCAAGTCCATACAGATTGAAGATAACCATTCATTGAATGAATTCATAGGGTCATCAATGTCAAAAGATGCATGCATTGGGATTTTTCATGCCATAACCTTGAGATTCATACAGTGACATTCAGAGGTTCGTGGAATTTTTTTGGCTCACCATTGGAGGGAATATATTATTGGTTCCTACAACACAATAATGGTAAGATGTATAGATGTTCTCATATCCATCAATGAAGAAATAATTTCTTACAAGGTAATTATTTAATTACTTAAACTAATCATAAATAATATGTGATGATATTGTTCTTTCATTCTGGTGTTTTTATAATTTTCATATTCTTTGATTAAATTTTGTTGATCACATCATTTATCATCATGTAAATCTCAAATTAATCATTGATCTTGATAAAAAAGAAGAGTTCAGCATGCCCCATCCACTACTTCTGCTATGATCGGATCCTACAAGTGGTCTCAGAGTGGTCACATAATTATTTATAATTATTTTAAGATAATTGATTGAATTAAACATTTTTTATTATTTTTAAATCCTAATTTAATCATTATTTAATCAAAACTAAAATATATTCTTTCCTCGTATTAATTTATCATAAATATAATCAAATTGATTAATTTTATAAATGAAATAAATTCAAAGATCTCATATAGAGGTTCCAAGGAGTCTGGTCAGACAACACAATAGTATACACTGTGTAACCCAGAGGTACATTCTATGTAACCATGTTTAATGAACCTTGAATAAATTAATAATTAAATCAATCCATGCAAATTTAATACACATGATGAATTTAATTACATCTTGTGAGTTGACTGGGCTATCCTAGTGCATGTTAACATGGAGTACACATCATGAAACTTATGTACACAACGTGTAGTCCTTTAATCATAGACAGGTTGTGTATCTTATTACATGTCCTACATGACTGGTCTTTATGTAACTCAAATACTACATGATGTGTATCCCATGTATATTCCATTTACTCTTATATTTTCCATGGAATGGTTAAACCCTAAGTACTTATTCATGTTTTTCATATAGATACTGAAAATAATACACGATGTGTAGCTCTAATTTACACATCGTGTACTATTAAAAAATTATATAGAATTAAAAAATAATTTATTATACTATTAAAACCTTATACACATATATTATGTATGGTAATTAAGTTGATTGTACATTCCATGTGGTGATTTATATATATATATAGTGTGTGTGTGTGTGTGCCTAATTAATTTATGTGTAATGTTTGGATCCTTATGTCATGTATAAGATATATTATAATTGTTTATTTACAAGCATTGAATTATATAATGATATCTAAATTCCATGTGTTCTATATTATCATTGAGTTGATAGTATATTCCATCAAATTATGTGATAATTCACACATTCCATATGTCACAAGAGTATACAATATATGAGTATAATAAACATTGGGTAGTTCAGACAGGTACCCACCATTTTACCTCTAAAGTACATTTTTTTGTACAAAGTTAATTTAAAATAAATTTATTTAATTTGTTTTAATTTATTATGGATGAGAATCTCAAGAATATTTTTATGAGAATTAAGATAAAATAATTGATTAATTAAAAAATTCAATTAATTGATTGAATCATGATTTATATTAAATACAAATGATTAGAATTTAATTCTAGTTTTATTAAATGTGTAATTTATTACATTCATGTGGATGTTCATGAGCCTACATAATACCTTTGAATGTGACTGGTTTCTTTTAATTTTTTATTAAATTAAGTTATTGGCTTGTGTTTCATCTCACCTCTCATTATATAAGGATCTGTGTGACCATGGTTTCTTTTATGTTAAAACATTAACCAATACTTTGGTTCCCTCACCAATATGTGATTAAAATAATATGTAATTGATGTAGCTCCCATTCTAGTGGTGGTAGTTCAAGTTTGGATTTGAGGTTAAACCAATGCAAGAGAGATACGTAGGTGGATGTGTGGAAAACCATAACACAAAAAATAAATGTCTCAAGGTTTTTTTCCCTGAGGTTGATGGTTAGTTTATCATCCACTAGATAAAATAATCATTTGTAAAATCTCATTATTATACCGACATATTATTTTATTTCTATCATGTTGCATGGTTATTTCATTATGGATTTTTTTTTCGTGATCACATTAATTCATAAATTAAAAGCATACAAGATAGAATTAAAATAAATTGACTTATGCATAAACATTATATATGAACTAGTTAATCATTTAAATAAATATAATTAATATTAAAAACCTCACAATAAAGATTATAATTGTAAATGTACACATAAAAGATAAAATCCCTCAATTATATATTGTAAGTAGGTAATTCATTCCACTACTTTAGTAAAAATTGAACAATAGTTCAACATGATTGGATAGTGAAATCTGGGGTGATTTCAGTTGTTAGGGAATTATAACGTATATTTTTGGGTTGATATCAAGGAGTGACATCCAATGAATGAAATAGTGTAAATGAGAGGCAATGTTTGAGGAAATCCAATTTAAATATTTTAGGATTGGGGGTTCCACTCGAAAAGATCAATTAATTGTGAGTTAATGCAGTTGGAAATTGGAATGTCTACCTAAAAACCTTCATATTTCTTGATTGGAAAAATTAGGGGTGATAAGAAGAGGAATATGGATTCTTTCCACTATAATGTCTAAAAAATGGGATATTCTAAGGACAATGGTGAGGGCTATTGTGTTTCAATAAAATAGTATGAGATTAATAAGTATAATATTTATTTATTTGTCTAAATTATATCAGATAAAGTTTTAAAACTTTTCCCCTATTATTTTTATAAATAGAAATAAAAATAACTTAAAACATATCATTATGGTCCATATTTGAAAATTATAACCTTCTCATCGACACAAATTTCCAAGTGGAAAATTCCCTTACATGTTATCTTATACCATGAATAGAAAATTATATTTTCTAAAAGAGCCTATTTTTGATGTGCCTGGTAAAGATGATAGTGAGGAAGAGTTATCTCTCTATAAGAAAAAATTTAACAATTACATGGATGTTCATTGTTTCATAATATCATCCATGACCAATGACATTTTGAAGCAACATAAGGACATGGGTGTGTATATCATGATGTACCTTCGAGATATCTATAAATAGAAAGTGATACAAGAGATATATGAGATCTCTAATGCTCCATTTACAAATAATCTTAGAGATTTGGTGCCATATGGGACTCATGATTTCAATATTATTAGCTACATTGAATTCTTAACCATCATAGGGATTAAATTCCTAGAAGATTTACACATGGATCTCATACATTACTATCTACCCAAGTCCTTATATAATTTTATAGTTAAATATAACATGAGTAATAATTATAAGATTCTTTTTTAACTTCTTAATCTGATTCTCTAAGTGTAAAAGGACATGGGGCATGACAAACCTTTGGTCCTTATAGTGAATAAAAAAAATTAATAACAAGGAGAAGGGTACCAAGAATAATAAGTCTAAATCTCCTGATCACCATCCTTCCAAAAAGAGGAAGATCTTGAAGTAGTAAAAGGAAAAGGAAGCAATATGTTTTCCATGTGGCATGCAAGGACAATGGAATAGAAAATTCACCCCAAAGTAAGGGTAAGATAAAGGTGCATATGTTATCAATTGAAATATTTCAATATCTACACATTGGATAGTAGATATAGATTTTGGTGCTCACATATGTATCTAAATTCAAGAACCAAGTAGATTCTGAAATATTTCTAAAGGAGAGGTGGATTTTTGAGCTGCAAACAGTGTGAGGATGGCTACTCTAACCATTGGAGACTACCGCCTTTCATTTTTAATAGTAATGATATTGGTTTTAAGATATTTTTATTATGTACCGAATGTTACCAAGGACATAATTTCATTATCTTTCCTAGATACAGATGATTGCATTTTCAAATTTGGTAATAAAAGTTTTCTGTTTTATAAATATAATATATGTTATGGTATGGAAAATTTAAATAATATTATTTATTTATTAAATTAAGAAAACCAAGTATTGGAAATGGATAATGAATCATGTTTACATGACTCATAAAACACCTAGTTATGGTAACACTGTTCAGCAGATCTGTTACATGATTGTTTAGAAAGAAAAATGAATAAACCACTATTCAGTGGATATGGTGAAAGGTACATAGAGATCCTAGGATTAGTACACATAGATGTGTGTGGACCATTTCCAATAGAATCTAGAGTTGGGTATTCTTGTTTCATAAATTTTATTGATGTATTGAGTAGATATAGTTGTGTCTAATTGAAGAGGTATAATTCTGAGCCCATTGAGAAATTCAAAGAATTCAATAATGGATTAGAGAATCAACTTGGATAAAAGATAAAGAATATTTGATTAGATTGAGGAGTTGAATATCTTAAAAAATATTTTATCAACTTTCTACATGAGTTTAGGATTCTATATCAACTCACACCACCTTACACACTTCAGTTGAATGGTTTTAGTGAAAAGAATGACCATACCATGGTAGACATGGTAAGGTTGATGATGATTCATGTTGATCTTTCATTATCCATTTGGATATGCATTAAAAATTTTAGCATACACACTAAAATGGGTACTAACTGAAGAGGAAAATAAAGTTATATTAATTTTATGGAGTGGAAATAAAACCATTTTTGTCATATACATGTATGGGGATGTGAGGAATCTTTTAATTACTTTTCAAGAAACAAACTAACACCTTGGGAAACAAAGTGTATCTTTATAAGTTATCCTATATAAATAAAGGGATACAATATATACAACACCTAAGGAAATAAAGTGATTGTCACCAGACAATTCATCTTTCTTGAGAGGGATCACATCCTCAAAAGTATATTGGAAGCAATATTGACTTCAATGAATGTGATTCTCAATATACACTTGAGTCAGTATAAGAACAAATTCCTTAGGTCCCCATGGAATTAGTAGTTCTTGAAACAAAATTACTACATAGGATCACTATAGAAACAAGATAATGAGATAGATATGGTTTTCTAGTCACTATATATGGTGAATCATTATTGGCTGACAATAATGAACTTATCTTTTACAAAGAGGTGTTAGTGAGATCATAAGATATGATATGGAAAGAATCCATGAATTATAAAATGGATTCTCTGTATTAGAACCAAGTTTTGGTTCTAGTTGATATTTCATTTGATATAAATCCCATAGGGTGAAAATTGGTATTCAAGAGAAAACTGGACATTAAAGGTAAGGAATATACTTATAAATCAAGGCTAGTGGATAAAGGGTTTAAACAACATCAAGGAATTTACTACAATGAAACCATTTAACCAGTTTACCTATTTAAATCCATGAGAATTATATTTTCTATAGTAGATCATCATGACTATGAAATTTGGAAGATGGATGTCAAAATATATTTCCTTAATGGGATCCTTTAAGAAGATGTCTACATGTCACAACCAGAAGGCTTTGTTATTCTAGGTGATTCCAAAAAATATTTTCAAGTTGTAGATTCCCATTTATTGATTGAAACAAGAATCTAGGTCATAGAACATTAAATTCAATGAAGATATAAAATAATTTGGTTTCACTAATAATGAATGTGATCCATGTCTTTACAAGAGGTTTAGTGGGAATGTGGATGTTATCCTTGTAGTATATGTTGATGTAATATTACTTATTGAAAATGACATACCATTCCTATAATATGTTAAAGAATGGTTAAAGAGGTGTTTATCTATTAAGAAATTTAGTGAAGTAGCCTATATTATATAGATCGACATCATTCAAGATAGATCTAGGAGTCTACATGGACTAAGAGAAATTATATACATTGATTAGATACTAAATAAATTTAGTATAGAACAATGAAATAAGGTATTGGTTCCAGTGTCACATAGTACACATCTTTCCAAAAAATGTTTCCTCAAACACAATAAGAGAAAGAGATAATGAGTAATATCACATGTGCTTCATTGATAGGATCAATTATGTATTCCATGTAATGTACTAGACTTGATGTTTCCTATGCAATGAACATGGAAGGCAACTATCAAGATAATATATAAAAATAAAATTGGTATTTTGTTAATGTTATCCTTAAGTATCTGAGAAGAACTAAGGATATGTTTTAATGTATATATGTGATAAGTAGATGGTCATCAGGGGTTATACTAATGATAGTTTTCAAATAAATCAGAATGATCTGAAGTTAAAGTTAGGATATGTTTTCTATCTCAACAAAAGAGTTGTGATCTTGAAGAGTTCAATGAAGCCATTTTTTGTTTACTATAAAGTGTAGTTCAAGTATATAGTGTCTTCTAATGTAACTAAGGAATCCATTTGGATATGAAACTTTTTCCAAGATCTTGATTTGGTATCTAGA
The DNA here is from genome assembly GCA_963277665.1 of Viscum album. NCBI lineage: Eukaryota > Viridiplantae > Streptophyta > Magnoliopsida > Santalales > Viscaceae > Viscum > Viscum album. Next base: position 1,514,625,305 of record OY728156.1, on the reverse strand, counting down.
ATTAAAGACCCTATCACATTGTATTGTGATAATACTGTAGTGGTGGCCCTTGAAAAAGATCAATGATAACACCAATGGAAAAGGAAAATATATTCAAAGTATCACCTATTGAAGTGTTTTTCTCATAGGGTTGAAATTGTATCAATAAAATATCCCATATAATAAAACATGGGAGACCCCTTGACTAAAGGCCTATCTCAACAAAATAATGAGTATCATGTGACAACAAATGGACTCAAGGTTGTTAACAGTTGGCTCTAGTCCAAGTGGGAGTCTATTGGAGTTGGTTCCCTAGAACCAACTTATTTTTACTTTATAATAAACTATATTCATTATTTTTAATATTATAAACTCTTTATCACATCATGGTTGTTATTTTTTGTGATGTAGTATGTGATAATGTCCTATGAGTAGTTATTGCACAGAAAGTTCATAACAGTTCCCTATTATGATGAGAACCAAAAAGTGTATGGACAATATTCTTAAATATATGTTATATATCTAGATTAAAAAATTGAGGTACAAAAATGATATAGGTTATTAAGAGTTGAGACACATAGTACTTTGATGCACCTTCTCATGGTGTATTCTATTGGTAATTTCTAGTGTAGGAAATTATGAGAACGATACCTATAAGTAGGAAATCCACATTTATATACATCATTGGATGTTTCTATTTATGGATGTGTGCATTGATATTTTGAATTTAAGATTATTATTAATGAATATTATAATTCATGTACTTTTATATATTCAGGAGAACCATGAGAACATGTGTTCATAGTGAGGTAGGATTTAGTGGGTGCATCATGAGTAATATTTCATTTATGAATAATGTGATAAAATATTTTTTCCCTTATATTATTTAATAGAAGTTGATATCTCAGGCCCTTTGATAGAAATTATATAGCCTAAATAAATCTGTGGTCATGGTGTTCTATAGGAAAGTTAGATTTCTAGAAAGTCAATGAAAGAGGTATTGAGCACATAGGTTGATGGAACCATCATACAACCTAATTAATTAAATATATCATTATAAAGGGGTTATATTACATAGTAAGCATCCATATGAGGTTTCTGTCACGACTCGTCCCGTGGGGCCCGTTCCATGACTACCCCAATCCCGCCTTCCATAGGCTAGGGGTCGGTGACTATCACCAAAATGGAGTATCCCTGGAATGGGAAGGCATTGCCATTAAACCTATACAAACACAAAATCCAAGACCACAATAAGAAGAAAACACTAATTAAACTATTGTAGTACAAATTGTACTGAAATTAAAGGGGGCCGAAATACAAGCCCAACTGAAAAGTACGAGTAAAAGTGAAAAGAGAAAATAGAACCTTGATGGTCCACCTTGGATCCTACCTAAAGGGTAGGTATAGCTCATATCAACTTTTCTCCACATTATCCAATATCCTCTGTGTACCACTTGGTCCTAGCTCTCTTAAGTCTCAACCCAGCTGCTCGTCATCTGCAAAACACACAACAAGGTGCGGGTGAATCCCATGTAGGGGTGAGTACAACAATACTCAGTTAGGACCCTGAGGCCCCTGAAGGCCTTAAAAAATTCAACAAAGGAAAACCAAAAAACATGTTCTCATTCCAGAAGTGTAAAGAAATAGACACAGCTCAAACATAGTCTCATCTCAAACCTAGTATTAGTGAAGTATTGAAGAATAGATGATTATTCATGAAGCTAGATCATCTTATTGTGTCAAGAGGCACTGTTGCTGACCATACAGAGTCTGAAACACATAGGATTGATAGGTACTAACCCATGAAATGACCCACACAAGATCCGAACCGCCTAGAGTCAATAGGTACTAACCCCCTCAATGACCCACAAAGGATCTGACCCATCTGGAGTCGATAGTTTCTAACCCCCGCAATGACCCACACAGGATCAGTATGCACTGACCCACACAGGATCATTGAGCGCTAACCCACACAGGATCAGACCCATAGAAGAATGGTATGTGTTGACCCAGACAGGATCGTTGAGCACTAACTCACACAAGATCTGACCCACACAAGATCGGTGCGGACCCACATAGGATCGCTCGGTATTAACCTCTCTATGATCTATCTCCAACATCTGCCACACTGCCAGCCAATGGATTCCCACTCATGTCATGCTTGATTCTGGGAGAACAACTCTTCAATCCATCAAAGGTATTTCAACAGGCACGAAGTCCCATGAAGAAGTAACCCAGTGATCTATATATCATTATCATTATCATTATCATTATCGTTATCATTATCATTAACATTATCATTATCTTTATCATTAGAATTAGCGTTATCATTATCATTATCATTATTATTATTACTTATAACAGCACTGTAGCAAGGTACTCTAGTAATACTATTGCATTGGTTGTTAAATTTAGTGCCCTAGAACAAAATTTTGTGTATTTTATGACAACCTTTATTCATTTTTTGGATATTAATAAACTTTTTATCACATCATGATTGTTCTACTTGGTGATATAGTGTGTGATAATTTCCTAAGAATAGCTATCACACTGAAAGGTCATAGAAGTTCTCCACTATGATGAGAACCCAAAAAGTGTCATGATATTATTCTTAAATATATTTTTTATCAATAGATGAAAACAATTAGGGACACAAATGATATAGTTTATCATGGTTGAAGACTCATAGGACTTTGAGGCACATTATCGTGGGGTACATACTTAGTAATTTCCAGTGTAGAAAATTATGAGAATAAGACCTGCTGGTAGGAAATCAATATTTATATGTTTCATTAGATATTACTACATCTGTACATGTGTATTGATCCTTATACTTTAAGATTATTATTAATTATTATTATAAGTCATGTAATTTTATGTATTTGATGAAAACCATAATGATATATGTTTTCCGAAAGGTAGGATACATTGGGTGCATCACGAGATATATTTCACTAATGAATAATGTGATAAAGGATTTTTCCCTTCAGTTATTTAATGAAAGTTGATATATTAGTAAGTTTGATGGAAATTATATGGACTAAATAAATCTATGTCCATAGTGTTCAATAGGAAATTTCAATTTCCGGAAAGTCAAAGAATGATACATCGAGCACATAGGTTGATGGAACCAACATACAACCTACTTAATTAGAGATATTACGATAAAAGTATTATATTAGACAGTAAGTGTCTATATAATGTATTATGTCCTTGAAACGTTAACTTATTTCTCTATGTGTATCTTGGAGTGTCTCTAGATTTCTAACCTTGTACTTTAGTCTATTTAACCTAATCCCACTGAGAAAAAGGCCGAGAGGTTCACACACTGAGTATATCGAGAATCTCAGTTAAATAATATATTATTATTATTTATTATTTAAAAAGTTGAATTAATATCATTACCATAAGTGTTTTAATAATTATTCATGTTTTCTTGATCACATATTTTCCATGCCTAGTTATTTGAGAGAATATTATGTGAGCAGTATATTTAATAAATATTTATTTTCTAGTTAGTGAATAAAATATTTATTTATTTATTAGAAAATAATGAAATGATGTTTATTTATTAGAAAATAATGCATTGATATTTATTTATTAAATAAATATACATTATTCAGTCCATGATAAATATTTTTGAGGAGTGGTGGACTAAGTTTAATGGTCCTGTGAGAAATAATATATATTGAATATTATTTGAATAAATAATATTTAATTTAATTTTAGGTAAACACATGTCAAGAAATAATATTATTATTATCATTATTATAAACATGGGTATATTCAAGGATTATATAAATAATAATTTCACATATGAAATTATTTTATTCTAACCCCAGTAGTATATAATCTCTATTATATTAATTTTCTAGTGAGTCAATTCATTTTTTATGCCCAATGAGATCTGGAGAAAATCCTCTCAAATCAAAAGATAGATCCCTCTCCAAAAATAATCTCAAGAACATAGAGTGATATTCCTCCACCACCACTCTCAAGTCCAGAGAGATTGAATAGAACCCTTCTTTGAATGAATTCTTAGGGTCATCAAAGTCAAAAGATTCATGCATTAGAATTTTTCATGTCATAACCTAGAGATTCATACAGTGACATTTAGAGGTTCGTTGAATTTTTTTGGATCACCATTGGAGGGAATATATTCTTGGTTCCTACAACACAATAATGGTAAGATGTATAGATGTTCTCATATCCATCAATGAAGAAATAATTTCTTACAAGGTAATTATTTAATTACTTAAATTAATCATAAATAATATGTGATGATATTGTTCTTTCATTCCGGTGTTTTTATATTTTCCATATTCTTTGATTAAATTTTGTTGACCACATCATTTATCATCATGTAAATCTCAAATTAATCATTGATCATGATAAAAAAGAAGATTTCAGCATGCCCCATCCACTGCTTCTGCTATGATCGGATCCTACAAGTGGTCTCAGAGTGGTCACATAACTATTTATAATTATTTTAAGATAATTGATTGACTTAAACATTTTTTATTAGTTTTAAATCCCAATTTAATCATTATTTAATAAAAACTAAAATATATTCTTTCCTCATATTAATTTATCTTAAATATAATCAAATTGATTAAATTTATAAATGAAATAAATTCAAAGATCTCATATAGAGGTTCCAAGGAGTCTAGTCAGACAACACAATAGTACACACTGTGTAACCTGAAGGTACATTCCATGTAACCATGTTTAATAAACCTTGAATTAATTAATAATTAAATCAATCCATGCAAATTTAATACACATGGTGAATTTAATTACATCTTGTGAGTTGACTGGGCCATCCTAGTGCATGTTAATATGGAGTACACATCATGCAACTTATGTACACAACGTGTAGTCCTTTAATCATAGACAGGTTGTGTATCTTATTACATGTCCTACATGACTGGTCTTCTTGTAACTCAAATACTACATGATGTGTATCCCATGAATATTCCATTTACTATTATATTTTCCATGGAATGGTTAAACCCTGAGTCTTTATTCATGTTTTTCATATAGATACTGAAAATAATACACGATGTGTAGCTCTAATTTACACATCGTGTACTATTACAAAATTACATAGAATTAAAAATTAATTTATTATACTATTAAAACATTATACACATATATTATGTATGGTCATTAAGTTGATTGTACATTCCATGTGATGATTTATATATATATATATATAGTGTGTGTGTGTGTGTGTGTGACTAATTAATTTATGTGTAATGTTTGGATCTTCATGTCATGTATAAGATGTATTATAATTGTTTATTTACAAGCATTGAATTATATAATGATATCTAAATTCCATGTGTTCTATATTTTCATTAATTTTATAGTATATTCCATCAAATTATGTGATAATTCACACATTCCATATGTCACAAGAGTATACAATATATGTGTATAATAAACACTGGGTAGTTCAGAAGGGTACCCTCCATTTTACCTCCAAAGTACATTTTTTGTACAAAGTTAATTTAAAATAAATTTATTTAATTTGTTTTAAATTATGATGGTTGAGAATCTCAAGAATTTTTTTATGAGAATTAAGATAAAAGAATTGATTAATTAAAAAAGTCAATTAATTGATTGAAGCGTGATTTATATTAAATAAGAATGATTAGAATTGAATTCTAATTTTATTAAATTTTTAATTTATAACATTCATGTGGATGTTCATGAGCCTATAGAATACCTTTGAATGTGACTGGTTTCTTTTAATTTTTTATTAAATTAAGTTATTGTCTTGTGTGTCATCTCTCCTCTCATTATATAAGAAACTGTGTGACCATGGTTTCTTTTATGTAAAAACCTTAACCAATACTCTGGTTCCCTCACCAATATGTGATCAAAATAATATTTAATTGATGTAGCTCCCATTCTAGTGGTGGTAGTTCAAGTTTGGATTTGAGGTTAAACCAATGCAAGAGAGATACATAGGTGGATGTGTGGAAAACCATAACACAAACAATAAATGGCTCAAGGTTTTTTCCCCTGAGGTTGATGGGTAGTTTATCATCCACTAGATAAAATAATCATTCGTAAAATCTCATGATTATACCAAATTATTATTTTATTTCTATCATGTTGCATGGTTATGTCATTATGGATGTTTTTTTCGTGATCACATTAATTCATAAATTAAAATCATACAAGATAGAATTAAAATAAATTGACTTATGCATAAACATTATCTATGAACAAGTTAACCATTTTAATAAATATAATTAATATTAAAAACCACATATTAAATATTATAATTGTAAATGTACACATAAAAGATAAAATCCCTAAATTATATATTGTAATTCGGTACTTCATTCCACTACTTTAGTTAAAATTGAACAATAGTTCAACGTGATTGGATAGAAAAATCTGGGGTGATTTCAATTGTTAGGGAATTATAACTTATATTTTTGGGTTGATATAAAGGGGTGACTTCCAATGAAGTACATAGTGTAAATGAGAGGCAATGTTTGAGGAAATCCAATTTAAAGATTTTAGGATTGGGGATTCCACTCAAAAGATCAATTAATTGTGAGTTAATGCAGTTGTAAATTGGAATGTCTACCTAAAACCCTTCATATTTCTTGATTGGAAAAATTAGGGGTAATAAGAAGGGGAATATGGATTCTTTACACTAGAATTTCTAAAAAATGGGATATTCTAAAGCCAATGGTGAGGGCTATTGGGTTTCAATAAAATAGTAGGAGATTAATAAGTATAATATTTATTTATTTGTCTAAATTCTATCAGATAAAGTTTTAAAACTTTTCCCCTATTATTTTTATAAATAGAAATAAAAATAACTTAAAACATATCATTATAGTCCATATTTAAAAATGATACCCTTCTCATCGACACAAATTTCCAAGAGTGGAAAAGTCCCTTACATGTTATCTTATACCCTGAACAGAAAATTATATTTTCTAAAAGAACCTATTAGTGATGTGCCTGGTAAAGATGATAGTGAGTAAGAGTTATCTCTCTATAAGAAAAAATTTAACAATTACATGGATGTTCATTGTTTCATAATATCATCCATGACCAATGACATTTTGAAGCAACATAAGGACATGGGTGTGTATATCATGATGTATCACCTTCGAGATATCTATCAATAGAAAGTGATACAAGAGATATATGAGATCTCCAATGCTCTATTTACAAATAATCTTAGAGATTTGGTGCCATATGGGACTCATGTAGTCAATATTATTAGCTACATTGAATTCTTAACCATCATAGGGATTAAATTCCTAGATGATTTACACGTGGATTATATATATTCCTATCTAACCAAGTCCTTCTATAGTTTTATTGTTAATTATAACATGAGTAATAATGATAAGATTATTTTTTAACTTCTTAATCTGATTATCTAAGTGTAAAAGGACATGGGGCATGACAATACTTTTGTCCTTATAGTGAATAAGAAAAGTAATAACAAGGAGAAGGGTCCCAAGAATGATAAGTCTAAATATCTTGATCACCATCCTTCCAAAAAGAGGAAGATCTAGATGTAGTAAAAGTAAAAGGAAGCAATATGTTTTGCATGTAGCATTCAAGGAAAAAAGAAGAGAAAATGAACCCTAAAGTAAGGGTAAGATAAAGGTGCATACGTTATCAATTTAAATATTTCAATATCTACACATTGGTTAGTAGATATAGATTTTTGGTGCTCACATATGTATCTAAATTTAAGAACCATGTAGATTCTGAAATATTTCTAAAGGAGAGGTGGATTTTCGAGCTGCAAATGGTGTGAGGATGGCTACTCTAACCATTGGATACTACCACCTTTCATTTCTAATAGTAATGATATTGGTTTTAAGATATTTTTATTATGTACTGAATGTTACCAAGAACATAATTTCATTATCTTTCCTAGATACATATGATTGTATTTTCAAATTTGGTAATAAAAGTTTTTTGTTTTATAAATATAATATATGTTATGGTATGGAAAATTTAAATAATATTATTTATTTATTAAATTAAGAAAACCAAGTATTGGAAATGGATAATGAATCATGTTTACATGACTCATAAAACACCTAGTTATGGTAACACTGTTCAGCGGATGTGTTATATGATTGTTTAGAAAGAAAAATGAATAAACAACTATTCAGCGGATATGGTGAAAGGTACATAGAGATCCTAGGATTAGTACACATAGATGTGTGTGGACCATTTCCAGTAGAATCTAGAGTTGGGTATTCTTGTTTCATAAATTTTATTGATGTATTGAGTAGATATGGTTGTGTCTAATTGAAGAGGTATAATTCTGAGTCCATTGAGAAATTCAAAGAATTAAATAATGGATTAGAGAATCAACTTGGATAAAAGATAAAGAATCTTTTATCTGATTGAAGAGGTGAATATCTAAAAAAATATTTTATCAACTTTCTAAAAGAGTTTAGGATTCTATATCAACTCACTCCACCTTACACACTTTAGTGGAATGGTTTTAGTGAAAAGAATGACCATACCATGGTAGACATGGTAAGGTTGGTGATGAGTCATGTTGATCTTTCCTTATCCATTTGGAGATATGCATTAAAAATTGTAGCATACACACTAAAATGGGTACTAACTGAAGAGGAAAATAAAGTTCTCTTAATTTAATGGAGTGGAAATAAAACCATTTTTTCCATATACATGTATGGGGATGTGAGGAATCTTTTAATTAATTCTCAAGAAACAAACTAACGCCTTGGGGAACAAAGTGTATCTTTATAGGTTATCCTATAGAAATAAAGGGATATAACATATACAACACTTAAGACAAGAAAGTGATTGTCACGAGACAATTCATCTTTCTTGAGAGGGATCACATCTTCAAAAGTATATTGGAAGCAATATTGACTTCAATGAAGGTGATTCTCAATATACACTTGAGTTAGTATAGGAACACATTCCTTAGGTCCCCATGGAATTAGTAGTTCTTGAAACAAAATTACTACATAGGATCACTATAGAAGCAAGATAACGAGAGAGATATGGTTTTCTACTCACTAAATATGGTGAATCATTATTGGATGACAATAATGAACTTATCTCCTACAATGAGGTGTTATTGAGATCATAAGATACAATATAGAAAGAAGCCATGAATTATAAAATGGATTCTATGTATTAGAACCAAGTTTTGGTTCTAGTTGATATTTCATTTGATGTAAATCCCATAGGGTGAAAATGGGTATTCAAGAGAAAACTGGACATTAAAGGTAAGGAATATACTTATAAATCAAGGCTAGTTGATAAAGGGTTTAAACTACATCAAGGAATTGACTAAAATGAAACCTTTTAACCAGTTTACCTATTTAAATCCATAAGAATTCTATTTTATATAGTAGATCATCATGACTATGAAATTTGGAAGATGGATGTCAAAATAGATTTCCTTAATGGGATCCTTCAGGAAGATGTCTACATGACACAACCAAAAGGCTTTGTGGTTCTAGGTGATTCCAAAAAATATTTTCAAGTTGTAGATTCCCATTTATTGATTGAAACTAGAATCTAGGTCACAAAACATTAAATTCAATGAAGATATAAAAGAATTTGGTTTCACTAATAATGAATGTGATCCATGTCTTTATAAGAGGTTTAGTGGGAATGTGGATGTTATCCTTGTAGTATATGTTGATGACATATTACTTATTGAAAATGACATACCATTCCTACAATATGTTAAATAAGGGTTAAAGAGGTGTTTATCTATTAAAAAATTTAGTGAAGTAGCCAATATTATATGGATCGAGATCATTCAAGATAGATCTAGGAGTCTACTTGGATTAAGAGTAATTATATAAATTGACTAGATACTAAATAAATTTAGTATAGAACAATGCAATAGGGGATTGGTTCCAGTGTCACATGGTACACATATTTCCAAAAAATGGTTCCTCAAACACAATAAGAGAAACAGATAATGAGTAACATCGCATGTGCTTCATTGATAGGATCAATTATGTATTCATTGTTATGTACTAGACTTGATGTTTCCTATGCAATGAACATGGCTGGCAGCTATCAAGATAATATATAAAAATAAAATTGGTATTTTGTTAATGTCATCCTTAAGTATTTGAGTAGAACTAAGGATATGTTTTTAATGTATATATGTGACAAGTAGATGGTCATCAGGGGTTATACTAATGATAGTTTTCAAATAAATCTGAATGATCTGACGTTGGAGTCAGGATATGTTTTCTATCTCAACTAAAGAGTTGTGATCTGGAAGAGTTCAATGAAGCCATTTTTTGTTTACTATATAGTTTAGTTCAAGTATATTGTGTCTTCTAATGTAACTAAGGAATCCATTTGGATATGAAACTTTTTCCAAGATCTTGATTTGGTATCTAGAAGTAAAGACCCTATCACATTGTATTGTGATAATACTGTAGTGGTGGCCCTTGAAAAAGATCCAAGATCACACCAATGGAAAAGGAAAATATTTTTGAGGTATCACCTCTTGAGGTATTTTTCTCAGAGGGGTGAAATTGTATCAAGAAAATTTCCCATATGATAAAACATGATAGACCCCTTGACTAAAGGCCTATCTCAACAAAAGAATGAATATCATGTGACAACAAATGGACTGAAGGTTGTTAGCAGTTGGCTCTAGTCCAAGTGGGAGTCTATTGGAGTTGGTTCCCTAGAACCAACTTATGTTTACTTTATAATAAACTATATTCATTATTTTTAATATTAATAAACACTTTATCACATCATGGTTGTTATTTTTTGTGATGTAGTATGTGGTAATGTCTTATGAGTAGTTATTGCACTGAAAGGTCATTACAGTTCCCTATTATGATGAGAACCAAAAAGTGTATGGAAAATATTCTTAAATATATGTTATATATCTAGATTAAAACATTGAGTTACAAAAATGATATAGTTTATTAAGAGTTGAGACACATAGGACTTTGATGCACCTTGTCATGGTGTATTCTCTTGGTAATTTCCAGTGTAGTAAATTATGAGAATGAGACATATCAGTAGGAAATACACATTTATATATGTCATTTGATGTTCCTATCTATGGATGTGTGCATTGATATTTAGAATTTAAGATTATTCTTAATGAGTATTATAATTCATGTACTTTTATATATTCATGAGAACCATGAGAACATGTGTTCCCAGTGAGGTAGGATTTAGTGGGTGCATCATGAGTAATATTTCATTAATGAATAATGAGATAAAATATTTTTCCCTTATATTATTTAACAGAAGATGATATCTCAGGTCCTTTGATAGAAATTATATAGCCTAAATAAATCTATGGTCATGGTGTTCTATAGGAAAGTAAGATTTCTAGAAAGTCAATGAAAGAGGTATCGAGCACATAGGTTGATGGAACCATCATACAACCTAATTAATTAAAGATATCATTATAAAGGGGTTATATTACATAGTAAGCATCCATATGAGGTATCTATCACGACTCTTCCCCTGGGGCCTGTGCCATGACTACCCCAATCCCACCTTCTATAGGCTAGGGGTCGGTGACTATCACCAAAAAGGTGTATCCCTAGAATGTGAAGGCATTTCCATTAAACCTATACAAAAACAAAAACCAAGAAAACAATAAGAAGCAACCACAAAGTAAACTGTTGTAGTAAAAATTGTACTGAAAGTAAAGGGGGCCGGAATACAAGCCAAACTGAAGAGTACAAGTAAAACTGAAAAGAGAAAATAGCACCCTGATGGTCCACCTTGGATCCTACCTAAAGGGTAGGTATAGCTCATATCCACTTCTCTCCACATTATCCAATATCCTCTATGTACCACTTGGTCCTGGCTCCCTCAAGTCTCAACCCAGCTACTCATCATCTGCACAACACACAATAAGGTGTGGGTGAAGCCCATGCAGGGGTGAGTATAACAATACTCAGTTGGGACCCTGAGGCCCCTGAAGGCCTCAAAAAATTCCACAAAGGAAAACCAAAAATCATGTTATCATTCAAGAATTGTAAATAAATAGACACAACTAAAACATAGTCTCATCTCAAACCAGGTATTAGTGAAGTATTTAAGTATATATGATTATTCATGAAGCTAGATCATCTTATTATGTCAAGAGGCACTACTGCTGACCATACACAGTCTAAACCACATAGGATTGATAGGTAGTAACCCCTGAAATGACCCACACAGGATCTGACCCTCCTAGAGTCGATAGGTACTAACCCCTTCAATGACCCACAAAGGATCTGACCCGTATGGAGTCGATAGTTTCTAACCCCCGCAATGACCCACACAGGATCAGTATGCGCTGACCCACATAGGATCGCTGAGGGCTGACCCACACAGGATCAGACCCACACAAGAATGGTATGTGTTGACCCAGACAGGATTGTTGAGAACTAACTCACACAAGATCTGACCCACACAAGATTAGTGCTGACCCACACAGGATCGCTCGGTATTAACCTCTCTATAATCTATCTCCAACCTCTACCTCACTGCCAGCCAATGGATTCCCACTCATAGCATGCTTGATTCTGGTAGAATCTCTCCTCAAGCCATAAAACATATTTCAACAGGCACAAAGTCCCATGAATAAGTAACCCAATGATCTATCACGTCATAAGGGTCCCAACACAAAAAACGGCACATCGACTGGACGCACGGTCTTTAAGTTATTGGCATTTTAGTGCCAAGGGACCAATTGGATTTGGAGTCAATCCAACTAGGTATTACTAAAAATTTATCCAAAACTCTCTTAGAGTATTTCAAAAGGGCCTCCTCATCCTAAGGGTTTCAACACAATAGACATTTCATCAACCGGATGCCCGGTCTTTTAGTTGCATCCCTTTCCGTGAAATAGGGGTGATCGCACCTCGGTCTAGCCTGACCCGGTCAGGCCTGCCAGAAAATGCCAAAGGGACTGGTTCCTAAAAAAGGTCCCAAAGCCACTACTGGAGTGTTAATCAGACACCCAATTCATTAGTTACGGTCATTTATTATTCTCCTAAATTTCTAAAAACTATCTTTTTCTCCTGACCTTCTGCGGTTGAAGTGAAGCCTACCTTAAGGGAATCCTAGTGTTGTAGATTCAATGGTACCCTCAGATTTTTAATCTGAACACCAGTTCCAAAGATAGAAAATGCATCCCATGTGTTTACTGAACGTACCTTAAAAAATGTTCATAAATTAATTCCTGGAACACCAGGCCTCGGAATCACGCACCGTTAATTTTCTCAGACTCATAATAATTCCATATATTTAAAAATATTACATGGAAAAATTTGGGTCTTTAAATTCTCTCCACCTTAGGGATTTTCATCCCCGAAAGTGACAACATAGACTTAGGAAAAAAATGGGGTTATTGTGCACGAATATGAGAATCCCTCTCCCATGTTCTCTCTTGGAGGTCCTCATGCTGCTAGCAAATGTGCACCAGAGGTATCAATTGTCCATGAAAGAACCACTCCTATTGATCCTCAATCTCTATTGGAGCCTCCATAAAAGTCACCCCATCCTCAATTTCTAGATCTCCCCAGTCAATATCATGTGATGGATCATGCATGTACTTCCTCAACTGCGACACATAGAAAATTTCATGCACCTGATGCATCTGTGGGGTTAGAGCTAGGAAATATACCACCTCGCCAACTACACTGAGAAACTAAAAGGGTTCAATCAACCATGGAGATATCTTGTTTCCTTGGCCAAATCTCTGCAAAACTCATCAAGGTGAGACCCGTAGAAAGATGGTCTCCCTCCTCAAACTCCAAAGGTCTCTGTACGCTGTTAGCATAAGACTTATGTATGCTCTGGGCAGTCTTCATCTACTCCTGGATGATCTGAACCTTCTCAGTGGTAGCCCACACCAACTCTAGATCCATAAGTGTTGACTCCCCTGGGTCTGTCCATCATAGAGGTGATCTTCAGGGTCAATTGTACAAGGCCTCAAATGGTGTCATACCGATGGTCGAGTGATAGATGTTGTTGTACGCAAACTCTTACAAGGAAAAGTGATCATCCCAACTGCAGCCAAAATTTAGGATTCAAGCAAGATGTATGTCCTCTAGTGTTTGAATGGTTCACTTCGTCTGACCATCCGTCTGTGGATGAAAGGCGGTGCTCAAACGTGGCTGAGTTCCAAACACCTTATATAATCCCTTCTACAACCAGGATGTAAAGCATGATTCATGGTCAGATACTATAGTTGATGGAACCCCATGAATTCGTACAATATCTTATACATAGAGGCGTCCCAATCCCTCTATTGATCCCTACTTTCATATGGTTAGGAAGTGGACCAACTTGTTGAGTCGGTCAATGATCACCCAGATGGAATCATGTCCCCTGGATGTCTATGGTAGCCCTATCACAAATTCCATGGAGATACCATCCCACTTCCACTCCGGTACCTCAAGAAGCACTGCTAAGACTTCTGGAATTTAATGTTTGGCCTTCACTTGCTGAAAAGTGAGGCATTGTGAAACAATCTCTTCCACTGCCTTCTTCATCCCTGGCCACCAGTACTGACACTAGAGGTCCTGGTACATCTTCACCACTCAAGGATATACTGCTAAAGGGTATGTATGGAAATCCCTTAACAAATCCTCCCGTAGTGCCACCAGGACCATGGTGCATCCTCTGAAGAGGATGACATGCTACCCACCTTCAGAAAATCCATCAGGAGCATATCCTGTGGATATCGGAGCACATCGAGCCTTGTAGTCAATGTCCCCAAGCTGTGCCTTCTGAAGTTGCTGAAGAAGTGAGGGGGTGACAGTCATAGACTGGAGGTAAGCTACCCCATATCTATCCCAAAAGGATATCCATAACGAGGTTAGATACTCTATCACCTCACTCAACAACTATAGACTATACCTCCTACTGAGTGTGTACGATACTACGTTCCCCTTCCCAAGAGTATAGACTATCTCAAAGTCATAGTCCTGGGGGAACTCTAGCCATCATCATTTTCTCAGGTTTAGATCCTTCTGTGTGAAGATATACCTAAGACTCTTGTGATTGGATTAGACTCTCAAGAATTCTCCAATCAAGTAGTGTCACCACATCTTCAAGTCGAATACCATTGTTGATAACTCTAGGTCATGGGTAACGTAGTTCTTCTCATTCTATCTCAACTTTCATGAACCATAAGCAATCACTAATTTCCCCAAAATTAGGACACATCCATGTCCTGTCCCTAACACGTCATAGTAGACTACATAAACAACACCCTCTTCTAGTAGCCTCAGGATGGGGGCACTGGTCAGTCTCTGCCTTAGCTCATAAAAACTCTTCTAGAATCTATCCATCCATATGAAGGGTTGTCCCTTTTTTTCAACCCAAAAAAGGGTGGTGAAGCTCTAGAAATGTCAGGTACAAATCAATGTTAGTACCCATCCAACCCTAGGAAACTCTGCACCTCGGTCACACTCTTGGGTGGCTCCCAAGCAAGCACAGCCTCTATCTTCGCTGGATCCGCTGCAACTCCAGCCTTTGGGATAATGTGTCCCAGAATGTGGACCTCTTGTATCCAGAACAAGCACTTCGAGAGTTTACCATAAATTTGGTGCTCTCGGGATGTGTCTAGTACTATCTGCAGATGATAGGCATGCTCCTCCTCCATCACTGAGTACACCATGTTGTCATCAATGAATACCACCAAAAATCGATCGAGGTATGGCTGGATGATTTTGTTTATGAGTCCCATGAACATTTTAGGGGTGTTGGTCATGTAAAATGGAATTACCAAGAAATCATAGTGGCCATAATGACCTATAAAGGTCATCTTATGGACATCCTCATCTTTTACCCTAATCTGATGAGATCCTGGTCAGAGATCTATCTTTAAAAACCATCAAGCTCATTTTAGCTAATTGAAAATATCATCAATCCTTGGAAGTGGATACTTGTTCTTCACATTCACCTAGTTCTAGTTCTGATAATCCACACAAAGCCTTAAAATACCATCTACCTTCTTGGAAAACAAAATTGGGGCTGCCCGTGGAGAGACATTAGGCCTTATGAACCTCATCCTCTATAAGTCCTCTAGTTGTACCCGTAACTCACAAAGCTCCATGGGATCCATCCGATATACTAGAGAAGATATCGGTGTCATCCCGGGGTACAGGTCGATGTATAAGTCCACCTCTCTATGAAGTGGTAGTCCCAGAACATCATCAGGAAATAAATCAACATACTGGTCCACCACTAAAGGATTGATCGGACTCTCAACATCAACTACCCTGAGGGTAAGGTTAGCCAACTAACATGTGATCAACTGAACCCTCCTCCGGGTAAGTCCATCATCTAATGAAAAGGTTACCTTCTCATCGGTGAAGGAAAACCTGGTCACCTCATCCCAGACACACCGCACTTTGTGCCTAATACAATCAATCTGAGCATGGATATTGGGTAACTAGTCCTTTACCAAGATGAAATTGTAAGGACTCAACGCCACTACTAGAAGATCCCAGTTGAAGATATCACCTAGTAGACTAAGATCACACTACTGGTACCAGTGTGTAATCATTGAATCTTCTTCGGTAGGAGTCTCTAATCCTAAGGATCGATCCAATGGATCCACCAAAATCTTCGAGCTCTGAACTAGTGTCGTGGAAATAAAAGAGTGACCGGACCCTATATCGATGAGTACTGCAGCTAGGGTGGAATAGAAAAAGATCATACCTCTAATAATCTTCGGAGCATCGTGGTCATAGGCCTCTGCAACCTATAGTTGTGCTCGGCCCTATCCACCTGCTCCCTGTGGTTAGGGTGGACAACCTGGTGGTGGTGGCAGTAGAACCTCAAATCGCTACCCACCACCTATTATACAGCTCACTCATCTACTATGTCTGCCACCATGCAGACCTCCTCAATCGAATCTCTGCCTCTAACTTGGAGATCCCTCGACCATATACTGATTATTTGTATGACGGGCTGGGTAGTCATGAGCAATGTGGACCTTCTTACCGTACATGAAGCATACCCTGCCTCCCAGCTAACCTCCTCTACCTCACGAGCTCCGCACCTCTGACCCGACATCATGGGTTCATCCACTAAAAGGTCTGGTCTTCTTGGACCACTGTGTCATCCACCTACTACCAGCCGTAGATAACTCTGCTACTTGTCTCCTGGTGGTGGGTCTCGTTGTCGGTGTCTGCTCAACGAGGAAACTCTCTACCAATAGTGCTCTCTCCAACACTACATCATGTGTCTGGATGCTGAGAAATACCATCGATGCTCTGATATCCCGTCGGAATCCCTGCTCGAAGGTCAGAGTCCTGAAGAAAGGGTCTCGCACCATGTTGGTAGAGTAGCATGAGAGTTCAGTGAACCTCACTATGTATTGGGCCACAGTCAGGTTTCCCTACTGTAAGTGTAGCATCTCATGAATACACACAAAGCATAGAGTCACTAGGGAGAACTCTGCCCTAAATAGTCCCTCAAAATCTTCCAAGGTGAGAGTCACCTCATCATGTATCTGGAGATTTGGGATCTATCATCTCCCTACTGTTCCCTGGAAAAGACTGGCAGCTAGGATTACCATCAGGTCAGCTGGTGTCCCAACCAGGAAAAAAATATTGACCACAACCTTCATCCAATCCTCAACTGCCTGTGGATCTGTCTCTCCTCAGAACTTCGGAGGCCTCTACCACTAAAACTTGTGAAACATGCTCAGTCGGCGTGCACTGTCTGCTAGTGGGGCTGGTGGAAATGGCATTCCAATGGGTAGTGGTGGTGTTGGTACACCTTCCGAAGGTGCTAACGCCATAAGAGGGCCCTGCACCAAGGCCTCTTTGCTCGGTGGGCGGTCATCGTGGCAGCTTCCAGAAGAAAATAGGTTCACTATTGTCAAAAGTTATACCTAGTGAGCTTAATCAAAAGATCAAAAGTAAAAACACTTCCAAAAGACATGAAATCAGTGTTTTCATGCACCGAGTCAAAAATCAGAATTCGGGGTCTTGGTTTATGGATACGTTAGCCACCGCACTAACACTAGATTCCCTGAACTGAAATCCACACTCAAAACACTTAACACTATTGCTCCATTAAAAATATCGGAGTCCTAGTTCTTCAGTTGAACCGACTCCTATGATACCACTTTGTCATGACCCATCCCCCGGGGCCCGTGTTGTGACTACCCCAAGTCTGCCTTCCATAGGCCAAGGGTTAGTGACTAGCACAAAAAATTTGTATCCCTATAATGGGAAGGAATTTCCTTTAAACCTGTACAAACACACAAACCAAGAACACAATAAGAAGCAACCACTAAGTAAATTGTTGTAGTAAAAAGTTTACTGAATGTAAATGAGGCCGGAATAAAATCCCTTCTGAAAAGTACCAGTAAAACTGAAAAGAGAAAATAGCTCCTAGATCATCCACTAATGATCCTACATAAAGGGTAGGTACAACTCATCTCCACTACTCTCGACATCATCCAATCTTCTCTGTGTACCACCTGGTCTTGTCTCCCTCAAGTCTCAGCCCATCTTCTCATCATCTGCAGAATACACAACAAGGTGCAGGAGAATCTCGTACAGGGGTGAGTATAAAAATACTCAATTGGGACCCTGAGACCCCTGAAGGACTCACAGAATTCCACAAAGGCAAACTACAAAGCATGTTCTCAATCACAAATCACAAAGCAGTAGACACAGCTCAAACAGAGTCTCAACTCAAACTAGGGATTAGTGAAGTATAGAAGTACGTATTATTAGTCACAAAGATAGATCGTCTTATTCTATTAAGAGGCACTACTACTGACCATATGGAGCCTGACCCACATAGGATCGATAGGCACTAACCCCCACAATGACCCACATAGGAACCGACCCGCCCGAAGTCGATAGGTACTAACCCCCGCAATGAACCACATAGGATCTGACCCACACATGATCAGTATGCACTGACCCACATAAGATCACTGAGCGCTGACCCACACCGGATCTGACCCACACAGGATCGGTATTCGCTGACCCACACAGGATCACTGAGCGTTGAAACACATAGGATTTGACCCACACCGGATAGGTGCTGACCCACATAGGATCACTCGGTACTAACCTCTCTATGATTTGTCTCCAACCTCCATCTCACTACCAGCCACTGGGTTCCCGCTCATAGCACACTTGATTCTGGGAGAACCGATCCTTAATCCATCGGTCTAATTTCTATTAGCACAAAGTCCCATGAAGAAATAACTTGATGACATGTCATGTCATAAGGGTCCCAAGGCAAAATACGACGCATTGATCGGACGCCCGATCTTTAAGTTATTGGAATTTTAGTGACGAGGGCCTAGTTGGATTTGGATTCAACCCAACCTGGTCATACTCCAACATTCTCCATAACTCTCATGGATTATTTCAAAAGGGATGCCTCATCCTAAGAGTTCCAACATAATAGACGGTGCGTCAATCGGATGCACGGTCTATTAGTTGCATCCCTTTCTGTGAAATAGGGGTGATCGCACCTTGGTCTGGCCTGACTAGTTCGGGCCTGCTAGAATATGTCAAAGGGACTACTTCCCAAAAGGGTTTCCAACACCATTGACAGCGTGTTAATTGGACACATGGTTCGTCAATTACGGGTGTTTATTATTCAGGGACCGGTTTGGTCTGGGCCCGGTCCGACTCAGTCAGATCAGCCCAATGTAATGGGTCCTAGGGTCCACCAGACCCCACCCGAGTCCGGACTGTAAGGGTCATCCTAGTTTAATGGGTCCGGCCCATCAGGGTTGGCTCAATTCAGTTCACGGGCCCAGGCCCCTTTTGGCCCAGCTCGTCGGGTGGGGCTCGGCCCTCCCGCACTGGCTCGCCAGGCCGTGGGTCTGGCAAGCTGGTTCATAGGTCCAGCACAGCCTACTGGCAGGTCCATGCTGATGGGCGGGTCTGGTCTACTTGTCTGGCCCACGCTGTCTCAGTCTGCCTGGAGGTGGACCGTTGCGTCCCGTTGGACCTTCTCTTTCGGGGCTCTTCACCAGCCAGTAGGGCGCTGCCCACTGCAATTAATGGTCGGCCGTTTGGCCTATCGGGGTTTCACCAAAGGGGCAAAATGCGGACCATACTACACCTTCCTACCATAGCATGAAGGCACCACCCTTGTCCCATTCTGCCGGCTCGGGCCGACCGCCTTCGGCCATCGCGGCGCGCCGTCACGCGCCATCTTCCACCGCCTGTGTCCTGTTGTCACGGGTCTTCTCTAGCCACCATTGGCTGCCTCCGACATAGCGCGCCTACAATTTTTTTCGATGGTCACTAGGCATGCTCTGGTGTCCATTCTTCATGGATTCTATGCCTACTTCTCTCATGTGTTGTCGTCATCATAGCGTAACCCACTATTTCATATTGTCGTTGAGTTAGAAATTATTCCCCATAGTTTACATCAAGAACAAAGTGGTAGAGGGTTCAGGACTTATTCGTTTGGCATGCGCCCTCCTCATTACATGATAACAAGTAGGAGAGAAATTTAATTCATCAAAGACAGCTTCAATAAAATAAACCCCCTACCTGGAAGAGACATTCATTGATGACAATCGACGGAACCCCCTTTATCATTGTTTTCATTTCATGATTCGGTGGCCCTCATCACCGCTTTCTATAACTGGTCTTGTCCTCCAAGTGGTTGGCGTCATGGTACTTTTCCAGATCTTTATCTCTTGGTGAAGCCATGCCAACACACTACCCCAATCTCTATATAAATAGGAGAGGGGAAGGGTGAGTAACTCATGTGGAATTAATGGGGTTCATTTAATTAAAGAACCTTAATAATTCCAATGGTGTGGTTACAAGAATAAAGGGGAGTCAAGACATTTAATGGCTTGACTTGTAGTTGGTCCCACCACCGCCGCTCGTCCGTTTGAGGAAAGGAGAATGAAAAATAAAATTATTTTTTTATTCTCTTAAATGTCCAAAAACTATCTCTTTCTCCTGACCTTATGCGGTCAAATTGAAGCCTCTCTTAAGTGAATCACTTTGCTACCGATTCAATGGTGCCCTCAGATTATTAATCCAAGCACTGGTTCAAAAGATAGAAAATTCCACCCACGTGTTTACTGAATATACCATAAAAAAAGATTAGAAATTCATTTCGGGAACATCGGACATCGGAATCACACACCGTCAATTTTTTTAGATTCTTAATAATTCTATATATTTAAAAAATAGATGGAAAAATCTCGGCCTTTACAATATCATATCATTGTGACATTAACTTATTTCTCAATGGGTGTCGTGGAATGTTGCTTGATGTTAACCTTGTACTTTAAGCAG
Source organism: Viscum album (assembly GCA_963277665.1). Classification (NCBI taxonomy): domain Eukaryota; kingdom Viridiplantae; phylum Streptophyta; class Magnoliopsida; order Santalales; family Viscaceae; genus Viscum; species Viscum album. The sequence continues at coordinate 1,514,604,036 of OY728156.1, read as the reverse complement.
TTTCACCTAATGCCACTGAGAAAGAGGCATAGAGGGTCAAAAACTAAATGTAACTAGAATATAAGTTAACTAATATATTATTATTTATTATTTAATAAGATTAATTAATATTATTCTCACATGTTGTTTAATAATTATTCTTGTTTTCTTGATCACATATATTTCATCACCAGTTATTCGATAGAATATTATGTGAGAATAATATTTAATATATATTTATTTTCTATTTAGATAATATAATATTTATTTATCTATTGGAGAATAATGAAGTGATATTTATTTAGTAAATAAATAACCATTATTTAAGTTATGATAAATATTTTGGATGAATAGAGGATAGGGTTTAATGGTTCGATGAGAAATAATTTATATTAAAATTTATTTAAATAAATCATATTTAATTTAATTTGAAGGTTTAGAGTATTTCAAAAAATAATAATATTATTTTTATTATTATAGACATGGGGTTATACAAGGATTGAAAAAATAATAAGGGTGCATATTAAATTATTATTTTCTAACTCTATCAGTATATAAACCCAATTGCATTATTTTCCTAGGGAGCCAATTTATTTTTTATGTGATACATGATAGAGAGAAAATAATTTCATATCCCTAGAGATCTCCCTCTCCAAGAAATCTCTTAAGTGTGGGGAGAGATCCTCCTCCATCACCAATCTCAAGTCTATAGAGATCCAATAAAACCCTTCCTTGAAGAAATTATCAGGGGTGATCAAAGAAGAACGACGCAAGCATTAGGATCTACCATGCTATCACCTAGAGATTCATATGGCGACATTCAGAGGTTCGTGGAACACAAGTAGATCATCATTATAGGGAATATATTCTAGATTTCTATAACACAATGATGGAATGACATAGAGATGTTTTCAGATACACCAATGAAGAAATAATTTATCATAGCGTAACTTTTTAATTACTTAAATTAATTATAAATAATATGTGATGATATTATTATTTGGTTCTATAATTTTTCTATTTTATATGTTCTTTGACATAATTACATTGATCATAGTGTTTATCATCATTTAAATCTTGTATTAATCATCAATCGTGACAAAAAGTAGAGTTAGGCATGCCACATCCACCACATCAGGTGTGCTCGAAACCTGCACTGGTGACACTATAATGATAGAAAGTATTGTAGAAATGACTATAGTAGTGATAGAATTTTAGGAAATATTATAGAATCCCTATTAATATATAATTATTATTCATAAAATTCACCTTTAGTCTTATAATTAGGGCTTCCAAGACCCAAGGACTCTGATCCATGATGAATGGGCCTTTGACCCATGATGAAGAGGACCTTCAGGCCATTAAAATTGTGTAATAGTATGGTTGGATAGGATATCCTTTGAGGGGATGTGACCTATCCTCCCCTGTCTATGGGTGTGGTTGTGTGTGTGTGTTTCATTATATTTTACCCAAGATAAATAAATAAAATTGTTGTTGTTGTTGTCATTATACATTTGGGGCCCTATTCATGTGGTAATGATGCCCTATTAGATGGCACAAGATAGGGGTTAAAATCCCTACCGCCTTTATTTAGAGGATTTAATATCCCTTTTGGGTAAATGGGATGGCATAAAATGACACCAACAAGATGGTGGACTACAAGATGGAGACAGAATAGGTATAACCCCACATGATGGTGGGGGAAATGGTCCCACAAAGATATGGATCAGAGGGTTTTGGTGTTGGTCGACTTCAAGCGGTTGTAAAAAAAAAGGGTGGTGATCTCTAATGGATGATGCAGGCATAGTACCAAAAAATGGTGTATAGGGAAAAGATGGTGGACTATGATGGTAGGATACAAGGTCAATTTAGGTTCCGATGAGCCTAATAGAAGATGGAACAGGAGGTATCAGACTATGATAAAGTGGGGGGGGGAGATTGACTGCAAAGGTGGGTGGCGAGGTCTTAGGGAAGAGATCATGAAAGGTGACAAAGAAAGTACAGGTGCATGGTTAGGTCCTGGGTGGATATGGTGTAGGTTGAACCTGGTAATTCATGGGGCCTACAGGCTAGGTTTCATATGGTCCTATATCCCAGTTTACACGGGGAGGGGTGGGGCTTTCGGCCAATTTTGTGGACTTATGGGCCATGTTCTTGGAGTTGCATATATAATTCCATAATATAAATAATATAAAAAATAAAATAGGGTAATAAACCCAACCTATCCCCTAGGGAGGATATAGACTGGGTTATACCCTTGGTTGTGTCTGTGTGTGTGTGCATGTTTGGTTGTAATTTTAGCCCTAATATTTAATATATTATTATTATTATTATTATTATTATTGTTATTATTATGTCTATAGTTCCAAATCTACTCTGGTAAAATTGTAATATTGAACAATTGGTGCAAGTAATCAGGAGATTCTCTCTCTATCTTGATTTTGATTAGGGATTTTCTTCCATGGAGTTCAATATGGATTTTTACTTCAACATGAATGATGTTTTCATTACTACTCCAAAGAGTGATGTTGATGAAAATACCTTGGTTAGGGATAAATCAGATCTTTTCTAGAAAACATTTAATCATTTGTAGAGTCGAGATGAACCAATCAAAAATATGGCACCTGCAGTTCCTAAGGACTTTAAATCTAATTGTCTGGAGAAGGATTCCCAGTGTTTGAGGGATAAAGATAATATATTTTTCTATAAATTTAGAGAAGGTTTGAACCTATAATATAATAAATTCACAAAGAATAGAAATATTTCCTTTTTTAGACTGGAAATGTAATTATTGAAAAGAGTATGGATGAATATCAGCACTCAATTATTTCTTGTGTCACACTATATTAAAAAGACTCTCCATGGAAGTTCAATGATCTGCACAGTCCTCTTCTATAGACTTGGGGTTTAAATAGTTGGTGTCACACATCATTATCTAATGTATTTTTACATATTGTTTTCTCTATGAGTGACCTCAAAATGAGTTCATGGGTATTAGGTTCCATATCCTTTAAACTAGTAATCTTTAGGTTCTAGGACTAGGGTATCTATTTCAATCTTTCCAAGGTTATGAATACTATCACCCAGACATGGATTCGCATTCATGGATAGAGTTTTTTTAGTATCCCCAAATTATTTTGTAAGTTGCATCAACAGTGGGGGTATCTATCAAATTTAATTAGAAAATATATCATTCAAGTTATGTTAATTTTTCTTGGTTTTTGATGGAGATTTATTTATTATCTCTGCCTATTGATATAATCATTATCATTATTTCTAAGAAAAAGCATAAATTAAGAACTAACTTTGAAATAATTCTTGATTTCAATATGAAGTGTAATTACATAGGAAATCCTATGGTAAAAAGATATAGAAACCTTATTTTCTCTAATTGAAGGAAATTGGGTCACTCAATTTCTCAATGTAAATCCAATTTTCCTTCAAAAGAGTTTGAGGGACACTCAAGGAAATGGAACTTCACCAAGGATATTTATTTAGAATCCTCTAAATAATATACCTTGGATCCTAAGATTCTTGATTGGAGTTTTGGAGTTAAAGTACATACCCATGTCAATAATGTGGAAAAACTAATTATAGATTCTCTTAGAGGGAAACTCATCTTTACTACAACTCTAGAATGTCCTAGTAAGGAAGTGAATGAAAAGGTAATCTCCAATAAGTATAGATGTAATATTAAGTATGGGTTTTTTTATCATTATATGAAAAAATAATCCAAGACTACAAATTTAACACCCCAATATTTAATAGTTTGTTATCTCTTCAAAATAATTCAATAACTTGCGCTACACGCAACACAGAGTTCGATCACACCATGACTTACCAAACTAGCCGTTAAAAAAGCGGTTATGAATAGTATTAACTAAATTTTAAATTTTATATACTCCATATAATTTTAGAGTCCATATTAATTGTTTCTTAGACATAATATAAGAACAAATTAATTTTTTTAGATAAAAGAATTATTTTTCAAAAAATGAAATTTTACCACCTTTTAATGGTGATCCTTTTTTGAAACCAATATTTGATACTTTTATATATTAAATTTAATAAAATTAAATTATTTTTTAGAATTCGGACATAAAAATTTAGTTTGGATAAATTTTTGGTACTTTTCTGATAACTTTCATATTTTGATGAATAGAGAAAAATACTAAATTTAAATTGAAAATAACTTTTTTAATCAAAATAATTTATAGTGTTAAATTATACATTTGAATGGTATGGATGTATAATTAGATTATATTTTTATCATCTAATATAATTTATGTCATTATAAGTAATTTTACATTTAAATTGAACATAAACACATGTCAATCTTTCGATATTTTTTACTTTTTAAAAACCCGCTTTTTGGTTTTGACAACGGGAATTTATTTTAAATTAATTAATGAAACATATATTTTTTGAACTTTTTAAAATAGAATTCATTTTTGAATTCATAATATCAAAATTATCTTAGGGTTAATTTTTGGCATTTTTCTAAAAACATTCATTTTTTGATGAATAGTGAAAAACACTGTGTTATTGTTTAAAACTGACTTTTTATTCAAATAAGTATTTATTTTATTTAAATTTATTTTAATTCAAAATAGATATATAATACCTATATAATATGAATGTAATTAATTGGATTCATTTTATAATAAAATTATATGTATAAAATTTTATTGAAATTTTTAACGCCTTTTACCAACCTTCTAGGCATATTTGCAAATTTGCATAAAACATAATTTTACCACTTCTTTGAATTTAATTTCAAAAATAAAAGAGACACGGTTGACATCAGTAAGTAAAATTTGGTTCAATAAGATGAAAATATTTTTTGGTGAATAATAACTTTTGACTTTTATTTACCACGGTTAAAAGTAAATCGGGAAATTAAAGGTAAAAATGATATTATAATAACCCTAACACATGTCCTCATTCTATTGGATAAGTTTATTTAAACAAAAACTAACCTAAGGAATAAAATATTATCCTTTTGGTCCACTTTTATTAGATTTGGATATTTATTATTTTTTTATTTAAAGAAGAGTTAAAAGTGTTAAATTCAAAGTTTAATGGATAAACCATTTTTAATATAGGGTTATACATAATATAAATTAAAAAATTAATATTCATTAGAAATATAAGAATATTTCCTAAATAATGTTATTTTATTTATAATTTTTATATATTAAATAATTAAATTTATTTATGACATAATGATGATGTAGTAATTACTTTATCAATAAAAGATTAAAATAATTGATATTATAAATATAACAATAAATGTAAATTGAGGATTTTGATTCCATAAAATAATTTTATTTGTTAATATGACATTTTAGGGTTGATTAAATAATTTTTTTTAAAAGTGATAAGGTTTTTATGACTAACAAAAACAAAATACAAATAGTGTTAAAATTGAAATAAATGAGTTTTTAAGAAAAATACTATATTATTAATTGATATAATATTTCTAAAAATCTAAGGTTCGGCTAAAGGACTTATATAAGGTTAGATATATACATAATTAACCACTTGGGGTTTTTTTGGCTTTTTATAGTAAGTTTATTAACCATTTATTATAATAATACAAGAGGACATGGTAAAAGTTAAACTATTTAACTAAGTGTTAAATCTAAAGGATATTTTTAATATGTTGACCTAAAATTGTCTAATACCTATTTTTTAGAGGATTTAGACCCATCCCCACCTCATATTTGAAATAAATCAATTTTTATCCATTAGAAACTGAAAATGATTTTATAATAAAATAATATTTCAAACTTTTCCTAAAGTGACCCTCACCTCTCTTATAAAAGGGTACATACCCTTCTCTTAAAATCACACCTCAAAATCCATTTGGCTCAGCCAACCCCTGCCCAAATATCATACCAACTTCCCTAAAATAAACCTAGAGGCCTTCCCTTTAGCATAAATCTAATATAAGTATCCCTTTTGTTCAAATCAAAAGAAAACACCCAAAGAAGAGGTAATTATTTTATCACCTCTTTCAAAGTTATTTTCTTCTTTCACTTTATAATTATTTGGTATTTCCATAAAAAAATTATAGTACCTTATACATACTATGATGTTATTATAAATATGGTACAACCATACTCATTATTCTATCCATCTTATGAATGATAATGTCACCATGCATGCGTACGTACGGCTTACCATCTCCACACCGTTCTGTAATTTGTTAATAAACACTACATTCTTAGGATGGATATAATGATGAGTAATATGTATATAAATAAAGAAAATAACATACTAATTTCTATGTACAATTAATATACCATCCAATTCCAAAACATTTAATCATTAAGGAAATGATATCGTCACTCGTGTGTATGTATGTCTTACCGTCTCCACGACACGATGAGATTCATTTCTAGGTTCACCATTCAACGATGATTATAAAAATATATATTATTAATAAGTATTTAATATATGACATAATACTGCTACTGGAGATATATATATATATATACTTACATATATTTTATTCACTTATTTCTGTTCAATACGATATGAAAACAAAAATAGCGTTTATGATTACGTATGGAATACCATCTCCGTAAACGGTGTTTTCCATTTCATATGTATATATATTATATATATTTATATTATAAATATATATTATATATAAATCATGTTTTATATTCTGTAATTATTTGAATCATGATCTAAATGATACGATCAATAATAACAAATTAAAACACCTACGATAAAGAAAGCAATTAATACCCAAAATGTTAATTTAACAGGGAAATAATTATTAAATGGGTTGTATAAAGTCATAAATGAATCATGTATGATATAATAAATATGAATATGGTTCTGGTATAATTTAATAACATTATATGGTCATTATACAGAAGGTTAAACATGCCCTCGACAAAATAAAAGTGCAAGGTAAGGGTTAATTCCCCAATCTCATTATTATCCGAGATTGTTTATGTGTAAGTATTTTTTGGAACATATTTATTATCCATGTCCATGTTTCATAAAAGTCATTTCAAGATTATTATTTTAATGAACTATTTAACTAAAACAACATTTTAAATGCTTTAAATATTTATTCTTCTAAATCTTTCCCATTAATTCCCATGTTTTCAAAATGGTTTTAAGGATTTATTTATATGGACATGATTGTTTTAAAATGTTAATTCCTTTCAAAAGTTTCAAAGTTGTATGAGACACTTTGATTCAAAAATATATTTTAAATTAATTCCTTTTTAAATTTTTTACTTTTAAATGATTTCACAAAAAGGGATATTTCTCTCAAAAAATTTTACTGATCATTTTCAACTATGTTAACATCCTTTACTAGATATTTTTCTTGATTAAGGTTAATTTATTATAATACAATATTCCATATTGTATTGAATGAGTTTTTTTATTTTTGAGTATGTATGTGCTGTTTTTATACCCTCCATGGTTTATGGTTGAAGTATTGACATTATGTATGCTAGTTTTAATATAAATGGTTATGTTATGTTTCAACATTTTCTTGTGAGGAATGTAGTGGATTTAATATGTGACACTACTGGAATGTGGGTTTTTTCCCACACTCCCATACCAACGGTTTCATGAAACCGTTGGTAAAGGATGGTTTAGGGTATCTTTTACCAACGGTTCTGAGGAACCGTTGGTATAGGTGTGTTTATGGGAGATTTTCCCAACGATTCTAATGAACCATTGGTATAGATGTGGTTAGGGGAATTTTTACCAATGGTTCAATGAGAACCGTTGGTATAGGTGTGGTTTAGGGGAGATTTTTCCAACGGTTCAAAGGAACCATTGGTATAGGTGTGGCCTGAAAATATATACCAACGGTTTTTAAAAACTTTTGGTAAAACTTTCCCCCAAATTAACAACAGCCTGTCCTCTCTCCCATTCGCGATGCAGAACCCTAAACGGGTGCAGTTTGGCGATCTTGGAGCTCTGTCGGATTCCTCATCGGATTCCTCTTCCTCCATCCCATCCAAGTTGCTAATCTCCTGCTGAATCTTATCAGACCCATCCTAAATTATGTATTTTCTTAACGAGTACCTTATTTTAATTGAAATTTATCTAATATTTCAGTTTTTAGTTTTGATTTTGATTTGTATATGTTTTTGTTTTTGTTTTTATTTATCCTATATGTGATGAGCTTGTATCGTCATTAAGATGTGCAATGATGTGGGTTAACTTTGGTTTCCCCAATTTCCAGAAGTTGTGGCGCCCAAGTGAACCCTAACCCGAGTTCTGTCATCCAATCAGCCGCAACTTTGCCATCCAGGTTAGACTCTTTAAACCTCTTACCAAATACAATTCCTCTTCCTCCGATTTCCACATTTATTTCAATATCTAGAAAGATCACGTCATTTTTTCCTATTTTAGAGATTTTGGAAAATTTAATGATTCACAGTATTTGATATTGAATCAATGACTAATACATGATTGGTCGATGTCTGTGACTAGGGTTGACTTTGGTTTCATATATCATTTTTAACTAAACATACGACTTACTAACACTAATATGGTGATTACACCTATGAATTGTGGAATTTTTTTTAGGATCATGGGGCTTCCTCTTCTTTTGTTCTATAGAGTTTGTAGTGTTGGTTTTTAATGTATTTTATTTTCTTATGGATTTATAGTGATTATTTATTGGGTTCCTTTGGTCATGAATTTCAGGTGAGTTATTCTTAAGTTTTTCATAGAGATCATTGTATTCATAAAGTGTGCCTAATTTTTTTGTAGGTGGTGTCGACTCACTGAGTCACTATTTGGTTATGTTTTTATGATTCCAACATTTGATTTTTTTTAATAATGAAACCTATTTATATTTTAATGATATAAATGAGTGGTTTTTAAATATATGTATATAAAATAGGTAAAATGTTTTATAAGTGGTTTATTTGGAACTGTACAAAGACAGATCCCATTTTTATTGTATTCTAAAATCTCATTAAACATATTTATACTTAGTGAATCCTTTATATGTTTGGATCCATGTTTGAGCATTACCACTAATATCCCATAGCTTAATACCATTTTTAGAATGTGTGCATCTCATTAGATTTTTTACTGAGTTCACTTCTTCCTTCATTAATGTCTTACAAGGATGTCTTAATAATCTAATAGCCACTTGAATGTTTTTCCGGGCTTAAATAATGTAATGTATTCCCGGAATAGTCAATTAATTTTTACATTATAGTAAACCATGTTGATAACCTTCATGATTATATGATCTCATAGGTGGGTGTGGTGAATGTGGATATAATTTTAAACATATGTATTGAATTTTGTTTTTATCTTCCAGGGTTTCAAATTCTGCAGTTGAGTTTTTTTTAAGCGATATATAGAAATGTTTTAAACCCCTGCTATATATGTCTAATGGTTGTTTATTAGTGGATTAAACCACCACTATTTAAGGTCAATATTTGTTTACTATTTTTTGTTTAACCAGTTGTTTTCCATGAAAAAAATGGTGAGGATATAATGGCAGTTCTAACCACTATTAAATCCTTTCCTTTTTTTGGCAGGTGAAACCGTCGCTAAAACCAAAAATGCCACTAAAAAACATTCTGTGATGATTCCCCGAAGCTGCCGATAAATTTATAGAACTAACCCCCCACCCCATGGAAATTCCCCCTACCCCCTGAAGACCCCGCCCTCCTGGATAGCCCTGCCACCCCCATGGACAGCCCGCCCACCCCCTTGGACAGCCCATGCCCCCCTGGACAGCCCCCCACCCTTGTTGACAGCCCACCCACCCCACCCTCGGACACCCGCCAACCACCCCCCGGACACCCCCATCCCCTCGGACGCCCCCACCCCCTAAAAAGAACCCCCCCCCCCCCCCACCCCCTTGACACCCCCGACCTCACTGGACAGCACCTCCAACCCCGTGGACAGCCCGACCACCCCCCATGGACAGCCCGCCCACCCCCCTGGACAGCCCGCCCACCCCCCTGGACACTTCAGACCCCCTGGACTGCCCCTCCACCCCCATGGGAAGCCCGCCCACCCCCTGGACACCTCGTACCCCCCCCCCCCCCCGGACAGCCCCACCCACCCCCTGGACACCTCGCTCACCTCCTTGGACAGCCCGCCCACCCCCCTGGACTCCCCCTACCCCCTTGGACAGCCTGACCACCCCCACAGACAGCCCGCCCACTTGGACACCCCAACCCCCCTAGACAGCCTCCCACCCCCTGGACACCTCCGACCCCCCGGACAGCCCCACCACCCCCTAGACACCCCGCACCCCCCTGCATACCCCGCACCCTCCTCGAACAATCCTGCCACTCCCCTGATCCTCATCCTACTCCTCATCCTGATATCCTTGAAGAATTTAAAGTATAGAACTCATGTACTCCCAACAAGACCCTTAAGGATTATGTATTCCTCGATCCACTTCTAATATCTTACTGGGAAATCCTTGAATATAGGCATTAGAAATTTTGTATCTTATTTTCTTATATACACTGTATTTTGTTGTATTTCTTAATATGATTCTCATATAGAGTAATGTGTCAGTTATGCTTTTATATAAAGTAAACAATTGTCATTTACCTAAAATTTTTTTATTAAACATCAATATTATTGAATTGCTTTGAAATGACTTATTGCAATTTTTTTACAAAATGGATAGAATTTGGATTTATGAAACTGATCATATTTCAACCGATTTTCAAAATAATTTGAACAGATTTCTAGATTTTGCATTTGGCAAGGCTTCAGATAGTGGTCGCATATACTGCCCATGTTTTAATTGTGTTGGAAGACCTTGGTTGAGTTTTGAAGCAGTTAGATATCATATAACCAAATATGGTTTCCAAACAAACTATTATTTGGGGTATCACAATGGAGAGAAAATGGAATCTCAAAATATTGATGATCTAAATGATAGGACTGAATTGGAGAGTTTGATATATGATCGGTTTCCATTTATTGGGAATCATGAGAAGGAAAGAATGTCCAGCCAACAAGATTTCGATATAAGCACACATGATGCATCCAATGAAAATGATTATGTTTATAGGGTGAAAAAATTTAATGATTCTGCGACGACTCCAGTATATCGGCAATGTGGTAAAATGAAAAAGTTGTAATTTTTAATCCGATTCTTTCATGGGAAAACTATGTATGGGATTTCAAATACTGGAATTGATTACATTCTTACCTTCTTGAAGGACTTACTTCTAGATGATGTCGATATTCCCTCAAACCACTATATGGCATGGAAGTTAGTTGATGAACATGGATTCTAAAAAAAATCATGCTTGCCCGAATGATTACAACTTATTTTGGGAGGAAACTGTTAAAAGAAATGATTGTATCAAATGTGGAACCTCCCGATGGAAGCCAAAAGATGATGGAACGCCATCTCGTGTGCCACCAAAAGTAATGTGGAACTTTCCATTTATCCCCATATTACAGAACCTTTTCATGTATGATGAAATATCCATAAAAATGCAATGGCATGACACTAAGAGAAAAAAGAATAAGTAAGAGTTGGTTCACCCTGAAGATGGATTTGCATGGCAGATATTTGATGTTCGATATCCTGAATTTGCAGCCGATGTGTGTAATGTGAGACTGGGTCTTTCATGTGATGGTTTTAATCCATTTGGGAAAATTCTTACTTCGCACAACACATGGCTAGTTTTCATACACATTTATAACCTTCCCCCTTGGTTGTGTATGAAAAAGCCTTATACTTTCTTGAGTATACTGATATCTGGCCCTTCTGATCCCGACAATGATATAGATGTATACATGCAACCTTTAATGAAATAGTTGAAACTTCTTTGGGATGTGGGTGTGCCCACAAACGATGCATGTTCAAAAGACATATTTCATATGTGTGTTGTGCTTATGTGGACGATCAATGATTTTCCTTCTTATGCAATGATGTTTGGATAGAGCACAAAAGGAAAATTGTCATATCCTATTTGTATGAAGAATACTCGATTGAGAAGACTCAAATATCATCTTTGTTTTAGTTTTTTGGGACATCGATGATTTTTTCCAATGAACCATCCATATAAAAACAATCGTCGAAGATTTTACAATACCATGGAGAATGACGATCCACCTCAGCGTATGTCTGGAACTGATGTTCTTAATGAATTGATAGATTTTAGTTATTCACTTAGGAAGGGTGTAATGAAATATAGAAAGTGGAAAAATGTTTCCAATGATACCTGTTACAATTGGAAGAAGAAGAGTATATTCTTTGAGTTGTCGTATTGGTTAACCAACTTGTTACGTCATTGCTTAGACGTAATGCACATTGAAAAGAATATATGTGAAATGTTGCTTTAAATTATTATAAATGTCAAGGGGAAGACAAAAGATGATTTACGATCTCGGCGTGACTTGGTAGATTGGGGGATCAGACCAGAATTGCATCCTTTTTTTATCAGTGAAAATAAATGGCAAGTTCCATGTGCTTCTTATGTGATGACACCTGGTGAAAAAAAAATCAATTTCTGGAAGTTCTAGAGACTATTAAAGTTCCTGATGTCTATTCAAGAAATATATCAAAATGGGTCAACAGAAAAGTGTTGAAGCTGAAATCTTTGAAGACTCGTGATTATCACGTCCTTTTGCATGAGTTGATTCCAATAGAAATCTGTCATCTCTTGTCCAATAATGTTAGAGTCTCAGTTATTTGGTTGTGCTATTTGTTTAGAGATATTTTTACTAAGAGGTTGTCCAAATCCTTCTTGCAAAAACTGTTGGTAGAGACACCATTAATTTTGTGTGAGTTAGAGAAAATATTCCATCCATTATTTTTTACATGCATGTTGCATCTGACTATCCATATTCTGACTGAAATACTTCTTGGAGGACACATTGCATTCTGTTTGATGTATCCAACTGAAAGAAACATGTACACATTGAAATCATATGTTCGGAACAGAAATTATCCCGAAGGTTCTATTGTGAACGGTTACTTGGATCAAGAATGTATGGATTTCTGCTCAATGTTTTTGTCTGATCTTACTACGAGAATAAACAGACCAATGAGAAATGAAGAAGAACAGTATGGGAAAATTGAACCCAGTTTTCCATCACTTTCATAGATTGGGGGAATTTAGGGATCATATACATTGACGACATTAAGCCTTGAAGAGAGATATATGGCACATCACACAGTGTTGTTCAATTGTGATTTGTTCGATGAGTATATCAAGTAAGTAAATTGTACATGTATCTCTTATCTTATCTCTTGTAATTTTAAATATTTTTTAAACTATTATTATTTTTATCTACAGGGAATATAAAGAATTGATATATATAAAGAATCGTTCTTTATCATTGAGAAGAAAAGAGACTTTGCATAGCAAAGGGTTTTCTTCTTGGTTGAAATTGAAGGTAAAAATATTTTTGTAATAACTAAATAAATATAATAATTAATTAATTTTACTATTTGTTTATATTTCAGGTATAGAGTTTGCCTGCAGACTCTGTTTCTGAGGAAATAAGAGCTTTGGCTTTTGGTCCTAATACCATGGTTCGTGGTTGTAAATCACTTGTGATCAATGGATACAAATTTATTATCACTGAACGAGAAAGATACATGAGAACACAGCATAATGGTGTTATGATAACTACCACAACAGATTTTTATGCTAGTTCATCAGATACTAGACCTCGTTCTGAAAATGTAGCTTATTATGGAGTCGTGGAGAAAATAATAATTTTGGATTATTACTCGTATGGTCGAGTCACGATGATGAAATGTCAATGGTTTGATTCAATGATGAGTCAAGGCACCTTTATTTATGATTGTGGATTTCGAGTTATTGACATGACTCGCACTCTTGCCACCGATGAACCATATGTATTGGCATCAATGGTGAAACAAGTTTTTTTTGTCAAATATCATCGTCATCCAAAATTCGGTGTAATTATTGAAGTAAATCCCAAACATTTTTTTGATGATGGTGATGATGAATTTGTCACTATCCCTACTGCAATTGGAAGCAATCTGTTTATTACTTATGATGATGCCAATAGCTCAATTTTCAGAGTTGATTGTGAACCTAAAGCTATGGTAGGAAATATATAGAATCATGCAGTCGTGTTCTCACCTACATGTTTCACCTACATCATTCAGAGTGTGTATCCTAGTAGTTACCTTCAAACCACCATATATATTCTGTTTCTTTATGTTTTTTTTATCAGAATGGTTTTTCTATATTTTGTTTTTTGGGTTACACATTAGTTATTTGTTTCTAATTACTTCCATTTTTTATTGTATGAAATGACACCCATTGAAGAGAGGCGGCGGAAAAAGATGATAGAAAATAATCATCGCATGATACAGATGGGCGTTTCTCCACTCATCCCTGTTGTGAGTATTTTATTTCAAATATAAATATTTCAATAACTTATAATATCATGTGTTTACTTTTGTGTTAAACTTTTTTTCAGGATCCACCCCCTAGACGAGAGATATCCGACGAGGAGCCTGATATTGCTCCCAGTAGTGAGGCTGGTGGTAGGAGGGGGTGGTGTCAGAGTTGGACGATCATATAGTGGTCTCGGTAATGAGGCCGGTGGTACGAGGGCTCATGGTGCGAGAGTTAGATGATCCACTACCACAGACATATCTTCTACGCCTCATTTTGATCCTGCTATGTCTTCAGGGACACAAGGGATATTTAGACCTCTGAGGTTTACACTACCAGTTTCTATATGTCTATTCCATCATCTTTTTCTTCTGGTTCATTATCTCCGAGCTATTATATTCCACCTTCTTCGAATCCTGCTCTGACACAGTATGTGGCTGAGGATCGTACACTAAGGGACACTCCACTTGTACAGGATATTCCTTCAGTTTCTGCACATCCAGTGATGCCCATTTATCCGACTACCACAGGTATATTTATATAACTCATTCAAATTTTTATACCAAAATTTATTTTTATTATAACTTGTACTGATATTATTTTTCTTTAATAACAGATTAATCTACAGATAGGAGGCGGGGGAGGGAGCGTACTCACTTGCGTGTGGTATGGAACTGCCAGAAATAGTTGATGGTTGAATACAATGTTGATGGACAAATGATTGAGAAATCTGGGTATCAATGTCGGGGTTTTTTCATGATGCTATCCAAATACTCTGATATCATTCTCATCAGCCCTCTCTCTTGGAGACATCTTCCACATGAAGTCAAGGATAACGTGTGGGAACAAATATTGGTAAAAATCTATTGGATTTAATGTAGTATTTTTTTGTATTTATATGTACTAATCTATTGGGTTTCAGCTTCAGTTTAACTTCACTGATGGTGAAGGTGCACAACCAATGCGTTTAAAAGAGCTATGAGAGCTTTGGAGAGCTTATAAGCATGAGTTTTATGTTGGCTGGTGTGATAGAGTGGGAATGGAGTTAGAGACATTACCTATTGTGGATAACTGCCTGATAGAGCAATATCTCCAAATGATTACCCATTGGGCGACTGCCAAATTTAAGGTATTAATCTCATTTGAGGTATTTAAATGACAGTTTTCATATTTTGAGTTAATATAATCTTATTTATTATTAAACATTATTTCGGAATCTTCTGAAAAAAAAACATTGATTCAAAGAAATACCTCCACACTTTGGGGCGCACAACTATGTCAGATCATGAGAGGCAGCTGGTACAATATAGTTGTTTATAAATTTTGTTTAGGACTTTCCCTTTTTATTGTTTCCTACTTAAATTATGTGATTTATTGAATATTGAATATATGATTATACTTGCACTTTATATTGTTTCAATGTCATTATAGAAGCACAAATTGAATATTGATGGACGTATCCCTCGAGGAAAATTGTTTTTCCCGAGTAGAAGAAAAAAAGATGGAACTACGGTAAATGAACCAACCCAAGAAAAGATTATAAGTTTAAATTTGTTTATTTCAAAGTTTAATATCTATTTTGAAATTTAATAATCTATTAATATGTTTAACAGGCTGCTTTAGAGGCTCTTGATGCCCAGGATCCTGATAATTTTGGGCCCCACGATCATTTATATCAGGTTTTGGGATAGGAGCACTCTGGTCGAGTACACTGCCGACCTGGTGAGAATATAGTCCCGACGAGGTATTGTTCCACTCTAGGTATCCATTCTAGAACCACCGAGTTGGAATAGGTCATGGAGTATGAAAGACAGTCTGATAAAAGGGTCACAGATTTGGAAGTACAAGTTCAAACGAGGGACAAAGAATTTATGAAACTGATGAAATCTTTATCTTCATCACTTCCACCAGAGGCCAGCACGGCTTGTCAAACATTTATGTCATCGATGGGTGCATTATCCAATGCACCAAGTGGTATCTCTAGTGGGGGTCGAGATGATGACGTTCCTAGTGATGACGAGGATGTTAAAGAGGACGAGGGCGAGGATGAGGATAAGGACGAGGGTGAGGATGGGGCCGAGGGCGAGGATAGGTCCGAGGATGAGGATGAGGCCGATGATGAGCATGGGGACAATGAAGAGGATGACGACGAGGAAAGAGATGGCGGCGAGGATGAGGCTGATGGTGACAGTGGTGATGGTGATGGTGATCAGGGGCATATTGATCCATTACATTTTTGAATTCTGTATAACTCTTTATTTTTGAACCTGGTTTTCCACTATGGTATGGATTTTTTTTGAATTCAGTATAACTCTTTATTTTCGACCAAATATGGAAGCCTAATGATGTTATAATGGTTTGGAGTTGAGTGATGCTATATGAGATTTTATGGTTTATTGTAAGGAGTTTCATTCCCTTTAATTGATTGGTTCATAAAACATAAGTTGGTTTTGTATTCTATTATGGGTGTGTGTAACCCAGAATTCAAGGTAGGTGGTTCCATTTCTAGCCTATGATAATGAAACTACTTGTTTTGATTTTCAAATTGATTTATAAATTGATTAATGAAATTGGCATGATTTTTGTATGTGTTGAAAAAGTGTTTTGAAATAAAAATTGGTTTTCCTTGGATTTTGATAAATGTATTATAAATGGTTTTGAATGGTTTTCAAGGCATTGAAATGGGTTTGTGAAAAAGAGAACATGGGTTACCTTGGGTACTTAGGTGAAAGGTTTATCTTAAGGAAATCATCCATTTCATTGTGGTTATCAAGGAGGTTTGACTTCAGTTTTAACCCTATTTTGTAGGCCTGTTATTCTTGGGGACTGATATTGACATTTTGGGGAGATTACTCTTGGGGTTTTCCTATGCTTCATAGGGATGTTGTTATCAGATCTATTTTTTGCACTTGATTCTTATTGTATGATTAGTCTACTACCTAGACCTTTAGTATTCCTTGGTACTGTGATACCCATTTTACTATTTTGTATTACTTATCTTTCTTAGTTATACATTTACTTCTTGTTTATGCATGTGGAAAATGATATGGGAAATGTGCTTTGAATTAGAAGAATTTTTTAGTGAAATTGATATGATATTATCTCTAATGAAATTACAATTCCATGGTTATTTTATTCACACCATGACCAATTATAATGAGGTAATGAGATATATACTGGGAGTGGTACCCAAAATCCAACAATAGAGGATAAGAACATATACCACTCAATAATGAATGCATGTTTTGTGGATATTTTTTTAGAAATAATAATTATTTTCATGAATCCTATAATTATAGGAAAGTAAGGTTTCCAAACTATGTTTGAAGGATGATTGAAAGGTGATAAATGAACTCAAACCATATGAGAATTTTTTTTATCCATTTAAAGATTTCCATGACTATATTCAATACATGATCAATCATTTGTGTTCTGTACGAGTCAACCCCGCCTCAATCCGAGGCACGGTGTGGCCGACACCACTCAAAGTGTCTCACTTTTCTTTGAAATGGACAATATTTTAAGTAAAAACAACAAACAACATATGGAAAATGGACCAAACGCATTCTGATTCTTTTGATACTTTAGGAAAAGTATTCATGGGTCATTTTTGACGTGTGTGAGTTAGCCCTGCCTCAATCTGAGCCACGGTGTGGCCGGTACCACTCAAAGTGTCTTTCTTTTGTTTGAAATGGATAGGATTTTAAGTGAAAACAACCGGCATACGGAAAACCTACTAACGCATTAGGATTGTGTTGATACTTTAGGAAAACGATACATGGGTCATTTTTGATGTGTACGAGTTAACCCCACCTCAATCTGAGGGCCAGTGTGGCCGGTACCACTCAAAGTGTCTTTCTTTTGTTTAAAATGGATGTGCTTTTAAGTAAAAAAACAACATACGGAAAACTGAACAAACACATTCGGATTTTTTTGATACATTAGTAAAACTATCCATGGGTAATTTTTGACGTGTACGATTCAACCCTGCCTCAATCCGAGGCGTGGTGTGGCCGACACCACTCAAAGTGTCTCACTTTTCTTTGAAATGGACAACAATTTTAGTAAAAACAACAACTGACATACAGAAAACGGACCAAACGCATTCAAATTCTTTTGATACCTTAGGAAAAGTATCCATGGGTCATTTTTG
Source organism: Viscum album (assembly GCA_963277665.1). Lineage (NCBI taxonomy): Eukaryota > Viridiplantae > Streptophyta > Magnoliopsida > Santalales > Viscaceae > Viscum > Viscum album. The sequence goes on along the minus strand of OY728156.1, from coordinate 1,514,585,535 downwards.
ATGTGTAAAAGTCAACCCTTCCTCAATATAAGGCACGGTGTAGCCGGTACCACTCAAAGTATCTTTCTTTTATTTTAAATGGATAGGATTTTAAGTGAAAACAACAATTGGCATACGGAAAACTGACCAATCACATTCGGATTCTGTTGAAACTTTAGGAAAACTATCTATTTGTCATATGTGATGTTTACGAGTCAACCCTGCCTAAATCTGAGGGCCAGTGTGGCCGGTACCACTCATAGTGTCTTTTATTTGTTTAAAATGGATGTACTTTTAAGTAAAAAAATGACATACAAAAAAACTGACCAAACGCATTTTGATTGTGTTGATACTTTAATAAAATGATTCATGGGTCATTTGTGACATGTAAGAGTCAACCCCGCCTTAATCTGAGGGTTGGTGTGGCTGGTACCACTCAAAGTGTCTTTTGTTTGTTTAAAATGGATGCGCTTTTAAGTAAAACAAACGACATACGGAAAACAGACCAAACACATTAGGATTGTGTTGATACTTTAGGAAAACAATCCCTTGGTCATTGTTGACGTGTACATGGCAACCATGGATCAATATGAGGTGCGTTGTGGCTGGAACCACTCAAAGTGTCTCACTTTTCTTTGAAATGGACAATTGTTTAAGTAAAAACAACAACAGACATACGAAAAATGAATCAAACGCATTCGTATTCTTTTGATACTTTAGGACAAGTATAAATGGGTCATTTTTTACATTTACGAGTCAACCCCACCTCAATCTGAGGCATGGTGTGGCTGGTACCACTCAAAGTGTCTTTCTTTTGTTTGAAATGGATATGATTTTAAGTGAAAACAACCGGCATACAGAAAACCAACCAAACGCATTCGGATTATGTTGATACTTTAACAAAATGATCCATGGGTCATTTGTGACATGTAAGAGTCAACCTTGCCTCAATCTGAGGGTTGGTGTGGCTGGTACCACTCAAAGTGTTTTTCTTTTGTTTAAAATGGATGCGCTTTTAAGTTAAAAAAATGACATATGGAAAACTGACCAAATGCATTCGGATTGTGTTTATACTTTAGGAAAATGATCCATTGGTAATTTTTTATGTGTACAAGTCAACCCCACCTTAATCTGAGGTCCAATGTGGTCATCACCACTCAAAGTGTCTCACTTTTCTTTGAAATGGACAACAGTTTAAGTAAAAACAACAACTAACATACGGAAAACGAACCAAATGCATTAGGATTCTTTTGATACTTTAGTAAAAGTATCAATGGGTCATTTTTGATGTGTAAGAGTCAACCTGGCCTCAATATGAGGCATGGTGTGGCCGGTACCACTCAAAGTGTCTTTCTTTTGTTTTAAATGGACAGGATTTTAAGTGAAAACAACAACTGGCATACGGAAAACCGACCAAACACATTCGGATTCTGTTTAAACTTTAGGAAAACGATCCATGAGTCATATGTGACATGTACGAGTCAACCTCACCTCAATCTGAGGTTCAGTGTGGTTGTTACCACTCTAAGTGTCTTTCTTTTGTTTAAAATGGATGCACTTTTAAGTAAAAAAACAACATACGGAAAACTGACCAAATGCTTTCATATTGTGTTGATACTTTAGTGAAACGATATTTGGGTCATTTTTGATGTGTAAAAGTCAACCCTGTCTTAATCTGAGGTGCGGTGTGGCTGGAACCACTCAAAGTGTCTCACTTTTCTTTGAAATGGACAACAGTTTAAGTAAAAACAACAACTGACAAACGAAAAACAGACCAAACGCATTCGGATTCTTTTGATAATTTAGGAAAAGTATCCATGGGTAATTTGTGACGTGTAAAAGTCAACCCCGCCTCAATATGTGGCAGGGTGTGTCCGGTACCACTCAAAGTGTGTTTCTTTTGTTTAAAATGGATATGCTTTTAAGTAAAAACAATCGGCATACGGAAAACCAACCAAACACATTCAGATTGTGCTGATACTTTAGGACAATGATCCATAGTTTATTTGTGACATGTACGAGTCAACCCCGTCTCAATATGAGGGGCGGTGTGGCCAACACCACTCAAAGTGTCTCTCTTTTGTTTAAAATGGAAATCATTTTAAGTGAAAACAACAACTGACATACAGAAAACCGACCAAATGCATTCAGATTCTATTTAACTTTAGGAAAACAATCCATGAGTCATTTTTGACATGTACTAGTCAACCCCAAATTAAACCGAGGCGCGGTGTGGCCGTCACCACTCAAATTGTCTAACTTTTCTTTGAAATGGACAACAGTTTAAGTAAAAACAACAACTGACGTACGGAAAACAGACCAAATGCATTTGGAATCTGTTGATACTTTAAGACAAGTATATATGGGTCATTTGTGACGTGTACGAGTCAACACCACCTCAATCTGAGGCATGGTGTGGCTGGTACCACTCAAAGTGTCTTTCTTTTGTTTAAAATGGATACACTTTTAAGTAAAAACAATTGGTATACGAGAAGCCAGCCAAAAGCATTCAGATTGTGTTGATACTTTAGGAAAACATTCCATGGGTCATTTGTGATGTGTACGAGTCAACTCCGCCTCAATCTGAGGCGTGGTGTGGATGGCACCACTCAAAGTCTCTATTTTGTTTCAAAAGGACATCATTTTAAGTGAATACAACTGAAATTTACACTCATCAACGATAGTCACAAACTCTTTTTCATGAGTTCGGTAGTTTCACTCATGGGGTCATAAGTGACGAGACTCCTAAGAAAATACCTTTTAACCATATATTATAAACAATACAAGTTCAATGCAAAATTCATCACAATCATTACATACCCAAATCAAGGATCAGAAAAAAAAGGGATTTGAGCCAATTTCAATCTCTTATTCAACTGTAATAGGTATTTCTCAGACTATTCTACCTATTGGAATTTGATGGGGAGGTGGGGGGGCTGTGCTGGTTGGGGGGTTGTGGAGGGGTGAGGTGAATTACTACCGGATGATTGTTGTCATATGAAGATTGAAATAGGGAATTGTAGTACATGACATGGTTGGAAGAGTTTGATGGTTCTATTTGTTTTTTGTGCTATTTTAGGTATTTTTTATTATAAGGCCCCGACCTTAAACATTACTTAATATTGAATAAAATGAATAATTCACATTGAGAATCTTTTCAGGTTTAGAGTTTTAGAGAATTAGGACATAACTGTTATATCTCAAAATATTACAAAGTTGACTAAGTTTCCATAAAATAAAAACTCTTAAAAAGAAACATGTCTAGTTCCATGTTTTAGATAGCATGACATTCACTTGATCCCATCCTTGACCCTATTCCACATTAAGTCCTGTGAAAAACATTTCAAAAAAACTAGGGGTGAGCATAAAAAGCTCAGTAAGGGATACACAAAGAATGAAAACTGTTAGTTTTTCAAACATCAAGTAAACCTTGTATACTTTATCAAAGTAATACCTTCACCTTCATGAAGTAGTAAAAACTCTTCACGGAATAAAATATCATTACTTACCCTTTTATAACCAAAGGATTACCATAAAACCCATATAAAGAACACATAACATATAAAGGTAGCTTGGGATATAAAAATACTTAAGTGGAATAACCATACGGTCGACTTCCACACATATCACTAAATGGAATAGTCATACAGCAAACTTTTATACATACTTAATGGAATAGCCATACGGCCGACTTCCATACCCAATTCATTTGAGGTTATAACATAACCACCCGTTCTGGTATTCACGGCACCACCCGTCATGTGGTTAATCACGTAACCACCCATCAAATGTCCAAGTACCATTATAAAATCATAATTCATAAAACAAATATAATGGAAAGAAAACATTTCCACACTTTGATCACAATATATCACATAAATATATTGACATAAAAAATCCATTATAAAAACCATTTTCAATACCAAAATACATAAAAGAGTATATGGTATTTATTTCATTTTAAAAACATCACGGCTTGTTGAGGAAGCCAAAGACCAAATAATACTCGCAACGGCAGAAAAGGTCATTGTCACCACGTACGTTAAAAGAAACATTCCTTTTTTAGTAAAACGCTTAATAGAAAAAGATTCCTTTTGTATAAAATTAAAATTCAAAGGGTTTTATACACCGTATAAAAGATAGTTGTGTATAAAACGAAATATGCCTCAATGAAAGGAGATTGAGACGAAGTCCCTTACCTCGGGTCCGACTTGACTTGATCGTTCTTTAACGTCCTGAATAATAAACTTGAGTTAATTTATACTTTCTTAAGAACCTTTTTCAATCTTATTATTCCTTTTATATCACTTATTTCCATGTTATAAACATTATGTAATCATTTAAGTTAATAATGTTTGTTTTGTCGATATTTGGTTCTTAAGTCGAAAGTGGACTTCTTACAATTACATGTTGTTCGTGTGGTCAAAGGTTCTTTATATCCGGAATGACATTACTGATTTGGATATCATATATATCACATATCTCTAGAATATACATGTATTTATAATATCACATATTCATTTATAGGTAAGAAATGAAATGCACCATTCATGGAGACGGTAAGCCATACGTACGCATGAACGCTACATTCATTTCTATGTCATGTTAATGGAATTAAAACTAAATGAGAGGTATGTATATTTTAATTACAGAATTATATTAATCATTTAGATGTAACATACATCATATATATCCATTATATATATGTACTTATAAAAGTACATTACATTTGGGGATAAGAAATGAAATGCACCGTTCATGGAGACGGTAAGCCGTACGTACGCATGAACGCTACTTTCATTTCTATCTCATACTTTAATGGAAAGAAATAATAATGATATAGATGTATATTATAATTCCAGTATAACATCATATATAATAACTTTAAATCCATCATTTATACGTCCCACATATGGCATTAACGAATCAAATCACTTTGAGGGGGCGATAGTCTGCACTTCCTAAAATGAAGATATCGCGTATACCCATAATAGAAGCCATAAAGGTATACCAAAAATGAAAAATACACAAGCATAAGGAAAACATAAACATAATATATATCATATATAAATAGAGTGACATCTTAATGGCACTAGTGCAGAAAACGTTTTTTACATCACCATTTTTTACGTCAGTTATATATAAACGACGTAAAAATGCGGCGAGTAGATTTTTAACATCGGTTATTTTAATAACTGATGTTACAAATCGTGCATGTTGGGTTTTTACGTCGGTTATCTTATAACCGACGTAAAAAATGTGTAGATATCGGGTTTTTTACGTCGGTTTCCAAATAACCGACGTAAAAAACCCCCCCGCGCATTCGTTTTTTACATCGGTTATCTTATAACTGACGTAAAAACGAGATATCTACGCGTTTTTTACGTCGGTTATTTTATAACCGACGTAAAAAACCAAAGCACGGGGGGGGGGGGGGGGGTTACGTCGTTTATAAAATAACCGAAGTAAAAAACCCGTAGATATCTCGTTTTTTACGTCCGTTATAAAATAACCGACGTTATAAATTTAAAAAATAGTTTATAACGTCGGTTATATAATAACCGACCTTATAAAACTTTTAAAGAAATTAAATCCCATGGACTGTCATTTACTATTTTTCGACTGACAGTCTGCTGGCTCGTCTCTCTCGCGCGGTAAACCCTAATCGGCTCGTCGATCGACCTGCGTTAAACTCATTTTGGCTTCATTTTTTATCTTCTTCACTCCTCTCAGATCTATCATCTCAACTCGCAACATTCAAGTAATCCTTCCACGAATTTATTTTGTTCGTTTTTGTTTCGATTTTTGATGTAATTTGTTTGCATCATATATGCTTTTCTATTTAATCATGTTGAGAATCTTGTGGAATTTTTTGTTATTGCAAATGGTTATTTTTATTTTGTTTATATAACAGACTATGTTGCATTTATGTAAATCGATTCTGATTGTTGGTGACATTATTTAATATTTCTCACTGTTATGGTTACTTTATGTGCTAGAACATGCTTATGGTTCTGGATATAAATGTTGCTTAATCTGGAAATTATTTCTTCTGTTTTTTGGTTCTGTTTTGGTTGAATTAGTTTTTTTACATATTTTTGTTTTCTGTTTTTATGAGAATTAATATAAGCAGTTTGCGTTTGAATAACTGTTTAGTCTTGTAATTTCCAGGTTTTTCACTATTGTTGTTGATATTTGTTAATTCTTGGTGTTTAGAATTTCTGAACATGTTTCTTGTAATTGGAATTCAGTTTTTGTCCATGGTTGTTTTGTTTTTGTTTTTGGATTTTGAAAACCAAAAATAAATAGAGTTTTTAGTCACTTTTTATTTTGATTGATAACCGTTAAAGCTGAAGGCCAAGTACAAAATCAAATCCCCACAAGATATGTTACATGGGATTAAAAAGCAGAAATAAAGGATTAAACCGAATCAGTGGGAATATTTTTATTCTAAGAAGACCAGTGTTGGACGCGCTGGGTGGCCCTCTCATCCTGCCAATGCAATTAACGATCATCAGAAACAAGAATGAGTGAATTGCTGATAAAATAATAACATGCTGGTAGACCTATTTTTGCCAGTCACACCGAAGGGTGATGAAGACCAATATCAAGGTCTGCACGCCATTTAAAATAGGTTTTTTATCTAATATATTAAAACATCAAAACCGCAATCAATATTAAACTATGTAGGCGTCATGGTTTTCTTTGATTCAATGAAATTTAAAACTGTTATATCTAACTATATTTTTTTAAAAAAATAATATTCAAGCATATTTTTTTAAATACCTATAGATTTGTTTTATATTTTAAATTGTTTTACATTCAAATTATGATTTTTTCATATAAACATATATTTGTCCTATCTTAAAAGTATATATTTTTTGTTGATATTTGTTATAGGTAATAATGAGTCGAAGTTGGATTATGGCACATCGAATGAGCAATGAATTTTAGGAGGGTGTTGATGCCTTTTTAGAATTTTCAAAACGAAATGTTCCAAGTAGTAACATTTTTTTCTATCCATGCCTGAAATGTTTGAATATGAAGAAGTTGAAAAGTAGAGAGATAAAAGATCTTCTGATTTTTCATGGTTTTAATCCGAGTTACAGCCCTTGGATTTGGCATGGTGAAACTGGACGGAATGTCACTGATGATGATGATTCGCAAGATGGTAACTCCGATTGAATTGAAGAAATTATTCGCGATATTGTAGCAGAATAAATTGAGATAGAACCGATAGTTGCGCGTCTATATGGTGATGCTGAAAAACCATTATATCCCGGTTGTACAGATTTTACAGTTTTGTCGGAAGTGTTAAGATTGATTAACCTGAAGGCGAAGCATGGATGGAGTGACAGAAGTTTTACAGAGCTGCTACAATTGATGAAATACATTCTTCCAAAAGATAACGATCTTCCAGATTCACATTACAAAGCCCAGAAAATATTATGCCCGATGGGATTGGGATACAAGAAAATACATGCCTGACCGAATGACTGCATTATATATAGGAAGGAATATGAATTTCTGTCAGAGTGTCCTAAATGTGGGATATCACGGTATAAGGTGAAAGAAAAATCACAGGCTGATGTAGAGATTACAAAGCTCCCTTCGAAGGTATTTTGGTATCTTCCTATAATTAATCGTTTCAAACATTTATTTGCTAATTCACATGATGCAAAAAGGTTAAGATGGCATGTTGAAGAGCGGGTATGTGATGAAAAAATACATCATCCAGCTGATTGTACACAATGGAAGAAAATTGATGCGCAGTATTCTACGTTTGGAAATTAAATTAGAAATCTCAGACTAGGGTTGTGCACAGATGGAATGAATCCATACCGAACACTCAGTAGCACACATAGTTCATGCCCTGTTTTATTGGTAATTTACAACCTCTCTCCTGAAGTTTGTTTGAAGTGAAAATATTTCATGTTGAGTATAATGATCTCTAGTCCAAATCAACTCGGTAATGATATTGATGTTTACTTGTCACCGTTGATTGATGATTTGAAACGGTTATGGGCTGATGGTATTAGGGTGTATGATTCTTATAAAATGGAATATTTTCAACTGCATGCAGTGATTCTTTTCACTATAAATGACTTCCCAGCGTATGGAAATTTGTCTGGATATAGTGTCAAAGGGCATAAAGCATGTCCAATTTGCGAACAACAGATGTCCTATTGTCAATTGCTTCATGGGAGGAAAACAGTGTACATGGGTCATCGAATGTTTTTGCCTATGGAACACCCTTATAGAAGACTAAAAAAGGCATTCAATGGCTCACAAGAATTTGATACTGCTCCAAAACCTTTATCCCCTGATCTGTATTTTGAGAGGGTGAAAAACCTTGACGTGACTTTGGGAAAGACACAGAAATCTGGTAATGATAGACATATTTGGAAGAAAAGGTCAATTTTTTTTGAGCTTCCATATTGGAGGTATCATGAAGTTAAACATAATATTGATGTCATGCACGTGGAGAAGAATATCTGTGATTCTTTAATTGGAACATTGTTAGATATTAAAGGAAAGACTAAAGATGGGTTGAATGCAAGATTAGACTTACTATCAATGGGAATATGTTTGGAGTTAGCTCCCACTCCTAAAGGAAGACGAACATTTCTTCCCCCGGCTTTTCATACATTATCGAAGAGGGAGAAAATTAGTTTCTGTCAGTGTCTTCATGATACCAAAGTGCCTCATGGTTATTCTTCTAATTTAAAAAATTTTGTCTCATTGAAGGACTTGAAGTTGATAGGTATGAAATCACATGATTGTCACGTCATGATGCAACAAATTCTACCAGTTGCATTGCGTGGAATATTGCCCATTCGTATAACGACCCACACTTTACATACATTGTTAATACTTCAAAATTGAATCACTCTTATTACAACATATGACAAAACCACAAAGGACCGTATAGGTATAGTGTCTTTAGAAACTGGGAAACATAAACAAATGGTTCATAAATCTTCTACAGTGTCTCCCATTTATTTCATCATATCTAGGGTCCCTTTTAGCATATTCTACTTAATATCCATCTTACTGACCTGGGGAAAAGAAAACATAAAAGGGTGAGCTCAAATGCTCAGCAAGGGCAAATAAAGGAAATAAAAATCATATCATATCTTTATGAAAATCAAAACCTGCAAAAGAGATCATAATATCTTAACATGGAATAAATCATAGAAGTGAAAATGAGATCCCCATAATCATAACATAAAACTTGAATCTTTGTGGCATGCACACATAATCATGGAAAATCATTTCTTGTTAGTCATGACTCATTGCCAAGACTATCTTAGTGGACAAAGTCCCTTTCTGAACCGAGTTCACTCCTCGTTTCAGTCCTGTATCACTGAACCGAAATAACCTTCCGTTCCAGCCATGTCTATCTCATGAGATATAAAATCTTTACCCAATGCATTGGAGGGAGATATAGGTCCCACCCATCTTATAATGAATCCTTTCTTATGTGTGCCACATAATCATAAAACATGCATCATCGCATAACACATGTAACAAAAATGGGATTCTTGAAACATCATGACATCATAAATCAATTCATATATGATAAAGGAATTAATAAACATAATTCCATCACAACATAGTCAAACCAATGTAAAAATATGGATAGAAACAGAACCCTTTATTATCTTAGATGGAAAATAATTTTGATAAAACACTTGAATTGAATTCTTGAGGAAAATATCCTTTCTTCTTCAAAAACATTTTTCCTTTCATAACATGTCATACAACTTTAAAATAAAAGAAGTTGATTAAAAATAAACTTGAAAACTTGTAAAGGAAGCTTCTTTGAAGTAATGTTTTAAAAATCCATTCATGCCGTATAAGTTAAAAAAAACATTCTTCGTACTTTTGTCGGAAAAGTCAAAAAGTACCTCGTACGGAAAAAACGACAAAAGATTCCTTTCATATTCTTTACTAAAAACTCACCTAAGGGTAAAATTGGGTTTAAACTATTTCAAGTGGATGGAAACAATATTACATATTGAGGGAACATGGATGTGGATGATAAAATACACCCCAGTAAATACTTACGAATAAACAATCTCGGATAAAAATGAGATTGTGATATTTCCCTTACCTTAGGTCCGATTTGCTTTGTTCGTGTCCGAAGCTCCTGTATAATGGTTTAAATAATGTTATTGACTTATTCCAGAATCATACATATTGATATGAGATCATATATGGTCATATTATTAGCTTCTTGTTAGTAATATTTCATTGTTACTTGTTACTCGGGTCTTTATAACTTTTTGTTCTTATGCGTGTTTTGTCGAATAAATTCTTATTCTTATCTTTAGGTTATAGATAATTCATTTCCAGAATGGTATTAGTGTAGTATATACCATATTCATTCATTCAATTCATTTATACAATCATTATGAAATGAAGATCATGTAGAACGAGTCGCATCACATCGTGGAGACGGTATTCCGTACGTACGCACGAGTGATGATATCGTTCCTATGATCGTGGAATTGTATTGGAGTATATATATATATTATTTCAGTATCAATATTACTTAATAATAATCATATATAGTTACTCATTACACCATTATACCCATCCTTGTAAGGTGATGGTGGAAAATAGATTACACCACGGCGTGGAGACGGTATTCCGTACGTACGCACGCGCGGTGATTTCATTTTTCCGTAGGATGGATAGAAGGTGAATTAGGGTTGTTTCATATTTATAATAACATATCAGTATGTAAGTAATACTGATGTTATTACTTTATCATGAAACAACTAAAGAAGAAGAAGTTGAAGAAGAAAGAAATTGAAAAGATCGGTAATGGATATTACCTCTTCTTTGGAACGCCTTTTTGAATCCTCCACTTAAGGAACTAAGATTGGTCTTTGGAGAAGACCAGGACCTCTAGGATTATCCTAGGGAAGTGGAGAAGGGAAAATGGCAGGGTTTGGCCGAGCTTGAGTGCTCAAATTGGTGTGAGGAGGAGGGGGAGGAGGTGCCCTTTTATAAGGGAGGAGAGGGGCACCTTAGGAATATCTCAAAATATTATTTTATATTAAAGTCAAAATCGGTTTATAATGGTTCCAAAGGGTCTTATTTAGAAGCTAAAGTGGGGATAGGGCGAAATCCTATCAACCAATAGAATTTAGACAAGTTTAGGATATTATTTTAACCTTATCAATTAAATTTAACTCTAAGTTAAATAATTTAACTTTTACCATGTCTTTTTGTTTTCTTTCACTATATGGTTAATACACTTACTATAACATGCCAAACGAACCCCAAATTGTTTATTATTAATATATATATCCTTATCTAAGTCATTTGGCCGAACCTTAGATTTTTAGGAATAAAATAACAATTAATAATATAATATTTGATTTAAAAACTATTTTGTGTCAATTTTGACACTATTTGATATATGATTTTTGTCAAAGTCATAACAGAATTATATGTTCGAACCAAGTTGATTAAATAAATACTAATATATCATAGTAACCTAGAAAATTAGTGGAATTCATAAAAAGTCTTAAATTACATTTATTTTGGTATTTATATTATCAATTTTATGAATATTTCATTAATAAGATAATTACTGCATCATCTTTGTGTCATAAATAAATTAAATTATTTGATGTCTAAAAATTACAAATAAAATACCATCATGTAGGAAATCCTTTTATCTTTCTAATGAATATTTACAATCGAATTTATCTTATGTATAACCCTATATTAAAAATGATTTACTTATTAAACTTTGATTTTAACTATTTTAACCCTTCTTTAAATAAATTAATAATAAATGTCCTAATCTAATCCAAGTGGGCCTAAATGGTCATATTTTATTCCTAAGTTTGTTTTTAGTCGAATTACACTTGTCCAATAGAATTAGGACATGTGTTAGGGTAATATTAATATCATATTTACCCTTAGTTACCCTATTTACTATTAACCGCGGTAAAAAAGGTAAAAAGTTACTATTCACCAAAAAATTATTTTCATCTCATTGAACCACATTTTAGTCCTTGATATTAACCGTGTCTCTCGGATTTTCGAAATTCCATTCACAGAAGCGGTAAAATTAAGTTTTATGCAAAATTCAGTTTTTAACCTACCACTTAGTGGTTTCACTATTCATCAAAAATTGAAAGTTTTCAGAAAAATACCAAAATTTCACCCTAGGCTAATTTCGATATTCTGAGTCCAAAAATGAAGTCCATTTTGAAAAATAAAATTTATAAAATTTCAAAAAGTGGTTATTACTATTCATAACGGCTAGTTTTAATAGCATATTGTTGTTTAGTGAAACTCGGTATTGCGTACGACGCAAGCTATCGAGGAAGGTCGCGATTGCGTGTAAAGCAAGCCAAGCAAGTGTTGTGTAGAAAAAGATTCCTTTGATGATTTATATAACATAAAAGTCTCGGGTGTTACATTCTACCCCCCTTAAAAAGAATTTCGCCCTCGAAATTCGTCACTTTGTAACAAACAGATGAGGATACTTCTCCCTCATCATATCCTCAAGCTCCCATGTAGCTTCTTCAAGTTGGTGGTTCCTCCATAAAACTTTCACCAAACGAGTGGTCTTGTTTCGTAGGACTTTTTCGCTACGATCCAGAATCTCTATCGGCTGTTCTTCATAAGAAAGATCTTGCTCCAGCGGTACAACTTCTGAGCTGAGTACATGTGAAGGATCTGGTATGTACTTTCTCAGGAGAGATACATGGAACACATCGTGAACTTGAGAGAGATTCGGTGGAAGCGCCAATCGGTAAGCTACCTTCCCAACACGATCCAGTATTTCAAAAGGACCGATATATCTAGGGCTCAACTTCCCCTTCTCTCCAAATCTCATAACCCTCTTCCAGGGAGATATTCGTAAGAACACTTTATCACCCACTTCAAACTCTAGGTCTTTTCTTCGGTTGTCGGCATAACTTTTCTGTCGACTCTGAGCTGCTCTTATGTGTTGTTGAATAGATCTGACCTTTTATGCCATTTCATCAACGAGATCAGGTCCTAATAGCTTTCTTTCCCCAACTTCATCCCAGCAAGTTGGAGTCCTGCATTTCTTTCCATAGAGAGCTTCATAAGGAGCCATCTGAATACTGGAGTGAAAGCTATTATTATAAGAAAATTCCACCAAAGGTAGGTGTTGATCCCAACCTCCTTTGAAATCCATAGAGCAAGCTCTCAACATATCTTCTAGGGTTTGAATTTTTCTCTCAGACTGACCGTTTGTCTGGGGATGATAAGCAGTGTTGAAACTCAACTCTGTATCCAGAGTATGCTGAAGACTTCGCCAGAACTTCGAGGTAAATCTCGGATCCCGATCAGATATAATAGAAAGTGGTACTCCATGCAATCTTACCACTTCCTTTACATATATCCTGGCAAGCTGATCTAGAGAGCAATCCTCTCTAATAGCAATGAAGTGTGCAGACTTTGTAAGACGATCAACTATGACCCAGATAGCATTATTGCCTTTGGATGTTTTAGGAAGTCCTGTGACAAAGTCCATAGTGATGTTTTCCCATTTCCATTCGGGTATGGGTAATGGTTGTAACATCCCCTTAGACTTCTGTCTCTCAGCTTTAACTTGTTGACAAACCAAGCATCGAGAGACATATTCAGCAACATCTCTTTTCATGCCATCCCACCAGAAGTACTCTTTCAGGTCCCTATACATCTTCGTGCTTCCAGGATGAATAGAGAATGAAGAACTATGAGCCTCATCCAGAAGCTCTTTCTTTAATTCGGAGATGGGAGGAACACAAACCCGATTCCTGAACTTTATTATCCCATCACAATCAAGGTTGAATTCAGGAACATTTCTCACCTTCTTTTGTAACTCGACATCTTCTTTCTGTGCCTCTTTAATCTTCACATGTATAGATGGTTGAACATTCATTTGAGAAAGATAAGATTTTTCCCCTTCCATTATAATTCCAAGATCCATCCTTTGTAAATCCATAAATATTGGATCTTTTGTGATCCTCATCATGGATAAACTAGCATGGTCTTGTCGACTTAATGCATCTGCCACCTTGTTTGCTTTCCCAGGGTGGTAATGGATTGAGCAGTCATAATCCTTAATCAGCTCCAACCATCTTCTTTGGCGCATATTCAACTCCTTTTGTGTGAAAATATACTTTAAACTTTTATGATCAGTATAAATATCACACCTTTCACCATAAAGGTAATGCCTCCAAATCTTTAATGCAAAGATTACCGCAGCCAACTCCAAATCATGTGTTGGGTAATTTTGCTCATGGATTTTCAACTGTCGTGAGGCATAAGCTATCACCATATCATTTTGCATAAGAACACACCCCAATCCCTTCTTGGATGCATCACTGTAGATCACAAACCTTTCTCCACTACAAGGCAGTGTGAGCACAGGTGCACTGGATAACCTTCTTTTCAACTCCTTGAAATTCTCTTCACATTCCTCTGTCCAGACAAACTTAACTCCTTTCCGAGTCAACTTGGTGATTGGATTAGATAACCGTGAAAAATCTTTTACAAAACGTCGATAATATCCAGCCAAACCAAGAAAACTTCGGATCTCAGTTACTGTTGTTGGTCTTGACCATCTTTCGATAACCTCTGTTTTTGCTGGATCCACAGATATCCCCTCTTTTGAGATTATATGACCCAAAAATGCAACTTTTTGAAGCCAAAATTCACACTTGGTAAATTTGGCATAAAGCTTCTCTTTTCTCAGGGTCTTCAATATAATTCTCAATTGATCTTCATGCTCTTCCTTGCTCTTTGAATAGACAAGAATATCGTCTATAAAGACTACCACAAATTGATCAAGATAGTCTCTAAAGACTCTATTCATTAGATCCATGAAGATAGCAGGGGCATTAGTAAGACCAAATGGCATCACTATAAATTCATAGTGTCCATACCTTGTACGGAAAGTCGTCTTTGGTATATCCTCCCTTTTGACCCTTAATTGATGATACCCTGAACGAAGATCAATCTTGGAAAAGTATTGAGCTCCGCGTAGTTGGTCAAATAAGTCATCAATGCGTGGGAGAGGATATTTGTTCTTGATAGTGATCTTGTTAAGTTCTCGATAATCAATGCAGAGTCTCATTGATCCATCTTTCTTCTTAACAAATAGAACAGGTGCTCCCCAAGGTGATGCACTAGGGCGTATGAATCCCTTATCAAGATTCTCTTGGAGTTGCTTCTTCAATTCCTGCAACTCAATTGGGGCCATTCTATAAGGTGTCTTTGAAATAGGCAAAGCACCCGGTACGAGTTCTATTGAAAACTCAACTTCACGATTTGGTGGAAGACCCGGCAATTCCTCCGGAAAGACATCATCAAACTCCCGTACAATGGGCATATTCTTAATCGTGAGTTTCTCACCAACCATTTGAGATAAATAACCTTCATTTAGTGGAATCAATACCCATAAGATGGAAGAAATTTCCACTGGAAGGTTATGTTCATCCTTGCATTGATAGACGATCGTAGGTTGATCTGGAATATGAAATGTGACTTCCCTTCTTTGGCAAT
Organism: Viscum album; assembly: GCA_963277665.1. Classification (NCBI taxonomy): domain Eukaryota; kingdom Viridiplantae; phylum Streptophyta; class Magnoliopsida; order Santalales; family Viscaceae; genus Viscum; species Viscum album. The sequence continues at coordinate 1,514,570,007 of OY728156.1, read as the reverse complement.
TGATATGAGCTCCATGTAGAGAAAGACAATCCATGCCAAGAATCACATCAAATTCCACTAAAGGAAGGATCACAAGATTTGCAGGAAGAACTTTCCCACAAACTTCGATCGGAGAAGAATTATAAACTTCTGATGCGATTGATGTGCCATTAGGTGTTGTCACAGCTAACTCAACATCTAATTGTTGAGGTAATACGGTGATACCCTTAGAAAATTTTTCAGAAATAAAAGAGTGGGTGGATCCAGAATCAAATAAAACATTTTCTACTTTAGAGTGGATGGTAAGTGTACCTTTCACCACATCGTTATCGTACTCCACATCGCTGATAGAAATTTCATGTGACTTTCCTTTTTCTTTAGCCTTAAGAGTTTGTTGACGTCGACCATCATCATCAACCCTTGGATTTGGGCATTGATTGGCATAATGCCCCATCTCCTTGCACTTGAAACATTGAAGTGTAGCAGGTTCATTCTGTGTATCCCTTCCTTTGTTTGCATCATTAGACATCTTCTTCCCATTATCACGGCATTCAAATGCCCGATGACCTTCCTTCCCATATTTAAAACATTTACTTGTCCCTTTAAGACAACTCCCTCCATGTTTCTTTCCACACTTTGATCATAAGGGAAAGTTCATCTTCTTTTCCGTGTGCTCTTTAGATTTTTATTTTAATTCCATCTTCCTCTTCTTATCAAACCCATGTGACTGATGGGTTACTCCAATCTCCATCTCGACTTTGAGAGCACATCGAACGATTTCCTCGTAGCTATTGAAGTCCCTTATGGCTAACGCCCTTCGAAGACTTGGTTTTAAGCCACTAAAGAATCGATCGATCTTACTCTCAGGTTGGATAATAATACCAGAAGCGTACCTTGCAAGTCTGGTAAAATTTGCTTCAAAGGTACCAACAGATTCATCATCCCTTTGCTTCAGTTCAAGGAACTCTTTCTCCATCTTTGTTCGGAGAATACGAGGAAAGTACTTATTGAAAAATAAGTTCTTGAACTCGTCCCATTCCATAGACTCAATTTCATCCCTTTGCCTTGTATTCTTAACAAGATTCCACCATTGATCCGCATCTCCTTCCAAACGATACACTGCTAGGATGACTTTATCATGCTCAGAACATTGAAGAACTGAAAATATCTTTTCAGTAGTACTAATCCATTGTTCAGCAACTAATGGATCAGTAGACCCGCTGAAAGATGGTGGACGCTGCCTCATGAAGGATTCAACAGAATGTTGCTCCCTTCTTTGTTCGTTTGGAAATCCTGCATGATTCATAGCTTGAGAAAGTTTTGTGAGCATGGCTACAAGATTTTGCATTCCAGCTCCCATATCGTTTGGTTGCTCAGGGGGACAATCATTGCATTGCCCATCGCATTCCGCATTAACACGGTTCCTTCGGGTTCCAGCCATTGACTAAAACCAAGAAGAATAGTGTGAGCAACACTAATTATAATAGGAAACCACATAATTCAAGAATAAAATTTTCATGCTTATGGTCTTATCCTAGGTTATTCATGGCCATTTCTAAGATTGTGTTCTATGCTTAGACTTATCCTTAGGGTTCTTACTAAGGCTTTCACATCCTAGTTTCCAAAGGTTGACTATACCTTTCCTCTGATACCAACTATAACGACCCACACTTTACATACATTGTTAATACTTCAAAATTGAAGCACTCTTATTACAACATATGACAAAACCACAAAGGACCGTATAGGTATAGTGTCTTTAGAAACTGGGAAACATAAACAACTGGTTCATAAATCTTCTACAGTGTCTCCCATTTATTTCATCATATCTAGGGTCCCTTTTAGCATATTCTACTTAATATCCATCTTCCTGACCTGGGGAAAAGAAAACATAAAAGGGTGAGCTCAAATGCTCAGCAAGGGCAAATAAAGGAAATAAAAATCATATCATATCTTTATGAAAATCAAAACCTGCAAAAGAGATCATAATATCTTAACATGGAATAAATCATAGAAGTAAAAATGAGATCCCCATAATCATAACATAAAACTTGAATCTTTGTGGCATGCACACATAATCATGGAAAATCATTTCTTGTTAGTCATGACTCATTGCCAAGACTATCTTAGTGGACAAAGTCCCTTTCTGAACCGAGTTCACTCCTCGTTTCAGTCCTGTATCACTGAACCGAAATAACCTTCCGTTCCAGCCATGTCTATCTCATGAGATATAAAATCTTTACCCAATGCATTGGAGGGAGATATAGGTCCCACCCATCTTATAATGAATCCTTTCTTATGTGTGCCACATAATCATAAAACATGCATCATCGCATAACACATGTAACAAAAATGGGATTCTTGAAACATCATGACATCATAAATCAATTCATATATGATAAAGGAATTCATAAACATAATTCCATCACAACATAGTCAAACCAATGTAAAAATATGGATAGAAACAGAACCCTTTATTATCTTAGATGGAAAATAATTTTGATAAAACACTTGAATTGAATTCTTGAGGAAAATATCCTTTCTTCTTCAAAAACATTTTTCCTTTCATAACATGTCATACAACTTTAAAATAAAAGAAGTTGATTAAAAATAAACTTTAAAACTTGTAAAGGAAGCTTCTTTGAAGTAATGTTTTAAAAATCCATTCATGCCGTATAAGTTAAAAAAAACATTCTTCGTACTTTTGTCGGAAAAGTCAAAAAGTACCTCGTACGGAAAAAACGACAAAAGATTCCTTTCATATTCTTTACTAAAAACTCACCTAAGGGTAAAATTGGGTTTAAACTATTTCAAGTGGATGGAAACAATATTACATATTGAGGGAACATGGATGTGGATGATAAAATACACCCCAGTAAATACTTACGAATAAACAATCTCGGATAAAAATGAGATTGTGATATTTCCCTTACCTTAGGTCCGATTTGCTTTGTTCGTGTCCGAAGCTCCTTTATAATGGTTTAAATAATGTTATTGACTTATTCCAGAATCATACATATTGATATGAGATCATATATGGTCATATTATTAGCTTCTTGTTAGTAATATTTCATTGTTACTTGTTACTCGGGTCTTTATAACTTTTTGTTCTTATGCGTGTTTTGTCGAATAAATTCTTATTCTTATCTTTAGGTTATAGATAATTCATTTCCAGAATGGTATTAGTGTAGTATATACCATATTAATTCATTCAATTCATTTATACAATCATTATGAAATGAAGATCATGTAGAACGAGTCGCATCACATCGTGGAGACGGTATTCCGTACGTACGCACGAGTGATGATATCGTTCCTATGATCGTGGAATTGTATTGGAGTATATATATATATTATTTCAGTATCAATATTACTTAATAATAATCATATATAGTTACTCATTACACCATTATACCCATCCTTGTAAGGTGATGGTGGAAAATAGATTACACCACGGCGTGGAGACGGTATTCCGTACGTACGCACGCGCGGTGATTTCATTTTTCCGTAGGATGGATAGAAGGTGAATTAGGGTTGTTTCATATTTATAATAACATATCAGTATGTAAGTAATACTGATGTTATTACTTTATCATGAAACAACTAAAGAAGAAGAAGTTGAAGAAGAAAGAAATTGAAAAGATCGGTAATGGATATTACCTCTTCTTTGGAACGCCTTTTTGAATCCTCCACTTAAGGAACTAAGATTGGTCTTTGGAGAAGACCAGGACCTCTAGGATTATCCTAGGGAAGTGGAGAAGGGAAAATGGCAGGGGTTGGCCGAGCTTGAGTGCTCAAATTGGTGTGAGGAGGAGGGGGAGGAGGTGCCCTTTTATAAGGGAGGAGAGGGGCACCTTAGGAATATCTCAAAATATTATTTTATATTAAAGTCAAAATCGGTTTATAATGGTTCCAAAGGGTCTTATTTCGAAGCTAAAGTGGGGATGGGTCGAAATCCTATCAACCAATAGAATTTAGACAAGTTTAGGATATTATTTTAACCTTATCAATTAAATTTAACTCTAAGTTAAATAATTTAACTTTTACCATGTCTTTTTGTTTTCTTTCACTATATGGTTAATACACTTACTATAACATGCCAAACGAACCCCAAATTGTTTATTATTAATATATATATCCTTATCTAAGTCATTTGTCCGAACCTTAGATTTTTAGGAATAAAATAACAATTAATAATATAATATTTGATTTAAAAACTATTTTGTGTCAATTTTGATACTATTTGATATATGATTTTTGTCAAAGTCATAACAGAATTATATGTTCGAACCAAGTTGATTAAATCAATACTAATATATCATAGTAACCTAGAAAATTAGTGGAATTCATAAAAAGTCTTAAATTACATTTATTTTGGTATTTATATTATCAATTTTGTCAATATTTCATTATTAAGATAATTACTGCATCATCTTTGTGTCATAAATAAATTAAATTATTTGATGTCTAAAAATTACAAATAAAATACCATCAGGTAGGAAATCTTTTTAGCTTTCTAAGGAATATTTACAATCTAATATATCTTATGTATAACCCTATATTAAAAATGATTTACTTATTAAACTTTGATTTTAACTATTTTAACCCTTCTTTAAATAAATTAATAATAAAAGTCCTAATCTAATCCAAGTGGGCCTAAATGGTCATATTTTATTCCTAAGTTTGTTTTTGGTCGAATTACACTTGTCCAATAGAATTAGGACATGTGTTAGGGTAATATTAATATCATATTTACCCTTAGTTACCCTATTTACTATTAACCGCGGTAAAAAAGGTAAAAAGTTACTATTCACCAAAAAATTATTTTCATCTCATTGAACCACATTTTAGTCCTTGATATTAACCATGTCTCTCGGATTTTCGAAATTCCATTCACAGAAGCGGTAAAATTAAGTTTTATGCAAAATTCAGTTTTTAACCTACCACTTAGTGGTTTCACTATTCATCAAAAATTGAAAGTTTTCAGAAAAATACCAAAATTTCACCCTAGGCTAATTTCGATATTCTGAGTCCAAAAATGAAGTCCATTTTGAAAAATAAAATTTATAAAATTTCAAAAAGTGCTTATTACTATTCATAACGGCTAGTTTTAATAGCATATTGTTGTTTAGTGAAACTCGGTATTGCGTACGACGCAAGCTATCGAGGAAGGTCGCGATTGCGTGTAAAGAAAGCCAAGCAAGTGTTGTGTAGAAAAAGATTCCTTTGATGATTTATATAACATAAAAGTCTCGGGTGTTACAATTCGTGTCAGAAAGACTATAATGAAGTTGTGTTATTTTTTCAATTCAATTTGTAACAAGGCGATTGATGTGAATGCTTTGAACATTTTGGAAAAGGATGCAATTTTTATACTTTGTCAATTGGAAATGTATTTTCCTCCAACTTTTTTTGATATAATGGTGCATTTAATGATTCATCTGGTTCGAGAAATAAAGCTTTGTGGACCTGCATATCTTCATTGGATGTATTATTTTTAAAGGTATATGAAAATATTAAAGGGGTATGTTAAAAATCTATATCAAACCGAAGCCTCCATTATTGAAAAGTATATTTCTGAGGAGGTAGCAGAGTTTTGTACGAGCTACTTGGCTGCGGCGCAACACATAGGTTTGCCTCCATCTCGCCATGAACGAGTTAATAATGAGGGAAAGGGGATTCGCGGCTTGAAAGTCAAATCATTGTCAGCTGAATAGATGAAGACGTTAGAATCATACATCTTGAATAACATATCTGATGCTCAACCGTATATCACATTGCATATTAATGAGTTGAAACAATGTCATCCAAAGAAGAAAGAAATGTGGATTTTGAATGAGCACAACAAAACTTTTTTGTCATGGATTAAAAAGACTTTGCTTGGTAGATCAGATGTATCAGAGACATTAAAATGGATAGTGGTTGGTCCATGTTTAAATGTGATAACATGGTCCGGTTATGACATTAATGGTTATACATTTCATACAAAATCTCAGGACAACAGAAGTGCAGTTCAGAATAGTGGTGTATTGGTGTTTGTAGAAGCAATGCATTTTTCGAGTGCTAAGGAAAAAAACCCAATTTATGCATCAAATGCATATTATGGAGTGATTGAAGACATATGGGAGGTTGATTACTTTAAAATTAAAGTTCATGTTTTTAACTGTAAATGGTTTAACGGTAACAACAGCGTCAGACACGATGAATTTGGAATGACACTTGATAATCTGAATAGATTGGAAGACACATCTGATTCTGTTATAATGGAAACACATGCAAAACAAATTTTTTATGTAGTAGATCAATCAGATATGCAGTGGGATGTTGTTTTACAAGGGAAAAAACAATATGTTGGTGAGGATGAATATGATGAATATGCTGATTTATGTGAGATCCCTACTTCTATGGAAATATTAACAGAACATAATGATGATCATGTTGAAGACATAGTTTGTGCCATAAGGAACGATCATGATGAAGGAATTTGGGAAAACAATCCATTTGTACATTCCTAAAATTACAGGTAACATATGTTTATTTCTTGTTTACATTTACTTTTTCCATAAATGTTAGATATTTTAAGTTTTTTATTTATTAAAACATGTTTTAAAATAAAATAAGTATATGTTTTTGTTTGTTTTAAATTTGTTTAGTTTACTTTATCATGTTTATAACCATTACATGAATTTTAAAATGCTTATTTTTGTTCACTGACAATTACTTTACCATGTTTACAATGTTTACCAGGTTTACCATTTTTACCATTTTTACCATCTTGACCTTCTTGACCATCTTTGCCATCTTTACCATTGTTTAACATTCTTACCATATTACCAATGTTTACTATTATGTAACTTAGTACACTTTTCTATTTTCTGATTACAGTAGTATTAAAATATTTGAATTTTTATATTTGTTCACTGAAAATTACTTTACCATGTTTACAATGTTTACCAGGTTTACCATTATTTCCATTTTTACCATCTTGACCATCTTGACCATCTTTTCCATCTTTACCATTGTTTAACATGCTTACCATATTACCAATGTTTACTATTATGTAACTTAGTACACATTTCTATTTTCTGATTACAGTAGTATTAAAATATTTGAATTTGTATATTTGTGAACTGACGTTTGTTTTTTTGATTTGAAGGATAATGAAAGATCATTCAGATGATCAACCACATGATTCTAGAGAGGAGAATATTGCTGGTCATACCTTCGGGGATGAACATTCACATGCTCTTATTACGACAAAGAGTTCAAAGGTTGGTAAACGTGGGTGCACACGTTTACAAAAATTATCACTTGCCCGTACGCAGGATCAGAGGATAGTAGTTGAGTTTGATGATGATGATATTCCTAGAGGTCTGAATGCCAAAGATTTTAAGAGTTTTTTTGCAACTCAGGCTAAGACCAAAGTAAGAATTATGTATGATGATTGGAGCGGTGTGGATAAAGCGATTATCTCTCAGTTGTGGGAGACTATTTTGGTAAGATATTTTGTCATTGTTTGACCATTATTTTAATGTTTCTAGTATATATAATATGTTTAACCTCTTCTTTATCAGATGACATTTGATATTCCTGACACTAGAGGAGTCAGGAAGAAATGATTATCGTTGGCTGCCAGGAGATAGAGGGATTTCAAATAAACCCTCTCATCTGATTTCATTTATGGTCATAGGAGTCATGACAATCCATGTCGTATATATCCTTTTATCGATGAAGACACATGGAGACAGTTTTTTAAAAGTAGAAAAAAAAGAGTCATTTCTGGTAAGGGCAATGCAAACAAGGAAAGCTCATTAGGAGATCCAATCTCAAAATGTATACCCTCATAGTTTATCTCGGGGAGGGTATACATTATTGGAAGAAAAAATGATGGCGGAAAAATTTCAATAACTAGGAGATGAGTCTTCAAGCTCTGGAGAGGTGGACCCTCCATTCCCTCCATCTAGACATGAAAAATGGAAGAGATCTCGGAAGGGAAAAAGGGCAATATCTTTCGGAAGAATCGATAATCGTAGCTGAGAGGATTGTAAGATATCTATTTAATTTATTTAAGTTAACTTTTTTCTTCATATAAGTTTCAATCATTATAGAAATGTTCAATTAATTAATACAGGACTCTCTTGAGGAGCAGAGTTCAGAGGGGACATTTACAGCTACTGCGAGGGAAGATATTTTATTTGCAGCATTGGGAAGGCTCGAACATCCTGGTCATGTAAGAGGATATCCGGCAGGTGTATCGGTAAGAAAAGTGTTTCCATGTTCTTCAACTTCTAACATTGAGGGGGTTTATAAAAAAATAGAATCATTGGAGGCTGAAGTTCAAAATATTAATGCGACGATGGAAGAAAAGATTAGAGATTCGGTGCAGTCTATGTTTGCAGAAATGCAAAGACAATTTCAGACTGCAGCTCCCACTCCTCCACCTCCCCCTGCAAACCCCATTATTTATCCTCCACCTCCGCCAGTAGATCCCACTCCCCCACCTCAGCCTGCGGACCCCATTTTTTATCCTATGCCTCCGCCGCAGCTTCCTACATATTGCGAGTTGTATGTTGATGATTCTCAACATCATATAGTAGCATACGGGTTGGTATATTGTATAGGAGATACAGTTCATCATCAACAATTAGAGGTAGAGAATCAGAGGGTCATTGTATAGGATATTATAGATAGATCAGCTAGGGTACCAATACCTACAGATGAGGTGGCGACAATTGGACAGAGTATCGGCCATTTTTTAGTTTGGCCATCCAGACTTCTTCGACTCATTACCATAGAGGTATGAATGTTATATCTTTTATTTTATTTTTTTATTAAAGTTGTTTTATCATTTGAAAACTACTATATTTCTCAATTTTTTTATCACAGGAATACTTCAAAGGTAAATAAATATTGTATAGACAACAACAAAGACAACAGGCTATGACATCAGATAAAGATTCCAGTGGTCTTGACAGATTGTCAAGATATTCACATTTTTTGTTGGGTTTTTATGAGTTTCCAATGGAATCTCATGTTTTTGGACGTGAAATAAGTGTGGGGATTACAAAATCTGATATCATGGAGCTTGTTACTGGAGATAATTTGGGCATCAACGTGGTGAAAATTTTTTCCATGTAAGTCTTAACACCTTTTCCCTGCGTTATATTTATTAAAAATGTATACTTATGTCTGTTTTGTATTAGGTATCTTTATAAAATTTGTGAGAGGAATGAACTGACAGAATTATATGGATTCATGGACCCGCAATTGATTTCCCCTGAAGCATGTTCATTGACTGAGGAAGAAAGAATGGTTTATATTGCTGAAAGATTTGAAAAGAATATAATCAGACAATGTTGGATGATGCCATTTTGTGAGAGGTATGAAACACATTTCTCTCAAAGAGTTAATTATATTTTAACATAAAAAACCACTAACATTAAATTTCCTTTTATCAGTGATCATTGGATGTTAGGGATTTTTTGCCCATGGGAGAAAGCTCTTTATTGGATATGCTCTGTTCATGTTGATGTGCGGGAAAGTTTTAAGAATATATTGGAAAAGTAAGTTTCAATTTATCAATAGTTTTATATATTATAATTAATTTTAAATTTACCCCATTCTTATTATTTTCTAACAGTTCATGGGTCTACTTTCGAAAAAACACAAAGAAAAGAAATGCAAAGATCAAATATGTAAATGAGAAGGTAAATTTCCATTTATAATTTGTACTTTTTGATTTATTACATAAAAATAATATATTGAATTTACACTCATTCAAAATAGAATTTTCATGAACAAAAAGGCCTCATCAAATGCGGATATTATATGTTAAGATTTATGTATGAAATAATAACAACTGGGACAGTTTTGAATTTTGACCTGGTACGATTTCCTCTTAAACTTTTCCATAATATTTTAATTTGATTTATTCATTATACACATTAACTATCTTCTTTTTCATTTGTAGCTTTTTAATGACCCTCAACCCTATACTGCTGAAGACATCAAACACGTACAAGTGGAGTGGTCAAATTATTATACAGGTTTGATTGAATTTTAGTTGTTTGTAATGTAAAATGTAATTTTGAATATTGTCGTTTTAATTGTGTATTTGGTAGTTGTTTAGGTTGGATTTAGTTTTTTTTGAAGTTGACAGTGTAAGTTTTGAATGTTATATAAGTGAATGTTTAATTTTGCTCTACTTCTTGTTTTGGTCTAATTTTGATGGTTTTTCTTGTATGGATTTGGGTCTATGGGAGAGGGGTTCCAAGGGTGTGGGGGTGTGTTCAGTGGGGTTCGGGGGTGTCCAGCGGTCTGGGAGGGCTGTCCGGTGGGGTGGGGGATAGTCCTGGGGGTGGTAGGGATGTCCAGGGGTGTGGTAAGCAGGTCCAGGGGTGTGGGAGTGTTGTCCAGTGGTGGGGGGTTTTCCAGGGGTGTTTGGGGCTGTCCAGGGGTGTGGTGGGGGCTGTCAAGTGGGGTGAGGGGGTGAAAAGGTGCTGTTCAGGCGGGTGGGGGGTTGTCGAGGGGTGTTTGGGGGTGTCCGGGGGTCGGGGGGCGGTCCAGGAGTGTGGTGGGGGCTCCAATGGGGTGGGGGAGGGTTGTCCAAGGGGTATACATGAGGGTGGGAGCTCCAATGGGGTGGGGGAGGGCTGTCCAGGGGGTATACATGAGGTTGAGGGCTCCAACGGGGTGGGGGAGGGTTTTCCATGGGGTATAAATGAGGGTGGATGTTGTCTAGGGGGTAAGTTTTATATGTTATATATGTACATGCTTAATTTTGATGTACTTCTGTTTTTGTGGTACAATTTCTTGATTTGTTTTCTGGTTGATTCTGGTGGAGAGAAGATGACTACATTCTGTTTAAAAAAATTGGGTTTATCATGTCAGTTATTTAATAACCGATGTGATAAAATGCCTGGAAAATAGTTTATCGCGTCGGTTATTTAATAACCGACGTGATAAAATGCCTAGAAAATAGTTTATCACGTCGGTTATTTAATAACTAACGTGATAAAAGGCCTGCAGAATGGTTTATCACGTCGGTTATTTAATAACCGACGTGATAAAAGGCCTGGAGAATGGTTTATCACGTCGGTTATTTAATAACCGACATGATAAAGGGCCTGGAGAATGGTTTATCACATCGGTTATTGAATAACCGACATGATAAATGGCCTGGACAATGGTTTATCACGTCGGTTATTGAATAACGGACGTGATAAACCGCCTCCCTCCGTTTTATCATGGCAGTTATAGAATAACCGACGTGATAAACCCTCCTCCCCCGGTTTTCATGTCAGTTTTATATGAACCGACGTGATAAACCACGCTCACCCCGGTTTATCACGTCGGTTCTTATAGAACCGACGTGATAAACCCCCCTCACCCCAGTTTATCACGTCGGTTCTATATGAACTGACGTGATAAACCCCCTCACCCCTGTTTATCACGTCGGTTGTTTAAGAACCGACGTGATAAACCATTGTCCAGGCCATTTATCACGTCGGTTATTCAATAACCGACGTGATAAATCATTCTCCAGTCCCTTTATCACGTCGGTTCTAAAATAACCGACGTGATAAACATCACGATTTTATGTTTTTGACGTCGGTTTTTAAATAAACAACGTCAAAAACCTTATTTATAACGCCGCACGTATTAACGTCGGCTAGAAACCGACGTAGAAAATTAAAAATAACCGACGTAAAAAACGTTTTCTGCACTAGTGTGTCCACCATTAAAGGTGTTAAAAGAAGATTGAACAATCATCGTTTTGTGAGGCAGAAATTCGCCAACCACAGAAACAGTATGTTCTTTAACCATTAGATGTAAATGTGTGTAATTTTAGCTCGAATGATTCTTATAAAAATATCCAAGTATATTGAAGATATTGTATTTGTTATAAAATAAATTAATAAAAAGAGTTTAGGGGGTTGGAGAAGCAAAATAAAACAAAAGAACACAAGTGAAGGCATTACCTTAAAATCGGGTAACTCTCTTAGATTTGAGCTCAAAGTCTTCCTTGGGAAGACTTCTGCCCAAAGTGAGGCTTCAAGGAGTAATAGAGGGATGTGGAGAGACAAAATGGGAAGGGTTTGGCCAAGCCAAAGGCTTTGGAAGTTTGGGTAAGGTGGTAGAGGTGGGGCCTTTTATAAAAGGAGAGGAGGGGCACTCTTGGAATGTAAGGAAATGTTACTTTATTTTAAAATGAGTTTCCAATTTAAAAGGTCCCAAATTGATATAATTCGAGTTTAAGGTGATAAGGGTTCTAAATCCACCCATCCAATAGGTTTTTTACATGTGTAGGTCTTATATTTTACATTATCTTTCCATTTTATTTAAATCGTTAAATAATGAGGTAATCACTGCATCATCATGGTGTCATAAATAATTTAATTTAGTTAATGTATAAAAATTATAAAAAAATACTATGATGTAGAAAATCTTTTTATCTTTCCAATGACTATTTATAGTCAAAAATCTGACTTGTATAACCCCATTTAAAAATTGTTTTAGTAAAACAACTCATGTTTGTGTCATTTTAATTTTAACATTAAATAAAAAGATATTAATGTCATTTTCCAACCAAAGTGGCTCCATGGGGTCCCCAAGTTGACCCATGGATTGTCTTGGTCGGCCATGACACATTCAATAAGGGTAGGACATGTGTCAAGTTCATTTCATATTATTAAAAAATTATTTTTACCTTAAACCACACTATTTACCTCTAATCGCGATTAATAAACATAAAAGTTACTATTCACCAAAAAAATATTTTAATCCCACTGAACCACATTTTACTTCTTAATGACAACCATGTATGTCGGATTTTTGAAATTCAAAACACAGAGGTGGTAAAATTTCATTTAAAAGAAAAATCAGTTTTTTTAAGTACCACTTAGTGGTTTCACTATTCATCAAAAATTGAAGTTTTTCAAAAAAATACCAAAAATTCACCCTAAGCTATATTTGATATTCCAAATTCAAAAATGAAGTCTATTTTACAAAATTAAAAACATATAAGTTGCATTAATTAATTTAATAATTAATTCCCGCTGTCAGAGCAAATAGCGTGTTTTTATGAAACAATAAGTATCAAAAGATTGACACTAGTTTAAGTCTGATTTCAAAGTGAAATTAATTCCAACGACCACTATTGGATTAAATGATAAAAATATATTATAATTTCTCTTTAAAACCAATTCAAAATATAATCTAATCATATAAATAAATTAGATTAAAAAGTGGTTTTGAATTAAAATACAACATTTTTCATTGTTCATTAAAAAATGAACTTTATCGGAAAAATACCAAAAATTTACACAAAGTAAATTATGATGTCCCAATTCTAAAAATGAGTTTTATTTGGTCCAATAGAATGTATAAAAGTGACCAAAACTATATTTAATGACGGTTCTCCATCAAAAGGCGATGAGTGAACCTTTAGTGAAAATTAGGGTATAAAAGCCTAAAATTGAATTCTTTTCATATTTTAAGCCTTTATCTTCTATTGGATAAATGTAAAGACATTTAAAAACATATATAATCATATTTTAGTTATTTCTATCCATTCCCACCAATACGATAGCTATGTGTTAACTACCATTTAAAATAATATTATTTTATTACTAGTGTGCAACATAAGATTTCAATGAAACTCTTTGTTGCGTATCGGGTACGCTATCGAACATAGAAACCCCTTTAAAGTAAAATTAATATTTAATTAGTAAATATTAATAAATATGAAAATGTTTTATTCATTATTTACCTGGGATGTTACATCCTTCTCCCCATTTGGGAATTGCGTCCTCGCAATTTTATTCACTTATCAAAATAAGTGGGGGTATTTATCCCTCATAGCATTTTCAGATTACCACGTTGCATCTTCAACCATATGGTTTTTCCACAAAACCTTTACCTGGTGAATCACCTTATTCCGTAACACTTTCTCCATGTGGTCAAGAATCTGGACCAATTGTTCTTTATAAGAGAGATTCTCTTCCAACTGAACTACCTCTGGGCTCAAAACATGAGATGGATCTGGCATATACTTCCTCAACATCGAAACATGAAAAACATTGTGTGCCTGAGATAAACTCGGAGGTAAAGCCACTCGGTAAGCAACTGATCCAACTTTCTCCAGAATTTCATATGGTCCAATGAACCTTGGACTCGGATTTCCTTTATTACCAAATTGCATCACACTTTTCCATGGTGAAACTTTGAGAAAAACATGATCACCTACCTCGAAAGATAGATCTTTCCTCCTGTTATCCGCATAACTCTTCTGCTTGCTCTAAGCTGTTCTCATGTGTTTCTGAATCAACTGAACTTTTTCTGCCATCTCTTTTACCAATTCTGGTCCCATCAGCTTCCTTTCACCCACTTCATCCCAAAAAGCTGGAGTTCGACATCGCTTCCCATATAATGCCTCAAACGGTGCCATCTGTATACTAGAATGAAAACTGTTATTATATAAAAACTCAACCAAATAAAGATGTTGGTCCCAAATTCCCTGATAATCCATAGAACAAGCTCATAGCATATCCTCCAAGGTCTTAATTGTTCGTTCTGACTGCCCATCTGATTGTAGATGAAAAGCTGTACTAAAATTTAATTCAGTACCCAACGACTTCTGAAGGCCTTTCCAAAAGTTAGAAGTAAACCTGGGATCACAATCAGACACAATGGAGAGAGGAACTCCATGTAACCTGACTATCTCTTTAAGATAAAAACGGGAAAGTTGATCTAGGGAAAAAGTATCTCGTATAGCAAGGAAATGAGCAGATTTAGTCAAGCGATCAACAATAACCCATATTGCATTATTACCTCGAGATGACCTCGGTAATCCCACAACAAAGTCCATGGATATGTTTTCCCATTTCCACTCTGGAACTGGTAAAGGCTGAAGCATCCCTTTCGGTAACTTCTGCTCTGCCTTAACCTACTGACAAGTTAAACACTTCACAGTAAAATCAGCAATATCCCTTTTCATTCCATCCCACCAGTAATACTCTCGCAGATCTCTGTACATCTTAGTACTGCCAGGATGAACTGAAAACGGGGAACTATGAGCCTCATATAACAAATCATTCTTCAACTGTGAATCAAAAGGCACACATAATCTCTTCCCAAACCTCAAAACACAATCATTATCAATGTTGAATTCAGGAAACTTACCCTTCTGAACCAGCTCTACCTTTTTCTGCGACTCACTGTCTTCCCTCTGTGCTTGCTTAATTTTGTCTGATCGGGATGATCTCACTGATACCTAAAACAAAACAGAAGAAATTCCTACACCAACAATTTTCATGCCAAAGTTCATCAAATCAAAATCCAAAGGATCTCGTTCCAAACATATCATGGTTAATGAAGCATTACTTTTTCGACTCAAAGAATCGGCCACATTATTTTCTTTTCCCAGATAGTAATGAATTGTACAACCATAATCCATGATTAATTATATCCATCTCCTATGTCTCATGTTCAATTATTTCTGAGTGAATATATACTTTAAACTTTTGTGATTAGTATATATTTCACACTTTACTCCATACAAATGATGCCTCCAAATTTTTAGAGCAAAAACAACAGCAGCTAATTCCATGTCATGTCTAGGGTAATTTACCTCATGAGTTTTCAACTGATGTGAAGCATATGCAATTACCTGATCATTCAGCATAAGGACACAACCAAGTCCCTTCAACGAAGAAACACTATATATAACAAACTCACCATTCCTGTAAGGAAGTTCCAAAACTGGAGCATTCACTAATCTTTTTTTCCACTCCTGAAAACAATCATCACATTCTTTTTTCCAGATAAACTTAACACCCTTACGAGTTAGTTTAGTCATTGGACTAGATAACCGTGAAAAAATTTCAACAAACCTTCGGTAGTAACCTGCCAAACCAAGAAAACTATGGATCTCGGTAACATTTGTGGGTCTTGGACATTCTTCAACAACTTTTTTTTAGCTGGATCAAAAGTTATGCCATGTTTTGAAATAATGTGACCAAGGAAAGAAATTTGTTGTAACCAAAACCCACACTTGCTGAATTTTCCATATAGTTTCTTTTATTTTAAGGTTTTAAAGATAACCCTTAAATGACTTTCATGCTCCTCTTTACTTTTAGAAAACACCAAAATATCATCAATAACACAACCACCATTTATCACCTGATTCAACTGAGCCATCACTCCAGTAAACTGCTCAATTCTGATTCTGACTAGCTCAGTATGTTGATTTGGAAGTTCATTTCCATCAGTATGCCTTTCCAATAAAGTTGTTTTGTTTCCTCTATGAAAAACCATTCTAAACACAGAAATATCTTAGGAGAAGCAACATGGTAATATTTAAATTCTATATCATTTCAATCATACCATAAATTAATTTATAATTTAACACTTTTCTAACTCCTAAAGTTGTCTAAACCGACCTCTGATACCAACTATAAGGCCTCGGCCTTAAACATTACTTAATATTGAATTAAATGAATAATTCACATTGAGGATCTTTTTAGGTTTAGAGTATTATATAATTAGGACATAACTATTACATCTAAAAAGATTACAAAGTAGACTAAGTTTCCATAAAATAAAAACTCTTAAAAAGAAACATGTCTAGTTCCATGTTTTAGATAGCATGACTTTCCCTTGATCCCATCTTTGACCCTATTCCACATTAATTCCTATGAAAAAAATTTCAAAAAAACTTGGGGTGAGCATAAAAAGCTCAGTAAGGGATACACAAAGAATGAAAAATGATAGTTTTTCAAACATCAAGTAGACTATGTATACTTTATCAAAGTAATACCTTCACCTTCATAAAGTAGTAAAAACTCTTCACTGAATAAAATATCATTACTTACCCTTTTCTAACCAAAGGATTACCATAAAACCCATATAAAGAACACGTAACATATAAAGATAACTTGGGACATAAACATACTTAAGTGGAATAACCATACGGTCGACTTCCACACATATCACTTAATGGAATAGCCATATGGCCAACTTCCATACATACTTAATGGAATAGCCATACGGCCGACTTCCATACCCAATGTATTGGAGGTTATAACCTAACCACCCATCCTGGTATTCAAGGCACCACCCGTCATATGGTTAATCAAGTAACCACCCGTCAAATGTCCAAGTACCATTATAAAATCGTAAGACATAAAACAAATATAATGGAAAGAAAACATTTCCACACTTTGATCACAATATATCACATAAATATATTGACATAAAAAATCCATTATAAAAACCATTTTCAATACCAAAATACATAAAAGAGTATATGATATTTATTTCATTTTAAAAACATCACGGCTTGTTGAGGAATCCAAAGACCAAATAATACTCGCGGCGGTGGAAAAGGTCGTTGTCACTGCGTACGTTAAAAAACAATCCTTTTTTAGTAAAACGCTTCGTATAAAAAGATTCCTTTTGTATAAGAGTAAATGTAAAAGGGTTTTATACACCGTATAAAAGATAGTTGTGTATAAAAAGAAATATGCCTCATTGAAAGGATATTGAGACGAAGTCCCTTACCTCGGGTCCGACTTGACTCAATTGTTCTTTAACGTCCTGAATAATAAACTTGAGTTAATTTCTACTTGCTTAAGTACCTTTTTAAAACTTATTATTCCTTTTATATTACATATTTCCATGTTATAAACATTATGTAATAATTTAAGTTAATCATGTTTGTTTTGTCGATATTTGGTTCTTAAGTTGAAAGTAGACTTCTTAAAATTACATGTTGTTCATGTGGTCAAAGGTTCTTTATATCCAGAATGACATTCCTGATTTGGATATCATATATATCATATATATATAGAATATACATGTATTTATAATATCACATATTCATTTATAGGTAAGAAATGAAATGCACCGTTCATGGAGACGGTAAGTCGTACGTACGCATGAACGCTATTTTCATTTCTATGTCATATTAATGGAATTAAAACTAAATGAGAGGTATGTATATTTTAATTCCAGAATTATATTAATCATTTATATGTAACATACATCATATATATACATTATATATATGTACTTATAATAGTACATTACATTTGGGGATAAGAAATGAAATGCACCGTTCATGGAGACGGTAAGCCGTACGTATGCATGAACGCTACTTTCATTTCTATCTCATACTTTAATGGAAAGAAATAATAATGATATAGAGGTATATTATAATTCCAGTATAAAATCATATATAATAACTTTAAATACATCCTTTATATGTCCCACATATTGCATTAACGAATCAAATCACTTTGAGGGGCGGTAGTCCGCACTTCCTAAAATGAAGATATCGCGTATACCCATAATGGAAGCCATAAAGGTATACCACAAATGATAAATAAAGAAGCATAAGGAAAAAATAAACATAATATATATCATATATAAATAGAGTGACATATTAATGGCCACCATTAAAGGTGTTAAAAGAAGATTGAACAATCATCGTTTCGTGAGGCAGAAATTCGCCAACCACAGAAACAGTATGTTCTTTAACCATTAGATGTAAATGTGTGTAAGTGTAGATAGAATGCTTCTTATAACAACATCATATTGTATTTAATATACTGTATTTTTTACAAAAGAAATGAATAAAAAGATTATAGGGGGTGGAGAAGCAAAATAAAACAAAAGAACCCAAGTGAAGACATTACCTTAAAATCGGGTAACTCTCTTAGATTTGAGCTCAAAGGCTTCCTTGGGAAGACTTCTGCCCAATGTGAGGCTTCAAGGAGTAATATAGGGATGTGGAGAGAGAAAATGGTAAGGGGTTGTCTTATCCAAAGGCTTTGGAAGTGTGGGCAAGGTGGTAGTGGTGGGGGCCTTTTATAAGAGGAGAGGAGGGGCACTCTTGGAATGTAAGGAAATGTTACTTTATTTTAAAATGAGTTTCGGATTTAAAAGGTCCCACATTAATATAATTCTAGGATAAGGTGATAAGGGTTCTAAATTCACCCATACAATAGGTTTTGAACATGTTTAGGTCTTAGATTTTACATTATCTTTCCATTTTATTTAAATCGTTAAATAATGAGGTAATCGCGGCATTATCATGGTGTCATAAATAATTTAATTTAGTTAATGTCTATAAATTATAAAAAAAAATACTATGATGTAGGAAATTTTTTTAGATTTCCAATGACTATTTATAGTCCAAAATCTGACTTGTATAACTCCATTTAAAAATTGTTTTAGTAAAACAACTCATGTTTGTGTCATTTTAATTTTAACATTAAATAAAAAGATATTAATGTCATTTTCCAACCAAAGTGGCTCCATGGGGTCCCCAAGTTGACCCATGGATTGTCTTGGTCAGCCATGATACATAAAATAAGGGTAGGACATGTGTCAAGTTCATTTCATATTATTAAAACATTATTTTTACCTTAAACCACACTATTTACCTCTAATCGCGATTAATGAACATAAAATTTACTATTCACCAAAAAATTATTTTAATCCCATTGAACCACATTTTAATTATTATTGACAACCATGTATGTCGGATTTTTGAAATTCAAAACACAAAGGTGGTAAAATTTTATTTAAAAGAAAAATCAGTATTTTTAAGTACCACTTAGTGGTTTCACTATTCATCAAAAATTGAAGTTTTTCAGAAAAATACCAAAAATTCACCCTAAGCTATATTTGATATTCCGAATTCAAAAATGAAGTCTATTTTAGAAAATTCAAAACATATAAGTTGCATTAATTAATTTAATAATTAATTCCTGCTATCAGAGCAAATAGCGTGTTTTTATAAAACAATAAGTATCAAAAGACTGACACTAGTTTAAGTCCGATTTCAAAGTGAAATTAATTACAAAGACCACTATTGGATTAAATGGTAAAAATATATTCTAATTTCACTTTAAAATCAATTCAAAAGATAATCTAATCATATAAATAAATTAGATTAAAAAGAGGTTTTGAATTAAAATACAACATTTTTCACTGTTCATTAAAAAAATGAACTTTATCCGAAAAATACCAAAAAGTTACACAAAGTAAATTTAGATGTCCCAATTCTAAAAAAGAGTTTTATTTGGTCCAATAGAATGTATAAAAGTGACCAAAACTATATTTAATGACGGTTCTCCATCAAAAGGCGATAAGTGAACCTTTAGTGAAAATTAGGGTATAAAAGCCTAAAATTGAATTCTTTTCGTATTTTAAGCCTTTATCTTTTATTGGATAAATGTAAAAACATTTAAAAACATATATAATCATATTTTAGTTATTTCTATCCATTCTCTCCAATACAATGGCTGTGTTTTAACTGCCATTTAAAATAATATTATTTTATTACTAGTGTGCAACGTAATATTTCAATGAAACTCTTTGTTGCGTATCGGGTACGCTATCGAACATAGTAACCCCTTTAAAGTAAAATTAATATTTAATTAGTAAATATTAATAAATATTAAAATGTTTTATTCATTATTTACCTGGGATGATACATCTATACTGTTTTAAGTCTGCGTATTTTTTGTGATATTTTTTATGTAGGTGTATAGTGGAGGGGCTACTGGAGGGCTGTTGTGCAGCAGTTCTGGAAAAACTCAATACCAACGGTTTTAAACCTTTGGTATAAGAGTTCTATAATTCTAGGAAAACACAATTCCAACGGTTTAGAACTGTTTGTAAAGGAGTTCTGGAAAAACACAATACCAACGGTTTTCAACCATTGGTATAATAATTCTAGAAAAATACAATACCAACGGTTCTAAACCGTTGGTATACATTGAGAGAAATTTAAAAAAACAATATATACCAATGGTTTCTGAAAATCATTTTTAAAAATTTTATACAAACATATACCAACGGTTCTCTTGAAACTGTTGGTATATCAATAAATATAGTTGTATATACCAACGGTTTAGATCAAACCATTGGTATAAGGATTTCTTCATGGCTTACTAGCCTACGGTTTGGAAAATTGTTGGTATAGGATATACCAACGGTTTTCTAGCCTATAATAATGGTTTATAACCATTGGTATAACCTTATTTTCTAGTAGTGTGACAGGTGGAGCCTACTATAGCTTTTTGATGCATCGGTAGGTCTTATGAGACAAAATAGTGTCTTGGCACGAGGTCTTGACAAAAAATTTATTTGTATTCTTGGCATGAGGCCTTGACTATGTGGTAATGATGTTTGGATTTAGGCATTCCCTCATAATGAAATTAATTATTACATGTGATTATTCTACTAGTATAATATCCATGTGCAAGTTTATATGGTAATGTTTGATTTATATTCTCCATATTATGTTCGAGTTTGTGTTTAAAAGTATGTTTTTTTTATTACACATCTTTCATTAAAATTATATAGCTTACGCTAAATTATTTACCCTTACTGAGCATCTGATCTCACCCCTTTCTTAGGTTTTGTTTTCCCAGGATTCCAGAAATTGTATTATGTTTGATATGCAGGGTTAAGATAAGGTAATAATGGTGTTCTCAATGGATTATTTATGTTTTGTTTTACGTTGGAATGTGTAATGTAACTTTCATGTATGTAATCTATCTTCCAAGACTACTAAACTGATCGATCCTTAAAGACTTGATTCCTTGTAATCATTCCAGTGTACTAAAATAATGCACTAGATCAAGGCTTCTGGGGTCGGGGAATTATAACAGATATAATTTCTTCTGGTGATTTCAACATCCAAGATTAATATTAGTCATCTTGAATAGAGGAGGATATTGACTCTACTAATTTGATTAGTAATTCATACATAAAATATTGAAATAGTAAGGTAAAGAAGGGAATTCTGATTAACCATATTAATCCATCAAAAAATATCCAACCAAGGGATTTCAAGGAACCACCTCATAAATTTGGAGGCAAACATGATTTATGAAATCAATCTGATGGGATCTATAAGGATCCTTCTCCTTATTCAAATATGGTGGGTAATAATTTTTACATGGGGAATCAGAAAAGTGAAACTAATCCACCAATGTATGATAAAAAATATCATGCGTTTGAGCATATTACTAGAAGAGTTACACAGAAATATGATGTTAATGGGGATTTTAAATATCTCTAGGTTAAGATCCACTCTAGTGATGTTAGCTCTAAGTTGGGTATTCCAAACAAAGGTGAGGCTGCCCATGATAAGGAAGTGAATTGTTCTGAAAATACTAAAAAACCTCCTAAAATACGGGATGTTTTTACTTCTGATTGCAAGTAATAATAGTAAGATAATGGAGGAATACCCACCTAGGAATTTTCACCTCTAGTCAGTAGAGACACTTCTAGATCTATAGTGGAAGAACCTTGTGTGAATGATCTAGGTTAGGTTGTTCTTTACATAGGAAATAAAAATTCTTATGGGATAAGAACAGGTAAAAGACCCAAATTACTTGACATACTTGGATCCATAAACAATAATTCTTTTGATAACCTACATTTGAAGAGTCTTGAAAATCATGGATTCAAAAATAGGATGACTCTATGCATTGATACATCACTTATGAAGGATGGATAGGATCAACGAAATGCCTCTACTAATAATTAAACCATGTATATTATATCAACCAAAAGGCTTATGCATCTTACTATTGTGTTTCCACCTCATTGGGAAACAATTTATAGCACTATAATGCATGATGAAATAGTGAAAGTCATAGGTGAGAAGGAAGAAATCCAAATTTCCTCACTTGGGGATGCTACCTCAATACAGGATAATAATGAACCTGAATAAGGATATCAAGAGACTCATCTAGGATATTGAATGAATTATTCTGGAGTAGTTCCAAATGAAATTCATCGGACACCAGACATGGATGGAAAATCATAGCAGACCTCTCAATGGAGAATAGTTAGACACCCAGTTAGTAGGGGTGGATCTCAGAATAAGGGAATTCGATACAAAAAAATATTCATACTACTTTTCATGATCAAATACGGATTCCTTTGTCTTGTTTATTTTTATATTTTTTGGTGGCACTATTATTTTCACGTTTATTGGACTTGAAACCCCTTGTACTCTTTTTTGTGTGTGTTTATTTTCTTTAATAATTTTTTTGGGGACACGAGTTTGGAGATTTCAAATACATGGTTCATTTCACACCCCAACCCAAAACTTCTATTTTATTTAATTAATTTTGGTTTTATTTTATCTGGTGCTTGAGATGGAATGAGTTCTTGTAGTTGGTGGGATGAAGTTTCTTTATTTCAGAGGATTTTAGTTGTTGCACAATTACCTACATGGTTAGAAGTAACTATGTGGTTATTTTTCAAGTACCCAGGTGGGTTTGTGATGTGGTACATGACTTTTGTATGGTTTATTAAACCTTGCTGCAAGTGTGTGCTGGTATTTTCCAATTTACAGTGTCGAGTGTCATGGTTTGAGCATAGTTTTATCAATCATGCATATTTATAGGGGTACTCGTGAGAGGGGGTTCATGACCTAGGAAGTGACATGTGCATAGTTGGCATATGATTTTACAGACAATGCTCAATCCATGTGGCTTGCCCAATTTCTTATTTTCTGTGTTTTTATTTTATTTTATATTTTTTTTACTTTTTTTTCTTTTTTCTTTTTCTATTAAGGTATTTTAATCCCCTCCACACTTCCACACAATAACCCCTCTCCCCCTATCTTACTTGTGTGCCACATCCCGAAGGGGGCTCACCTATGTTGTGTGCCTCAAAATCCCTATCCTCGTCATATATTCCTTATGATTGCAAGAGGGTTCTTGGTCAATTATCTGAGGTAAGATCTATTCTTCCATCCTTCTTTATTTTTTCTATGGTTTCCCTCTTATCATTACCTTGTATCGATTAGAATAACCCTGCATCAAAGTTTAACCCAATTCATTTGGTTTTCTTCAATTATTGGGGTGTATAATGGGTATCTCAGGCCAGCTTCAGGCATGTTTCGGCATTATTTGATGAAGGTGAAGCATATTAGACCATTTTATTTCTGCAAATTATGTTTGAGGTTTGTTTCTTCTACCCTATTGGTTTGTTTGAATTTTTTTAGGGTCTTTTGTGTTTTTTTAGTTTTTGGTATTTTTCATTTAGACCATCTTTCATGATCATGGCCTACATGCATATGCATGGGTAAGTCATATATATATATATATATATATATTGCCTATTTATACATATTCGCCTTGTAAAGGGGAATATGTACAATACAGCTAAGGGTATTTATAAATATATATATATAACCATGTGTCTGTAAGAGCAACAATAGTTTTGGATCATATTAATCAAAAAATGTGTGTTTTTAGGCAGGTTTCCTTATTCATAAACTTTAAATTTAAATAATCATTGATTTCTTGACATTCATTCCATTTTTTATACTAATTAGATATTTATAATTCTTAGAATAATTATTTTATGTGAAATTGGTGAACTCCTCTTTGAATATAATTGTATGAAATTGTTTTGTTAATATTTATACACTATTTGTTTATTAAAATGCCTATTTGGACCTATAAATGAGTTTTGGTTTCTTTGTTGGTAATTTGGTTTAAAAAAAGAGTTATTAAATGGAATTTGTATTCATAAGTGGTGCACTCGGTTTAGATAAACTATTGAAATGTGTTTTGAAAATCTAAATACACCTAAAACATGATTTATCTTTTATTAAAGATAACCTAGAAACATGACAATGGTTTGGCCTTATAGATAGTTGTTATGAAAAGGATTAAATGATTTTTTTCATTATTACAATGTGCTTTAAATTGGATTTAATAATGGAAAAATTGTGATTTAAAATAATGAGGCCCGGTAGATACCTATTGTTTTTTTCTTGAAAGAGAGGGTGCCTCTATAGAAGCTCTCCATTTTAGAAGGAATTCACATGTATGATCTCAAGAGGTGGGATTAGCATGAATTATGGATTCCTTAATATAAGTTTCATGTTTTCATGGCTTCCTCACCTCGCACTTTTATTATGTCCATGACATCCTAGGAATCATAGTGAGAGTTGAGAGATAGTTAATATCTATGTTCTAATTAGACAGACTAGATCCCCTTAGTAGAGATCGACCTTATGGTATGTGTCACCGGTAAGGATAGTGTAGATTAGTTAGGCTAGAAATGGACTATGGTGTCGCATCGTGAACTGGTAGATGGATCTAAGTTGAGTACATCTAGGGTATCTTCACTTGATGTCTATGTAAATCACATGATGACAGCTACTTATTCATTATAATTTCCTCTTGTTCTAAAATGTTTTCATAAAATTCATTTAAATTATCATAATTTCCATCGAAATGTTTCTTCATTGCATTTTTGTTTTCAAAAAGGGGATTTTGGAAAGTTGTTTTATTTAGATATTTTTTTTGGAAGAGAAATCAAATTGGTTCTTGAAATTATTAATCTTTTTCTTGTCCTAAAGAGAGAATGAAATCATTATGTTAATATATGTATTACAAACTAGAATAATAAGAATTTTTTATTTAAAGGTAAGTCATAGGTAATAGTTTATTTGGACATACCTGTTAATTTTTAATGATCAAGCGTATAGTTTTATCTTTGTTTTTAGATTCTGGTGCTGCTTCCATATCAAATTCAGTAATAATGGAGAGATGTTCTTTTATTGTTTAGTGGTGACTCGTAGGGTATCATGGAGGTATGTGTGTTTTTTTTCGTTCCATTACTAGAATTTAATTTAATTTTTTAATATTATATTCATTAATATTTCTGCTATTTTTGGGTTAAATAATTCTAAATGATTTAACTTATTGCTCGTCACTGGTTTCTAGCCTGGGAGGATCTGGAATGCTTCTCAAGCTTTATTGAGGGCCAGCTCGAGTGACTAGTTCAAGTTTGAACTAGGTTGGTTTATGAAAAAAAAATGGTATTAGGGGAGGCCCTTTTTTACTTTGGATTTTGGATAGATTGGAGATAGGATTTTCAGGGCTTGGAAGGTAGGTCATTGGTTGGTTTCTAATAACCACGACTTGTGATGAGACCTAAGACACCAAGGGTAGTTCGGTTTTGAGTCTTTATTTATTTTGGGTTATTTTTCAGAGTTTATTTAGTTTGATAAGATTGTGTAGGTTTGGGGGATGATAGTGGAAGTGATCTAAGGATACATGGTGAGATTATATTTTGTAGAAACCATTTAGAGATTCAGTTCATAGTTCAATATGGATCTAGTGGTTATTGCCTACTCAGTACATGGTCTGCTAAACCATGTGGCTAGTTTATGCATGACCACTAGTTCCCTATTTTAGTTATTTGGTGTAGGTGGTGATTTGGTATAATGTTAGTTAGTGTGAGTTTAAATTTATTTTAGGGTGATTTAATTGATTTATAAAATTAGGATTTATTTTCTAAATATGGATTTCTAAAATGAAAAACCTTGGGTTGTTTTAAAAATATAATTGAAATTGTTTTGAATTTTGAAATTTTTTATAAAATGTGAAATGTGAGTTAAATTATAAATTCTTAATTTTGATGGAAAAATGTTATACATTTTCCCTGGTATTTCCTATTATGTTTTACATATATTTGGTGGGTGTATATGGAATCCCTTATTTTTATTACGTAACTTTTCCGTACAATGTACAAATAGAGGATCTTTTAAAGTTTAGTTTCTTGGAAAAAATGTACTTAATACATGAAAATGTAAAACATTATTCTAAAAAATGTTAAAGGATTATTCATTGGTTAATCCTAATTAAATTTACTATATATCATAACCTGTGGATATACATCAAAGGAAAGGGTGAGAATAAGGTCTGGTAAGGGAAAGTATGGGAAATAATTTACATGTGACCATGAGAAATATTAATAAGAACTTAAGGAATAAAAGCATGAGAAAAGAAAAAGGGGGAATATAATAATAAAAATAACATGAATAATAAAATTTATATTTTTTTAAAACACTTAAATGAGACATTAATAATCATATCACCAAGGTTTATCACCGAGGTGCTGTAAAAATTACCAAGGTAATTCACCAAGGTATCGTAAAACATGTCATCTCTAGAGATTAAATTATTTACCCAATGCATTGGAGTGATATCAGCGTGATAACTTAATATTTATTAATTAATGTGATAAAAATAGATAAAAAATTCAAAAATAAACTATAGAAAATAAAATAAATGGGTTCCATATTAAAAAACATTCCATTTTAAAAAAGTTTTTAAAGATAGGATTATTATGTCATTTTTAACACAGGAAAGGTAATGTGGATTTAATTCATGTTAATACCAGTATAAAATAAATCATTTTTAAATATTTTTGAATTACCATATAAATTAAATAGGTTTTTTATTCAAAAATAAAATAAAATAAAATGTGGTTTTTTTAGGACAATAGTGAAATTTTGAGAAGTAAAATCAACAACATAACGGGTTTAAAAAGTGGTTTTAAAAAAGGGTAAAAAGAGGTGGTAAATGGGTCTCTAATTTATAAAACATAATTTTTAAGTAATATAATGAATAAAAATTAAATAATAGAGTTCAAACATAACATTCATAATACATATTAAAAAATAGGTTTTTGAAATGAAGAAAAAAGAAGGATATTTCTCTTACCTTAAAGAGTTACTCCTAAAACATGAGAATTGGAACCTTGGGGGATTGAGGACACCTTGGGAAAAATAATTGGGAGGTAAAACTACCAGATATTGATGAAGGATGGATTTAGAGTGAAATTAAATTGATAAATGGGTGGGTATTTATATATACATTGGGGGATTTGTTTATTAATTTCCCAGTATCAGCCTTGGAAACCTAGGTTGTCAAAAACCAAAAATCATGATATTTACCAAGGTGTTTTCCCATGGTATTAGACACTTGGGTCATATTTTATTCTATTTTACTTCAAAATAGTCAAACATAAATTTATATTACTTATTTTGTCATGGAAAATTAAAGTTTCCACAAAAATAATGTTTCAAATGTTAAGGTTTCCATTTTAGACATTGGAAAGTAAAATATAGGTTTGGAAATTGATTAAAATATATTAGAATTATTAATATTAATAAAATATAATATTCTAATTCATTTATTTTGGTTAATTAGTTATTACATCATTATTACATAATGATTAATTCATTAAACATACTAAAAACTCAAACTGTATTTTTATTATTCACAAAAACTAAATATTTTAGAAAATAATCATAAATTATCCCTAACCTAATTTTGATGAGATTATTTAAAAAATTATATTTACTTTATCATAATAACTATATAAATATGATAATTATTATTTTTTAATATAAAAATATTTATTTATTAGAAAATAATATCAGATTGAAAATGCATAGTAAAATTTATGACACTTGAAAAAAAACTATTTTATCATTTATATTTAAATAAAATTGTTTTTATCATGATATTTTATTAAAATAAGTATTATTCATAATATATTAGTTTATTATAAATAATTATATCTTTTTTTTAAAGTATAATTTCTGTCCGAAAATTCAATTTATCAAATTCCATTTAAATTTTATTTAGCAAAAATATTATTAAAACATAATTAATGGAATAATATTTTTTATTTATACAAAGGAATTAAACTTTAATTAAATAGATATAGGACACATAAGGACTTATAACACCCATTTACGGCCTAAGAATAAGGTGTGTGATGGTGATAGATTCATGACGCAACTCAGCTAAAATCACCAGAGTGGTTATTTCTACTAACATGAACATCTCTCATAGGTGATTGCGTTGAAGCTTAACTTGTTGATTATAATACTGGTATTGTTCAAGAGTGAACCACAGTGATGATACCTCTTTCCCAAGTTCCAACAAATGGGCTTCATAAGTAATTACCCTATTGGTTGATTCCATCATTTCTCCTTTCTGCATTAATTATTCTTTATCATTTCTAATTATTATAATGTAAAAAATTATTACAAAGAGTAAAGTTACCAATAGTCTTATTAACCAATATTAAAAAAAATATTGGATCTTGATGGTCAAATTTTCCTTTATACTCACTTAATTATTAAGTATGTATGGTTTTTTATGGTACAATATAACACACATTTTCTCAAGAAACAAGTATCATTTAAAAAATTTTGGTCGTTACATTCTTCCCCCTTATGAAATTTTGTCCCTAAAATTTCAACTCATTATCTCAATTGATAAAAGGTGTGGGTACTTCTTCCTCGTTGTTTCCTCTGGTTACCATGTCACTTCTTCATATATTTTTTTCCTCATCAACAATTTGATGGGGTGGGTAGTCTTTTTGCGTAGAAATTTGTTTCTATGGTCCAAGATCTCCACTGAATTCTCATAATAATAGAGTTCATGTTATAGTTGTACCACCTTAGGATTAAATCCATGTGGAGGGTCAGGTGTGTACTTCCTAAAGAGATATATGTGGAATATATCATGAACTTGAGCAAGATTTGGTTGGATTGAAAGCTGATATGCCACTACTCCTATGTGATTAAGGATTCCATAGTGTCCAACATACCTGGGGATAAGATTCCCTTTATTCCCAAAATGCATAACTCTCTTCCATAGCGAAATTCGAAGGAAGACAATGTTATCAACATCAAACTTCAAATACCTTCTATGATTGGCATCATATCTCTTCTATTGACTATAATAAACCTTTATGTGTTGTTATATGGCATGAACCTTTTCCGTCGTCACTTGAACAAGATCAATCCCAAGAATATTTATCTCCCCAACTTTATCCCAACAAGTAGTTGTTCTACATCACTTACCATATAGAGCTTCATATGGTGCCATTTGAATACTCAAATGGAAGTTGTTATTGTATGAGAACACAAATAATGTGATGTGTGTATCCTGTACACCTTTAAATTACATTAAGAATCTTCTCAGCATGTCCTTGAATATCTAAATAGTCCTTTTAGATTGTTTGTCATTTTGGGGGTGATAGGTTGTACTAAAATTCAATTCGGTTCTGAGATCATGTTTAAGACTTCTCCAAAAAGTTTATGTGAACCTTAGATCATGATCAGACACAATACAAAGTGGAACTCCATGAAACCTCACCACTTTTGTTATGTAGATCTTGAAAAAAAATTTAAGAGAGAAATCTTTCCAAATAGTGATGAAATGGGATGTCTTGAATAGATGATCCAGTATAACCCATACAGTGTTGTTTCATTTGGATGTTTTTGGGAGACCAATGAAAAATTCAATAGTGATGTTATCCTTCTTCCATGTTGGTATGGGTAGTGGTTATAATACCCCTTTAGGAATTTGTCTCTATACCTTCATTTGTTGACACACTAATAACCTTATAGTATAGTGTACAATCTCGCTTTTCATGTTATCCCACCAATAATGATCACGAAATCCCATAGACATTTTTGTGATTCTAGGATGTACAGAGAATGTAGAGTTATGAGCATCATCTGTCATCTCCTTTATTTCTAGAATATATGGAATATATAGCCTTGTACTAAATTTCAATAAACCTTGTTGATCAATATTTAACTCCGGAAACTTTCCATTCTTCACATCCTCTAACATCTTTTATAACAACGGATATTCTCTTTGAAATTTCTTGATATTCTCTTGTATTGAATGTTGAAAAATAATTTGGGATATGGTATATGATGTCCCTTACCTCATGATTCCCAAGTCCAACCTTAATATGTCCTTAATCAATGGATATCCATGAATCCTCATCATTTCCAGAACAATAGGGTCTTTCCTACTTAATGCATTAGCAACTTTTTCTTCTCATTTGGGGTGATAATGTATTGGACAATCATAGTTTTTATGAAGTTCCAACCATATCTTTTGTCTCATGTAAAACTCCTTTCATGTGAAAATATACTTAAAACTTTTAAGGTCTATGTATATATCACATTTATCCCCATAAATATAATGCATCTTTATTTTTTGATCAAAAATAACCATATCTAGCTCCAAGTCATGCGTAGGATAATTTTTCTCATGAGGCTTCAACTATCATGATGCATAAGCAATCACCTTGTCATTTTGAATGAAGACACACACAATACCTTTCAATTATTCATCTCTAAAAATAATTAATCATTATATGATAGTGTTAGATTTAACATAGGGGTAGTAACCAATCTTTTCTTCATCTCTTGGAAACTTTCTCCACACTCCTTTTTTCAGATGAACTTGTCCCATTTTCAAGTTAAATTATTTAGTGGATTAGAAAGTTGTGAAAATCTTTTCAAAAACCCATTATAATATCCCTTTAAACAAAGGAAACTATTAATCATAGTTATTATTGTTGGATGAGACCACTCCTCTACAATCATTGTCTTAGTAGGATAAACTGATATTCCATTATTGGTTATAATGGTACCCAAGAAAGAAACTTTTTATAAAAAAAATCACATTTTATGAATTTCCCAAATAGCCTCCCCTTATTAAAAGTTTGAAATATAACCCTTATATGATCCTCATTCTCCATGATACTTTTGGATTATATCATAATATCATCAATAAAAACTACTAAAAAGTTATCAAGGTAGTCCTTAAAGACTATATTCATCAAATTTTTAAATATAGAAGGTGTATTAGTCAAGAAAAAGGGCATAACAACAAACTCATAATTACCATATCTTGGTAGGAAGATATTCTTTAGAATATCTTCTTTTCTTACCCTCAATTTATTATTACCAAAGCAAGGATCATTCTTGGAGAAGAATTAAGCCCCATGAATATGGTCAAATAAATTATCAATCCTTAGAAGAGGGTACTTTTTATTCACTATAATCTCTTTATTTTCTCTTTAATCAATGAATATATGAATTGATCCATCCTTATTCTTTAGAAATATTATAGGTTCTTTCCAAGGATACACACATAGTCAAATAAACCCCTTCTCTAAAAGATATTTGAGTTTTTCCTATAATTACTACAACTCCACATTTTCCATTTTGTATGGGGTATTTGATATCTACTTGGATCCACTCATGATTTTAGTATAGAACTCTACTTATCTTTCTATAGGAGGTTTAGGTAACTCCTTAGTAAATATGTCAATTTATTCTTGAATGATTTGTACATTCTCTATTCGTATAATTTCATTTCATTATTCATATTAATTGATCATTTGTATAAATAATTCTCTAGGAGGTGCTTCTAAACAAATATAAGGTTAGGATATCTCTCCATTGAAAACAACTATAGGTTATCCATTCAAGACTATTGATATTTTCTTGCTTATAAATTTGATCTTAGTGTTATAATTTGAGAGACAGTCCCTCCCTAGTATAGTGTCAAATTCCATCAAGGGAAAGACTACTAGATTTTCAATGAGATTGTACTCTCCAAAGTGAATACTAGAGTTTCTATATAATTTTGATTCTTGAATAATCCCTCCAAGAGTATTTACTGATAACTCTACTTTTAGAATTTTAGGGATTGATTCTATATTATTTGAAAACTTGGAGGAAATAAAGGGATGCATAGAACCTGAATCAAAAAAAGTACTTGTTAGATTATATATAACAGTGATAGTACCTTCTACCACATCATTTAGAGACTATACTTCATCCTTTGTGATAGAAAAATCTCGGCCTAGCGCTATTGGACTATGTTGAGGTTAATGGTGATTTCCCTCCATTCTGTTCTGATTTGGACATTTATTAAAAAGGTTTCCATGTTTTACACACTTCAAACATTGGACTTTAGGCTGGGCCTACACCATCTCCCCTTTATCATTAGTGTTAAGAATTTGAGGCTTCCCCTCACTATGACAGTTCTGAGAAATATGGAAATCTCCTCCACACTAGTAACATTTATCACTCCTGAGAAAGAAGTTACCAAAATGCTTCTTCCCACATTGTTTCCATGTTGTAAGTTTCACCTGATTTTATCTTCTTCCATGATTAGAGTTCCTCCCTAATATTGGATCCATTGATCTCTTCTTTTCATTCGATCTATAGGACCATTTCTTCTCTTAAAACTCTATTTCAACCTTTATAGCACTCTGAACTATCTTCTCATAGCTTTCACATTCTCGATTGGCTAGATTCTTCCATAGATTGGGTATTAGTTCAATGAAGAATAAATCAATATTTCCATTAGGATCCATGAAAAATCTAGATGTGTAACGATAAATTATTGTAAATTTCATCTCATATCTTCCCAAGGATTCATTTTCCTTCTGCTTTAGCTCTAGGAATTCCATCTCTATTTTCAATCACATCGAACGGTGTAAATATTTTTTGAAAAATGTTCCCCTAAACTCTTCCCACTCCATAGAATCAGTCTCCCTTATTGTATTTGTTTCTTTCATCAGTATCCACCACTGATCAGCTTCTCTCTCTAATCTGTATATAGCCAGAGTGACTTTCTCTTATTTCAAACAATGGAGTATAGAAATGAAATTTTCTATAGAACTCATACACTATTAAATAATCAATGGGTTGGTAAATCTACTGAAATAAGGTAGTCATTGACTTATAAATGACTCAACGGAAATTTGTTCCCTTTGAGGTGAATTTGTTCTCTCATATTGATTCATGTTATTGTTCATAACTCGAGTCAGATAGTCCATCATTCTCATGAAGTTTTCCATTCTGGATTCCATTGGAGAGTCGTCAGTGCATGGTATATTATGCTCATTATTTATGTGGTTCCTCCAATTTCAGACCATTTTCTAAAAGAAGAAAAACTTAGTGAGAAATTTATTTATTTTAAGAATCTAACAATTCTAATAAAATTTTATGTCTTAAAAAATCATGCTTAAATATGATATTAATTAACAATAATTACATTTTCTATATATCCTTCATAATGGTTCATAAAAATAGTGTTATTAACCAAACATATCCCCCAAGAGTGTCAAAAAAAGAGTGCATTAAGGCCCATTTTCATGAACAGGTTCCCATTCAAGTCAAGCTCAAAGTGGTTTTTTGGGTTTTACCCTTAGATACATATGTGCCAAAGCTATATCCACTTGTTTGTATCCAGACAAGTATTTCTTTTCTCAAAAACCACTTACTTAATATTTCTTAAAAATACCAGGATGTTTTCTTATATTTAAAATTTTCCCCAGGGTTATTCCTAAAGTTTCAAATCCTAATTTCCGCAACTAACTAAACCTTCCTTTGATATCAACTATGGTAGCCTTCCTTTTTATTACATGAAAACAGAGGATCTTTTAAAGTTTGGTTTCCTATAAAAAAGATACATAATACATGAAAACATAGAACATTATTATAAACAAATTGAAAGAATTCTTCATTGGTTCATCCCACATACATTTACTAAATCTCATAACTTGGGTTCATACATCAAAGGAAATAGTGATCATAAGTCCTAGCAAGACAAAGAAAGGGAAATATTTTACTTGTGACCATGAGAAATATTAAAAATAATATGAAGAATAGAGGCATTATCAAAGGAAAAATGTGAATATAATAATAATGATATGTGGAAAAAAACATTTAAATGATACATTCATAATCATATCACCATTTTTTCACTAAGGCGTTGTAAAAATTAATAGGGTTATTCACCAAGGTATTGTAAAACATGTCATCTCTAGATATTAAATTCTTTAACCAATGTATTGGAGTGCTATTAGGGTGAACCCTTAATATGTCTTAATTAATGTGAATCACATGGATCATAATAAAAAATTTCATAAATAACCTATTGAAAATAAAATAAATTGGAATCATTTTTTAAAAAAAAACATGGCGTTTTTAAAAAGTGCTTAAAGACAAGATTATTATGTAATTTTTAACACATGGAAAGGTAATGTGGGATTAATGTATGTTAATCCTAGAGTAAAATAAAACATTTTTACAAATTTTTTAATACCTATAGAAAATAAATAAGTTTGAGTGTTCACAAAAATAAAATAAAAGTTATTTTCTTGAGGAAAAGAGATAAATTTTGAGAAGTAAAATCGACAACATAATAGGTATAAAATGTGGTTTTAAAAAGGGTTAAAAGATAGGAAAAAGGGGTATACCATTTATAAAAAATATTATTGAAGTAATGGAATTAATGAAAAGTAAATAAGATAGATTGAACATGACATTTAGAATACATATACAAAAATAGGTTCTTAAAAAGAATAGAAAAGAATGATATTTCCCTTACCTTAAAGAGTTGCTCCTAGAACTTGATGATTGGAACCTTAAGGGCTAGATGAATTCTTGAAAGGACTCCTTGGAAATTAAAAATACCAGATCTTTTTGGAGGATGGATTTTGAGTGAATTGAAATAAATAAATGGGTGTGTATTTATAGAAAAGGTGAAGGATTTCCTTATTAATTTCCAAGTATAGGCCTTGGAAACCTAAGTTCTGGAAAATGAAAAACCATGGGACTTCCAATGGTATTTTCCCATTTTATTGGAAAATTGGATCATATTTTATGCTATTTTAATCTAAAATAGTCGACCAGTATTTTATATTATTTATTTTGTCATGGTAAAGTAATGTTTCTACAAAAATAATGTTTTTAATGTTAAAGTTTCTATTTTAGACACTAGAAAGTAAAATATAGGTTTGGAAATTGATTAAAATATATTAAATGTTTTGATATTAATAAATTAAAAAATTTTAAGTCATGTATTGTGGTTAAATAGTCATTATATAATTATGACATAATGATAAATTCATTAAACATACCAAAAAACTCAAACTGTATTTTTATTATTCATGAAAAAATAATGTATTTTAGAAAATTATCATAAATTCACCCTAAACATATTTTTACATGATAATTTAAAAATTATATTTATTTTGTCAGAATAATTCTATAAATATGATAATTTTAACTTTTAAATATAAAAATAATTATTTATTAAAAATAATAGCGGATTAAAAATTCATAGAAAATTTTCTGATACTTGAAAAAAAAATATTTAATTATTTATATTTAAATAAGCGTTTTTTATCATACTATTTAATTAAAATAAGCATCATTAATAATATCTTAGTTTGTTATAAGTATTTATATATTTTCTGTAAAGTAAAATTTCTGTCTGAAAAAACAATTTATCAAATTCAATCTAAATTTTATTAAGCAAAACTAATATTAAAAAAATAATTGATGGAAAAAATTTATTCATACAAAGGAATTAAACATTAAGTAACTATGTTCGGGACTTGCAACCCCTTATACCACTCACATGACCTAAGGATAAGGTTTTTTATGGTGATAGATTCATGGGGTGGCTCGACTAACATCACATGAGTGGTAATATCCATTAACTTCAACTTATCCTGAATGATATTTTTTTCAAGATTCACTTGTTGAAGCTCAACTTGGGATTGGTCAAGAGTGAACCCCAGTGATTTTACCTCCCTCCCAAGCTCTGAAAAATGGGCTTCTAAAGGCATTACCCTACTATTTGAGGACATCGTTTCGTTTTTCTGCATTAATTATTCTTTATCATTTCAACTTATTATAACATAAAAAATTATTACCAAGTGTAAAGTTTCCAATAGTCATATTGATCAACGGTAAAAAAACGGTCAGATATAGATGGTTACATTTTCCTTTATACTCACTTAATTATTAAAGAGATATGGTTTTTTTGTGTATAGTACAATATAACACACATTTTCTGAGGAAAAAATATCATTTAAAAATTGTGGGTCATTATAGGGGAAGTTTATGTTGGAATGTATTCATGGATGATATAAGTGTAAGTTGGATTCACACATATGTGATAGGTCACAGGATTTCTTGGGTGAGTATTTAAAATCGAAGTATTGGATAGGTTTTTCTAAAGTGGTTTTAAAAAAGAGGAATTATTTCCCTTAAAATGGGATTTATTCTCTAATGGTATTTGTGATTTTAAAGGGAAAAGTGAGGTAGTTTTTTTAATTTTAAAGTGGATGTGATGAAATCATTTTTTAAGTGTGAAAGTGGTTTTTAATTTACAATGGAAAATTGTGCTTTTTTAAAGAGGTTTTTTGGATTATTTTGTGATGTTTTTTTGGCTTTATTTTGGTTGAGATATGATTTGTTTTTTATTTGGTTTTATGATGTTTTAGTTTATGAGTTTGGTGTTTATTTTAAAATGTTAATTGGTCAAGTTATAGTTTGATTTTGATTTGGTTTTTTGTTTTACATTGTTTAGAGTAAGCTGCCTAGAAAGACCCAGAAGGTTTTTGAGGATTCTCTTCTAGTCATTAGCCCTATTCAAACTCCTAATGGAGTGGTGGAGACGATATATTCACAATTATTGTCTATTTTATGTAGTTATTGAGGTCCATTGGAGGTTCTAGAGTTTGACTTGGGTAATTTTAGAGGGCCTTCAAGTTTTTAGGAACTCCAGATGTCATGAGAGTGCAAGTGTTCTTGGTTATGTTTGAAGGACAAGAACTAGACCAATGGAAGGAAATCATTCCATTCTCATTGCAAGGTTATATTTATTGGGAAATATTCAAGAGCAATTTAATCCATTATTTTATTCCTAAGGAATTTAAGGAGAATAAAGTTCCATATCTCTTGGATTATCTACAAGGTCAACTTATGGTGAAGGGGAAGGTTTATCATTTCAATGAAATGGTTTCCTTTTCTCTAGAGATAGTGTCAAGTGATCAGTTCAAAGCTTCTTTTTTTGTGGGGTCAATGTCTGGGGTTAAAGGACCACATTCTTTAATCTAGGAAGGTCTCATAGGTAAACCTATGGTATTTGATGGTTTGGTTTCTTTTTTAGGTTATGAAGGTTCCCCATTCGGCGAGGAGTGTGAACCAGAGGAAATTTTTCTTGACAAGTATCCATTGTTAGTTCTTTCCTTTCATATGTCCAACTACTCTATTTTTTTCTTCTGGTGTGGTTGGTTTTGGCACACTAAGACATATTTACATAATCCTCACAAGTCATGTCATCGGTGCGTCCATGGATGAGTTTTGTAATATTTGTTTCTAATAGAGGAATCCTTGGTCAAAGGTTTTCATTTCCCAAATATGGGGTATTATATACTTCCAGACATTAGGGCTCTAGCAATAGGTCCCAAAGTGAAGCTTTTCACATAGTTGGGGAATTTTGAGGTGTGGGGGGATGTACATACAACATGTTGTCTCCGATTTCAAAGTGGTTCCCATTAATTTTTTCCCCTTTTATAGTTTCCTATTCCTGAGAACCTTTTATTTTATAGATCTTGGTGGCCTCATTATTGAAATTTCAATAGTTTTTCCTTGTGAAATACTAACTCTTAAATGATTAGTCTTCCTTTTAAATGTTTTTAGTTTTTTGGTGGTTCTTTTTTATAGATTCATGTGTATTGAAGAATTATGAATTGTTTCTTGGACAAGTTCCCTATTCAAGTATCTATGGTTGAATCCTTATCGTGTTAGTGGGTGATTGTTTTAGATTTAATTTTAGTTTAACTGTTGTTATATTCAGTTCCTTAATGGTGAAGAGACACCTATATTTTCCCCTTTTATCTTCTTGTCATTTTTTCTAGAGTTGGTTGGGGGTGACTTTTGAAGTTAAAATGTCACACTGGGTTTCCTGGTTTCATTTGGTCTTGTTTATTATTGAGTCATGATTTGGTTCCTTATTTGGCTAGGTGAATTTGTGGGGGAGGAATGTTTTAATGGTGGGGAGAATTTTCAAATCCCAACCTAACACTTATCTTTTATTTTATCTATTTTTTTCATATTTAATATGGTACTTTGGCAGGTAAGATTTTTGGTAGTTGGCGGTTTGGATTTTTTTTAATCATTTAACTATTTCATGATTATCCAATATGGTTAGGAGTAACTCTGTGATGCTCATTTGGGTTCCCAAGTGGCTTTGTGATGTACCGCATGACTTGGGCATGCTTTATTAAACCATGTGGTAAGTGTGTGGTGGGATCTTCCATTTTTAAAGTGTCGAGAGGCATAGTTTGAGCATGGTTTTCTCAACCCAGATTTTTTCTAGGTGTAACCATGTGAGGGGGGTCTTGGATTAGGTAGTGGTTATTACACAGTTGGTGCATGGTTTGAAAAACAATTCACAAACCTTGTTCGTTTCCCAGTTTTTAAATTTTTGGGTTTTTCTTTCCTAATTTTTTTTTATTTTTTATTTCCCTTTTTTAACTTAAGGGATTTTAATCCCCCCCCCCCCCCACTTCCACATGAAAACTGTTCCCCCCCCCCTCTTCTTCTCACATGACCCAGCCCAAATGGGCTTCTCCCTAACCATATTTCTCAGCCTCCCTCTCCTCCTCGACAATTCCCTCCAATTTTATGTGGGTTATTGGTTGATCCTCTAAGGTAATCCTTCATCTTCCATCCTCCTTGCTTAGTTCAAATTTTTCCATCTTCTCGTCACCATGTTTTGACTGGTTGAACCCTAGGTCGAGGCATAACCCAGTTCTTTTGGTTTTCTTTCAATGTTAGGGCAGGAAATGGGTCTCTTAGGTTAGCTTCAGGCACGTTTCAGCATTCACTATTGAATGAGAAGCATATCAGATCATTTTTATTCACTCACCACCATTTGAGGTTAGTTTCTTATACCCTCTTGGGTTTTTCCATTTTCTTGGGTTCTTTTAGTGTTTTGTTTTGAGTTTTCAGTATTTTTCTCTAGTGTGTTTAGACCACCATTCATTAGGGTGACCTATACGCATATACATTGGTAAGATATATATATATATATATATATATATATATATACTCCCTATTTGTAAATTTTCTCTCATAGTGAGGGGAATATGTACAATGAATCATGGGTAATTTATATATATATGTATAAATTCATGTGTGTGTAAGCACAAAGAGTGGTTTCAGATCACCTTCATCAAAAGAAGTTCATTTTGAGGTATTTCACCTTAAGTATGGCCTTTAAATTTAAAGAATCAATGATTTATTGACCATTACACCATTTTTTTTATACTAATTAGAGATTTATAATTCTTAGAATAATTATTTGATGTGAAATAGGGTGAAATCCTCTTTGAATTTAATTGTATGAAATTGTTTTTTGAAACTTCATACAATATTTGTTTGTTAAAATACCAGGTTGTCCCTATAAATTAGTTTTCGTTTCTTTTTTGGTAATTTGGTTCACAAAAGAGTTTATAAATAGAATTTGGATTCATAATTGGTGTGCACAGTTTAGATAAATTATAGAAAATGTTTTTAAAAAAGTTAAATAGACCTAACGCATGATTTTTCACTTATTGAACCAAACTTTGAAACTTCAAAATTATTTTTCTTTCTGGTCGATTATTATAAAAATGTTTAAATGATATGTTTCATTTTTCAATGAGATTTAAAGTTGATTTCAAAATAGTGAAGATGTGATATCAAATAAGGAGGCCTGGTTGGTACCTTTATTTTTTTTTTGAAAAAGAAGGAGCCTCCATGGATACTCTCTATTTTAGGTGGAATTGGCATGTAATTTTTTTGGGAGATGGGCTCAACATAAAGGATGAATTCCTCAATATAGGGGTCATGTTTTCATGGATTCCTTGCCTCCCACTTTTCTTATAGACATGGGATCCCTGGAATCATAGTGATATTTGAGATATGGTTATTATCTATGTCCTGATTACACATACTAGATCCCCTTGGTTGACATATTCCTTGTGGATTGTGCCATCGAGAAGGCTAGTGTAGAGCATATAAGTTAGTTATGGACTACGGCCAATAGATGGATCAAAATTGAGTACATATAGGGTCTCATCACTCAATTTCTAGTTACATTCCATGATGATAGTTACATATTCATTCTAATTTTCTCTTATTATGGAATATTTTAATAAATATCAATTAAACTATTATGCTTTACACTGAATTGTTTCTTCATTTCATGTCACTTTTCAAAAAGGGGTTTTTTGAAAGTAATTTTATTTATAAAATATTTTTGGAAGAAAAAGGAAATTCATTCTTGAAATTATTAATCTATTACTTGTCTTAAAAAAGAGAACAAAATCATCATCTTAATATATATGTATTTAAACCTACTAGTAGATGAATATTTTATTTAAATTTAAGACATAGGGAATATTTTATTCAAGCACAACTGCTGAGTTTTAATACTTACACCTATAGATTTATCATTATTTCCAGACTATGGAGATTCTTCCAACTTGAATTCGGTCACCATGGAGCAAAGTTGGTTTAGTGGTTGGTGGTGACCCATAGGGTCACATGGAGGTATGTTCGGTTTTGTTTTTTTCCTCTTCTAGAGTTTAATTTTATTGTTCAAGTTTATATTCATTTATGTAACAGTTTTTTTATGGGATAAATAATTCCCAATGATTTTATCTTGATTTCTGGCAATATTTTCTATCCTGGGAGGATTGAGAATGACTCTCATCCCTTTTTCTGGTCTGACTTGAGTCACCAGTTCGGGGTTGAATCGGGTTGGTTTATGGCGGTTCAAATTGTTCTTATTATTATTTTCTTGTTATTATTATCATTATCATCATCATCATTATCATCATAATAATTATTATTATTACTATTATTATTACTTTTATTATTATTACTATTATTATAATTATTACTACTAGTATTATTATTATTATATTTATTATTATTACCATTATTATTATTATTATTACTATTATACTATGTTTATAAAATTCATTTAATGATTGAGAATGAGAGGGAGGATATTGTTGGAGATCACATGGTCAATTAGAATCCATGAATTTAGAACCTTTATTTATACAACTTTATCTCACGTAGAGGACAATAATGGTTACCCAACCATTTAAACCTCTCTAGGAATCATCTTGATTTGAAATTGGGGTCTAGAAACCAGATAAACCTTCTTTCTTAATTGATTCCAAATCTTAGGGGTTACTTCATGAATATATATATCCCTACAATAAGGATCATTGGGAAGGGTTTGGTAGAAAATGTTGACACCAACCTAGATTCAATCAAGGAATGACTAGAGCTCTGTATGTTATCTATCATGGATTGATTTATTTTTCCAAAAAAGTGAGAACCCTTGGAAGATCCCAAACTTGGTCAAGTAATTTCAATGATCTATGGATTCATTGATTGAAGAATAATTATATTAGGGTATGGGTATTTTCATTTTATCTTCCCCTTGGATGAACTAAAAAGAAAACATGGGGATTTGGAACTATGTCCCTAAATACTAGTCTTATGATTATCTAATAATTGGATATAAAATCTGACTCAACTAATGTCTCCAACACCCATGAATAGGTATTGATACATGTATATGGTCTTATCCAGTTCTATTGGAACCATAAGATCCTATGGGATATTTCCTCATTGGTGGGAACCCATATTAGACTAGACAATAAGAATATAAGGGATAAATATTCCCATTGTGCATGTATACCTTTGGAGATGTACCTACCTACCACTTTGATCGAATAGGTTATTCTAAAAATATTATAGGATAACATTAACATGAATATTGACTATGAAAGGTTCCCTCTCTTTTGTGTTGATAGAAACCTCATTGGGAATGTGGCTAGTGAATATAGGAGGACTAATGTTACCTATATATTTTTCAATAACAAGGGACGTGATAAAATAGATTTTGGGAGACTAAAATTCAAGTTTATGGTGAAATTAAAGGTATCATTCATCTCTAGAGATTATTCCACTATTCTTATTATTAAGACCTCTAGGGAAGAGCCTTCCTATGATGGATTCTCTCTATCAGGATTTCATTCCATGATTATATTCTTATCTTCCCTCATATGGTGAAGGACCCTACTCCAAATTTAATATTTTCCTCAACAAATGTAGGTTTTACATCTATTTTGATGGTCGTGATGGAAACATCCAACATATATCCTAGGATCTTAATGCTTTATGAGATGAGGTAGATCAGACTCATGCTAGAATCCCTCATACTGATATGGATAGCCATATTTAGTGGCCACCTCAAGATCCTATTTCTCTAATTGGG
Source organism: Viscum album (assembly GCA_963277665.1). Taxonomy (NCBI): domain Eukaryota; kingdom Viridiplantae; phylum Streptophyta; class Magnoliopsida; order Santalales; family Viscaceae; genus Viscum; species Viscum album. The sequence goes on along the minus strand of OY728156.1, from coordinate 1,514,527,207 downwards.
GAGGGGTATCCCCTTCTTTCATAAACCTATCTGGAACTTAGCTCAAAGACCCATAGGCCTCCAGAGGCTATTCTTTTCCTAACTCTACCTATGAATATATCTTCATCTAACACATATTCCATTGATATGGTGGGGTAATCTCACTCTACCATTAGGCCTTATATGATTATTCCAATTGTGGTTAGAGCTAATACTAATAACAAAGATGAGGAACCCTTTACTTCAGTTTCCTTGGACAAGGATGCTAGGAGGTTACCCATTGAAGATTATTCCTTGGATAAAGTGATTTACCATAACAAATTTTCACCAATTAGTGGAAACTTGTGGGCTGATGTAGTTGATAAGGATACCCTTATAACTATGGAGGACATATCTACTAATTATGTATCATAGGGTCATGTAAGTAGTTATATGGATTCCTCTTCTAGTCCTAAAACAAAAAAAGGAAGGTAAAAGGAAAAGGGAAAGATGGTGACCTATAATGTGGTGAAAACAAAGCGGCCCCATACTAGGGGAAATTTAAATTCCAATTAATGTTTTCTTTATCTAAAATTTTCAAGTTTTGAATAATTATGAAAATTCTTTATCCCATAGAAACATCATCTATCAACACAAACCTATAGTTATTGGGATTGCTGACACCATGGTTAAAATTTACTATTTTAAGATATTTGAATGGAAGAATATTGGTTATGACTGGTTGGATCACAAGATCACATATACATAGGTAGAAACTTTATGGGTAATTAAGAGGAAGGATATTAATTACTCTACCCTTCAATGTGATAAGAAACAAATCTTTGTCAAATTTTATTTTAGTAAATCATATCACCTTATCTTCTTTTTCTATGCCTCTAGAAATTATATTAAGAGAAGGGAACTTTGGGAGGAGATTTATTTATTCAATTACTAGGTTTATCATAATTGGACTCTTTTGAGAGATTTCAACTATATTCTAAATGTCAAGGAGAATATTATAAAAAAATTATTTTGGGGAATCCTTTGAATTCATAATATTTATTTATCTTTTCCTTCTCTTTAAAATAAGACTTATTAGGGTTGACCTTAATTTTTTGAGACACATTGTGACTTTTCACTAACTTATTCAGTTGGATAGAGATTTTATTTCACCCTTAGTTGGATCCTCTATCCCCCACCCTTACCTATAGATCTCTCCCAATGATTCATTCAGATCACACTCGATTACTAATTTAAATTTTGGGGACTAAAAAGAGATGTATGAAAACATTCAAATTCAATAATTCTTGGTTGACCCTTGATGAATTTATAAAGAGAATTTACTTTTAGTGGTCCATCCCTATTAATATATATGTATTTCAAAGGTTTTTACAAAAAAAATAAAGAGGGAAAAATTGTGACTTCAACCTTGGAGTAAAGAAAAGTTTTCTAACCTATATGCCAAAATCTATAAGGATTAATAGGTGCTCCTTAATATACAGCCTAGGAATTCCAGGTAGGATGTTTCCTCAATTGAGGATCATAAATTTTCTTTTGAACTAGATACCCTTATAAGGAGGGATGTTATTTTTAAGGATCAATTAAGGATACATTCAATTAAATAAGAGATAGAAACACTAGGTTATTTCACCTAATTAAGATAGAAATGAATGTAAATAAGAATATCTCATTTATTATTATTAATGGAAACAATCTAATATTGGATGATGAAATCAATGTTTTCTGGGTTTCTAATTTAAGTAATCTTTTTAATGATGATTCTTACTATTATCTATGTCCTCTATTTTTGGATGTATTTAGAGATCTAGTGAGTGAGATGAAAATAAAATCTTATAGTTTTCCATGTGAAATAGGATATCCAAAATTATTTATTCTCTCTTGATTTGGAAAAAACTTTATGATTGGATGGCTTCACCAACATATCCTTCATGCATTACTAGAACATTTTCTAGCCAAAAGTAACTCAAGTTATTAAAGAAATAAACAAAAGGGGATATTTCACTCCTAGTAATAGTTCCTAATTAATTGTCCTAATTCAAAATTTTGAATGTTCTATTCAGGTGGTTTATTATTGGCTTTCTTTAATTAGTAATACTCTCCCTAAAATTGTTTTCAAATTTATTTCCACTAGACTTGGTAATATTCCCAATGGACTCGTCTCCTCTAACTAGTTTGTTTTCATCCCTAGAATAAATATTTTAGACTTCTTATACAATGATATAGAGGGTTTTAATCCTCTATAAATGAAATAAAATCATAGTAACATATCTCTTAAGTTGGAAATTTCTAAAGAATTTTAAACTTTTAAATGGGACTTTATTTTAAAGGTACTTCAATGTTTTGAATTTTCTCACAAATATATATTATTGATTAGATCCTTACTTAAAAGGTCTATACATTAAATTATATTTAATATATCACACAATGGGTATATTAGTTTCTCTATGGGAGTTATGAAAGGTGTCCCTTTATCATTTCCCTCTCTTTGGCCGGGTTCAGGATTACCGTAGCCACTATCTGCTGAGATATTTGGAAATAAAGGACCTTACTCCCATTGAAGCTATAAGAAATATCTAGTTTAACTCACATATATTAAATTTGGTTAATAATATTCTCTTAATTAACACTGATAATAAATATTTGGATTCCATCAGTTGAATCTTAATCCATTATGAACATGTTCCTTGATAGGTGATTTCATGGAAAAAATTATGGTCATATTTGGGAAAGGCCACTCCATTGTTAGGAAATGGTTCATCTAGAATTAAATTTATTTCAATTAAGGATAGATTCCCTTCACTTTCATGGACTTTATTTGTGAGAAGGGAGAGATATAAGATTCCAAGGACCTAAACTTATGGATTTAGTACTAAACATACATATTTTTAGTATATCGAATGAATTATAAAAAACTCCTTAGATCAAAATTTCAGTGTCTTTTGGAACATGGTATATGTATAACTAAACATAAGGTACAAAACACATTTATTCCAAAAATATTCTCCACATATGTAATTTCCTTATAGGCAACTCTTTCATTTTAATTCATGGGGGAAAATGGGAAATATAAGAAAAGGGTTAGCTATAAAGCCCAGTAAGGGATAAACAATGAAAACAAAGCATAAATAAACATCATGGGTACAACATGAGTCATGATATGAGAACATGAACATGATGATAAGAGTCGTACCATGTTCATAATAATAAGAGATATAACATGATCATAATTATATAAGGCATAACTTGATCATAAGTTCATGAGGCATAACATGATCATAAGTTCATGAGGCATAACATGATCATAAACAAATAGGCATAACATGATCATAATTACTTGAGGCGTAACTTGATCAAAAGTACTTGAGTCATAACATAGAAATATGGATATAGCAAAAATATGATAAATTAATAAATATATATCCATAGATCATAACTAGGGTGTAATAAAACATATTACCAAGGCTTTTTACCAAGGTATCATAAAACATTACCAAGGAATGCTTCTAAGGTATCATTAACATTTCATATACAGAGATTAATTATTTACACAATTCATTTTAGTGTTATCAAGGCTCACTCTTCATATACATTAATTCATGTGTTATAAATAAGTAAAACAAACATAAATTCATTAATAATTATCACATGAACCCTTATAAAATAAATGTATATCTAATGAAAATAATAAATCTCTCAATGTAAATACCCTTCAATAAACATAATTAATTATGGGGTATTTACACCATTAAAAATAAATCTTATATGGTTTAGTCAATAATTTCTCTAATTAATCGATGGGTGAGTTTCTAGGTGAACATCATTCAATCATAATAATCACACGAGGGTATTCACAAGGGAAATACATTGGAATAAATTTAATGTATAGATGATGATATGGAAAGAAATATAAAGTGATATATTATTATCAATAGAGAAATCAATTCCACTAAAAAAAATTTCATAGAAAAATTGACATGGATTTGAAAGTTAAAGTCCAACAAAAATATGGATACAAATATAAAACATGATCATCTATTAAAAATTAGGTGGGAAATAATCCCCTTTAAGGGATTAATAGATTTATCTTAGTAAATACCCAATAATCAAAATTAGAAACTATAGGATATACACAATGTATAGGGTATTACCCCAATTGAATGAATGATAAAAAGAAGTGATGGAGGATATATTAATTTAATATGGATATCAGTTTAGTTTAAATCCCAATCCATATATATATTGATCCTTTATTATGGATCATAAAGTGTATGTGAATTATCTAATGAAAATCCCAAAGGTGTGTCAAACCTAGTGTGAAACAAGGCCCATTATCGTAAACCAGGTGATGATCAAGTCAAATACCAATGTTCACTTTTTGGTTTCATTACCCCAAGTTACAAAGGATACATAGATTCATCTACTTGTAGTATTCATATAGTGGTTTCATTGATAGGAAAACCACACACGCCTTTCTTTACCAAATTTAGGATAGATTTATGGCTATGGTAAACCATGAGCATTAAAATAGATTATAATGGCAGTATAATGATATTGAATGGTGACATATAATTTATAACATAGTATAGAAATTATACAATGATTCATAATAACATTTTTCATAGATAATTAATAAGTCTTACAAAAGTAAAGGGAAATGAGGGGTGAGGAACCCTTGTTTCAGCATAGTAACGTATTTGAAAAAGGATATAATGAGAGGGAATAAAAAATATCATTTAAAACATATCATATTGAATATAATACCATGTAACAATATGAATTTAATTATAATAATATAAATTTAAAAATATAATATAATAAAAGTGATGAACTTGAAAATGAAATAGGAGGATTAAGGAAACCCTTACCTTTGGAGGATGCTTCATAAAGCTATAGAGAGAATCATTAGAACCTTATAAACACCTTGGAGAGTCTATTGAGAGGGGAATTGATATAAAATTCAAGCTAGATAGATTTGGTGTGGATATTGGGGAGAGAATAGTGGTATTTATAATTGAAGAGGGGTGGTTTTAACAGTTAAAATATAGGTTATTTTATTATATAAGCCAACCACTTCTAGGTGAAATTAATTCTAACCAATTTTCTAGCTTATTAAGGAGTGAGTGATAGTGGGTGAATTTTTAGAGAATTCCCAAACCTAAACTCACCTTCCATCCAACCCATTTAATACACACAAACAAAAAAATAATTTTTATCTCAAAAATCCAATTTTTGGTTCTAAAAAGTAATGTATAAATTTATAACATAAAATTCATATTTTTAAGTTAATTTTTGTAATAATTAAATTAAATTTTTATTAAATAAAATGTTTCATAAATTTTATTAATCATTCTTAAATAATAATGATGTCATAGATTTTTAGTTCTCGTAAAGTGGCAATTTTTACTTTTTCACTAAAAACCAAATTTATCTAAAAATTATCAAAAAAATAACCCATAGATAATTTTTATTTGATGAGAAAAAAAATTATATTTAATTTATCAAAATATATTTCATAATATGATAATTTAAAATTTTTAATACAAAATCTTATTTATTAAAAATTAAATATTTTTATTAAATAATAAACATTTTAGCCATAATAAAAAATACTTAGGGATTAGTTAAAATATATTACCATTTAAAAAGTGTTTTATAATATTATTTAATGAAAATAAAATTTATTTAAAAATTATACATTTACTATACAAACATATGTTTAATAGAATATGTTTATATTCTCTAAAAATAATAACATTTTGGTTATATCAGAAAATAATCCCGATTGTTACTTAATTTCATCTATATAAACAATGATAATAATGACCAATTGACTTATTGACTACCATTCATAATTTTGTTCAACTATATTATCCTATAATCAAAAAGTAAAATGATCATATTTCCATATAAATAAACTGTTATTCTCACTTCATCACTGACTACTTCACTTAAAAAGTTTATTAAACGTACTTGGATAATTTTTATCATTTTCTTTATTCTACTCTTTCGTTTTAAAATATTTATGGCAGAGTGATATTTTTGTTAAATTTTAATCCTATGGAGTTTTTTTAGTGAATTTATTATTCTTTAATGTTTATATCCCATTATTATTCCTAGTTATACTAGTTTATATTTATGTGTAGTGTATAAAGTTCTTATGAAATGTAAAATTATTTTTATATACTTATAATAAAAAACATAAAAAAAGTTTTTGAGTGGAATGAGTTCCTTTATTAAAAGAAGAATATTTTTTAGGTCATTACAGGATCCATCTACTTGGAAGGGATCATGAGTAGGATCAATTCCCATCTCTCTAGTTAAAAAAGAAATACCTTGCCTTAGGCTTGAAAAATATACCTTGTATACTCTATAATTACATCAATGTAGGTTTAATCCTTCTAGGTTTATAGATGGCTATGGAAATTGATTAACCATATTAATACCCAAATAAAAAAATTGTGGTCTAGTTGTATCCATGAAAGTAATATTTCCATGGTTTATAGGGATAAATGTGTAAAACCCATTGACATGAGAGGAGTTGGACTCTACTACTACTACCACCACCACCACCACCACCACCACCACCACCACGACTACCACTACCACTACTACCACTACTAACACCACCACCACTACTACTACTACAAGTACTACTACTGCTGAAACTACAAGTTTTGAAACTAATATATGACTACTACTACCACTACTACTACTACCACCACTACTACTACTATTACCACTACCAATACTGCTACCACTACTACTACCACAGCTGCTACTACTACAACTACCACTACCACTACTACCACCACTACCACCACCACCACCACCACCACTAACACTACTAATATTACAAATACTACTACTACCACCACCACCACTAATATTAACTGTACTACTACTACCATTACTACTACCACTAAAAATACTACTAATAATACTACTACTACTATTACTATAATAACTACTACTACTACCACTACTACTACCAGTACTAATAATAATAATACTACCATTAATACCACTACTACTACAACAACCACTAATACTATTACCACTACTAGTGCCACTACTACTACCTCTACTACTACTACTACCATTACTACAACTACTACTACTACCACAACCACTACTTCCACAACCACTACTACCACCACCACCACTACTATGACCACTACCACTACTACCACTACTACTACCACTACTACTACCATCACCACTACTACCACTACTAATATAACTACTACCACTATTAATATGACTACTACCACTACTACTACGACCACTACTATTATTACCACTACTACTATTACCATTGCTTCCACTACTACCACCACTATGATAAATACTACTAATACTACTACTGCTACTACTACTAATACCACCACCACTTCCACTACCACTACCACCACTACTACGACTACTACTATCACTACTAATATCCACACTACTAATACTAATATCACAACTACCACTACCAATACTACCACTACTAGTAACACTACTACTATTACTACTACTACTACTACCACTACTACTATTACTATTATTACTACTACCACTACTACCTTTACTACCACCACTACGATTACTGTTACAACCATTATTACTACCAATACTAGCACCACCAAAAAACTACCACTACTACTATGGCTACCCCCACCACCACCACCACCACCACCACTACTACTACTAACACAACTACGACCACTAATACTACAAATACCACTACTACTATTACTACTACCACTACTACCGCTACTACCACTACTGCCACTACTAATACTACTAACACTACTACTACTATAACTACGACCACCAACACTACTACCACTATGAATACTACTACTACTACTATTACTACAACTATTATTAGAACTACTACTACCAACACCACTACCACCACTAATACTATTACTAATATTGAAAATACTACTACTACCGGTATAATAGAACTATGAATAATACCACGACTACTACCATAACTACTACAACAAATACCACTACTACACCTATTACTACTACTACTACTAATATTACTAATACCACCACCATAACCACCACTACTACCACTACTACTAACACTACTATCACCACCACTACGATGACGACTACTGCTACCACTACTACCACAACCACTATTATCAATACTACTAATACCACTACTAAGACCACCACCACCACTGCTACTACTACCATTACTACCACTACCACTATGACCAATACTATTGGAACTACTACTACTACCACTACTACGACCACTACTACTACAACAACAACTACTACTACTACTACTACCACTACTGCAACCACTACCACTACCGATACCACTACCACTACCACTACCACTACCACTACCACTACTACTATTATGATGACCACAACCACTATTACTACCACTACCACTACTACTAGAATCACGAAAAATACCACTACCACTACCACTACTACTACCACTACCACTACTAATACAACTACTAATACCACCACTACTACTATGACCACTACCACTTCCACTACGACTACAACTACTACCACCACCACTACTACCACTACTCCTACCACTACTACCTCCACCACCACTACTATTATGATATTACTTCCGCTACTACTACTAATACCACTGCTGCTACTATGAACTCCACTTTTATGATGCAAGAACCCAGGTTTTTGGAACGGGTCAAGATCTCGACCCTGTTTGAATTTTTTACTTGTTTTCGAGGAAACTGGATAAAATGGGAAGTTTTAGGAAATTTCCAGACTACACGTCGTGTACTTTAAGTACACGCCGTGTATGTGTAGGTGAGTGATCGGCCATGTAATCGCCGATTACATGTCGTGTGATGATCGTGTAGTAGTTTCTTAATACACGGCGTGTAGTTTTGAACACGCCGTGTATACCCCCGACCATGTGAGGCCATACATGGCGTGTAGGCATGTTGACCGGGTAGAACCGAGGACACTCCATGTTCCCTTTGGACACGCCGTGTAGTCTATCCGTGTATAAGGGAAACACATGGCATGTGGGTGAGTCGGTGAGGAAAGGAAGAGGAACCAAGTACACGCCATGCACCCCTAGGTACACGCCATGTACTCATGTCGGCTGGTTTGGAAAGTAGTTCGGCAGAATTCAGCCGTCTTATGAACAGTTAAATGACCTATACACAGCTTGTAGTCCTAAAGTACATGTCGTGTACTTTATTTTTTCGCTTAAAATGGGCAGTAGCCTCATATTGAGGCAGAACCTCATATCCTCTACTCGGATACGCGAACCAAGCCGGTCAGGATTTCAATCCTTCCCCGGATCACCGTCTGAGACCCATTTCGAGCTCTGATTAGTGCGTTGGAACCCCCTCGGTAAGGCCTCGATTCCTCTTTGGCCATTTTTTCTGATTTTTGTTCTAGAATGAGTTATATGCATTTGAACGGTATTGAATATTTTGCATATTTACCAAATTTTAGACCGAATTGGTGGTTGTTACCAGAGGAGTAGCATTGTGCGAGTCTCATGAAGGTGGTACATACCTTATTTTGTGTTTTCGTGGTTGTTTGGGTAACCCGACCTTCGGTGTGTTTTCAGGTATTTTGAGCGGGACCCGTTTTATCTGCTTTTTCATACTGTATTGCTTATGGGACCTCTGGGATGCCTTTGGGTATGCCTGGTTACCAGTTTGCGTGAGCGGTCCGGGTGAGGGGTCGTGGCTCATCGGGGAATTTTGGTCGGGGAACGCCAAAATGGTTTTAGTTGAACTATTAAAGTGCTAAACTGTTTAGTTTAAATTATTTAAGCCTGTTATAATTGTTGGAGGAATTTAAGACCTCAGTGCTGGTTTGGGACAGCACCTGGTATAGTTTAATTCAACTGTTTAGTTTGTTTTGCTGGTTTATGTTTTTCTGTTTAAACATGTTATAAATGAAATTTCTAGACTGCATTTTCTAGACCCCCTTTGGGTTGTGTTGGGATTGGCCCAGTTACGCTTGAGTGATGCTGATCACAGGTTTCGGCTTTACCTAGGTTACTTTGGGTGGTTGTGACCATGGGATTGGGCGACATGGACGTTGGATTGAGGCAGTGCGACTGTTAGGTTGGGCATGGCCCAAGTTACTTGGATGGCGAGGCCATTGGACTTGAGCGACATGGTCATAGGAACACAAGGTGTCATATGTTTTGGTGGCTTAAGACTATTTTGGTTATTATCGCTCACCCGGGACGTTGAGTAGTGTGCACACAGAGATACTCTTTGATGTGGTGGTTTTGACCACTCGTGTGGGTAGAGGCCCCCGTAGTTGAGGTTAGGTTTTCGGTTGGGGTGCTTGTCGTAGAAAGCCACGTGGGAGGTGAGGAGCCTTCAGGGAATGGGAGTGCCTTCGGGACATCGGTACTTGTGACATGAGGTGTCAGGAGGCACATGGTGCCGGGTTACTAGTTTGGGCGTGCCTTCGGGACATCGGTACGTGAGACATGAGGTGTTAGGAGGCACATGGTTCTAGGTTACTATTATTGGGTTTGCCTTCGGGACGTCGGTACTTGAGAAACGAGGTTTCAGGAGGCACATAGTTCTGGGTTACTATTTTGGGCGTGCCTTCGGGAAGTCGGTACTTGAGACATGAGGTGTCAGGTGGCACGTGGTGCCGGGTTACATGATAGAGATTCTGGCGTTGGCCGAAGCAGGTGATACTCCATGGCGGATGTGGAGCACCAGTGGAGTTTGTGTTTACTTGTTCATAGTACTGTTTAATTCTCTCCTTGAAATGCATGACTGCTTAAACACATATATTTGGTACGCACTATTGGGTGGTATCCTACTGAGATTTGTCTCACACCCTGCACGGGCCCCTCGGGATGCGTGCAAACTTTATGGATTTATGTGCAGGAAAGAGGACAGCTTCAGGAGCAGGGCTACGTTAGTTGTTACATGGATATGGTATGGACCTTGAGGTCATGCCTAGCTGGGTTTACTTTATTTGTATACTTTTCTGTATCGGCATGCTTACCTGTTGTAGCTATTGTTGGTTAGCCATTCGCGCCCTCTTTATATTCAGTTGTGTATGACCTGTTCTGGATGCATGTTTTACTGTTCAGTAGTAGTTACATGTTATCAGCATGGTGTTGTGTTCATTTCAGCTGTTGTTGTTATATTTACTGCTTCCGCTATTTATCTATATTGATTGTGCTTCCGCTCTGCGGGTCTGGTTCGAGTATTCTGAGTCTTTCTTTATGCTACATCTTCACAGTTATACTTAGACCAGTACCCTTATTATGATCCTCTAAGAGGGTATAGCCTCCCCACTATACCTATTCAGACCCTCGATTCTAGTCGGCAGCCTTTGGTGTTTGGGGAGGTGCGCCTAAGGTAGTGACACCCGACCCATTTGGCACGGTTCGAGTGGCTGGCCGGGTCCGGGTCGTTACAAAGTGGTATCAGAGGAGTTCTTGAACAGGATTTAGTAGCACCGTTTTACTAGCTACTAATGAGTTTGAGGCTTCTCGTTTAATTCTGCTAGTTTTACTATTTTGGATATGGTAGACTGGAGATAGTTTGTTACTAGGACTGGGTTTCTAGCTTGTTCTTGGGTGCCTGCAGCCCCAGGTACGAGGGATGGACCAAGTTTCCATGGGTGGGAATTGCTATCTGTTTTTTACCCATATTACAGTTTATATGATTTCCACCTCGGTGGCCCACTTGATGTGTGATGTTCTTGATTGTGATATGTGACCCTTGACCCGGTATGGTAAGGAAGAATTGGACCTTGGTCGGTATGGCGAGGCTTGGTTGATTGTATTTTGATAGGCACATTTTTTAGGGTATTTCAATTTCATAATTGTATGTATTCTTTGTGAAGTGATAATGTCATGTGAATGAAATTTTAATTTCCATGCTTTATATGCTTTGAAATGTGAATTGGTGAAATTCCTGATAGAATTTCTAGTTGTTTCAATGTGTATGTCATGCTTTATTTTTGTAGAATTGCATATTGCAGGATTCTGAGTCTGGCTCTTATGAGAGCAGACAGGTACTATGGTTGAGGCAGTGTAACTGTCAAGATTGGGTCACTCGGTCATCGGTTTGAGGCAACATGAGTTGTCGGGATGGGCATCGCCCGAGGTACATTTGATACTTGGCTCTGTTGAGGGCGGGTAAGGAGTCCACGAGGCCGGGATGCCGTGCGGCATGGGTTGCGGTGAGGGGGAGTAAGGGTAGTTGTTATGCACTGCCTTTTACTTCTTTCTTTATCTGCGTAGAATATATTGTTATATATATATATGGGTTGTCTGAACAATTATGGTATTCGGCGGGTTACTCCTTCACGGTTTGATGGAGCTTCAGGCAGGAGATGAGACAGTGCCTCAGGATCAGGGTCAGAATTCAGTACAGGCAGAGCACGAGCCGTAGGTACAGGCTCAGGGATAGGATCAGGTTCAGGATCCAGTACAGGTAGGACAGCAGCTAAGTTTTGGCATCGTTCGGGTCGTGGCTCGACAAGAAGCTCTGAGAAATCCTGGTACACGTCTTGTAAGGGATTGGCAGAGGCGCGCAGGGTACAGATCCTTCTATGGCGTATCTGACGCGGGAGTTCCAGTCGCAGCACCTGCTGCTTTTTCAGGGTGAGGGTGGTCCACAGGCAGCAGAGAACTAGATAGAGAGTATGCAGATGATTTTCGAGCAGCTGGAGATGCCTCCAGGGCGGAGGGTCAATCTGGTGACGTACATTCTAAGAGGATTAGTGAAGCGTTGGTGGGACGTACAGGTTCAGGCTCGTAGGCACGAGGGACTATCATGGAAGGACTTCAAGGACAGGTTCTTCGAGCACTTTTATCTGGAGACACTGAGGGAAGAGAGAGATCAGGATTTCTTGATTCGTCAGTAGGCAGACATGTCCGTCATGGACTACGCAGATACCTTCACAGAGTTGTCTCTCTTTGCACCTGGTATGGTGAGCGACGATGCAGCTAGGGTGAGGCGCTTCGAATATGGCTTACGACACGCTATTCGGGTCCAGGTGAATATCCTCAGGCTGGGTTCTTTCTCCGAAGTGGTGAATCAGGCGCTCATAGCCGAGGTAAATGAGAGGGAGAAATATCGCTTGGGCAGGACGACGGCTTCAGGTGATGGCTCGGACAGCAGGAAACGAGGACAGGACGAGTTACAGCAGGGCAGTCAGGCCAGGGATTCAGCTAGACCGCCCCATGGGAGTTCTTCGATGATTTTCTTTCAGTGTGGATAGTCAGGACATGTTCGGGCACAGTGATATAGGCCTCCGAAAGAGTGTCGGGCATGTGGACAGGACGGAAATCTAGAGAGGTTTTGCAGACAGCCTTCTCAGATAGCCGATAGACAGGGACCCGGACAGACTGCAGCATCTGGAGTTGGTTCAGGTTCGGTACCCGGAGAGGGTAGTCGAGGTTCAGTTGTGCGCGGAGGTCATGACAGAGACGATAAGACCCAGCTGAGGGGTCAGTGGCTGGTGACGGGAGCAGCATCGCAGGGAGGTCAGGCATCATGCATCTGTGTTTCAGGCTAGGTGCACGCCGTGGAGCTGCGAGAGGCTGAGCAGGTTGGTGAGCCTATTACTGTTAGAGGTACACTGCGGTGTGACTGTGATCTCCATGTTTCCTTTTTGGCATGACCTATAGAGGCATGTCTATTTTGAGTGCACGTGGTGCACAGGATCTATGTGGACTGACTAGTTCTAGTCATTGGGATTAGCATCATATCGGGTGCGTGATATATATATATATATATATATATATATTTGAGATGCATAGCATCAGGGCATCGAGGATTCATGTTACTTGAGGTGTCGTGGGCATCAGGGCATCAAGGATGCGGGTTACTTGAGGTGCCTTGGGCATCGGGGCATCGAGGATGTGTGTTACTTGAGGTGTCATGGGCATTGGGGCATCGAGGATGCGGGTTATTTGAGGTGCTAGGCACCAGGACCTCGTAGAGGCAGACACTGATGTGGTGCGGGCTACAAGCGACACGTGAGTGCCACTGAGGTGCAGGGGTGATGATGCGTCACAGAAGGACTATGTGTCCGGAAAACAGGTTAGTAAACTGTGGCTGCTTTGAGATTTTTTGGTTGAGACCGAGTAGGAAATTCCTAAGGTGGGGAGCCCCTTGTGGAATTTAGCCAGAACCTTGGGACCAGGGTTGTCCGGGTTGTTTAACCGGGATGGGTGTGTTCGCTGCCATCTCCTGGTTTGTTTTGGTAGCTCGGGGACGAGCTATGTTAAGGTGGGGAGTTTGTAAGAACCTGGGTTTTTGGAACGGGTCCAGATCCCGACCCTGTATGAATTTTTTGACTTGTTTCCAAGGAAACTGGATAAAATGGGAAGTTTCTGGAAATTTTCAGACTACATGTCGTGTATGTGTAGGCAAGTGACCGTCCGTGTACTCACCGAGTACATGCTGTGTGATGATCGTGTAGTAGTTTCTTACTACACGACTTGTAGTATTGAACACGTCGTGTATACCCCCGACCGTGTGAGGCTATACATGGCGTGTAGGCCTGTTGGCCGGGTAGAACCGAGGACATGTCGTGTTCCCTTTGGACATGTCGTGTAGTCTATCCGTGTATAAGGGAAACACATGGAGTGTGGGTGAGTCGGCGAGGAAAGGAAGAGGAACCAATTACATGCCGTGTACCCCTGGGTACACGCCATGTACTCATGTTGGTAGGTTCAGAAAGTAGGTCGGCGGAATTCAGTCATCTTATGAATAGTTAAATGACCTATACACGTCATGTAGTCCTAAATTACACATCGTGTACTTTCTTTTATTATCTTAAAATGGAAAGTAGCCTCATATTGAGGCAGAACCTCATATCCTCCACCCGGATACGCGAACCAAGCCGGCTGAAATTTCAATCCTTCCCTGGATCGCCATCTGAGACCCGTTTCAAGCTCTGATTAGTGCGTTGGAACCCCCTCGGTAAGGCCTCGATTCCTATTGGGACATTTTGTCTGATTTGTGTTCTAGAATGAGTTATAGGCATTTGAATGGTATTGAATATTTGGTAGATTTACCGGGTTTTAGACCTAATTGGTGGGTGTTACTAGAGGAGTAGCATCAGGCGAGTCTCAGGTAGGTGGTGCATACCTTATTTTGTGTTTTCGTGGTTGTTTGGGTAACGTGACCTTCGGTGCGTTTTCAGGTATTTTGAGCGGGACCCATTTTATCTAATTTTTCATATTGTATTGCTTATGGGACCTCTGGGATTCCTTTGGGTATGCTCAGTTACTAGTTTGCGTGAGCAGGCCGTGTGAGGAGTCGTGGCTCATCAGGGTATTTTGGCCGGGGAATGCCAAAATGGTTTTAGTTGAACTATTAAAGTGTTAAACTATTTAGTTTAAATTCATTAATCCTGTTATAATTATTGGAGGCATTTAAGAGCTCAGTGCTGGTATGGGACATCACCTGGTATAGTGCAATTCAACTGTTTAGTTTGTTTTGTTGGTTTATGTTTTTCTGTTTAAACATGTTATATATGAAATTGTTGGATTTCATCTTCTGGACCCCCTTTGGGTTGTATTGGGCTTGGCCCGGTTACACTTGAGTGATGCTGATCACAGTTTGGGGCTTTGCCTGGGTTACTTTGGGTGGTTTTGACCACAGGATTGGGCATTATGGACATCGGATTAAGGCAGTGTGACTGTCAGGTTGGGCATGGTCCATGTTACTTGGATGGCGGGCCATCAGACTTGAGCGACATGGTCGCAGGGACACGAGGTGTCAGATATTTTGTTGTCTTAGGACTATTTTGGTGATTACCGCTCACCCGGGACTTTGAGTAGTGTGCACACAGAGATAGTCCGTGATGAAGTGGTTTTGACCACTCGTGTGGGTAGAGGCCCCCGTAGTTGCGGTTAGGTTTTCGGTTGGGGGTGCTTGTCGTAGAAAGCCATGTGGGAGGTGAGGAGCCTTCAGGGAATGGGCTTGCCTTCGGGATGTCTGTACTTAAGACATGAGGTGTCAGGAGGCACATGGTGTCGGGTTGCTATTTTGGGCATGCCTTCGGGACGTCGGTACTTGAGACACGAGGTGTCAGGAGGCACATGGTGCCCGGTTACTATTCTTGGGCGTGCCTTCGGGACGTCGGTACTTGAGACACGAGGTGTTAGGAGGCACATGGTGCTGGTTTCCTATTTTGGGTGTGCCTTCGGGACGTCGGTACTTGAGACATGAGGTTTCAGGTGGCACGTGGTGCCAGGTTACACGACAGAGATTCCGGCGTTGGTCGAAGCAGGTGATACTCCATGATGGCTGTTGAGCACCAGTGGAGTTTGTGTTTACTTGTGCATAGTATTTTTTACTGCTTTCCTTGAAATGGATGACTTCTTAAACACATATATTTGGTACGCACCGTTGGGTGGTATCCTATTGAGATTTGTCTCACACCCTGCACGGGCCCCTCGGGACACATGCATACTTTATGGATTTACATACAGGAAAGAGGCCATCTTCAGGAGCAGAGCTGTGTTAGTTATTACATGGAGATGGTATGGACCTTGAGGTCATGACTAGCTGGGTTTACTTTATTTGTTTACTTTTCTATATCGGCATGCTTACCTGTTGTAGCTACTGTTGGTTATCCATTGGCGCCCCCTTTATATTCAGTTGTGTATGACCTGTTCTGGATGCATGTTTTACTGTTTAGTAGTAGTTAAATGTTACCATCATGTTGTTGTGTTCATTTCCGCTATTGTTGTTATATTTACTTCTTCCACTGTTTATCTATATTGATTATGCTTCCGCTCTGTGGGTCTGGTTCAAGTCTGTTGAGTCTTTCTTTCCACTGCATCCTCACTGTTATACTTGAACCAGTACCTTTATTATGATCCTCCGAAAGGGTATATCCTCCCCACTATACCTATTCATACCCTCGCTGCTAGTAGGCATCCTTTGGCGTTCGGGGAGGTGCGCCTAAGGTAGTGAAACCCAACCCGTTTGGCACTATTCGGGTGGATGGCTGGGTCCGGGTCGTTACATATGACTACTGCTACCACTACTACCACCACCACCTCCTCCACCACTACTACTGATACTACCACTACTAGAACCATTACTATTTGAACTACTGCTACCACCAACACCACCACCACTACCACTAAGACTACCAATACTATGACCACTGCTACTATGACTGATACTACTAGTACCACTGTTATAACGACCACTACCACTATCACTACTCTTTCCAGCACCACCACCACCACCACTACTACTACGACGACCACTACTACTACCACTACTACTAATACCACCACCACTACTACTAACACTACTATCACTACTACCACTATGATTACTACTACTATAATGATAATTACTACCACCACTACTACAACCACCACCACCACCACTACTACCACTACTACTACCATTACCCCCACTACTATTAACACTACTACAACAACTATTACCACTACTAATACCACCACTACTACAACCATTACTACTAATACCCCTAATACTACCATTATTACTACTACAGTGACAACCCCCACCACAACCACTACCACTAATACTTCCACTTCTACTACCACCACCACAACCATCACCACCACTACCATTATTACTACCACTAAAAATACTACTACCACCTATACTAATACCAATACTACTACAACTAATATAACTACTACAAATACCACCACTACTAGTACTATTACCACTAGTACTACCACCATGACTACAACAACTACTACTACTACTGCCACCACCACTACTAACACTACCAACACTACTACCTATACTAATAAAAATACTCTAACTAGTAGTTCCACTTCTACCACTACCAACACTACTAATAAGACCACCACTACCACTACTACTACCATAACCACTAATACTACTACTACTGCCACCACCACGACTAAAAATACTACTACTACTACTAAAACTACTACATCCACTTCCACCACAACTAATATGACCACTACTACCACGACTACACCTCCTACTCTTCCTCCTCCTCTTCCTAATACTACTATGACTACTACTACCACTATGACGATGACTATAGCTATTATGACCTCAAAAACCACTACATTTGTTATTGTTGTTGCTCTTACTACTAATACTACCTCTACTACTACTACCACCACTTCTAATACAACTATTACTAACATGACTAATACTACTAATACTACTAATATGAATACTACTACTAATAAGACCACCAATATGACTATGAACACTACAACCATGACTACTACTACTACTATTACTACTAATACTACTACTACTACTACTACCACCACCAATACCACTATTACTATGACCAGTACTACCACGATTTCTACTACTAATACTACTATGACTGTTGTTGCTACTGATGTTACCATGATTACTACTACTACTACAACTTCTACTATTACTACTACTATTACATTTACCACTATGAAGATGACAAATACTACCACCACTACCGCCACCACTTCTACTACTATCACTATTACTATTACAACAACAACAACTACTACTACTACGTCCACTACTACCACGATTACTATTTTTGTTGTTGCTACTACTACTACTACTACCAATACTACTATAACCACTATAACCACAACTATTGTTTCTAATACTATTTGTGCTTATATTACTACTACTATTATTACTACTACTATGACTACTATTATTACTATTATTACCACCACCATCGCTACTACTACTACTGATAATACTACTACTATTTCTACTACTAGGACTACTAATATTACTACTATTATCACTACCACCACCAACACTACTACTGCTAATACCACGACTACTAGCACTACTACTAATACTACTACTACTTCCACTATTGTTGCTACTACTACTGCTACTACTGCTGCACTACTACTATGACTACTACTACTACCACCACCACCACCACCACTACTAATACTACAACCACTAATACGGTGACTACTACTATAACAAAAACCACCACCACCACCACTACTACAACAAACACTACAACCATGACTACTACTACAATGACTATTACTATGACTACAACTATTACTACTACAAATGCTGCTACGTACTGCCACCACCACCACCACCACCACTACTACTACCACCACCACTACCATGACCACTAATACCATGAATATTACTATTAATACTACTGTTACTAATACTACTACTAATAATAATACTGATACTACCACCGCCACTATTGATGTTGTTATTGTTACTACCACTACTAATACTACTACAACAACTACTACAACTACTAATACTACTATGACCACTACTACCATGACCAATACTACTACTAATACTATTCTTATGATCACTACTACCATGAACACAATCACTACTGCTACTATGATGATTACTACTACTACTAACACTACTGCTACTACTACGACGACTACTACTACTATGAATACTACTACTACAACTACTACTATGGATACTACAACTAATACAAATACTACTACTACTACTATGACCACCACCACTACTACTAATACAACAAATACTACTAATATGAATACTAATACTTATACTACTACAACTATGAAAACTACCACAATAACTACTACTATTATTACTACTACAACTACTACTCCTACTACCCCTACCACTCCTCCTTCTCCAACTACTACTACTCCTACTAGTCCAACTAAAACTATTGTTGTTGTTGATGTTGATCCTCCTCCTACTATTACCACTACCACTACCACTACCACTACCACCATCACTACTACTACTAATACTACCACTACTACTCTTACTACTGTTGTTGTTGTTGCATCTACTACTACTGCTCCTACTACTGCTACTATTGTTGCTTCTGTTACTACAACTACTACTACAACACATACAAATATTACTACTGATAATAATACTACTACCACTCCTCATTCACCTCCTCCTCCTCCTCCTCCTCCTCCTACTACTATTTCTAATACTCTTACTACTACTACTACTAGTTCTCCTTATCCTCCTTCTCCACCTCCTCCTAATACTACTACAACAACAACTACTACTACTACTACTAACACTACTCCTAGTACTCCTACTACTTCTACTACTACTATTACTACTACAACTAATATTACTACTACTACTACTCTTACTACTACTCATAATACTAATAATGCTGCTTCTATAACAACTACTCTTACTCCTCCTCCTCCTCCTACTAATAGTACTACTACTGTTACTACTCCTAATCCTACTCCTCCAACTACTACTACTACTACGACTACTACCACTCATCTTCCCTCTCCTCCTCCCTCTCCTACTACTACTACTACTCATACTACTCCTCCTCCTCCGATTACTACTACTACCACTACTACTACCATTACTCCTACTACTACTCCTACAACAACTGCTATTGTTGTTGCTGCTTGAAAATAATTATAATTGATAATTAATAAATAGTAAATAATAAAAAATAATTAATAATAAATATTAAATAATGAATAATAAATAAATAAATAATAAATACTAAATATTAATATAAATAATAATTAGTAAATAAATGAATAAGTAAATAATAAATAGTTAATAATTAATAAAAATAAATAAATAAATAAATAATGAATAATAAATAATAAATAAATACAAAATAGTAAATACTAATAATAAATAAATTAAATAAAAAATTATATATATATATAAACTATAATAAATATTAATTGAATAACAAAATGTAACACCCCAAGATTTTATGATATGTCACTTACTAAATAAATTTAATTTCTCTAATAGTATACACTGCACGCAACACCAAACTTAAACGAACCGTAATATAGTATTAAATATTATTATTTTAACCCTAGTTGTTAAGCTAAAAATTATTAATATGGTTAAAAAATTAATGAAAATATATTTTATTCATTTTTATATAATTTATTCATTGAAAATAAAAATAAAAACCAATTGAATATAAAGGATGTGTTTTGATTAAAAAAACTATTTTTATGCCCATAATGGTATTTTATCATAATAAATAAAATTAATCACTATTATTGAAATATATTAATAAAATATATATTTTTTATATTAAAAAACGTTTTTTAATTCATCCAATAAGTTTTTTAGACTTAAGATAAGAATAAAACCAATTTTAAGAATACAATACTATATTTTTCTAAAGGTGGTTTTGTTGCCTTTTGATGACACGCTTGTTTTAAATGATGTTTTTGACACTTTAATAAATTTTATTTGAAAAAAAATAAACTTATTTTAATTATTAATATAAAAATTAACTTTGGTTGAATTTTAGGTATTTTTCTAACAAGTGTCACGTTTTGATGAATAGTAAAAAATATTGCATTTTAAATGAAACAGGGTTTTTGTCTAAATAATTTATGGTGTTAAGTTATATTTTTGATTTGTTTTAAAGAATAATTAAATCAGTTTTTATCATTTAACATAATTTTTGTAAATGGAATAAATTTTACATTGAATTTTGTTATAAAATCATTTCAATCTTTTGAACACTTTTACTTAAAAACATTTTTTCTCATTCCGTCAATGGGATTAATTTTAAATTAATTACCAAAAATTTTGTGTTTTAAATTTTTAAAAATGGATTCCATATTTGGAATACTTTGGTAAAAATTATTTAAATGGGTTTCTTTTATTTTTGGACATTATGAATAGTAACTTCAGTAATTTTTTATTAACACTGTTAAAGGTAAATAATGTAATTAAGGGTAAAAATAATATTATAAGTATTATAAAATTACCCAAAATTTTTTAATTATTTTATTTTATTTGTTATTGTAAACCTAAATCATCCTTCGGATAATTTTATGGCCTCTTGGAGCTACTTGTATGACTTTTACAATTTTATAGTATTTTATTCTAAGGAAAGTCTAATATGTCATACTCGTGTATTTAATAAGTATTAAATTTTTTATATATAGTTATTTAGAAGATATATTAGAATATAAAAATTAATTTAAAAGATAAAAAATTTATATTAATCATGATCATTTATTTTTAATTTTTACAGAATAAATAATTAAATTAAAGGCTTTCACAATGATGATGCAACAATTTTTTAGTTAATGTACATACCAAATAAATGTTATTAAAAATATTAAAATAAATATAATTTGATCTAATTAATGTCATAATCAAATTTTATAGATTAACTATGCATATTATGTATGTATTAAAGGTTTTGTTTCAAATTTATCATGTTGTTATTATATATTTAAAAATTCAAGTAATGAATAGTATCTAAATTGATAGTATTGATATTTTAAAATAAATAATATTTTTTAAAATGATATACATTTAATAAAAATATAATATTCATCCAGGTAATTGATATATGGTTTAAAATTTCATCCATGACATATTTATGCTTTTTTGGCATTTTATAGTACTTATATTAACCCTTAAAGATAAAAAAAAGTCAGGTAGTCATGGTAAGAGTTAAAGGGTTTAACTAAGGGTTAAATTCAAAATATAAGGGAATATCCATGACCAAAAATTGTAAAAAAATTATTGGATGAAGATTACTAAACCATTATCACCATAATATCTAATTGAAGTTTTTTAATGGATACCTTTTCATGAAAATAAATTATATATTATTTAAATCAAAGACAGTTAAAAAATGTTACTCTCTTTGTATTTAAGATTTTTTGTGTTAAAATAGGGAAAAAATCATGATATTAATGATACTAAATGTATATTTTTATATTAATGAAATTAGTTTAATTAGATAATTTTAATTTTAATTTTTATAAATTATATAATTTCCTTAAATGCTTTTTCAATGCTACAATAGTATTTATTTAATTAACAAAAATATTGATTTTAAAGGTTTTAGTTTTGATATATTTGGGATGATTTAATGTATCTAATGAAATTTATATATCTATAAGATATATTGGATATGTTTGAAAGTATTTTATTATAATTCCCACTTTTTCTTGATGTATTTAAAGTCAAATTAAAATAATAGTATAAAATTTGACAATAATGATACTTTATTGAATTAATATATTATTAAATTATTTAAAAATACCAAAAATGTAAAATAATCACAAATAGGATAATATATGGTCTAAAATTCATTAACATATTCATTTATATTCCTTTTTTAAGTCTTTCTATCAATAATATTCTTGTTATAATTTAATATTGTGAGAGATTCCAAAAGTGCCCCTCATCTCAATTATAGAAGGGCACCTCCTCCCTAACATCCTCACATAACTTTGATCCTTCTATCTCAACTAAACCCTTCCCATTTCTCCTTATAACATCCTTATCCAAGTTCTAAAAGACTTGGTATTCCAGAAATACCAACTCTTGATCCCTTAGGAATTTGATCTAAAGGAAGTTTGTCGAAGAAGAGGAGGTAAGAGCACATTCAACTAAAGGAAAGTGAAAGGTAAGGGTTAATTTCACAATCTCATTATTTTTTGTGATTTCTTATGTGTGCCTTTTGGGGAGTATTTATTATCATTTTCTATGTTTTCAAAAAAAAAATCAAATTTTTTTTTACGATTATTCTAAAAATGTTCAAAATATTTTTATCCATGTTCAACATTTTAAAAAATAATTTGAAAGGAATATTTTTTTTCATTTTATAAACAAGTTACTTTATGAATTTTTCGATAAAAATAAAGAAGGAATGATTTTATCTAACTTATACATCATGATAGGATTTTTCCTCTTCCTTGACACCATAATGTATTGAATCTTCCTTTACAAGTTTACAATATTTTTTTCAATAAAATTGTTTTCTTTTAAAATTGTGCAGTTATTTAAATAAATGATTTCAAGGTAAAAAGGATTGTTTCTCTCAAAAAAAATTTAATGATTTTATTTGAGTATTTTCATATATGTGAAATTCCTTCATTGGATATTATTCTTGATTGAGGTTGATCTCTTATGATATCATTTACCATATTTCATTGAATGGTTTATGATTCAGTTTGACTGTGGGTGTGCTATTTTGATACCATTCATAATTTATTGTTAAATTTTTTACATTTTTTATACTAGTTTTTAATACAAATTTTAATTTTGATTATTTTTCACCCTTTTCATAAAACGAATGCATTGGACTTAGTAAGTGTCGGGTGTGGCCCGTTGTATCCCCACAATGCATTGGTGGGTCTCATGAGACAAATTAGTTTGGGTTTTGGAAAAAATTTTACCCAGTTATGTATGGTGTCTTAGATAAAGCCTTGACAGTATATTTATGATGTTCCATATTATTCATTCTCTCTTTGTGAGATTAGTTATTAATATTACATGTGATTATTTGACTAATAGAATATCAATGGTTAAGTTTCATTATCATGTTATTATAGAATTATTTTATCATCTTTCATTCCTTCCATATTACACTCAGGTTATTGATTAAATGGAATGTGTTTCAGTTCATCACCTTGACATAATCATTTATTCTTGTTTATAATAGATTTTGTTGTATAACCTTTCTAAGAATCTGAGCTCACACATTTTATATGTTTCATTTTTCTCCAAGATTCCATGAATTATATTATGAATGATATATAGGGTTACACAAAGAGGGAATAATGGCACACTCAATGAAATTATTTCCATATTTTAGGTTTTAAAATGTAATTTTAATTTCAAGTATGTATTTATTTTACCAAGACTACTAAACCATTCAGTCCTTTAGGATGAAATCTATTGTATCTTATGTTAATGTAATAAAGTAAGGGACCAACTCTAGGCAACTAGGTTTGGGGTTGTAATAGTTGTTATGAGATCAAGTTTAGTATAAACCTTGGGAACTAGATTTAGGAAATAATGGATTAGAAAACCTATCCTTATAACTGACTTAGATGATATGTCTATGTATAGAATAACATCCTATAGATTTGGTAATGATGGATGATAACCTAGGTTAAACCTAAGTATTCATAGATTTTGAAAGTGTAATTATTTAGACATCATATAAATGATTCTTAATGATTATATCACTATGATTATTGTTTCTCACATTGTGCTTTTGGTTTTAGTCAATGGTTAAAATCAGTAAGATTATATAAGTAAGGGTTATACTACTGGTGATGAAGAGGCTACAAGAGAAAAATTAAAGGAATGAATTATTAAGGAATAATATTAGGAGAATGGTTATAATTTAATAATGAATTAGAGTGATTAATTTTATTCTGTAATTAGATTCAAGGATTATTTCATAAATGGTTCTCTTTTTATAAGAATCATGAGATATATAAGTATTTTACAGGAGTAATTCATTAAGAATTTTGAAGCATGAATGTTTTCATTAAGGTTTTTAAGGTGATAAAGGTATTCATATATGTGGTATGTGATAATAATATCTATATTATGTAATTTGGAGAATCTAATGTTAATTTGATTTTGTAAATTTAGATACCTTTCTTTACTATGAATTTGGACAGATGTATTTTTGATAAGTCTTAAGGTTGGGATGGATTAAGTTGAACATTGGATATTATAGTTTATGGTTAAGGTATGATTTATCCAATCGGATAACTAAATATAACTATTTTTGTTTCAATAAATATTTAAAATATTATGGAATAACCCGTGGATCTTATCATTCATAAAAGTGTTTTAGGGGTAGAAAATTCAACTTGAAATTTCATCTCTAGGTGTATGAAATGAAGTGAAAATAGATCGAAGCATAACCAAAGGATGAGGTCATGCTCATGACATAGAAATTAATAAAGTAAGTTTACTTTCTCAAGTGTTTATCTTGATAGTAAAATAATCCCTCAATTATATAAAAAGAATTTGGAATGAAAAATATATTTGTTTAATTTTCTTATCGAGAAATCAATGGCCACTTTAACTTATAACAAATTTATGATTTTGTAATGGTAGACTTTCGGATGACCTTGTTCTCTAACA
Source organism: Viscum album (assembly GCA_963277665.1). Taxonomy (NCBI): domain Eukaryota; kingdom Viridiplantae; phylum Streptophyta; class Magnoliopsida; order Santalales; family Viscaceae; genus Viscum; species Viscum album. The sequence goes on along the minus strand of OY728156.1, from coordinate 1,514,501,375 downwards.
CTCTCCATAAGAACTTGATGGTTTGATTTCTCTTCCATGGCTCATTTTTTTTTCTTTCCACTAATGATTTCCTATTATAAAGCCTAATTTTTTTGTGACCTGCACATTTCCCTTTCCATCTTATTAAGAGGATGTTTTATTAACCCTATCTCTAATGTGGGTTTCCCATAAAGTAATTTTCATTTATCAAACTTTTATTTTTGAAGTGAAATTTTAAATTGTGTGGAAAAAATTTATTTAAGGATAAGATAATGTAAGACCCAAATATTTTAATGTACGTCTCATCTTAAATAAATTCAAATTCTTCTATAGTATACATTGCACACAACACCAAACATAAAGAAGCCGTGATATAGTATTAAATATAATTTTTTTACACTAGTATTTAAATTAGATATTATGAATTGGATTAACTAAATTGTTAAAATATAGTTTATTCTTTTTAATAAAATTAAATCATTTGAAATGAAAGAATAAACGAATTGAATATATAGGATGTGTTTTTATTAAAAAATCATTTGTATGCCCACAATGAAATTTTATCCTAATAAATTAAATTAATAAATATTGGTGAAATATTTTAATGAAATATATATTTTATATATTCGAAAAAATTTAAATACATCCAGTATGTTTGGAATACTTAAGATAATAATGAAACCAATTTTAATCATAGAAGGCTATGTTTTTATAAAGACGGTTTTGTTTCCTTTAGATGGAGCACTTGTTTTAAATCAATTTTTGAAACTTTTATAGGTTTAATTTGAAAAAATAAATTTATTATTTTAATTAGAAATATAAAAATTTACTTTTTTTGAATTTTAGGTATTTTTTTGGAAAGATTCATGTTTTGATGAATAGTTTAAAAAATATTGCATTTTAATTGAAAAAAATAATATAGAAAATTCATGGTATTAAGTTATATTTTTAATTGGTTTCAAAGTATAATTAGATAAATTTTTTATCATTTAATCTAATTTATGTCATTGGAATCATTTTCACATTGAATTTGGATATAAAAACATTTAAATGTTTTTAATGTTTTTAATTTAAAAACTCTTTTATTGTTCTTTCAATGGGATTGATTTTAAATTAATTACCGCAAATTCCATGTTTTTGAATTTTGAAAAATGGATTCCATATTTTAAATAAGTTTTTCCAAATTATGTAAATAGTTTTCTTTTATTTTTTTAGTTTATGAATAGTGACTTTAGTAATTTGTTATTAACACGGTTAAAGGTAAATCTGGTAATTAAGGGTAAAAAATATTATAAGTATTATAAAATTACTCTGACACTTGTCATAATTTTATTGGATGATTTATTTTTGACTAAAATCATCCTTGTGTATATTTTAAGGCCTCTTTATGCAAATTGTATGACATCAAGGCTTTTATAGTTTTTTATTCTAAGGAAAGTTCAATATATCATACTCATCTTTTTAATAAGTATTAAAAATTTTATATATGATTTTTTAGAAGATATATTAAACTATAAATATTAATTTTAAATATAAAATTATTATATTCATCATGTTAATTTATTTTAAATTTTTATGAAATAAATAATTAAACTAAAGGCTTGCACAATGATTATGTAGTAATTGTTTAATTAATGTACATATCAAATAAATATTATTTAAAATATAAAAATAATTATAATTTGATATAATTAATGTCATCCAAGAATTTTATATATTAACTAGAAATATTATGGATGTATTTATGGTTTTTTATAATTTATCATGTTTTAATGATATTTTTAAAAATTCAAGTAATGAATATTGTCAAAATTGACATTAATGATATTTTAAAATAAATAATATTTTACAAATTGATATAAAATTCATAAAAATATAATATTTAGGAAAATTATTTTTATATGGTTTAAAATTTCATCCATGACTTGTTTATGGTTCTTTTGGCATTTTATAGTTACTATATTAACCCTTAGAGAGTAAAAAAGGCAGTTTGTCATGGTAAGAGTAGAAGAGTTCAACTAAGGGTTAAAACCAAAATATAAGGGTATAGATATGACCTAAATTTGTAAAAAATATATTGGATGGAATTTATTTGACCCTTATCCATTTAATATCTAATTTAAGTTGTTTAATGGACACTTTTACATGAAAATAACATATATACTATTTAAATCAAATATAGTTACCGAATGTCACTGTCTTTATATTTAATATATTTTATGTGTTATCATGGGGAAAATATTGATATAAATGATCATAAATTTATAATTTTATATTCATTAAATTATTATCATTATATATATATTTTTTACTTTATATAAATTATATAATTACCTTAAATTATTTTTCAATTCTAAATTAATATTTATTTAACTAACGAAAAAATAAAATAATTGATTTTAAAAGTATTGATTTTTATATATTTGGGATGAGTTAATGTGTATAATGAATTTTATATATCTATAGTATATATTAGAGATGTTTGAAATAATTATATTCTAATTCACTATTTTTCTTGATTTATTTGAAGTCAAATTAAAAAGAATAGTATCAAATTTGACAATAATGATACTTTATTGAATGGATATATTATTAAATTATTTAAAAATAAAAATATGTTAAATAATGAAAAATTGGCTAATATATGGTCTAAATTTTTTTAAACTTTTAATTTATAATCCATTTGGAAGTCTTTGGCTCAAGAATAACCTTATTATATTTTAAAAATTTTAGATTTTCCAACAGTGACCTTCACCTCAATTATGAAAGGAAATATTCTCCCTCACTTCCTCACACCACTTTGGGCCTTCTAGATCAACAAAAACCAACCCATTTTTCCTTATAACGTCCTTATCCAATTTATGGAGGTTTTTTCTTTCAAAAATACCAACTCTAGATCCCTTAGGAATTGATCTAAAGGAAGTCCATCAAATAATAGGATGTTAAAGCACGTTAAACTGAAGGAAAGTGAAAGGTAAGGGTTAATTTCATAATATCATTATTATTTAGAATTTTTAATACATAAGTATCTGGTGGGGAATATTTATCATCCATTTCCATGTATTCTAAAATTGTTTTTAAAAATGTTTTTTACTATTATCCTACAAATGTTTAAACTATTCTTACCCATGTTCAAATTTTTATAAAACAGTTTGAAAGGAATATTTTTTTGTTTTATAAACAAGTTACATTTTGAATTTTTTGAAAAAAAAATTTGGAAGGAATTTTTTATTTAACTTATATTGAATGGGGGATTTTTTTGTCATTGTGACACCGTAATGTCTTGAAGCTTCCTTTACAAGTTTACGATATTATTTTCAATGAAAATTTTTTCTTTTAAAATTGTTTGGCCTTTTAAATAAATGATTTCAAAGTAAAAAAGGTTACTTATATCAATAAATTTTTAATGATTTTATTATATTAGTTTCATCTATTTCAACATCCTTTGTTCGATCTTATGTTTTATTGAGGTTGATCTCTTATGATATCATTTACCATATTTTTTTGAATGGTTTATGATTCAATTTGACTATGGTTGTTCTATTTTGATATGATTCATATTTTGGGTTAAAGTATTCACATTTCGTATGCAAGTTTTTAATATGAATGTTTATATTGATTTTATTTCACTCTTTCCATAAGAAAAATGCATTGGACATAATAAGTGTCGGGTGGGGCCTGTTATAGCCTCTTGATACATCGGTAGGTCTCATAAGACAAATTAGTTTGGGTTTTGGTTAATCTATTACCCAATTATGTATACTATCTTGGATGAATACTTGGAGGTTTTTTATGATATCCCTCATTATGCATTCCCTCTTTATAAGATTAGTTATTCATATTCCATTTGATTATTCTACAAGTAGAATATCCTTGGTTAAGTTTCATTCTAATTTGATTATGGAATTACTTGATCATCTTTCATTCCTTCCATATTACACTCAGGTTATTGATTAAATGGAATTTTTTTTAATTCATCACATTTCTATAATCGTTTATGCTGATTTATGAGAGCTTCCACTGTATACCCTAACTAATAATTTGAGATCACCCCTTTCATATTTTTAATTTTTTCATAGGATTCCAAGAAGAATATTATGACTGATATGCAGTGTTACACAAAGGATAAATAATGGTAGAATCAATTAAATTATTTTTGTATTTTGTGGTTTAAAATTTAATATGAAGTTAAAGTATGTATTTAGTTTACCAAGACTACTAAACCATTCATTCCATTGGGATGTGATCACTTATATCTTATGCCAATGTAATAAAGTAAGGCACCAGCTTTGATCTATTGAGGTCGGGGTCATCAAATAAATAAATAATAAATAATTGGTAATGAATAATGAATAATAAATAATAAACAATAAATAATAAATAATAAACAATAATTAAATAATTAATATTAAATAAATGTTAAATAATAAATAGATAAATAATAAATAAATAGGTAACAATATTAATATGAAACTTTGGTGTTAACATTTCCCTTGACCCATTTTTTAGGAGAATCTAGGTTTTAATCCCCTTTATTAAGAAACAAAAAAAGGAAGGATGAGGCCAGAGAAAAAAAGGAGATTCATTATCATCATTTACATCTTCATTTGAGTGAGATGAAAATACATTAGAACTTACAAATTGGAAAAAATTATTAGATTTCTAACCATCCACATCTTTATTAAGAGATTTACCCTTACCCATATTCAGGACCTCACAACATATCTTTGATCTTGGGTTATGCATCAATGTAATCCTAAAATACGATGAATACCCAAACTTTAGTTTCCCTTTTCAACCACTAGGTGATATCAACTTGACATCTTGTAGAATTTTGTGATCAATTTTATCCTAAATTTATAATTTCAGTACATTCTAGTCATCCTCACCATTAGGATGAGGGTATTCCTCCTAAACATCATCCCAACTATAATGTAACATACCAAGGAAACTATCTAATATCTGTGATGGGGACATAGCTATTGGATTTGGTTCCCTAGAACTAACTTCTTCATACTTTATGATGACATGTATTCATATATTTTAATATTAATGAACTCCTTATCACATCATGATTCTTCTTTTGTGTGACATAGTATGTGATAATGTCCTAAGAGTAGTTGTCTCACTAAAAGTTTATAGTATTTCCTCTCTATTATAAGAACCCAGAAGTGTTATAAAACTATTATTAAATATATGTTCTATATTTAGATGATATTATTTGAGGAACACAAATTATATAGGATATCAGGGTTGGAGACTCATAGGACTTTGAGTCACCTTGTCATGGTGTACCCCCTTGGTAATATCTAGTGTATAATATTATGAGAACGTCACCGGTCAGTAGGAAATCCACATTCATATGTGTAATTGGATGTTCCTATATGAAGATGTGTGTATTGATACTTAGAATTTATCATTATTATTAATGAGTATTATGAGTCATGATCTTTGATTTATTTATTAAAACCATGAAAACATATGTCTAAGGTGAGGTAGGATACGTTGGGTGCATCATCAGTAATATTGAATTAATTAACACTGGGAGAAAATATTTTCTATTTTTTCTTTAAAAAAGATGATATCTTAGGGCCATTGATGGAAATTTTATAGCATAAATAAATCCTTGTCCATGGATTTATATAGAAAACATTGATTTCCATAAATTCAAAGAAAGAGATATCAAGCACATAGGTTGGTAGCACCAGCATGCAACCTGCTTGATTAGAGATATCGTGATAAATGGATTATATTACCCAGTGAGTTTTTGTATGAGGTATTATGTCCTTGTTTCATTAACTTCTTTTTCTATGGGTGCCTTGGCGTATTAATAGATTCTAACCATTAAATTTAAGTCACTTTACCTAATGGAACTAAGAAAGAGGCCTAGAGGATCACACACCATGTTTATCCATAATCTTAGTTAAATAATATATTATTATTTATTATTTAAAAATTTGAATAAATATTATTCATGCATGCGGTTTAATAATTATTCATGTATGATTGATCGCATGTATTATATCACCAGTTATTTGAGAGAATATATTATGAGTAGAATATTTAATAATTTTTTATTTTCTAATTAGTGAATATAATATTTACTTATTTATTTGTGAATAATGGAGTGATAATATTTATTAAATAAATAGTAATTATTCAAGGACTGATAAATAATGTGTAGGAATGGTGGACCATTTTTCAAGGTCCTCTGAGAAATAATATAAATTAAATATTATTTTATTAAATAATATTTAATTTAATTCACAATTTAAGAGCATGTTGAGGAAATATTATTATTATTACTATTTGGACATAGGGTTCCATGAGGGATTAAATTAATATTAAAGGGAACTTGTGAAAATATTTAATTCTAAACCCTAGTGGTATTTAAACTCAATTGTATTATTATTTTCAAGAGATCCAATTCATTTTTTTTTTCACAATGAATGTCAGAGAGAATCCTCTAAATCCCAAAAGAGATACCTCTCTAAGAACACTCCCAAGAATAGAGAGCGATTTTCCTCCACCATTCACTCTTAGTGAAGATAGATCGAGGAAAACTCTTTGAAAGTGATTCTTATGGAAATCAAAGGAAAATTATGAAAGCAATGGGATCTTTCGTGCTAGCATCTGTAGATTCCTATAGCGGTGTTCAGATATTTTTGGAACACGTGTGAATCACCATTAGAGGGAATATTCTCATGATTCCTACAATGCAACAACCGTACAATGTATATCCATTTTAATATCCATAAATGAAGAAAGAATTCACATAAGGTAATTATTTAATTTATTAAATTAATTACAAATAATATGTGATTATCATCTCTCTAGTTCGGAAATTTTATTCATTTTTTCTTTTATTTGATTTAATTCTATTGATCTCGTTATTTATCATCATGTAGATCTCAGATTGGTCATAAATCATGATAAAAAAGAAAATTTAGGAATGACCCATCACATTCTTCCACTACACCTGGAACCTTCAAGTGGTATTAGAGCAGTCACATAATTATTTATAATTATTTAAATATTATTGATTGATTTACGCATTTGTGATTTAGTTTTCAATTCAATTTTAATCATTCTTTAAACCAAATTGTGATACATTATTCTTCTACTTTCATTTCTTTTAGATCTAATCAAATTAATTGATTTTATAAATGAAATTAAATTGAATAACCAATCCATAGGTTTCGATGATTCTGGATGGATAACACAAGAGTACACATCGTGAAACCAAAGTTACACGTCGTGTACTAGTGTTCAAGTCAATAGGAATTAATTCAAAATTAATTAAAACTATGTGCATTGAATACATGCAGTGTATTTAATTTATTACACCATGTATTGACTGGACCAACCTGGTGCACGGCCAGCCAGAGTACACATCGTGTATCCCGCATAGACAACATGTTGTCCTTTAATTCACATACGGGACTTGTATTTCTATACATGGCCTACCTGACCGGTGACCATGTAACTTCGAGACCACAAACCTTATATCCCTTTTACATGTCATGTACTCAAATTTTTTCAAGGAAAGGTTTACATACTGATTCCCTAAGCATGTTCATCGGATAGACAATGAGAGGCATACATGTCATGTATCTCCCTTGTACATGTCGTGTGCTTATACCAAATTGCATCGAATTAAAATTAATTTGTTATACTGTGTAAACCTTGTCGATATGTGCATGAATGTGGTCATTAAGTTGATAGGACACAACATGTTATGGGTTTTAATACACACACACACACACATGTATATATATATATATGTTTAATTAATTTCTTTCTAATATTTAGATCTGCATATCATGTGTGATTTGTATGATAGATATTACTCTATATTCATTGAATCATAACACATTAAATAAAAATCATGTAATTAGTGTAATAATTAATTTGAAAATACATGCCATGAAAGTACATTATAAGTCATGTATTACATATTTCATAAGCGTAAACAGTATATGAGTATAATTTATCTTTGGTAGATTTTAGTGGGTATTCACTTTTTTCCTCCAATGTATATTTATGTACATAGTTAATTTTAAATAAATTTATTTAATTTGTTTAAAATTTATTTGGATGAGAATCTCAAGGAAATTTGGATGATAATTAAGATAAAATAATTTATTAATTAAAGAAGATAATTAATTTATTCAAGTGCGATTTTTCTAAAATATATACAATTAATAATTGAATGATAATTTTATTTTAAATGTGTAGTTTTTTCATGCATGTGGATGATCATTATCATAGACCATACATTTGAATGTGATTGATTTCATTTAATTTATTTTTAAATTAAATTATTGGCTTGTGTGCCTTCTCTTTTATTATGTAAGGGAATGTGTGCCCATGGTTTCTTTTATGTAAACCCTTTTCCCACATCTGTGTGTGAGTAAAATCATATGTAATGGATGGAGCTCCAAAGATAGTAGAGGTAGTTTTTTTTGTTCCAAGTTGAAACCAATCCAAGAGAGATACATATGTGGGAAAGTGGAAAGTTGTGGCACAAACCTTAATTGGTTCAAGGTGTATTTTCCCCTAGGTCAAGGGTTAGTTTATCAGCTACTATATAAACTAGCCATTACAAGTCGATCATGATCATACCACTATATTATTTCATTTCTATTAAGTTTCATGTTTATTTTATTATGGATGTTTATTAGGATCACGTGAATTAACGAATTAATAATCATTCATGATAGAACTAAAATAAATTATCTTATATGTAAATATTATCTAAGATATGGTTAATAACTTAATTAAATCCACTTAATATTAAAAATAATTTAATAAAAATAAGAATTGTAAATTTATGCATAAAAGATAAACACCCTCAATTATATATCTTAATTCATTATAGCCTTCCACTACTTCAGTTAAAATCGAACCGTAATTCAAAGTTCCTGACCAGCCAAAGTTGGGTGCTTTTGATTATCAAGGAATTCTAACATGATGTTTTGGGTTAACTTAACTTATTTCACATTAAGGGTTTACTTACAATATAGAATTTGGTCTAACTGAGATGCAAGGGTTGGGGAAATTCAATTTAAGGATTTCAGGATTGGGAAGCCCACTCAACAGATCACAGAACTATGAGTTAATGCAGTTGGTATTTGGAATTCCAACCTAAAACCATTAAAGTTTCTTAACCAACCAAATTTGGGGTTACAAGAAGTGTAATATGGATCCTTTAAACTATAATGTCCAAGAAATAATATATTTCTAATTCAATGGTGATGGATATTGGATTTTGTTAAAATAATAGGATATTAATAAATATAATATTTATTTATTTGTATAAATTTTCAGCCAAAGTACTAAAATTATAATCATATTATTTATAGAAATTGAAATAAAATGACTTCAAACATATAACTATGATCCATAATTGAGAAGTACAACCTTCTCACTGACACAAATTTCCAAGAGTGGAAAAGGCGCTTATGCATTATCCTTCTCCATGAAAGGAAATTGTATGTGTGGGAAGAATATATTTCTAATGCACCTAGTAATAAGGATAGTGATGAAGAGTTAAAAATCTATGAGAAACATTTGAACAATTTCAAAAAAGTTTGATATTTCATGCTATCAACCATGACCAATGAGCTTTTGAAGCAACACAAGGACATAAATGCATATAGAATGATGTTTGTCCTTCGATATCTCTATCAAGAGAAGGCGAGACAAGAGAGATATGATATATCCAATGCTTTTTTATTTCTATGAATGGAGATTCTACACAATATGAGACTCATGTAGTCAATATTATTGGCTACATTGAATTCTTATACCTCTTAGGGATTAAATTCCTGGATGATTTGTGCACATATCTCATACATTCTTCACTACCCAAGACCTTCTATAGTTTTATTGTCAATTATAATATAAGAAACAATGAGAAGAGTATTTTGTAACTTCTTAATTTGATTCTATAAGTCTATAAGGACATGGGGTGTGACAAACCCATGGTTCTTATGGTTAATAATAAAATTAAGTACAAGGTGAAGGGTCTTAAGACTCATAACAAGTCTAAATCTCCCAAGTTTCATCCTTCCAAGAAGAAGAATATCCAGATGTGGTGAAAGGAAAAAGAGGTAGTATGTTTTTCATATGGAAATAAAGTCCACTGGAAGAAGAAATTCACCCAAAAGAAAGGGGAATCTAAAGGTGTGTTCATTATCAAGTATAGTCTTTTAATATCTACACATTGGTATTATATACTACTTTTGGTGCTCACATATATATCCAAATGTAGGAAAATAAGTAGATTATGAAATATTTCTAGAGGAGGAGTGAATTTGAGATCTAATTATGGTGTGAGGATAGATTCTCTATCCACTAGTGACATCCACCTTTCACTGTCAATTAGAATTATTTTGGTTTTAAAAATTTGTTATTATTTACCAACGGTTACCATGAACATTAGTTTTGTATCACTCTAAGATGCAGATGGTTTTATTTTTCATGTTTGGAAATAAAAGTTTTTATTTTATAAAGAAAACATATCTTATGGTATGACACATTTAAATAATGGTATTTATGAATTAAATTATGAAAACCAAGTATTAGCAATTGATAGTGAATCATGTTCACACGACTCATATAACACCCAGTTATGGCATCACCGTCTTGCTCAAGTAAACAACAAGCATTCGACAAAGCTCTATCAAGATGTTTATTTATAATATTATGATCTAAAACCACTTAAAATATGTCATGCTTGTTTACAAGAAAAAATGACTTAACCTCTGTTTAGTGGATAGGGTGAAAGGGTCATAGAGCTTCTATTATTGGTACACACAGATGTTTGTGGACCATTTCAAGTAGAATCTAGAGGTGGGTATTCTTACATCATAACTTTTACTGATTAATTGAGTAGATATGGTTATTCTTACTTGATGAAGTATAAGTCAGAGTCCTTTTATAAATTCAAGGAATTCAAGAATGAAGTAGAAAATTAACATGGAAATAATATAAAGAAGCTTCAATTGGATCGAGGTGGGGAATATCTTATCCAAGAGTTTATCAACTTTCTACAAGAGTTTGGGATTTTATTTCAACCCACTCCACCATACACACCATAGTGTAATGGTGTCTCTAAAAGGAGGAACTATGCCTTATTAGACATGGTAAAGTTGATAATGAATCATCCTAAACTCCCATTATCCTTTTGAGGATATGAATTAAAAATTGTGGTATACAAACTAAACCGAGTACCAACTAAAGGGGTAAACATAATTCATATATACTAATGGAGTGGAAAGAAACATTTTTTATTGAATATACATGTATGAGTTTGTGAGGAATCATTTAAGGAATTTTCTGGGATAGAACTTACACCTAGGGGCATAAAGTGTATCTTTATAGGGTATCCTAAGGAAACAAAGGGACAATACCTATACAACCCATCATATAGGATAGTGACTATCACTGAACAAGTCATATTTCTTGAGAGGAAGCACATCCTCAAAAAGGATAGTGGGATCAAGATTTACTTCAATGAATTTGATGCTTAAGAGACACAAGAGTTGGTACATGAACAAATTCCACAAGTCCTTGTGGAATAAGTACTACATAAAACACAAGTGCTACATATAAGAAAAACAAAGGCAATGGAACTAGAGAGATATTGTTTTCTAGTCACCGAATATAGTGAATCATTATTGGTTGAAAATAATGAACCTCTATATTATAAATATTCATTAGAGAGGTCAAAAGATTCAATATGAAAAGAATCCATGAATTATAAAATGGATTCTATTTATCAAAACCAATTTTGGGTTTTGTTCGTTGCATGAGTTGATGTAAATCCTATTGGGTGAAAATGGGTATTCAAGAAAAAATTGGACATAGAAGGTAAAATAAATGCCTATAAATAAAGTATAATAGCTAAAGTGTTTAAAAAATATCAAGATATTGACTAGGATGAAACATTTTCACCAGTTTTCATATTTAATTTCATTAGAATTCTATTTTATATAGTAGCTTATCATGACTATGAAATTTGGAAGATGGTTGTAAAAATTGAATTCCTTATTGGGAACCTTCAGGAATATATCTATATGACATAAAAAGAAGGGTTTGTGACTCTAGGTGATTCTAAAAATATTTTCATGTCACAAAGATCCATTTAAAAATTGAATCAAGCATCCATTTCATGGAACATTTTATTGATGAATCTTGAAAAGGATTTGGTTTAATTGTGAATGAATGTGATTCATGTGTTTATAAGAGGTTTAGTGGGAATGTGTTCATTATCCTGATAGTATATGTTGATGAAAATTTACTTATTGGAAACAACATATCAGTCTTACAATATGTTAAGGACCGCTTGAACAATTGTTTCACTATGAAGGACTAAGGTGAAGAAGCCTATATTCTAGGGATCAAGACAATTAATGATAGATCCAATAGTCTTCTTAGAATAAGTCAAAGTACATTTATTGATCATATAATAAATATATTTATCATGAAAAAATCCAATAGGGGATTGGTTCCAGTGTCACATGGTTTACATATTTCTAAGAAAAAGATATTATGTATAAGATACCATTTTCTTCAGCAATAAGATAAATCATGTATGCCATGTTAGAAACTCGACTTGATGTTGCTTGTGCATTGAGTATGGTAGGTAAATATAAAGTAGATCCAGAAGAACAGTATTAATATATTATTAAGTATATCCTTAAGTATCTGAGAAGAACTAAGGATATGTTCCTAGTTTATAGAGGAAACGAGGATCTAGTCATAAATGGATGCAATTATGGTAGTTTTAAAATATATCATAATGATATAAAGTCATATTCAGGAAATGTTTTCTGTCTCGACATAGTATTTGTGAGCTGGAAAAGTTCATAGAAGTCATTTTTTGCTGATTCTATAGCAGATTCTAAGTATATAGTAGCTTATAATGCATCTAAGGAATTCATTTAGATATGAAACATTTTCCAGTATCTTGATATGGTACCCTTAATTAAATACCCTATCACATTGTATTGTGATAATAATGCAGTGGTGGGTCTTGTAAAAGAGCTAGGGTTTCACCAAGGGACAATGCATATACTCTATAAGTATCATCTCTTGTTGTATTTTTATTAAATAGTTGAAGTTATAGTAACAAGAGTATCCATGAAAGAAAACGTGGAGGACCCCTTTACTAAAGGCCTATCTTGGCTAAAGCATGAGTATCATATGAGGGCGAGAATATGGGAGGTTATTAGTAGTTGGTTCTAGTGAAAGTGGGATTCTGTTGGAGTTATTTCCCTATAACCAACTTCTGCATACTTTATGATAACTTTTATTCATAGTTTTGAATATTAATAAACTTCTTATCACATCATGATTGTTCTTCTATGTAACATATTATGTGATAATTTTCTAAGAGTAGTTGTCACACTAAAAGTTCATAGAAGTTCCCCACTATGATGAGAACCCAGAAGTGCTGCAACACTATTCTTAAATATATTTTCAATAGCTGAATGATATCATTTGAGAGATAAAAATGATACAGACTATTAGAGGTGAAGACTCAATGAACTTTGAGGAACCTTCTCATATCTGTGGTTTTTTATAGGAAATTTTGATTTTTGAAAATTCAAAGAAAGAGACATCATGCACATAGGTTGGTGGCACCAGCATGCAACCTGCTTGATTAGAGATATCATGATAAAAGAATTAAATTACACAATGAGAAACCATATGAGGTATTATATCATTAAGACATTAAATTATTTCTATATGGGTTCCCTAGTATTTAATAAGATTCTAACCTATGACTTTTAGGATACTTCACATAATACTAATGAGAAAGAGTCCTAGAGGGTCACACACTAAGTGTATCAAGAATCTTAGTTAAATAATATATTATTATTTATTATTTAACAAGTTGAATAAATATTATTCCCATATGTGGTTTAATAATTATTCATGTATTCGTGATTGTATATATTCCATCACCAGTTATTTGAGAGAATATAATGTGAGTGGAATATTTAAAGCATATTTATTTTCTACTTAGTGAATATAATATTTATTTTTTTATTGGTGAATAATGAAGTGATATTTATTTATTAAATAAATAGTCCTTATTCAAGGTCTGATAAATACTATGATGAAATTGTGGTGTGGGTTTTTAGGTCCAGTGAGAAATAATATATGTTAAATATTATTTAATTAATAAAATTTAATTTAATTTTCAAGTTAAGTGATTGTTGAGTAAATATTATTATTATTATTATTTTCACATGGGATTCTAGAAGGGATTAAATAAATATTAAAGGGAACTTGTGAAAAATATTTATTTATAAACCCTAGTAGTATTTAAACCCAATTATATTATTTGTCCAAGAGATCCAATTCATTTTATGTTGTGCACAAGGATAGACAAAGAGAATTTTCTCATTCCCTAGAGATCTCCCTCTCAAAGAACGATCTCAGGAATGGAGAGCGGTCTTCTTCCACAATTCACCCGTATGTGAAGAGATATCAAGGACAATGATTTGTAAGTGATTATAATGGTGATAAAAGGTGAACTACACAAGTGATGGGATCTTCTATGCTGGCACCGAGAGATTCCTCGAGTGACATTTGGATATTTTTTGAATATGTATTGATCACCACTAGATATAATATTCTCTTGATTCATACAATGAAATGAATGTACAATCTAGATATATTGTTAGATCCATAAACAAAGAAAGAATTCAGACAAGTTAATTATTTAATTGATTAAATTAATTATAAATAATATGTGATTATCCTATCTGGTTCTATAATTTTATCTATTTTATATTTTATTTATTTTAATTCGGTTTATCACTTCATTTATCGTCATGTAGACCTTGGATTTATCATCACTCATGACAAAAAGAAAAGTTGATAATGACCCATCATATGCTTTTATTGCACTCAAAACCTTTAATAACCTCCTACTAAGGGGTTTCTCACATGTGACCTATAGATGTTTCCTTAGTAAATGAACATGATATCTTACATACACACCTTGCAAATATGGTTGAACAAAAATCGTATCATTCCCCCTTCTATCTTCAGATATCAGAATAGATTCTAACTAGCCCTATCCATTTTAATAGGGATTCCAATTTTGGAAGAAATTTCAAATAGAACTCTTGAATGCCAAAAAACTTAATTAAGTCAATAGATCCTTTCCTAGATTTGAGCATGAATGTTTTTAATGGAGAAATTGGAAAAATGTGGATGCCATTCCTGAATACACACCTAACCAGGTTTTAGTGAATTGGAACCAATCCCCAACAACTTTCACTTTGGATCCCCTGAGGGAAAGATGAAATGAAAAATCCATGGCCCATCGGTATACACTTTTACTTTCTAAATCCCAAAATATATGAGATATAAAAACAGTGATCTTCAACCTTCCTGGGTTTACACCCTACTGGTAGAATAACCTATGTAGTGATTGCATATTTTTAAATCTTATACCTTTCTAAGATCACCTCATGACTTATAGTAACATGATAAATACTACCCCAATTGACTATATGATCTGCATAACCTTCTTTCAAATATGAAAAGGTGTGAAGATTGACATTGTCCATAGTAAACCCGCCATAAGAAAACTTCTTCACATAATCCTTTCCAGAGGGGGTAAAATTATGATAGTCAAATCACTTTTTAGAGGGGAAATATCTTATATATATATATATATATTTTCATACACACATAAAAAATACAATTAAATATCAGTTTAGTTAGATACCATTATATATTAATATATTAATATATGAAAATATATATAAATATCTTATATATATAAATAAATTTACATAAATGTATATAAATGCACACAAAGAGATAAATATATATATATACCAATATAATATATATATATATATCAATATATATACATATAACTACATTTATATAAATATGAATAAACACGCACACATATATATATAATTAAATATAATCATATATAAATATATATATATTTAAACACATATAAATATTTATATATATACTCAAAAAATATATATAAATATATTTATTTATTTATAAATATTCACATATATACATAAATATATAAAAATATCTATAAATATATATTATTATATATAATTATAAATAAATATATATAAATATATATAAATTGTAAAAATATTTATATAAATACACACACACAAATATATATATATATAATAACCAAAATATAGAGGACCACTACAATTACAACACCATCATATAGATAGGAATGTAAACCTATAGAGTAAAATCATAGACCACCCAACAACTATAAGAAGACTATCTTAAATGATACTGAAATTCATTAGAATGTTTAAAAATTAGGGAATCACAACTAATAACTTGGTTTTAGAGGTTTTTAATTCCTGGTTTTACTAAGGAAAAACAAGGAGTATAGCACCCACTAGATCTCATGTGCACTTTAATTTAAGATTTGTTTGTATTTAAATTAGTTATAGAGGTTTTAGTGTAATGAGGGTTGAAAATAAATATTTTTTAAGGATATTGACCATGTGTGCAGTTGGCGCATCATTAGTAGTAACCGTGCAAAAATTGTGTGGTACGGATCTGTGTTTTAACAGTGGGGTTTTACACAATTTGAGAATGGTTAATGAAATCATACATCTTAATATAGAAAACAATGTGAGGTATAGGAGTTTGTATAATAGAGTTTCATGATTTGAAAAAACCATGCAGCTTGTACCAACAGACCGTTCAGTTTGTATTCTTAAAGAGATAGTAGGCATGCACGTTTGGTGCATGGATTGTCTAACTATGCAGCCTAACCATGCACGACACACTAAATTTTTAAAAAATTAGTTTTTCCCTTTTTCCCTTGGTTTTTTATGCTTAGTCACCCACATAATCTCATTTATGCTTGATATAATCCTTCCCCAGTGATGTAGAGGCGTCTACCTTGGGATTCTTAGCTATTTACCTTCATTCTTGACAGATTTCCTAAGGTATATTCAGGTTTTTAAGTGGTTTACTCTTCACTTATTATATACTTTATAAATCTATCCTCCCCTTATCTCATTGGAACCCATGTAGGATTTTGATTTCATATCTATGGGTTTTAATTGAGTTTTGATGTGTTTATTATGGATCTAGTATCATAAGGACCTGATCTACTCTTCCTCAGTCTCTGTTTTCAAAGGCATTTAATTATACCCCCATTATTGAGGTAGGTGTCTCTATATAAAGGGTAATTATATTAATATATTATTGTTCTTGTAAATTCCTTTATATTCTTCATTAAATTGATTTGATTTATTATTAAAAGGGATTTTTGGAAATAAATCATGTTTTTAAAGGGTTATTGATTTAAAAATGATATTTTAACATAAGTGTTTGATAAAATGCTTGAATAGTTGTTTTTTAAAGATGTTTTTTCAGGCACTACAGCATATTGTATTTTATTGGAATTTTTTTTATAAATTGTGAGCATAGATTTTTAAATGTTTTTGGATAAACACAGCACATTTGGTAACCATGGGTGCATCGGGAATAGACATGTCACTCATAGTGTGTGTAATTCCACTTGAGGTTTTCTTTAACTTTAGTGTGTGTAATTCCACTATAGTTTATAATAATTATATCCATCGTAGGATTGGATTGGGACATTATTTTTTTCTAGTATATATACCCATAAGTTAGAGACCAAATGGTATGATTTTTCATTTATGATTGGATTATCACATGATGGATTGTTTCATGGTTATTGTATTACATGCTTTCACATGATGGATTGCATCATGGTTATATTGGTTACTTGATTATATTATAGTTTACACATGGATTATATTGATTATACTCTCATTATTATCACATATACTTGTAATATTACTTGTCCTATGAATATGAAATGATTTTATGAAAACCAAAGGATGATTTACAAAATAATTTATCTTATGAAAATACTTTATAAAACTATATTTTTTTAAATCTAAACAGTATAATTATTGATATTATACTTTTTTTTGAATATTTTGGTTGAATCCTATTTATCATAGTTCTCAGACCCTAATTTTTCCTTTGGGAAGTTATAGACATTGTTTTAATGATTCGGGTAAAGGTAAGTGTGTCATGTAGTATGTCATCTTCTCTTATTATTAGTGCCTCTATAAAAGGATGGTTTAGAGGTAACAATTGGTCACATGGAGACTTGATGTTCTTGTCTTGTCATACTTTCTTGGTTTACCTAGTTTCTCTTAGATTATATGGATATTGGTTGTATATATTCATTACACTTCATCCTCTGGTTTTAAGTCTTGTTTTTTTATATATGAGAACTGTTTTTGTTATATTTTTGCACCTAACCACTATGGAGGGATGGCTCAGGTGGATTTTCAAGTTGAACTGAATTGGTTCATTACAGAATGGTATCAAAGGGAAATACCAAGACTAAATTGTGATAACACTTTTTTGGTTTTGTTATGTTTCTTGGGTAGACATGAGTTAGGACCATCAGGATTTAGGTAGTAAGTGTGGGAGGGTGTCTAGAAAACTCACTTTTCTATATGAACTTGAGTTACCATGGGTGGTCAAAAAATGTTCACAAAGTTTAATACTTTGTTCTTTAGGTAATTTGAATTAAATGGATCTATTTATTTTTAAAGTGTTATGTTTTTTCAGTAGAATTCATATTTATTTAAATTCTCATTATTTTAAAGCATTGAAATGAATTCTATAAGTTGGTCTGATGCTTTTGGAATTTTTATCAAAATGATGATTGGTTATTGCCTTGGGTTTATTAGATGATTCCTCCTAGAAGAGTTATTTTGAATCCAGGTGAGGCCACTGTGAGATAAGTTGCACAGGAAAATCCATCAGTGGACCCTTCTTTGGTTGAAGCTATAATCCTCACTATTCAAACTCTAGGTCAAGTGAGTGTCGAGAACCCGAGACATGTAGTGGATCATGGCTCGTAATTCACTAAGCATCATCCACCCATCATCCATGGTGAAAAAGTACCCCCAATAATATAAGTATTGTCATGATATGATTGATAGGATCTTAAACTTATTGAGGACTCCTAAGGAATCTAAGGTGGGTTTTCCCTTGTACATGATCGAGGGACTGGGAAGGAGGTGGTGGGACTCTATTGTGCAAGCTAAGTTGCATGAGGATATTACCTATAATTCTTTCAAGAAAATATTAAATCAATATTTTTACCTTAAGATGTTACATGGACTAAAAACCTGAGATATTCTGACCTTGGAGCAAGGGGAGAATATTGTTCTGGATTATTCCACCCATTTTTTGGAGTTGGTGCATTTAGAACTAGATCAAGTCACAAATTAGAACCTAAAGGCTTATATATTTTAGTTGGGACTAAGTCCTAATATTTAGTACATATTGATTCTCATGTGCCTTCCGACCTTTATAGAGAGATTCAAAAAAGAAACTTTGGATAAGTCTATCATTGTTGGAAGGACTAGTTTGGGTGGAGCTTCAGTTGGTGTAGTTTTTAGCTAGGGTGTGTCTTCTGGAAAGAAAAGGAAGTAAAAGAGTGGTCTGTTTTCTCTAAGTTCATTTTCTGGGGATTTTTTAGGACAGCTATAGTTTTTATGCTACAAATGTGAAAGTTGTGGTAATACCAAGCCCAACATTATGGATACTTCTAATAATTTTCATTGTTGTTGACTATAGGTTAATTTTAGGAGTTTTTATGAAAAGATATCCCTAGGAAGTAAGGATGGATCCACTCATGCTAATGGTTTTCAGGATCTTATCGATGTGTCCAAGGGTGGTGGTTTTAATCCTCAGGACCAGTGGGGATTCACGTGGCTAATAATGAATGGATTTATACAATTAAGTGTACTAAAGAGGAATCTGAAGTAGGGCCACCTACTATTAGAGATACGGTGTTTATTTCATCTTCTATGGTACTAGATATTTTTTATATAGGTTCTAATCATTCTTTTACATCATCAAAGTTAGTTTTAATATTGGTCTTATGTTATAAACTTATATCATTCGTGTTGGATATTTACATGCCTTTGGGAAAGAGGTCTGAATAAGGTTTATATTGTCCTATGTATCGGGTGATGATAGTGAACTTCAAGGTGGTTTGGGACTTTTTAGTTTTAGACCTTGACATCTTTGACCTGATACTTTGCATATATTGTATGATCATCGTTAAGTCCCAAATATATTGTTATCATTTTTGAGTTTAGTTTTTATTTTTCGATGGGGTTACTCATGTTTTTCATGGTGAGTGGGACTTTATATCAGGAATGGTAGGGAATATTGCTCCTCATGCTATGGTAGTATCACGCCAATTTTTAGAGATGTTTATTGATTATTTTGACCCTTTTGGAATGTATTCTTTATTTAGTAGTGTGTGGGTACCCCGAGGTCTTTCTAGATTATTTTTATATTTTACTACTATAGAGAGAGTTTGAGATTACTATTGACTCATTCCCTGGTACAATACACATTTCCATGTCATCTTATCAAATGGAACTTCTTGAGTTAGTGGAAAATAAAGTCCATCTTGAGGACCTGGAGTCTAAGGTATTTATTCATCTTAGCATGTCACTTTGGTTTTTTCCTATCCTCTTTGATAAGAATGTAGATGGGAGTATTAGAATTTGTGTGGGTATCAAAAGTTTAATTTGGTGAATGTTAAGAAAAAATATCATTTTCCCAATAATAATGATCTCTATGACCAGCTTAGAGGAAAATGTTTGTTTTTAAAGATTTAACTTTGATTAGGGTTCCACTAGTTGATTTTCTATAAAGAGTATATACCTAAGACAATGTTTAATAGATGATATAGGAATTTTGAGTTCATGGTTATGCCATTAAATCTCACTAACACTCCTACTATATTTATGGCTTTGATGAACCAAATATTTCATAGATTATTAGAATATTTATTTATTGTGTTCCTAGATGATATTTTTGTTTGATCTAAGTCATAATAGGAGAATATGGACCATTTGGATATCATTCTTTAAATCATGAAGGAAATCATCAAAATGGTAAGCATTCTAAATGTGAGTTTTAGTTATAAGAAGTGAAATTTTTGGGGAATGTAATTTTAGATAGGGGTGTATCAATGGATCTTGAGAAAATATAGTCATTTATTTCCTAGGAGAAACCCATAAATGATTTTGATATCTGGATCTTCTTGAGTTTGGCTAGTTACTATAGCTGATTTGTTCATTATTTCTCCATGTATACATCTTTATTGACCGCTTTAACCTGTAAGAGTGTAAAGTTTGAATGGAATGAAAAATGTTAGAGATATTTTGAGGGGATAAATTTTAGTTTGACTTTAGGATGATTTTTTATTCTTCCATAACCAGGTTCAAGTTATGATTTTGTCTATGACGTTTCTAGTATGGGTTTATGATGTGTCTTGATACATGGGAAATAGGTGGTTTCATATGGATTTCTCCAATAACACGCTAATGATAAGAACTAACCTATACATGATATTGAGTTGGAATTGGTTATGAATTGAATCAAAACATGGTGTTACTATCCATTTGGGGAGAGATTTACAATGTATTATGATCGTAAGATCCTAAAATAAATTTTTACTTAGAGGGCTCTAAGCTTGCGATAGATATGTTGGGCGGAGTATCTTCAGACTTTTGATTTTGAAATTTCTTATAATCTTATGAAAGGGAATATGGTTTCCAATGCATTAAATATAAAATTACCAATACAAGTCATGAAGGAATCAGTTTAGGAGTGGTATCTAATGAGTTTTCTTTCTCTAATGAGCTTGGGAGTGGAAGAGGTTGGTGGACAATTTTTCTTTGTATTAATGAAATCTAACTCATATTTTGATGAGAAATTTTTTATTGAGTAGTTTATAGAAATTGAGTTCCATTTATTTGGTAAAATATTTTATGGTGGGAAGACCTTGGGTGAGTGGTCATGCTCTCCAAGTGGAGCCTTATGCTTCCATAGTAGGTTGGATATCCTAATTTATCTGAGGTGGGAATTGATATATAATAAATATAAATATTTTTCGTCCAAAAACCTTGGGGATACCAATATGTATCATGAATTGATATATCAGTATTGGTGTCCAGGGATGAGGAGGTGAATTGCAGATTTAGTATCATGGTGTGCCACTTTTCATAAAATTAAGGCAGAACACTAGAGATCTACTGGTTTGTTGTAACCTTTACTCCTTCTGGAATGAAAGTGGGATGATATTTACATGCACTTCATTATTAGTTTTCCACAGAATCCTAGTGTGAAGGATGTGATTTGGGAGATCATTGATTGACTTATGAAATCATCTCATTTCTTTACAATCAATGAGATGATGAAAGTGAAACATCTCGAAGACTTGTACATCTGAGATATTATGAGACTTTATTGTGCTCATTGTATAATTAATTCTAATAGGGACCCAAGGTTCACATCTAGGTTCTATAAATTTTTTAGATTAGGTAATGGGTTCCCATTTGAAATTGATCTCAACTTGTCATCTGTAGCTGGATGGACATATAGAGAGAGCTATCCAGGTTCATTAGGATATGACTTAGGCTTGCATGCTTTATTTTTGTGGATATTTGGGAAAATTATTTACCTCTGGTAAAATTTTCCTATAATAGTAGTTATCAATATTCAATAAAGATGGATCCATTTGAATTATTGTATGTCCAGTGATGTATATCTCCCTTATGTTGGGAAGAGTTTGGAGAACAACCCTTATTTAGGCTGAGTCTCCTTCAGGAGATAATAGAAAAGGTGCAATTTATTCAGAAGAGGTTGGTCACAATAGAAATCTATCAGAAATATTATATATCAGCCGCTAGAGTTTTAGGTTTGTGATTGGGTTTTTCTTAGAGTTTCACCTCTCCTAGTACATTGTCGATTGGGTAGGAAGGGTATGTTGGCATCGAGGTTTTTTGGCCCCTTTGAGATTTTGGAGAGATATAAAAAGGCGGAATATCTGTTGGACTTACCATCTCACTCAACTTCGAATCATGACATGCTTCATATATCCCAACTGAGAAGGTATCAACTAGATCCTTCCCATGTGATTGAATGGTAGGATATGGATCTTGTGATCGATACCACCATTTTTGAGAAAACAATTCAAATTATGTATCACTAGGATAAGGTACTTTAGGGTAAAATGATTCCATTGGTCTGGGTACTATTGTAGTGTAGATGGGATAGCCAAGAGATGTAGGAGAAAGAATCATTGATGAGTCAATAGTGGCCTTCACTTTTTTACTGTTCCATGATCTTGAGGTCTATTTGGGGATAGCAAGATTTTATTATGGGGATAATTGTATCACCCATCAAATCTCATGTACGCTTTAATTTAAGCTCGGATTGTCTTTAAAGTCATTCTACAGGTTTTGAGGGAATTAGGGTAGAAATATATTTTCTTAGGAGACATACCATTCCCATGATTAGTGTATGTTTAGTACTAACCATGTGAAAAAATGTATGATATGGATCTATGTTTTAATAGTGGGGTTTTGTATGATTTGACCATGGTTAAAGAAACCATGTGGCCCACCATAGAAAACCTTGTAGGGTCTAGGTGTTTTTATAAGGGGTTTTCATGGTTTGACCAAACCATGTGGATTTTCCTAGAATACCATGTATCTTGTCTTTTTAAATAGGTGGTATCCATGCATGGTTAATGAATAGTTTTTCTAACCATGTTTCCTAACCATGAATAGCACTTTGAACCTTTAAAAAGTCAGTATTTACCCTTTTCCCCTTATTTTTTTATGATTAATCACCCCAAATCTTATTTAGGCTTGATCCAATCCTTACCCAGTGATCTAGAGGCTTATCTATTCCGTTATTATTGGTGATTACCCTTTTTTATTGATGGATTTTCCAAGGTATGTTTGGGTATTGAAGTATTCTCTTATTCCATTCTTAGATCCTAGATGATCTTTCCTACCCTTGTCTCATTGGAAGCTATGTGAGTTTTGGATTTCATATCTAATGGGTTTTAGGGAGTTTTTATTGTTTATTATTGATCTATGATCATAAGGACATGATATATTATTCATCATTCTCCCTTTTCTAAGGTGTTTAGTTTTATCCTTGTTCATGACGTAGGTTTCTCTATACAAAGGGTTAATTCTATGAATTGTTTATTTTTATTAAAAATTCCTTTAGATTATTCATTTAATTAAATTTATTTCATATTAAAATTATTTTTTTGGAAATAATTCTTTATTTTAAATGGTTTTTCCTTTAAAAATGGTTTTTTCACACCAAGTGTTTGATAAACTTATTGAATAGTGGTTTTGTTTTAAAAATGGGTTTTCGATCACCAAAACCTATTGTATTTGCCTCTAAAATTCTTATTAAATTGAGGTCATATATTTTTAAATAGTTTTAGAAAAAAATATCACATTGGGTAACCTTGGGTACATCAGGAATAGACATGTCACTCATTGTGTGTGTAATGACACTTAAGGTTTTCTTTCACTTTAGTGTGTGTAATGCTACTATAGGTTATACCGGTTGGATCTAACAAAGCCATGGATTGGGGATTTCCATTTATTTCTAGTATTTATACCTATAGGTTATATCCCAAACAATGTGCTTTTTCATTTATGATTGGATTATCACATGATGGATTGTATCAAGGCTATTTTCTCACATGCTTTCACATGATGGATTGTGTCATGGTTATATTTCTTACATGGTTATATTATGGTGTACCAATAGACTGTATTGATTATTATTTAATTATTATCAAATTTAATTGTCATAATCCTTGTATTTTGAATATGAAAGGTTTTTATGAAAACTAAAGGATGATTTACAAAATTATTAATCTTACAAAAGTTCTTTGTAAAACTATATTTGTTTTAAATATAGAACTACAACATTCTTGATATTATGATTTGTATAGATCCTATAGTGGAATACTACTAGGCTTAGTGATCACTACCTAATTTTTCCTTTGGGTGGTTGTAGATGTTGTTTTTAGGATTAAGTTAAATGGAAGGGCATCATGTAGCATACCAGATTGTCTTGTTGCCATTTTGTTCGTAGCGAGATGGTTTGGAGGTGAAGGTTTGTCAAATGGAGACTTGATGGTATTGTATTTTCAAAATTTCTAGTTTATATAGTTTTTATTTAATTTTATGTATCTTGGTTGTATCTCTTTCTTCTCCTTTATGCTATGTTTGTACGCCTTTTTTGTTATATACAAGACTTTTTCCATTATATTGTTACACCAAACCATTGTGGAAGGCTAGATCGGGTGGCTTGACTAGTTGACATGGGTTTTTTTGTTACAAGTAAAAAGGTCCTCAAAATTCAAATGGTAAAATATCATCCTAATATTCTATTAAACTAGTCATGGAACCCAAATGGACTCCTAGATCAAAATTTATGGTTGATTGAAGTTGAAGTTCAATTTTCAACTTATCTTAGAATAGTTTTAATTTTTTTTACTATTAACTATTACTAAATTACTATTTAATTTCATTATATTTTATTTTGTAATATTTGATTTGAAAATTCATGGAGCATAAAAGGACACTCAGATCAGAAGTTATGATCATTTGATGCTAAATTCTAGATTTTATCTTTTTTTATAACTTTAATTATGTGAGGACGTTTGGACCATGATTTTCATGTGTGTGTGTGCATGTTTCTAGGTATGGGTGTTTGTATGTAAATATAAAAATATATAAATAATTGATAATTACCAATTAATAATTAACAATTAATTTAGTTTTCAAATAATTTCTAACTAATAATTATAAATAATTAATAATTAACACTTAATAACTAATTAAAATTAAAATTGGTAAATAATAAATGATTATAAATATTAAATAAATATTATTAAATACTAAATAAAAATTAATTATTTAAGAATAGTAATTTTTTATCATTAATTTTGTTGTTTTTTAATAAAAAACCCACTATTAATTGGTAGAAATTTTCTAAAATCACCGTTAAGATTAAATAAATGATATCAAAAAATAAAATTTCCAATTTAGTTGTAGTTTTAAATAAAATTACACTAAAATATTACTAATGAATAATTTAGCATTGGTTTTTAAATTAATCTCTAAACAACCACTACTAAATTAATATTTTTCTATAGTGTCACTCATCATATCAACATACTTTGACTTTATAGTATTATTCACAATAAATACAACTTCTTTATTTGGGAACTTCAATCTCCATCTTTGGTATTTTTTGACTGATACCCCTTTTATCTTCTTAAAATCCAAATAATTTCATCTCCAAATTATTTAAAATAAATGAAAATGGTTTATTTGGGTATTATAATCTCACCATCTTCTTTACATTCAATCACGACATCTTCTTCTCCTACTTTTAATTAAAATCGTTGATTGAGCCACTTTTGAGAGAAGGGTGGAACCACATGATTTTTCTTATAAAATAACCTTTAATTAATTGAATCCAAGTATACTTGGTTTAACCTAGTGTCGAAAACAAGGTTAATTAACTAAGGTTTTAAATGATGTTTATAAGTTCACTTATATGCGACACCAACTCAAATTATCAATTTGGGGGTGTTTGAAAAATAAATTTATTGAGAAAAACAATATAACCTACACACATATCAAAACACACATCAAAAAGTTAAATTTATAATCATATATCTCCCCCATTATCTTTTTTAATCAACTAAAAATCCCCCCACCCATTATAATATGTTTGAAATAACCAAAAATAAGGGTTGTAAGTGTGAATGAGGTACCTTATTCTCCATTTTTTTCATGGTTTTACAAAATTTATAGATTCACTACAAGAAAAATTCTCTTCATGTTATATCACCCTAAAGGTATTCACTTTACTTATCCTATTCATAGTAGTTAGGGTAATCTGTGGAGGCAAACTTCTTTGTCTTCCAGTGTGTATAGTTCTCAATTTTATCCTTCAATTCCCTCCATGTTAGCAAAAATAAGAAATAGATTTAGGGAATAAACAGGGAACTATTTTATTTGTTATTAGAAATGATGAGGGTGTGAATTTCACCTCAACCTAGTCCTATCTTTCCTTCCAAATTCAACATGATAGGAACTATTCAAACTCGTTTTCCTATTATGGGTCTTAACAATTTGTGCACTCATTTTTTCCATTGAGCTACTTCCCTGTGTGAACCAGTTTTCTCTACCTTTGTTACCAAGTAAAATTCATTTCTTTATTATTTTATATTCTTCCTTGGAAACTATTCTTGATCTGGTAATTTTTTCATAAAATATTTTGTATCATTCCTAGTATATACACACTTTTCACATGGCCTTTCCCAGATTTTTATATCACCACTTGTGGATCACTTCTTATGATGTTCAGCCTATTCTTCTAAAATATCCTAATTTCCTTTAGACTCAAAATATATTTTGGATTTCTTAATTATATTTTATAAATTTAACTGATATATCCAAAAAATTTAGTCATTTTACTTTGACATGCCTATCCTCCTTTGGCTAGTCACATGGTTTTAAAGTATTCCCACTCTTGCATGACTTCTATTTTATTGTCTTATAAAATTTATTTCCTTTCACACCATAGTGAACTTCTTAATAAATCATATCCATGAAATCCTCATATTTTTGACATTTTTTCTCACATATTACACAATTTTATTCAAGACATCAAAATTAGTTTTGGGTTTATAGATTTGATGCGTTACTAAAACTATCTTATTTATTTTGTAAATCTATCCTCAAATGATCACTAAAGATCTACCATGTCTCATTCCTTTTTCTTGGAAATAAAATATTATACCAAAAATATTATATTGTTTCTTGGGAAAAAATCCCTCAAGGTAACATTGAATCATTTTTGGGTTGATTGTGTTTATTGAAAAAAGTGGGTTTTTGTGACCATTTTTTGTGTCTAAAGAGATTTTTGACATGGTATTTTGAGAAATATCCATGATAAAGGAATGGATTCCCTAGATGTGGTATAGAAAATTGTGTACACAAGGTGATGTCATTTCCCAGTGTTTGCCAAATTTTTTGGGGTTTAAAATTTAGAGTTTGGCTAGAATATCAAAAATTGAATATTCTTGAAGGCCTTATGAAAATATAGAAAAGGCATGACTTAATTAAGACTAGGCTTTGAGAATGGTGGTTCACTAAGGTGTGAATGTTTTGATGGTAAGATCTATGATTACAATAAGTATCGTGAATTGAGAATTTTCTTGGAACTTCATGAGATATGGATCATCGCGAAGGAAATTGGAGAGATTTGTGAAATGCAGATGACATGGATGAAAGATTCTGGAATCGGTAGAAATGCTTATAAATAGGCCTCTACCCCCCTTCAAAATTTGAGCAAGGCTTAATGAAAATTGGTAGGCTCTGATTTTATAAAGGTGGTTCATGAATGTGGTTCTTTCGAAAGAGTTCATGAAGGATATGAATTCCTACTGAAATATTTGAGCATCAAGAAAGTGTTAGAGTTAGAAAAGGCTATAAAAACCCGACTGAAATTTTTGAGCTTCATGAAGGCTAATTGAGCTTAGAGAAAGAAGTGAGCTTAGAAAAATTTGGTTTCTTCATGAAGTATATTGGTGCTTCACAAAATAAATAGCTTTGATAAGTTAGTGAGAATCAAGAATGTGTTTTAAAATGGGTTTCTATGTCAACTATGGTAAATTGGTATTCATCAATTGGATGAAAGTGGAAATTCAATATAAAATCTCTCTAAACATGAAGATGTATTCATTAGTGATAATGAAGGGTCCTAAAATCCGTAAAATATGAATGAATTCCTTCTAAGAGTAGTGAGAAAAGTTATAGGAAGAAGGTGATCCTTTTCACCAGTAGTGACCTAGAGAAAGAGACTTGGGGAGTGGCCCTTGGGAATGTAGTGATCTGACTCTAAAACTTGTAGAGATGGTGATCCTAGGCATAGAAGTGATCTAGTCTGAACATTTTATTTTGGCAGTGAGGCTTAGTGGATTTGGTATATTGTCACATTATTTTTTTAGGATCCTTGGATGTATCTCAGTGAGGGTGAACCAAGGAAAATTGATGTCTCATTTGCATGATTTAATTTCTGTTCATATATTGTTATGAAATAAGAAGATAAGAGTGTTTTGTTTAATTAAAAAATATCTGAATGGTTATTAGTTTTAATACATCATACCCTAATTAACCCCCCCCCCCCCTCTATCAGGGTATTTTACCTAGTGGATATAACAATTGGTATCAGAGCTAAAGGTTGAAAGTTAGTTGTTTTCTATCAGTAAAAGAAATGGTAGTTTTCAATCAAAAATTTATTCCTATCTTTGATGGAAACAATTTTCAATTATGGAAGAATCAAATGTAGTATTAATTATGATCATTAGAAATGGATGTCTTTACAGTAGGAATGCATGGAATTTTGGCCAATATTAATAGTGGTGCTTTATCAGAAGCTAACCAAATGGAATTGGATACTGAATCTAAAGGAATAAATGCATTAGGGGGAACCTTATACAATGAAATATATACAAAGGTTATTTCATGTAATTAATAACATGATATATTGTAAAAGTTTCTAAATATTTATGAGGCTGACACAAAAGTTAGAGTAGCAGAGGTGCAAGTTCTATGGAATATGTTTGAGGATCTCATAATTCACCCCAATGAGTCTGTTGATACATTTTTTTGATAGGGTAAATGTTATTGTGGAAAACATG
Organism: Viscum album; assembly: GCA_963277665.1. Lineage (NCBI taxonomy): Eukaryota > Viridiplantae > Streptophyta > Magnoliopsida > Santalales > Viscaceae > Viscum > Viscum album. Next base: position 1,514,471,740 of record OY728156.1, on the reverse strand, counting down.
CATGGTCTTGAAGAAATTATTTAATATATAAATATTTTTAAGTAGATATTAAGAAAAATTAAACCTCGGTTCAATCTAAAAGTTTATGTATTAGAAGATAAAGATCTGAAGGATCTAACATTGGATAACTTTCACAGTACCCTTATTTCATATGAAATGAGAAATGATGATAATGATGTTGTAGAAAAGGGTAAGTACAAAGAGGTAAAATTCAAGGCTATAAAGAATCTCACCATTGAATATGGACAAGTAGATAAAGATATGGATGATGTGATTTCATTACTTTCCAAAAATATCTAAAGAGGAAAAGGAAAGTTCAAAGGGAAACATCCACTTGTAGGATTTTGATGAGTACAGATTAGACACCTTGTAGAAAGGTTACCCAAGAAGTTTTAAGAAGATGATGAGGATGAATTTGAAATTCCCATGACGAATTATTCAGCCTATGTGAAAGGGAAGAAAAATTTTGAGAGAAATTTATTCACAAAGAATAATCCTTTTTCAAGAGAAGATGACAATTCAAAAGAATATGAGGCAAAATAATTAGAGGATTGTAATGATCATGAAGTAGATGTTATGGTTCCAGTTATTAAAAATTCTATAACAAGAGAAGAAAGAAAAAATGACAAAGGAGAAGTTAAAGTAAGATTTAACCTTCAGGTCAAATTATAAACCGCTCTTGAGGAAATAGATGTTTGGAGATCCAAAATAAAGAAATCCAACAAAGTGGGTTATGATGCCAAACTTTATATGTAGCAATAAGAAGAATAGAAATATGATCTGAATGAAGAAATTGAAAAACTAAAATCTTCAATGTCATAGAGATCAAATATGGTTGTTGACTACAAGATCAAAAATAATTAATAGAAAATAGAAATTGATAGTTTGACTAAAATAGGAAAAGACCAAATCAAACTTATCAAAGAACTTGGAGAGGAAGTCGTCGGTCTATAATGAAGTGTTAAGGATCAAGAAAAATTATTGACTCTTGGTACAACATCAGGGAAGCATATCATACAAAAAATAGAAAAGATAAAAGTGGAGAATAATAGTCCATCTGAACATAATCAATAATCAAATATAAATGGTAAGAATTGTATGGGGATTGATCATAAATAGAAAGAAGTAACAGTTGAAGTCAGACCAGAATCACCCACTCTAAGATTAAATGTTTATTTGGTTATGAAGTAGAATTAGAAGATTAATATAACCCAAGAGACAATCAGTAGTGCAGTAGTGACACATAGTAATTTACCTTGCATTAGATTCTATTGTTGTGGAAAGATAGGACACTCACAAAATGTATGTTCCATAGCCAAGAGGTATTGAAGGAAAAAATACCAACAGAGACATCCATACCAAAATCAATATTCTAGGATATCATTTATTAGTAACTATTTTTTTTGGAGTAATCAAACACATGGTAAAATATTTCACGTCAACAATACATATAAATTTGTCGAGGAAGACTGAATACAGTCATAAGTAGAAGCTAAATTTATCATTAAATGAGATGAAAATTCAAAATCGATTTTCAATTTTGTAGGATGAAGTAGGTCCATCATAATTCAAGGAAGATAAATAATATCAATACATATTAGGTATGAATTTAAAAGGATGAATCAAAAATAAAATATTTAAATAGGCAGTGGTTACATAGATTTCTTTTAAAGAAATAGATTGCACTGGAATATAGATCATTGATAGTGGATGCACCTCACACATGATAGAAAATAAGGATCTAGTAACTAGAATCACGTATAATAAAGAAGTTATCATAATAGTTGGTAATTATGAAGGCTTGAAAATTATTGTCTCTAGAAAAGAAAAGTTTCAAGGAAAAGACATGAGATGTATAGATGTCTTGGTTGTTGAAGGTATCAATCACAGCTTACTAAGTGTTAGTAAATTATGTAACTTAGGACATGCCATATGATTTTCCAATAAATTATGTTTCATAAAGGAAAAATATAGTTCATTTTTTTTAAATAAAGTGTATGAAATGGAATCTATACCTTATAAGTTGAGAAAAAGATATGTTCTTTTTGTCCAAGGAAGAAGAAAAAAAATTATGGCATAAATATCTTGTCCAATTTATTCAAACATCCTCAAAAGATCTGGTGAAATATGATTATTCCCAAGACCTCCCAAAAATATCATGTAATCATACCCATATGTATGATGCTTATCAACAAGGTAATATCATTCAAAATACATATACAGAAAAAGATAGAAGGTCCAAAAAATTGCTTGAGTTGGTGTATATTGATGTGTGAGAACCAATTTTACCAAGATCTATTGATAGAAGGAGATATTATGTTCTCTTAATTTATTATTTTAGCAGAATGGAATGGGTTTCAATCATCACTCACAAATCTAAGGTGTTCAGTTGCATAAAAACATATCGAAGGGAAATTTAGAAGATGATAGGTAAAATTATTTAGAAGATCTGAACATATAATGGAATAGAGTTCACAAATTTCCAAGTGGAGGATTGACTCAAGAAACATGGGATAAGGCCCCAAGTTTCATCAGTAAGTACTACACATCAAAATGGAGTAGTTGAGAGAAGAAATAGAATTATCAAAAACATGGATAGAAAAATTATCATTGAGAGAGACCTTCCAGATAAGTCATGGAAAGAAGTAGTGATGAAATCAGTCTATACATCAAATAGAGCATTATTATGTCTAAATAATAGAATACTTTATATAAGACATGGTGTAGAAATAAGATGTTCTTGAAGTACTTTCAAGTCATCAGAAGTAAGTGTTTCTTTCTCAATCAGTAGAAACACAAGAAGTTTGAATCCCATGGATATGAAGTGATATTTCTTTCATACTCAAAGAAAATCAGATAATATAAATGCTTCAATAAGAATCTAGAAATTTTTGTTGAAAGCCATGATGTAACCATAGTAGAGAATGAGTAGAATTGTGAACAAATGCATGATCAGTACTATGAGGATAGTGATGAAGAGATAGGATTATCAGGGGACATTTTAATTCCATATGTTGATTCAAAATAATATTCAAATAATGAAAAGGATGATCAAAATTTAGTAACTACACAAAGACTTAAGAGAAGATCCAAAATTAATAGACAGAACATAATTGGTGATTAGACAGCGCCAGCATAGATAAGGAGGATGAAAACTCTACAAAAATCATCGTACGTGTCATAGGTAGATACTAAATGTGTTTATGAAGTAGTTGGAGATGATAATTGGGTTTAGGCAATGAATGAATATCTTGACCAAATTGAGAAGAATCAAACATGGGATATTGTTTCGAGGCTGACAGATAAGAATTTCATTGGGGCTAAATAGGTATTTCACAACAAGATGAATGAATATGGGGTAGTGATTCAAAATAAAGAATGGTTAGTATTCAAGGATTACTCCCAAATAGTGGGTATCTATGATGGTGAAACATTTTCACCTATTGTAAGGCTAGATATAATTATATTATTCTTGGCCATAATAGTTTAAAGAAAGTTCAAAGTTTTCCATATGGATGTCAATTCAGCATTTCTATATTGGGTTCTAGTATAATAAGTTTAAATTGATTATATATATGGGTTTCTCATTAATGAATATTAGAATAGAGTTTTTTGAATGATAATGTCATTATATGGGTTGAAGAAAGTACCAAGAGCATGGTATTCAAGACTAGATCAGTTTTTGAAGAAGCTCGGTTTCCAGCATGATGGAGTTGATTATAATATCTATGTCAACAATGATAGTATTCAAAGGATGATGGCATTATTATATGTCGATGACATAACCTTTGGTGGATCAGATGAAGTTTAGTGAATATAGTTTTCCAAATTAATGAAAAGTGAGTTTGAAACGTCAATGATTAGTGAACTTACGTTTTCCTTGGTTTATAGGTGACATAAGGAAAAAATGGAACATTAATTTATCAATCTAAATATGTCAAGGAAGTTTTGAGAAGATTTTGAATTGATAATTCCATAGAGATGAAGGCTCTGGTGGCCACACAAATGAAACTTTCACGAGATGATGAAGGAAAAGAAATTAATGTCATCAAATACAGGCAGATCATTGGAAGCCTGGTGTACTTAATAGTGACACGACTAAATATTATTTTTTACAAATTTCAAGAAACATATTATCAAAGAAATCCCAAGGAATGTCACTTTATTTTAGTGAAAATAATACTTTGGTATATTGAGGTAATATTTGGCATTATTTTGATGTACAATGACAAATATCAACAAGATTTATTGGGATATATAGATGCAGATTGGTCCAGATCATCAAATGATAGGAAATAAACTTTATGAGGTTAATTCTATCTTAGTGGATTATGTATTTCTTGGATAATAAAGAAACAATATTTCATTTCATTGAGAATCACATTAGATTAATATACTTTGGTTACTCAAGCATGCACACAATTATTATGGATGAAGTAGCAACCTGATGATATGGGAGTTGAAGTGATATATCCGATCAGAATCAATTATGATAATTCAAGTTATATATATCTTAAAAAATCTATTTCATCACTCAAGTAAAAATCACATTGACATCAAGTATCATTTTATCAAGTATAAAATGGAACAAGGTATTGTGAAGTCAGAGTATGTGCCTACAGAACAACAGGTTGCAGACATTCAAACAAAGTCCTTACCCAAAGAATTATTTGAGAGCCATTGACTAGATATGGGAGTTAAATCAACTCCCATCACTTTAAAAAGTGTGGGTGAGGTACCCCTCTCTCTGAAAACAACTTATTCAAGATAGGGAGAGAAGGTAAAAGGGGGAGAAATTGTGGGTTTAAAAGGGTGAAAACAACTTAGTCAAGATAAGGGGAGAACGTAAAAGGGTGAGTAGTGAGATAGGGGGTATTAAATATGATGATACTAAAGGTTATAGATTAGTGATTATATATCATGATAGATGAGTTTTGTGATTAAAGTAGTTGAGTGGTTTTGGAATGAGGTGGTTCATTGATGAACTTTGAATTATACTATTGTTTCTCACATAGAGAATGGATCATGTGGGATTATAGTATGTGTTGAGTATATATTTGATCACTATATGAATCATAATAAGTGAATGGTGGTAAAATATTAAATAATATTCAATGAAGTATCAAAATGTGAAGAGTTTTCAACAAACCTAGGGGGATATTGTTAGGAAAAAATACCTCAAGGTAACATTGAATCATTTTTTTGGTTGATTGTGTTTGTTGAAAAAATGGGATTCCATGATAATTTGTGGAGTATAGAAATATTTTTGACATGGTATGTTGAAAAACATCCCTAACAAAGGAATGGATACCCTATAAGTGGTACAAAAAATTGCATAGAAATGGTGATGTTGTTTCCCAGTATTTGCCAAATTTTTAGGGTCCAAAATTTGGAGTTCAAATAGTATCATAAAAATTGGATATCCGTGAATTTATTATAAAAATAATGAAAGGGCATGAGTTTCAAAAATAATGGGCTTCTCTAAGGGTGGTTTGAGAAGCCTTTAAGGTTTTGATGGTAAGCTTCATGATTATGATGATAATCTCAAACAGTGAATTTTCCAAGAGATTCCTGAGATAGGGATCATCATGAATAAAATTAGAGAGCTCTATGAAATGGTTATGACATGGTTGTAATAATTTATAATTGGTGTAAACACCTATAAATAGGCCTATACTCCCTTTAGAATTTGAGAGAGACTTAACAAAAAAATTTAGGGTATGATTTCACAAAGGTGGTTTGTAAAGGTGGTTCTTATGAAAAAAAAAGTAAAGGGAGTCTGTGAAGGCTATGAATGCCAATAGAAATATTTGATCATCATGAAAGTTTTTGAGTTCATGAAGGATCAAAAAATCCAAACGAAAATTTTGAGTTTTTCAAAGGCTAGTTGAGCTTTGCGAAAGGCGGTTGCTTTATGAAATCTATTGGAGCTTCGTAAAATAAGGAGATTCGTGAAGTCAGTGAGCATCATGAAAGTGTTTTAAAAATGATTTCCTAGTGAAATGATTTTAAGTGGTATTCATTAGTTGGATTAAAGTGTAACTTAATTGGATAATATATCTAAAATTGAGGATATATTCATCATTGATAATGAAGGGACCTACAAGACCATAAATTGTGGATTAATCCCTTACAAGAGTAGTGAGAAAAGGAAGAGGAAGAAGGTGATCATTTACCCCAGTAGTGAGCCAGAGAAAGAGACTCAGGGAGTAACCCTTGGGAAATTAGTGAGCTGACCCTAAACCTTGTAAAGTTGGTGAGCCTAGGCAAATAATTTATATGTCCTGGACATTATATTTTGGCAGTGATCCTTAATGGATTTGGTACATCAACACATTGTCATTGTATACTCCTTTTATGTAGCTTAGTGAGGGTGAACTAAGTAAAATCATTATGTCACTTTCATAATTTCATTTCTTTTCATACATTTTTACAAGGGAATGAGAGATGAGTTTTTTGTTTAATAGTGAAACAAGATCTGAAGGGGAATTAGTTTTAATCTTTCATACCCTGATTTACCCCCACCCCTCTTAGGGTATTTGACCTAGTGGTCCAGAAACTTTATGTCCATACCTTCCATAATTATCTTCTGAACTATGATTGTACATCCTGATAGTGAATCTATTCATAATTTTATTAAGTATTAACTCCTCCAAACCAAGCATTATATTTTCTAGGTGGTAGTGAACTCCTTGATATATTCCTCTTTTCCTTTAATATAGAAGAGTGACTCTCATTTAACTTCTTAGCCCAAATGGGTTCAACCTTACTTTTTCACTCGGTCTATTAAAAATATAAGGTTTATTCTTAGATAGATTTGGTGTCAATTTTGATTACCTATTGGAACTCTTCATTTCACCAACTAGAGAATATTCTATTTTAACCTGATCAGACTTTTATGAGTATTATCTTTTATTTTTCAACTCAATTTTAGCTTTGATAAATATAGGTTGTGTCTTGGCTAGTTCTTCTTCCCTTTTCACTAGCTTCTCTTCAAGATCACTTATTATATTCTCTATCTTTTCTTCGCTTAGCTTGTATTGATCGATCTCATAAATATAAGTAGATTCCTTTTTTATCAAATATTCTTTTTATTTATCCACTTTGTTTTTCTATTTCATTATTTTTCACTTCTCTTTCATGATCTATAAAAATAATCCAGATAAGCTTCCAACTCAATTTTCAGCTACCACTATAGTCCTTTCCCTTCTTCCTTATCCTCATTATTATAGCTATCAAACCCTTTCTCAATATGATCAAAGAAATTAACTTCATATTATGATGATATTATCAAGTTATCTTGGCCCTTCTTTCTCATCAAGATTCTTTTCTTGTTGTTTTAATATTTATTTTGATTCTTACCCCTTTTTTTAAATTTCTCATCCTTGTCTTCTGATTCAGATTCATAAACCTTTATCATTGATAAGTCCTTAGTAAAATGACCAATGTCCTTATAGTTATTTAACCTTGGTGGTTTATTTCTATCTCCTTTATATTTCCCTTCTTTCATCTCTTTGATAGAAGTGAAAAAAAGTTGAATTATTTATCATCCTCTTCATTATCATAATCACTTTATTTTACCACTTATTCTTATTTAATTTTTCTTTTTATTATGGCCACAAAATCCATCTCATTTTGTTTCTTCTCAAAAGTTGGATCCTTCCTATTCTCATAAAAATGATTATGTTATGTAACTCATCAACTATTAAGTATTATCTATGTTTCAAGGTAGGTACTTTTATATCAAACTGATTTGGAAAATTCATAATCAATTTTTTAATAATGGTAGAATTATAAAATTTCTCACCAAACCCCAGATGTCGCTCACAATTATTTAACCCTTATAAATTAGTCTTCAATGATCTCATCATTAAGCATATTTATGTCTTAAAATATATGCCTCCAGACTTGTACCTTGTCTTCCTTGACTTTGATATTTCTTTTATAATTTATTTTCAAATTATGCTATATTTCTTTGGTAGTTTGAAGGCCCATAACTTCTGTATATATCGTTTCTTATAGAAACATCAAATTGAAATTTTTTGATTTACCATCAAGATCTAAATTTCTCTTAGTAAAAAAATACATAAGGCTTCCCCAAAGAATGTGTGGAAAACTAACTATTATGGAATCTCTTACCTCCATGATAAGTTATGGAAGGTAGGGAAACATCTTATTCCTCTAGTTGTGGTTTATATTTCCATAAACATTAGGGAGACCTTAGCTATTAATAGGATATTTATTCTCTATACTTAGAAACTTATTGTATTTTAAATATAGAAACTATATTTTCCATGATTCCACTTGTTATGCAATAGGCTGGGTGGACCACTGAGGGGTGAATTAGTGGTTCTTTTACGAATTCTCCTTTTTTAACTCAACCACTTAAACTAGTAAATAAATTTATCCAATAAATATAATCTCTCAACCTAACCCCATATGTAGAAGAATATAATTAAGGAACAACACATAAGGATTTATAAGTTTTGATGTAAAATTAAACTCCTTGCAATGATTGGTTAGTCACCCCAATTATGGATTCTCTACTATCTACACAAGTGTCTATTATCATGAACCATTCATGTCTAGTCAACATAGATTCCCACTATGTTCTAGCTCCTAAGTCGCACAAAATAACTTGTATCTTCACATTGTACACTATAATTTATGATCCAAAATAGAAAGAGTATGTCATCTACATTGGGTGACTTCTACACCACTTATAAAAATGATCTTCCTATATGAACAAACTATACCAATATATTTAATCAAGTATACATTCAAGTCAGCACGTCCAAGTATTATTTAAAACATATTCATCTAGTTTTCTCATATTTCTCATATCTTTACACGATATGGTTCCTCCTCAGCACTTTTAATACTCAATCATGAATGTATCTTCCTCTTTGAAGTATTAATATTATTGAACCTTTCATCTCACTTTGATATTGTTAAGGTATCTAACTCTCAATTGTTTAAAATTCTCACACATAGTATTTTCAAGTCATTTCTCAATCCTCTATCTATTTTTCTTCTTATTCGTTATTTATATTTATTCACAAGCACCATGTGATGATTGATACATTTAATTCCCCTAAAAATATAATCAATTAAAAAACATTTAAACTAGATATTATATTTACATATAATATCTCTTATAGAATATACTAATTTTAATCCCTTATGGTATTTTATTAACTGCTTGCTCATCTCCTCCATATATCTTATATATTTATTCTTCATTTAAATATCCATGATTTTTTGGGATTGATTATATTCAGGTAATATTAAAATATCACACTTCAACTATTAAACTAAATTTGATGCATTAAAATGTTCCATATTGGCATTCAAGTTTGAATGATCCTATATGATGTGGAACCTTCCTTCTGTAGTTTGGAACACATCTCAACAACCATCATATCCCTTGGATAGTCTTCCTATAATATGAACTAGGATCACAATCTTTTAGGTTTTATTATGATTTTTGAATCCTTGAATATCAGGTTAAGAATCATTTTATTTATTTTCAAATTTTCCAAAAAAAATAATTTTAGAATTATCAATATTCCTGTAAGGGTAAATAATCCTATTATGTGAGTTACCTTACATCTGAATCACAATATTGCTAGTCTTAGGTGTGAATTACATTATCTAAACCACTTATATTATTGATCACTTTATGTAGATATCCATACATGAATCCCTATATGTGGTTATCCTCATATGTTGACCACCCATGTGAATCCCCTTATATTATAGATTCACTAATCTGATTAGACTCTTACATGGTTATTCATTTAAATTAATTTACATGGGTTCTCTATTTTTTAATTCACTTACACTAGGACTTTTAAATATAAATCTTACATGGATTAGAGACTTAGAGAAAATTTTATAAATATTCTTCAAATAAAACAAGAGTATGCATGAGCCACTTTTATCCATCTCCAACCTTCTTATAATCTTATCTAGTGCATCCAAATCAACTCATAATCATCTAAATAATTGAAAAAAATTTATCTTTTTTTCCAAGAATCTTCACTTTCAAGAATGAAATACAATGCCAATGATTTAATCCTCCATTTGTCTAGTTTCCACCAAAAATTATTCCACATTGTTTTATAAATTTCTCCTAATAAACTCTTGTCTTTAATTTTGAATAACAACACATCAACAATCAAAATTCTATTTTTCAGATATATATTGAATATTTCTAAGAAATAACTCTAATTTGTAGCCTAAAATACTATTTCTATTTAATCATGAAAAATCACTCATTATCTCATCACACTTTGACTTTGTTTTGTTATTAACAATAAATAAAACTTCTATATTTTGTCACTTTACCTTAGAAATAATTTCCTTTAAAACTCCCTTTTATAAATCATTTGGAAATTACATTTTACTCAATATAAAACTCAATATATTTTTTTAAAATAAATAATGTAATTACTTGAAAACAAATTGAAAATTAATACATCCTTTTTTTTTCTAAGTATCTCCTTGAAATCATTATTTACATTATTGAAAAAAATCGATTTCAAACACCACTTTATCATAAAAAAAATTAAAAGATCCTATAAGGTATTTATACAAACACTTTACATGCATAACAATGAAATTTTAGAATCCATGACTTATAAAAGCAATGAAATACCATTATTAAAATTCTAAAAAACATAATAAAAATTTTATAAAACCATAAAGGGAATCATATATAGGTATTTATAGATAATAAAAAAACATTTATAAATTCAAAAAATTTATCAAATTTCCAAAAAAATGATTTCACAAAGACATATACCACTTACAAGAACCAATCACCTTCAATGATGAAATCAAAACCAAGAAATAAGACACATTCTACAATCCCTAAACAACAAAATCCTTAAGGTTAAATTAACCCAAACCCTAAATCCATATTTAAAAGAAATTAGGGTTTGTATAAGAAAAGAAAAATGAGTAGGATATAAGAAGGGAGAAGAGGAATAGATGAATGAATAGGAATAAATAACTTCACCTTTTAAAACATCTTGAAATTGAAGGATGGGGAGATTTAAATCACGTATAAAGAAGAAATGATCTCCCCTATGAATCGACTGAATGAAGTGAAGGATAAAGGGAGGCTAAAACTCTTAAAATCAGAGAGGGTAAAAGTGAAAATTTAATTTTAATTAATTTTCATATATTGTATGGTTTGGATGCATGGTTTACAAAACTATGAAATGATAATAAAAATTACATTGGAATGAAGCTACACCCATTGTGTGATTTGGATTCATGTTTTACTAAATCATTCACCAACCTTACACAATGTGTTAAAAGCTCTATTTGATCCTTACATAGTCTGGCTTCACATTTAGTACTAAGTATTCCCTAATCATTCCACCAATCCATATCTCACAATTTTTAAACTCACAAACTTAAAACTCCAAAAAAACTCTCAAAATTTCAAAATTAACCCATAATTAAATCATATTAAATGAAATATTGATATTAATTTCTCATAATTCTCCCTGCCATGCTACTTTCCACCTTGATAAAGTTATTGGAAATAATATAATGTAATCAGAACTAAGAACCACTATACCCAAGTATTAGTGGTGGGGGTTGGGGAAAACTTAAGAAGATCATAAGGAAAGGGAACACCGGGAACAAAATAACTCAAAAATATCAATATATCACATCATTAAAAAATATCAAACAACTCCAATCATAATGAAAATGACCATAAAGAGATACAAATAATTTAGAACAAGGATACCCTTTATCATTCTCCCCACAATTTAGAATTCATATAAAGTGGTGAGATACAAGATTGATTCACCCAAGAGAATAACATCATGAAAAATAAATATTTCTCCATAAAATACCCTAGTAAAAGATAATCCTCCACCAATCACAACTAATCACTCAAGGAACTGGTTTAAGAAAACCCCGGAATATGGAACAACCAAAAAGGATATCTAAACACACATAACACAAGGTCACACAAAATTCATTAGAATATAATAATATAGGAAGAGATAAATAAATCATAATTATACCTCAATAATTAACAAAAGGGGTTCTAACCTTAGGTCATTAAGCTAAAGGATAATAAATTATACCTCTCTCACAAAATGATATCCCATAGTGAATCTAAAAGAAACTCAAACTAGTTATAATCTCTACCATGGGTACCACACAATGAATAATCTAAATTGGTATAGAGCTTTTCCCAATTACCTCATCACATACCCAAAGATTTCCATGAGAAACTCTTAAAAATAAAGCGCTCATCATGTATAATGTTATAAATAATCCTCAAGGATCATAACCAAACAACAATGCTTAAGAATAAAAAAATAATCTACCCAAGAAAAAAACACTCTATGAGACACCTAAAAATACAAAAACCAAGAATTTCCTCAAATATAAATCCTTACTAAATACATTTATTGTAAATTACTAAAAAATACCACTATATAATTATAAAAATGTATTATACCCAAGACTCTTCTTTTGATAACTTAATTTACATAACAATTGAAGATACCCCACACTAGAACACATAATATATCTATTCTTATCACAGTAAATATAAATTCTTAGAGAATAATGAACATAATAAACTAATTTGAGGTATGTATAAATACCAATATTAATGAAATGATCTTTTTTAAAACAATCAAATACTAGTTTGGTTTAAAATAACACTGATGTTAAGAAAAAATCCCATAATGGATTTCACCTCTGAAGTTTCAGGAGTTTCTAGAGTGTTAAATATTCCCTAAATCATATATAACTACTCTATCACTTCAGGAGGTCCTTTATCATTGTATAAAGTATAAAAATGCGATTTAATAAGACTAAGGGAACATAAATTTTGGGATCTAATGCTCAATTCTGAGTCTTAGTAGGGCCAACAACTGGAAGGGTTACTCCAAAATGATGAAGGGAATCACCCTAAGAATCATCTCTAAAGGTAAACTTTATAAATTACATTGAGACCATTCTAATAGAAATACTCTAAATAACCCAAAACAAAAACTCGATAATTTAATTATTTGTAACTCAAATCACACAATCACAATATGAACTAAGGGACAAATCCACAAACACGGCCTCACTAAAAAAACATAATATAAAAACCTTCTTATTTAATCCATAACATTTAAATAAGGTTATGAAACTCATTTTACCAAAATATATAAAATTTTAAAACAACCCATCTTATTTTAGAAAAAATGAACTTATTTAGAAAAAAAATAAACCTCATTTTTAGAACTTCACCAAAAATTGAAATCAGGATTCCCTATTAAGGAATTAAAAACATCACATTGGATTTGAAAACCTTCAACATGTTTTGAAAATAAAATATTCACCCAAAATTTTTAAATTTATCATTTTACTTTTAAACATTTTTCAAATTCCTTGATGAAATCAAGAACCTTGGAAAAACTCCACTTTATTTGGAAAACTCAAGAAAACTGACCCCGGTTTCAAAAAATTATCCAAATTCCATTTTAAAATCAACCAATTTTGTAAAAAATTCAGGAGAATAAAAATTATTTGTAAAAAGAAACCATAAAATATAGTTTAAAACTTAAAATATCTTATTAAGTTCCCTATTCACACAAAATTATCCTTTAAAAACATAGAAAAAATTAAAAAAATAACATGACACATCAACCAAAATCTATTCCAATGTCATCAAAAATTCATTAAAACCCTCTTTAATTAATCTCTAAAAAGTATAAACCACTTTAGGAGAAACAATAAATCAAAATAGGTTTTCCTAAGCAACAATTTCAAGAGGGATGTAGAAATATTCATGGTTTTTCTACCATGTTTATCAAACCATGCAATAGCCATGTGATATCCTATGATAATATCTTGGAACCATCATAATAGGATCTTTATGGTTTAATATACCATGTGAGATAACCATGAATCTCTATTTCATCCTTTATTTTCACCCTAAAACTAAAAGGGACCCCAAAACTATCTAATATAACTCAATGAGGATAAAGAATCAAAAATAGTCAAGAATGAAACTCAGATTAAAGAATCAAATCATGACTACCCATGGAAACTCAAGTTTCATTATGGGAGGTGATTATAAAGAACCTACTCATAACCTACCTCTTAAATTCCAATAGTTCAATCTATATATTACCATGATGAACTTGAATAAAAAAGAAGGTTCCATGATACCATTTTCTAACAAACTAGCCCAGGTTGACTTGAAATGTCACCTAAACTACTGTGACATAATGATTGAAGTGTGTTCTTGATTTCCATGAGATAACAGCTAGTGTCAATGTATCAAATGAAACAACTAGTGAGAATGGTTTCACCCCTAGATGATAATAATAATTTATCAAAAACTATTGAGATTTTTTGTATGGTGAGTCTATACATTATACTTCTATTCATAAGAATTAAAAAAAATAAACAAGACCAACATGGTATAAAAAGTAATAGATAACAAAATAACATTCATAAAAAGTATGACATGTTTTGACATAAATAAAACTAAAATTCTGATAAATATCCAAATGAATTGGCCAATACACATGCATCCCATAATAAAACCAATAACTTGAGCCACTGATCAAATATATTTGTGTGAACCATGGTCACTCACCACATCAAAAACATCCATCAATTGATTATATGAACATAAAAATCAAGATCACAACCTGGGAACCAATATAAATACCTCAAAAATATACACACATATATAGGTGTGTATGTAGGGTGTAAGATAAATAGGGCTAGTAGGATTTTAACAATTAATATAATAAATTACTTGTATAAAACATTTTATAAATTCTAATTTTAAATATAATTGAAATTAATTTTTTCATATGAAAATTCATAAAGAAAACCAAATATCATGTCTTTATAAATATAGATAGTATCATTTTTTTTATATAAAATAATTTGAATCACCACTTACCAAATGAAAACACTTTTAACCCTAAAATGAGAAATTTTTATTTTATAAAAACAAAACAAAGAATTTTTCCTCACTTAAAAACCCTTCTCAAAATCCCATGCATAACTAAACATTTACATTTTCCATTTGGAAAACATCATTTTAATCCAACTTTAAAAAATCATTTAGAAAATGAACCCAAAGATAAAATAATAAAGGTATAGAAATAAAAAGGAACTATAATATCAAAGGATCATTATAAAATAAAATAATAAAAAATTCATGGTTCCATAAAAACCAAATGGGTACAAGGAGGTACAATTAAACATAATGTGGAAAATCCTCTATAGTCATCCATCAAGGGGGAAAAAGTCATGGGAAACTCACTAATCCCTAATCTGAAAAAGATATTGAACCTCTCTTATAGAATACCAAAAAAAGAATTGGTCTATCTTTGGTGAACCTGAAAAATCTAACAACCTGGGATTTCCCTCCTGGTCTCATTGAGTGACCACCTTCCCTTGGTGTGAGAAAAATTAGGACTATGGAAATAACAAGTGTGTAATCTAATCTATTGTATCACTCATCCAAATATTCTACTTAGTTACCTAAGGGTACCCTAAAATAAATATAGTAGAGGTGAGAAAAAAAATTTAATCACACGATCAACACAATGATTGATAATAAGACATAATAAATAAATATCACATCTCACCTACAACACCCTCAAAAGAAACAACCTCTTTCACATCATTTTTGTTGGATGTGCAGTAAAAATGTACATACATGAGATGAATGCACACATGTATATGATTCATGATAGATATATATATATATATAATATGACATTAAATATATACATTGTGCATTTAATATATTAATTTGATGCATGTATTTATCATGCATGAAATACATGGATATAACACACACACACACACACACACACATATATATATATATATATTATTTATTTCTCCTGATGGGTTTATTCATCATTTACAATCTATTTATAAATTGATTGAAGTCTTAGAATTAAATCATTGAAAATTTTCAATGAATAATATCCCAACAGTCAGGAATGCATATAATGAATTTGAGATGCCTCAGTTTTTATCTACATAAGAGGATGAGATCCTCTTATATTGTGTGTGGTGTGTTATGTGATGTATATGATCCTCTGCTAAAATATCTTCCTCCCAATACAATATTTATCTCCTTTTATAAGGCACTATCACCCTTTTTATATTAGGTATCCTCATGAATAATTTTTGGATCCATTGGTCGGTGTACTTCCTTGAAGATAGGGTGGTTTTGATCACTACACCTCATGATCTTCCTCAAACACTCTCCGTAGAAGGAATATCAAAGCTGATTCTATTTGAAAAATCAAGGTACACTATTTTACAATTTTATTTACATGTTATTCCTTGAATACAGATCTTCTATGTTTGGGTTATCTTTAATTGTTTATTTTCATCATATGATCGTACAAAAACCATCAGTGGTAATAAAGGGGGGTTATTCATGTTTTTAATGAGTTTGAATCATAGGTTTTTGGGGAAAAATGGTATACAATGTTTTCTTAAATTCATATGTATGTTTTGGAACCTTATGTGATCCACATAAGGGTAAATATTATTTAACCTTATGCAAGACATTGCATAAAGATTGTACCCTTACACAAATTATTGAGTAAATGTTATACCCTTATGTGATCCGGTTACATAAAGGTAGATATGCCTTTATCTTTACATGATTACCTTATGCAGTAGTGAAACAGTGCTATGTAAAGGCAATACTCTTATGCATAAAATCTTATGTAAGGGTCATTGACACTTCACCCTTATGCATAATGGAATTTAAGCCACTATGTAAAGTTCCCTCATGTTTACCTTTATGCAGCGTATGAATATTGGGATTACCTATACGCAAGGGTGTTGAGTAAAGATAATACCTTAATGTGTAGTATTTTCATGGAGGTAATCTACATATTATCTTTATATAGTGACTAAAAACATCAATACCCTTATATAGGGCATCTGTATAAGGGTAATAATGTGATAACCCTATGGAAAATATGGATTCTATGTAAGGTTAAAAAAATGTTAAAAAATTAACATATTAAATGATTTTTATGGTTTATAAATTGTATATAAATCACAATAAAAGTTATTTTGGGATATTTTAGTTTATAGGTATTTTATAAATAAATTAATTAACTATAAGTTGCTTATAATTAATTTAATAAATATTTATGAAACATTTTTCACAAATATTGACGATTAATATTTTAAAATAGCTTTTGAAAAATTAAATGCAATGTATTTTAATCTAGAGATAAATGTTTTATTTAATAAATCATAAGAGGGTATTTATAAAGTGTTTATAAATTTAAAAATATATGATATTTAGATTATATAAAATATTTATATAATAGATATTTAATTATAAAATGTTTATAATTCATGAAATATCATATAATTTTTATTTAATATAAAATATGAAAGAGTTAATATTTAAATAAATATAAAATTTTATATTCTTACTAATTTATTCAAATTTTATAATTAACATTTATTTATGAATAATTCATAAATATCTCATGTTTTTTGAAAAATTAATAAAAAATTTATTTATTTGTTAATTTTATTTATATTCATGTTTATCATATTGTTTATAAAATATTAACATTGTATATTCCTATTTATATGATAAATTGCTTCCAAGATAAATCCCATAATATCATGTTTCGTTTGATGTAATAAAATTTAGTTTTCATTTACCTTGACCTCAGTTTGTATTTTTAGTTATGAGCTTGGGAATGGTTATTTGGAATAGTTTGTGCATATTAGGTGTTAAAATTTTCATTAATTAAATTCTCTTTTGAGTAAAGTCTCCCTAGGTAGAGAGACTTGGGGTTGGACCACATACTTTCCCAAATGCTTTCCTTGGCTAGAAAATTTAATGGGGTTAGATATCTATCACTCAAGGATTTCTCATGTGGATTTTTTCAATATAATATAACTTTATACATTTATATGAAGTTTTCATATACCTTATACATATGGTTCATTTAGAAATGTATGAATATAATTGAATTCTTTTTTTGGGTTATTAACACTTACTTGTGGGTTTTGTAAAGAGTTTCACATTAATTGGTTGTAAACACATTGATTTTGTGGTTGGAATAGGGATTCCAAAACTAAATCATTAGAATAATGCATACACCAAAAGAGAATAAAACATTAGAAGTTAATTATTGCATAGGATATGATAGTTATATAATTAATATACATATGATGTATATGAAATTGGAGAGACTTTAAAATAAAACAACACAAATACTATGTGTGATATTTCTTCCAAAGGAAAAATTTCCAATTCCTCGATCATCCAACTAGATATTGTCGAGTTCAGTACAAGTACACCTAGATTATCTTGTGTAAGGTAATAAATCTATAGGTAACTCGGTATTTTCATGTTGGGTATTTTTGAGCTTAGCATGAGTGTCTCTTGATTGTCCTTAGTTGGATTGTTCTTGGTGTTTTATTTGGGTTACACTATCTAGGAAGCTCTAATTATTAGGATAATAGAGGAATAAAGTTAAGTAAATCCATATGATGGATTTAAATGAAGGGTTATCTACTAAATTATCCAAGATTCTCAACTGTTGTGATTGGTATGATCCCCTACCTAAATAATCATGGCTTACTTATGTGATAACTAGTGTAAGTTATGATAAATTATGGATCATGTCTCACTAAATGGATGTGATGTATGGGGTCATCAATTTTAGGGGGAGCACTTTCATTAAAATTCCTTAATGAAAATATATAAGACATGATATTCATCAGATAAAAATTTCTATTGTAGAAAAAATAAATCATCATCATCAAATAAATATTTATATTAATACTTTAAATGAGAATCCTGAAGTAATCAACTTCTAAGACTAGTATATTAAGAAAATTTATTACATAATAGAAATATTTTATGTGTCAAAACTATTCCTTCCTAGGTAAAAAATTATTGAAATTGTTAAATAAGAAAATTAAGATTCTTATAGAAGTAGGTAATGATTCATTTAAGGTTTCAAAGGAACTAGGATCTAATTAAACTAAGGAATTGTAGTCTCATATACTCAATATGATTTGGTATTTAAATGATCTTCAATAAGATTGAATATGTTTGGAGAAAGTGATGAATTACAATAAAGATAATTGTGGGTAAGGAATTTATTCTATTTTCATCTATATAAATGATTCGGAAAGATAGAGGAATTAAATTAAATTTTACCCAATATTCTCAACGTGTGGATAATAGATGAACTAGATATATCTTTTCTAAGTTATGGTTTTGTAAATATAGTACATGGAAGTTGAAATTAAAAACTATAAGAGATAGGGTTGTAAAATCCAAAAATATTTCTTTAATAATCCTGTTATGGTTATTAGAAACCTGAGGATATTATCAGGAAGGTTTGATGATTCCATAAGATGGTATTATCTAGAATACATGAAGGTGTTTGGGAACTCCATGAAATTTCCATGTCAGTTATTAATGTTATAGAAATTGGTTCTTTGATTTTGAAGGTTATGTGATACCAAGTGCATGTTTTACAAGTGTTTTAAATACAAAGAAGTTCAAAATCATATGAATAATTTAAAATAGATTATAGTTTTCATTCAAGTGATGTGGTATACAGTGGATATATCATAAATTTAAATGTAAATATGTTTATCAGTCTTTGATAAATCTAAGTAAAGGAAATGTATTTTCATCCTTTTTTATGTTTATATTTTTTTGATTGATTACATATGATTATATATTTGTTTTTTAACCATTTATTATTTTATTTGATTACATGTGATTCAAATTTAATCTCGAACATCATTCTTATTTTTACTCTCAAATACTATTTTTTAGTATAAACTAAATTATAAGTTTTCTATATATTTGGATGATATCTCAATACATAGTGTTTAGATTTGTGTGATTATTAACACTTTGGATAGATAATATACTTATATAATCTTTATTAGTTTATGAGGAAGACTAAAGATTATTCTCTAGTGCTCTAAAAATTCCACAAAGTTACTGTTGTAGTGTTAGAAACTCAATAGTCTTCAATTTTGAAAAGTTATTGTATTTAATTTACTTCAAGTTCTATAGAAATCATATTTACATATAAATTTATTTCATAGAAATTAAACATGTTTATATTGATTTCATTAGTTTACATCGAAGTCTAAAAATGTCTTTTGAATGGTCATTAAATTATCTTTAGTTTTCTAATGTTGTTCCATAGTTAAATTTTTTCTAAAATATTATTTCTTCTATTTTTCTATGATTTCAAGAGATGTAGTAGTTGGATTTGTTCTATTACTAATTCATTGTAAATATAATAAGATTTTATACAAATAAGTCTTATTTAAAAAATTATTAGTATTCTTTTATGAGCCTTCAAAAATTTAGTAAAGTTTGTTAAATTATGTTGTCCAATTTTTTTCTAAAAGTACGGTTCACCAAACCTACTTTCAGAATAGTGAAAAGTATAGTTCACTGATCCTACTTTTTTAATGAACCCTATTCTACTTTTCTAATTAATTCTATGCATTATACTTTTTTAATTAACCCTATGCTACTTTTGTAATTAACCCTGTGCGATTTTTCAATGAACTATATGCTACTTTTCTAATAAACCCTATGTTAATTTTTGAAATGAACCATATGTTACTTTTGGAATTAACCCTATGCTACTTTTGTAATGAACCCTATGCTAATTTTTTAATTAACCATATGATAATTTTTTAATGAACCCTATGACACTTTTTTAATGAACCCTACACTGCTTTTGTAATAAACTCTACACTACTTTTGTAATGAACCCTGCACTACTTTCATGTACCCTACTTTTTTGTACCCTAATTTTGTGTATCCTAATTTTGTGTACCCGAATTTTATTTAGAATACTTTTTTGTACCCTACATTCATATACCCTACATTTTGTTCCCTACTTTGTTGCTATCATTTTTTGATTTTATGTTGAACATTGATTTGTTGTATATATATATATGGATTATTTTTAAAGGTTTTTCTGGTGGATAAATTCACAATAAATCTAATAATTATTATAAAAGATATTTTGGTGAAATATTTAAAGTAAAAAATTTTATAAATTATTTCAATTACTTCTTCCAATAAATTCGGTGGTTACAAGATTATTTAAATTCAAATATTTGAATTTACTTTTGGATTGTACTACTAGTTTTTAGGAACTGTTTTGACTAAGTTTAAAGAGGTTTGAATAGATTTAAACTGGATTTTTAAAAGAATTAAAATATATTATTATTCTAGATATATTTTTAGAATAATTATTAAAAAATATTTAATTTTTTTATTTAAGATTTATTATATAGGAATAAAGAGGAAACAATGGTGTGATTTTTGTGGATATATTTATAAAAGCTCTTAACTCAATTTATTTTGAATATCCGAAGCATGTAGAGCTGCTATAATTACTAAATATCCATTATATATATATATATATATATTAGGTTAAAAATAATAATACTCAACAACACTACAGGCTAACATCTTTGACACGTTGTGAACTTTTCAACCTTCCATACAAGCCAAAGTCTATCTGATACATTTTTTTCATTACTTGGATGTTCTCTAAATGATGAATTACTTCCTATTAGACTACAATTTCCTTTAATGGATGTGATTATGAAAATCTCAAGAAACAATATCAGTGTTTTCATTTTTTATCTTCTCTTTTCTGGTTTTTGAGTCTGTAATACTATTTCCAATCTTTCACAAGATTCTATTTTTTCTTGTTTATGATTTTACACAAAAAAGAATTATTTTTTATTATTTTCCCTTAGGTTGTGACTATTGGATTCTAAATTCTTATAAGGGTTTTTAATCCCTATATCTAAATTTAGGACTATTCAGGTTGTGAGTCCCTTTATTTAAATTCAGGTTTTAAGAGTTGTGACTCCCCATACAAAAGTTAGTGTCGTTGTTATCCCTCTACTAGATAAATGATTCTATATTTGGTTTATGATTTCCCAATAAAAATATCTTTAGTACACACATATCTCTCACCGATTAGAGAGGTATAAGAGTAGAGTAGTCCCAGTTTGGACTAAACTACTATAAAAAATCCTTGTGTTATTTATGTTTTCTACTTCTAATCAACCTTTATAATTAACTTTGATAAATAGTTTAATTAATCAATTAATTTGTTTAAATTTTTAATCTGGTCCACCCCCCCCCCCCTCTTGACCATATTCCATTACCCAATCTGACCTAACAATTGGTATAATAGGATAACCTTATTAAGAATAGTTTAGCTCTATCATTCTCTTTCAAATACCTCTCAATCTGTATCAAAGGGCGGTGCTTATAGAGTTTAGACAACCCTTTTATAGAGTTTTCATTTATATTTAATTATAATAACCTATTACTAGACATCATTGTCTAAGGATAATATCTTATAAGATAACAGGAATAAACCCAAATAATGCTTGGATTCCTCAAAATCCACCACACTTTGATGGCAATGATTATGGCTATTGGAGATCCTGAATGGAGGCTTAACTCAAATATTTGATCATTGAGAACTAGTCTATCATGTTAAAATAGTGCACACTGCCTGAAGCTGACCTAGATACTCTTACCAGAAATGATTTTACTAGATATGTTTTAAATTAAAAATTTGTTAATATTTTATATTGTGCTATTAATATAAGTGTTTTTAGTCATGTGTCTTCTTATAATATAGCTCAGTAAATTTAGAAGATTCTACAAGTCACTCACCAAACCTCTAAAAAATTGATTTTAACCAAGCTTGGAATGCTTCGTGCTAAGTACTAAGACTTCAACATGGTTAAATATGAAATAGTAAACCAAATGTTCCATATATTCACAAGTATTGTGAATGGAATGAATTAAATTGGAGAAGCAATGGAAAACCTAGTATTAGTTGAATGAGTCCTACAATACTTACCAAACACCTTCTAAGAAGGTTTCAATTTATGAAAGAAATAACTTCAAAGAGTATACCCAAGATGAATTTATTGGATCACTACTCTAGTATAAATTGGAACTAAATAATATAGTTGCCGAGGAGACAATAAAATGAAAAGGTTTAGATTTTAAATCTATAAAGGTTGTTTCAACTAACTATTTTGATTTTGATCTACACAATAGTGAAAAGAAATACATGGCTCAGAATGTAATTGGAGTCTAAAAAATAATTAAAAATAAAGGATTCAAAAATTGGTTTAGAAGAAACCCTCAAAAATAAAAATATAAGGGAGACAAGAAATCTGGTACAAATTACATTACTTTAAATGTAACCATTTTTTAGTACATGAAGAAAGGTCATATCAAACCTAATTTCCCTAAACTAAAGAATAAAAATATAAAAAAAATAAGGGTAAAAGGAATTAAACACTAGATGGAGTTGTACAGAAGAATATGATTCCAATCAAAAATCTGGAAATGAAAAAAGAACTGATAACTTGTGCTTCATGGAATCACTAGATAAGGTTAGTAATTCTTTTTATTTATTTTGAATGTTCTGATTCTAAATATGATTCTAAAAACCCCAATGTTTTTTAATTAAATACTAAATTTAAAGATTAAAGAAATATAATTTCAAAGATTCTGATTTATATAGTAATCTTAAGGAAAATAATAAGAAACTTATTTTTGAAAATAAAGTAATTTTATAAGAAAATGACAAATTAAGAAACACTACTTTTTCTTCTCATCCCACATTTTATGAAAATTTGAAAAAATTCAAAATTTGAATTAAAATTTGAAAAAGGAAGTTGAATTTTGTAAACAAATTTTATCTAATTTTATTCAATTTCTTGAAAAATATCATGAGATAATGTATTTGAATAAAACTGATAAAAATAAAGATATTTTTGGTTATGATAGGATATTAACACAAATTTTTAAAAACCATTTTGTTAAACTAAAAATTGTTGTACTTCTATTATTACTTGCTTTAAATGTGGCATGAAAGGTTACTATGAAAATGAATACTCACTTAGATTTAAACAATATTTGGAATTTGAAAAACATAATATTTTTAAATCCTTTTTATCAATAGTACCATTCAATAGTTGTTTAAATTCTATATGGGTACTTAAAAATTATATAACTAATCTCATTGGGCCCAAAGTATCTTGTGTACCAAAATTGTTAAGTAATTTATTTTTATAGGAAAAATTCCTCAGATGTATCAAGAACTAAATATGGTACATGGAAAGTGGATTCTCTAGGCATATGATCAGAGAACCATCAAATCTTAACTCATATAACTCATATGATGGAGGTAATATTACATTTAGAGACAATTCCAAAGGCAAAGTAAAAAAGTTTTAGTAAAGTTGGTATTTAAAATTCTACTTTTATTTCTAATGTTTTATATATTAAAGGTATAAAACATAATTTAATTATTATATCACAATTATGTGATGATGGAATGAAATCTAAAATTCAAAATGATAAATACTTAGTTTTTAAAGATTATTATTAATTATTTTATTCTAATTTAAATGATAATATTTATATTAATGATTTTAATAAACTAATTTTTAAACATGGAAAGTGTTTGAGTTTTATACATAATTACATAATCATTTGGCATATAGGTTTATGTCATGTCAATATCAGAATATTACATAATCTCTCAAAACATGAGAATGTGTTATAGATGCCTTACTTGAAGAAAGAACATCTTTATGTATGTGATGCTGGAATGAATGGGAAGAAACACAAAATTTATTTTAGGCCCATAAATTAGATAAGTACTAATAGAACTTTACATTCAGTACATCTTGATTTATTTGGCCCAACTTAAATTTCTAATCTTGGTGGAAATACTTATACTTTAGTTATTATGGATGATTATAGTAGATTTACTTGGGAATACTTTATTTCTCATAAAAATGATACTTTATCTAGATTTATTAATTTTTGTAATTTAATTCAAAATGAAAAATGTTGTATGATTGTTTATATTTTTAGTGATAAAGGAGGTGAATTTCATAATTTAGATTTTGAAAAATTTGGTGAAAAGAATAACTTTTTCATAATTTTTCTACTCCTAGAACACCACAATAAAATGGTATTGTAGAATAGAAAATAGAACTCTTATTAAAATGAATTGAACTATGTTAAGTGAATATAATTTTCCTAGATATTTTTGGGATGATTCTATTTTTATTTTATATTATATTTCAAATAGAATTCTTATTATACATTTATTAAAGAAAACTCCTTACGAATTATTTAAAAATAAAAGGCCAAAATTTGGTTACTTTAGAGTTTTTTATTGTAATGTTTTTTATTTTAAATTCAAAGGATAATTTAGATAAATTTGATATCAAAAGTGATGAAGGTAATTTTATTGGATATTCTAATAATAATAAATCTTATAGAGCTTATAATAAAAGAGATATGGTTATTGAATCATCCTTTGATGTTATGTTTGATAGAAATAATGTTAAAGTAAATTCTAATTATAATTTTATTGATGATGAGTTTAGAGATTTTAATTTTGGTGATGAAAAACCTCCGGATAAGAATAAATAAATTGAGGGGGGGATTACTCCTTTTCAACCTGATCCAAGATCATGGAAGATTCATATATATCATCCTGTTGAAAATGTAATTAGAAATTGGTTTGTCGTTTCACCGAAAGTATGTTATCGGTGTCCCAAATTGTTATTACCCACTCTTAAGCTAGTATAGAGTAAGTGTGGGGTTGATCCATAGGGAACATATGAGTGCATGAATTCGATTGAATTTATAATTAACTTAGAGAAGGATTCTGAATTTAGAGTGGGATTTTTGTTTCTGATTATGAAAACTGTTTTTATTACTGAAGTAAAGATTAATGTTTAAAGTTAAAGGAAACAAAATTAATTTTTTAATGTGTTTGATAGAAAAAGGATCATGTTGGGCCTATGGTGATTATGAAGGTTTTACGAACTTCTTATTAGGTTTTTTTGTTCATAATAACCCAACACTCTGGGTTTCAATTATGACAAGGTTCCCTTGGTCTGGTAAATGATGTGTGGAACTAAAGAAACTGGATCCTTGGTCTGGTGGTCGTTGTTTCACAATTCTTTATTTATATTAGTCCATTTGTGAGTTAATGAATACTTACAATGATCATGAAGGTATTCATTGTTATTCTTCCTTTAAATCCTTGAAAATTATTCCCTTGTTCTCACTCAAAATTTTTAGTAATAAAAAGAAATGATTGAAGAAGAAAAAAATAATTAAAAAGAACCAACACAAACATAATAATTAATCCAAATTATAACACTCTTTCATCATCCACAGCCCCAACACACAGGGTGTTTAGTTACACATGGAAGAAAAGATGAAAACATAACCCTCGATACCTGATGTGGTCATCGTAGAAACTTCGAGGAGAGGGGAATTATTTGGTAGAATGGTGGAATGGCGAAGTAGCGGAACAACGGTTGCATGGTATTAGGGCAGCGGAACCTCACTCATTATAATATTGAATATTGACCTAAAAACCAGAGGCTAAGCCCTATATTTATAGAAAACAAAAGTACATGGTGTGTATAAAAAATACACACCATGTAGTTTCGTCAACGCGCTTTTGTCATAGTTTTTCTCCGAAAGGTGGCCAGTTGTGCTGCACTTGACTTCTGCAGCATTGACGGTTGGTTGGTGGGGGGTACACAACATGTAGTGCCACCTCATATGGCATGTAGTTTTTAGAAAATTCCACCAACCACATCTAAAATCCTTTGCCTGGTGTGTAGGTATAACCCACATGGCGTGTCATCTCTATTCAGGTGACTTGGGCATGTACTCATCTGGCCGATTCGTGTTTGAGTATGAATGTACATGGTGTGTAGGTATATGCACGTCGTGTAGTTGGAAATTTTGTTCAGAGTTGTCATTATTTTTGTGTTTGTCTAGAAAACACCTAAAAGTAAACAATATCACCAAAATCAAAGTATTTGTCCACTAAGCAGTAGGTATTTTCTGAAAACATGTTCTTATTTTCAAAAATATATGTGGAAATGTATACACAAATCTGGTGTATCAAACTCCCCCACACATAGTCATTTGCTTTCCCTCAAGAAAATCTCAACATCTAATTAACAGAGTCTATATTTTAAAAGGAATGATTTTAATTAATAATAAGTGTAAATAATACATTCATAGGAGAAAATTATAAAAAGGTACAAAATAGATTCAATTCATAAGATATTCTAATCATGCCTCATATATAACTTAATTAACTACTTCCATCCTCTTTTAAATACATTTTTCACCCTTTCATAAATAAGTCTGCCACTTGATTATCTATATCACTAGTAAATAACACACTCAACACTCAAGATATTTTAAATCAAAGTTATGCTCAATCTAAGGTATATACACTCTATCCATAGGTTTTCAAGAAATATAGTTCTCTACTTCATAAAATTGAATTAAAAAAAAGCATGAGGGCTTTTCAATAAGGTTCATATGTCTCTATGGCTAAAGGATGGTAGGTAAATATGTGAAAAATAAACTCTAAGGATTGAAAAGGGAGGATAAATTCTTTAAATAACACTCCATGATATTCAAAATAAATCTCAATGTAAAAGCATCCTTAACAAGCTCTGTCAAATGCTCTTATCACCCCCATCTCCCTTAGTCAGGTAGGGTTTACAAACCATCAAGTGAGTATAAGGTCCCCTTGTCGTTATCATTTTTTTTATTCTTTTTTTAACAGAGGGGACCACTTAGGAATTCCATGAATAGGGGTTTGGAACCCTTTTTTGCCCTAAATGAACAAGAGGCACTCCCCCACACTAAATTTCATGACTATTTTCAAAAATTTGCCATGTAATTCCAATGAACTCTCTAAATATCAAGTGAATAATCATGCAAAGTTAAAAATAATCAGGGTAGGAAGGGAAATAGGATTTCAATATAGATTCATATCAATGTTGTTCATGGTTTATAGGGGCTTTACGAAGATAATATGTAGGTTAGGTCTCATGATAAAAGGGGTTGAATGAATCTAATGCCTCAATCATTTTAGTGTGATTCAAAAAATCTTCATGTTTCGAAAAGAAAACTTGAAAATTATAGTAGTCATGTATATCCTAAGAATCTCTCGAGAAAGAGGGTATTAGAAATAATATGACTAAGGCTTTATAATACCTCTGAGGAGTGGGAAAACAAATAAAGAGACAATCTGGTCATGATATGTACATAAATGATTATCCTAATCAATGTAATTATCCCAGGATTAAAAGTTGCAATTTAAACTATATCAGAAATCATTTTAAAACACTTAGGAACCAAAATAAGCATTAAACCTTTAATAATTTCCTACTTATAGATTTATAATTTATAAATATTACTAACTAAAATTTCTTCACATTTTCAAATATATCTTCTAATAATGATGTCTCTTAGATGATGGTAAGGGAAAAGACTAAGGTGGTAGAGAGACTCTCCCCCACACTTAATACTGCACATGGTCCACCAAGTGCACTACTATGGGGAAAAGGAGGATGGAGACCCGAAAAAGGCATGGGAGAGGGGAGGAATGATAAGAGAAACAAAAAAAATACTATGAAAACAAAAAGAATACTCCCCTCATTCTAAATAAAATATCATTGTAGTAATTCAAGATGTCTAAAAATTCTTCCAGTGTACCTGTGACTATTGATGGAAAAGAAAACTACAAGAAAGCACATCATCATAGTGTAGAAATGGAAAACAGATATATATAGAAGAAAACTCAAATGTCACTGTCATGGTGTAGCATTAGGGGAGGCAGTTTCTAGTACTGGTGGGGTAGAATCATCAGATATAGTAGTAGGAGGAATAGAGCCCTCGGCATGTGGAAGTGATGTTGTTGAAGGGGCGTCCATGATGGCTAGCTCTGCAAGAGGAGGCGGTTCGGTACCTATAGTAAAGATGAGTATGGATTCCGTGGACACAGTAATGTCAGAAGGGCGTATGGTAGAAGCTGGAGGAGCGGAAGTAGAGGTAGCCGCCAGGGGAATGGGAATCCCTTGATGTTGTAGCAGTAGCTCCATCATTCGCTCAATGCAGTCCACGTGCTGAGAAAATGTAGTATTCCGTTGAAGGATAACAGCCTGCTGATGCTCGAGAAGATCTAGGAGGTGGTCTATCACAGCTAGGCGGATGGTGATGGGGAGTTCAGACAAGGTTGCAGAAGGTGAATGGGTAGGAGAAGGTCTAGGTGGGGGAATGGGAAAGGAAGTAGGGAAGGGTAAGGAAGCTGGAAAGGGTGGGGAAGGAGGTGCAGGTGCATCCTTAGGGGAAAGAGGGTTAGCAAGGGGTGGGGGGGATAGGCAAGGACGTAAGTGCCCTTGCTTCTAGACCAATCCCATGCGAATAAGCATGAGAAATTCCATCTTTTGGGGGGAACCTAATCAATCATGGGGAAGGGAAGGCTTGAAATCACAGAGGTGGTGGGCAAGGCGGGTGGCGTAGATCCTACCATTCAGGTTTCCCTGATGGTCGATGAACATGGCATGGAAGTAAGAGGAATAAAGGTAGGGGAGGTTTGGGTAGTCCTTTCGAATGATACATGTGAGGAGCTCCATGTCATGGTCAATCACAACCCCTATATCCTCATGGTAGGGAAATAGAATGGCTCTAAAGCACTGGTGGGTGAAGAGAAGGATAGGGTCAATGATGAGGGTACTCTATTGAGAAGTGGGGGTGTAGCGTTGGTCAGGCCCAACAATATCCCGCCACATGGAAATGAGCTCAGAATAATCGAGGATGGTCAGGGTGGAGATAATGGGTGGGGTGACTGGATAGGGATATAAGCCACACCCTCAGCCAAAATCAGGCAAGGTAAGGGAAAAAGGTCAACCTCCCAACCAAAATCTAACCAACAGGACCATTTATCTAGAAATATCCTGGTACTCGGGCCCGTTGAACTCAAAAGATGCAGAGAACTCCAAAAATAAATCTCTGAAAATAGGACTACTAACCTGAAATATTTTGAGTAATGGCTTGTGCCTGAGGAGCTCCTCTAACTCCCGTTAGATACCCCGCTGTTTAGGCATGTCACTGTCAAGATAATGAATGCTCAACTGGATTGTGCGGTGAGAGAAGCACCAAACTGAATCATGCACCAGGTCTATGACTGGAAACACCAGGAAAGGATAGGGGCACTGGCAGGGGCTGGCCCTAGTGGTGGAGCGGCTTTAGTAGGAAAAGGTCCACTAGATGTGGTGGATGGTGAGGGAGAATATACTACTGAGGATGGCTCAAGATGTGTGGCAGCTGTTGGTGATGAAATGGTGGTTCTTAGAGGCTCTGTGCGGGGTGGTGGGGATGTAACACTAGTACCAGCCTCTTTCGGGGTGATGAGTGGTGGCAAGATGGCCAGAGGAAAAGAATGGTACTCCAAGAAGTCTGGGGATGGTGTCATCATGGGCTGGAGTCATATCTAGAGAAAAGTGGGACTATCTCCCTCAATAGTGGAGGTAGACCACTTCCCACGCGCAGGGTCTTTGTCTACCATAACCTAGAAAAGAAAAGAAAACAACAGGAAAAAACATAAAAGAAAAATGAAAAGAAGAAAATGTGAGAAACCGAGAAAATTAGAAGAACACGAAATGTATATCCAGATATATAGCATGTAATAGTAGTCTGTAAGAACCCGTGTACCCTGGATAGAAACTTCATGAGGGAATTTTTTGGTAAAATAGGAGAACACGATGTGTATCAGAGCATACACGTTGTGTACCACAATAGGGAGTGTTGCATGTGTAAGAAGCCAGACCCGGCTCAAAGAGGGTAGCGAAATGGGGTATTCACCCCATGTGGAAAGGTGTACACACTGTGTAAGTGAACATGGTGTGCGAGGCGTGAACATATTTCATCACAGGGTCCTCGAGAGGGTTGGTGGACATGATGTGTCCCAAATAGAAATGTAATGTAATGTGAAATGGGGAGGGTGTCATGTCTTGAACAGACACAGTCGAGACCAGAAGGCCAAGGGAGGCATGATACGTGGCGTGTACCGAACATAAATTCCATGTATCGGCCAAATGAAGAAAATGTGCCGTTTTTTACCATGAATATAATGTACATGGCATGTGTTCTTCGCGCAAGCTGTGTGCTGTGTGGGAATCCAAACTGTTGGCCTATCCAAAAATCACCCTAAATACTATGAAAACTAGGAAATAAGGAGTGTAGAATGGCATACCTTAAGTGAGGATTTCAATGTAGAAGAAATCTGGACCTAAAATGCACAAAAATATCAAATTCGAATTCGGGCATCCGACAAGCGTGCGGGAGAAGAAAACAGAGAGAGAGGGGGGTTCATGTGACATGGGATCAGGCTGAATGGGGCGCACCCTTTATAGTCACGGTACACGGTGTATACTAGGGCCCACACACCATGTATTACCATTTTTTAATTATAATTATAGGTATATAATATAATTATTATAGTAAACTATATAATAATTAATATTAATAATTAAAATAAAAGAAATATATATATATAATTTACTAAAAATAAATCTATACACATAATGTATTGGGAAATACACGTCATGTGTTCTAAAATTGGAAAAGCAGAAGTGAAACCGTTGTTCTGGTGCTTGGGGTGAGGTTCGAACCGGCGATCGGCTGATCCAAACGTTATCCCTCATCCACTGAAGAAAAGTTTGTACTACTTCTCATGTTTATGAAATATATATTATTTAATTTACATGTCCAATATGACACGGGATGAAGTAAAGGCATGGCGTGTGGTTTTAAAATAGAATAAAAGGGATAAAGTAGGGAGATTAGGCAAGTTTGAACCCCAGGTATTTGGGATTTAGGGATGAGACTCTTCCAATCTGCCAACTTCACCTACATGTATGTTAGTATTTCAAAAACTATTTGAATTATTGAAAACATGGCCCATATGACGTATATCGAAATTCATGCCATGTTGTTTTATTAATATAAAAATGATGGAAATGGGCATGTTGTCAAGATTCAAACTTGGGTCTTGTGTAAATTGGTATACGACCTTGGCCAGCCAGTCCATCCCCATCATGGTTTTTCTTTTATTTAACAACATTTAGATATTATATTGAAAATAACACACACTCTATGTAAGAAAACATGAGTATCGAAAGGATGAACCTTGTGATGTAGGTAGGGATGGAGGGATTCGAACAGGCGATGGCTTAGATAAACTCCAATGACTTAACCATTGGCACCAGCATCATCATTTTATTATTAAGTAAGTTAATCTATATATTTATAACATTAGGAAAAGAAACTAAAAATATTAGTACATGCTGTGTGTATAGGTGGTACACGGTGTGTAACCTATGGGTTGCCTATGAGAAAGTGCCTTTGTTTTAGGTCATTAGCTCGACCTACTTACCATTACATACCTAAGATGCATGGTGGAGAATTTCCTACTGTGTCTTCCATGTGATGGTAAGTCTTCAGCCGCTTTCCGTTCACCTTGAACGGTTGACCATCCTCCCCAGCAATTTACATCTCTCCATGGTAGAATACTTGTATGACTCTGAATGGTCCCGACCATCTTAACATTAGATTTCCTGGAAATAATCAAATATGGGAGTTAAAAAGGAGTACCTAATCATCAGGTTGTAAATATTTTCATAAAATCATATGGTCATGGATTTCTCTCTTCTTCTCCTTGTACTTCTTGGCATTCTCATATGCCTCCCATCAGATTTAATCAAGTTTCGACAGTTAGAACTCATGCTTCTCTTTAGATGCCTTTAGATAAAAATTTAGGGCCATGATGGCCCAGTAATATTTGTGCTTCAACACTACCGGAATATGGCATTCCTTTCCATAGATGAGGCAGAATGGGGACATCCCCAGTGGTGTCTTGAAGGTGGTCCAATATGCCCACAAAGAATCATTTAGCTTCTTGTACTAGTCTTTCCTTGAAGTGTTCATCATTTTCTATAGAATATTCTTGAGCTCATGGTTGGAGAGCTCCACTTTTCCACTAGAATGGGGATGATATGGTGTCCCCATATGATGCTTCACTTCATACTTCGACATTACTTCTTTCATCAATGTGTTGTCGAAGTGGTTCCCTCTGTCGCTGATCAATACACGGGAAACGCTGAACCTACTAAGAATTTTTTTCCTTAAAAAGGCCACGACCACCTTGGTTGTGTCATGTGTTGTAGAAGTGGATTCCACCCACTGGGACACATAGTCTACACTGACTAGGATGTAAGTGTTCCTGAAAGATGGTGGAATATCCCCATGAAGTCTATGCCCCAGACGTCGAAGATCTCAACCTCTAATATGGGGTGCTGGGGAATCTCAGTTGTGCACCCTACATTACCTATTCTTTGGAATCAATCTCAACGGTAAACAAAGGCTCGGGCATCTCTATTCATGTTGAGCAAGAAAAACCAAGACTACATGATCTTTTCTATAGTACAGTCTGGCCTAGGATGTCCCCCAACTGGAAAGGCGTGACAAAATTCCAGGAATCTATGAACTTCAGTTTCCGGGATACAATGTCAGATCACCCCATCTCCATAGGATCAGAACAGTAGAAGATCTTTCCAAAAGTACCACTTGACATTAGAGAGAAACCTCTACCTCTTCTAGAAGGAGAGGTCATGGTGGATGGAACATGTAACTAAATAATTATCAATATCAACATACCAGGGACGAGGAGATTCTTCGACTAAAAAAATGTTTTCATCAAGGAAACCCTCCTTGATATCTCAATCTTACTCCTTCTCCAAATGTGAAAACTCCAGGTGGGAGAGATGATAAGCAACAATTTTATCACTCCCCTTCTTGTCTCGGGTCTCTAGATCAAATTCTTGTAGGAGGAGTACCCATCAGATCAGTCATGGCTTCATATCCTTCTTATTCAGCAGGTACTTGAGTGATGCATGGTCAGTATAAACAATAACTTTAGATAGCACTAAATAAGAATGAAACCTGTCAAAATCCAACACCACTACCATCATATCCTTCTTAGTGGCTGTGTAGTTCATATGTGCTTCATTGAGAATTCTACTGGCATAATAGATGGGTTGGAAAATTTATTCAAGACACTGGCCCAGGATTGCTCCCACTATGTAGTTTCTAGCATCACACATCACTTCAAATTTCTCCTCCCAATTGGGAGAAATCATCACTAAATCTTCCACCAGGAACTGCTTCAGGTGCTCAAAATACGTAGGGCATGCATCATAGAACTCAAAAATAGAATCCTTGATCAGAAGGTTGGTAAGGGGATAAACTATCTTTAAGAAGTTTTGGACAAACCGCTTGTAGAAACCTGCATGTCTCAGAAAGATGTGGATGGATCTGACAGAAGTCAGAATGGAAAGTCATGAAATGACTTCTATAGTTTCCAAGTCCACCTCTATTCCCTTTTTTGATATTATGTGGCCAATGATGATGCCACTCTACACCATGAAATGACACTTTTCCCAATTCAAAACCAGGTTAGTGTTTTCGAATCTTTCTAGTACCAGATCAAGGTGACACAAGCGAGTGGTGAATGATTTTTTGTAAATGGAAAAATCATCCATAAAAACATCCAGGATCTATTCTTCCAATGTCATGGAAGATGTCCATCATGCATCGCTGGAAGGTGTAAGGAGCATTTCGCATTCTAAAGGACATCCTTCAGTAAGAAAACATACCATAGGGGAAAGTAAATGTTCTCTTCTCTTGATCCTCTAGGGTAATGGAAATCCGATTGTAGACAGAATAGCCATTGAGGAAGAAGTAAAACTTGTGCCCTGGAAGTCTCTCTAGAATTTGATCCATGAAGGGAAGGAGAAATGATCTTTCCTTATGGAATCATTCAGCTTTCTTTAGTCCATATAGACTTTTCATCCCATGACAGTGCGTGTGGGGATGATC
Organism: Viscum album; assembly: GCA_963277665.1. Taxonomy (NCBI): domain Eukaryota; kingdom Viridiplantae; phylum Streptophyta; class Magnoliopsida; order Santalales; family Viscaceae; genus Viscum; species Viscum album. The sequence continues at coordinate 1,514,436,858 of OY728156.1, read as the reverse complement.
TCATTCTTGTCATTTAAAATCATAGTGATACCCCCCTTCTGGGTACCACTTGCATGGGACTCACCCACAGACTATCTAAGATGGGGTATATGATTCATGCATCCAACAACTTGATTACCTCTTTCTTCACAACTTCCTTCATGGGGGGTTCAGGCGTCTTTGTGGTTATTGATATGGCTTCGCTCCTTCTTCTAGAAGCACCTTGTGGGTACAAATGGTAGGGATGATTCCCTTAAATACTGCAACTTTCCACCCAATAGCCTTATTTCTCCTCTTCAAAACCTACAGAAGCACATCCTCCTGCTCTTGTGATAATGTTACACTAAGTATGACGGGAAATGTCTGATGGTATCCCAAGTACCCGTAATTCTGAGAAGATATTAGAGGCTTCAGTTCTAGTGTAGGGACTTTTATAATTGATGGTACAGGTGGTTTTACCTCTTCCCACTCCTGAATCATAGGAATAATAGCACACTACCATTAGTGGCCACCTTGGGCTTCAAGGAATTGTAGGTCCTCTGGTGCTTCCTCAACTGGAATTTTTGAAAAAACCAAGTCATATGAGGTGGAATAACATACCATATCATCTCTTTTTCTTCTCAAGTGATCATCCACAGTGGTTACTGCATAGCAGCCCTCATGCTCTGGTAATGATGCTTGCTTGATAGCTTTGAGGACATTGTAGGAGACTCTTTCATCTCCTACTCTGAAAATCAACTCCCTCTAGTGTACGTCGATCAATACCTTCCCAGTGGACAAGAAAGGCCTTCCCAAAATAAGAGGAACCTCCTCATCTTCCTCCATGTCGAGGATAATGAAATCTATGGGGAGGATTTTCCTACCCACCTTCACCTGCACATCCTCGAGTAGCCCCTTAGGATATTTGATGGATCAGTTGGTAAGCTGAAGGGATACTCAGGTAGCCTTTAGGTCGTTGATCCCTAGCTTCTTAAAAACTTTGAAGTGCATGAGGTTGACACTAGCCCCTAAGTCACAGAGGGCCTTCCCAAACTCACATGGTCCAATATTGCATGGTATAATTAAGCTACATGGATCCTAGAGCTTGGGAGGAATCGAATGTTATACAACCGTTGAGAACTCCTTGGTCAGTGAAATGGTGCCCAGATCCTCTATCTTCCTTTTGTTAGAGAGGATCTCCTTCATGAATTTTGTATATGTGGGCATCTACGTCAATGCCTTTGCAAATGGAATGTTGATGTGCAGCTTCCAAAACACTTCCATGAACTTGCTGAACTGGTGGTCCAGATTTCTCTGCTTTATACTCTTCGGGAAGGGTAATTCAGGCTTGAAGGGTATGAGAATTTCTTTTTCTCTGCATTGTGGGGCCTCTTTTGGTGGGCCTTTGGATGAGGAGTGGTTTGTAACTATACCTTATTTGTCAGTAGTGGGTGTAGGTGCTTCTGGCTGTGCTGGTTCCTTCTGTTGTAGCTTATTTCCACTCTGCAATGTGACGGCATAGGCCTCCTCCCTCGAGTTCTTATCAGTGTTACCCGGTAGTATATCAGGCTACCTCTCCAAGAGCTAGTTTTCCAGCTAGATTATTTGGTTCTTAAAGTTTTGAATATATCCCCTTTGATCTTGGATTATGGTCTCTATAGTAGATATAAACTTGTTCATGAGATACTCTAACCTTGAGGTGTTCTCCTACTGAGGTGGTTGTGTATCTAGTGGAGGCAGTGTATGCCCCAGCTATTGTAGGTGAGGGTTTTGATTCCTTCTCTATTGGTAAGAGCCCTTTTGATGCTATAGTTTCCTTGGGTATTGTCTCTGATACTGGGGATAACCGTAGTTGGGTGGTCGCTGGGGTGGAGGATTCTGCTATTGTGGGACCCAGCCTGTGTTTTGGTGATCACCCCATGTCGGGTTCTAGTACCGCTAGTACTAGTTCGGTCCTCATTTTTTATCAACATAGCTCACCTCCTTCATTGAAAGGCCAGTTGTAGGTCCCGGGAATTCTCCCATGATGTGGTTGTAACCACATTCACTGCACATCATATGGTTCAATGCATGTACTTGGGACACACTCTTCAAATTTAGTGTGTTGGTCTTTTTGGAAACAACATCTAATTGGGAACCAAGCATATTAGTGGCATCAATATTGTTCATACCTCATTTTTTTTTCCCCACTCGGAATGCCACTAAAAACTGTTGGCAGACATGTATTCCAGCAGATCGAAAAGATCTTTGGGGGACTTCCTCATAACTATACCTCTAATAACTGCATCCACCATGGACTTTATGTTCATCGTTAGTCCTTCGTAGAAGGTTTGGACCTTCATCCGGAGTGGGGGTCCATGTTGTGGGAATTTTCACATCATCTCCTTGAAATTCTCCCATGACTCGAACAATGACTCTGAGCCATGACGTTGGTAGTTTTTTATTTTGTTCTGCAAGGTCACCGTCTTCAAGGGTGGGAAATATTTTGATAGGAATGCTTGGGCTAACTACTCCCAGGTGAGGATAGATCACTGTGGAAAACCTTTTATCCAATATTTCACCTTATCCCTTAAAGAGAAGTGGAATAGGTGAATATTAATGGTATCCTCGGACAATAAGTGGTAGTGGAATGTGTTGCAGATCTTCATGAAATTGGAGAGATGGGTGTTTGGGTCCCTGTTCGGCTGGCTGCTGAACTGAACTATGTTTTGGATTAACTACATGATAGCAGGCTTGATCTCAAAATTATGGTCCTCCATTTGCAGATGGATGATGCCCATGTTAGCTCCATGAATAGATGACAGGACATACTCCATGATAGTACGGCATGGAGGTGGCTACTGAGGGAGTAGAGGCGTCATATATTGCTGCTCCTGGGGGGCGAAGTAAAGCCACTAAAAGATCAATTTCAGCTGTCCATACTCTGAATGGGGTTTTTGTGGCGGCCTCTGGTAGTTCCTCGGGAGGAACTCCATGAAGCCTCCTTGTGGGGCATGCTCTAGCATACCAGTAGGGGAGGCTGTTGGTTCTGGTACGAATGACCTGCTACAACTTCAGTGGTTGGAACTCCCACCTCCTTGTTTTCCATGGGTGGTGAGTTTTGGATGTACTCTATAAATAATACACATTAATTTCGCAACAATGTTTGTTCGATTTCCAGGTCAATCGAAAGAATTTCTGATGACTCGTCGTTCCTGGACTATGTGGGGCATCTGCTCATGCGCCTGTGATCCTACACACACACAAAACAAAAAGTAGACATAAAAGGGATAAAGAAAGATAAATAGAAATGGAATTATAAAAGATATTTTTGGGACTTTTTAATTTTTATTTTCACTAAATTAATTAAAAGGCAACTAAATTTAACACTCAAACCGAACTCCCTGGAAACAGTGCCAAATTTTGGTTTTTCATTTCACCGAAGGTATTTTATCGGTGTCCCAAATTGATATTACCCACTCTTAAGATAGTATAGCGTAAGTGCAGGGTTGATCCACAGGGAACAGATGACTGTGTGAATTAGATTGCGTTTGGAATTAACTTAGTGAAGGATGCTGAATTTAGAGTGGGATTTTTGTTTTTGATTATGACAATAATTTTTATTACTGAAGTAAATATTAACATTTAAATTTAAAGAAAACAAAAATAGTTTTTAATGTGGTTGATATAAAAAGGAGTGTGTTGGGGATATGGTGATTATAGAGGTTTTACAAACTTCTTATTAGGTTGTGTTGTTCATAATAACTCAACACTCTTGGTTTCAATTGTTACAAGATTCCTTTGGTTTGGTAAACTATGTCTGGAACTGAAGAAATTGACTCCTTGGTCTGGTATTTAGTGTTTCAAAATTCTTTATTTAGATCAGTCCATTTGTCTGTCGATGAATACTTCCAATGATCATGTGGGTATTCATCGTTATTATTCCTTTGAGTCCCTGAAAATTCTATCCTTAGTCTCGCTCAAATTTTTCAATGATAAAAATAAATGATTGAAGAAGAATAAGAAAATTAAATAGAACAAAAAAACATAATAATTAATCCAAATTACAACACTCTTTCATCATCCACAACCCCAACACATGGGGTATTTAGTTACACATGGAAGAAAATATGACAACAGAACCATCGATACTTGATGTGGTCATCACTGAAACTTCAAGGAGAGGTGAATTCTTTGGTAGAATGTTGTAATGGCAGAGTATCGGAACAACGGTACCAAGGAAGTAGGGCAACAGAACCTACCTCCTTCGAATATTGAATATTGACCTCAAAAATCGGAGGCTAAGTCCTCAATTAATAGAAAGAAAAAGTACATGGTGTGTATATAAAATACATGTCGTGTAGTTTCATCAACGTGATTTTGTCACAGTTTTACTCCAGTAGGTGGCCATCTGCACCACCCTTGACTTCCACGGCATCAACGGCTGGTTGGTGGAGGGTACATGACATGCGGCGATGCCTCACATGGCATGTAGTCTTTGTAAAACACCATCAACCGCATCTAGAAGCCTAGACATGGTGTGTAGGTATAAACCACATGGTGTTTCATCTCTATTATGGTGACTTGGGTATGCACTCATCTGGTCGATCCATGTCTGAGTTTGAATGTACACAATGTGTAGGTATGTACATGCTGTGTAATTGGAAATTTTTCTCAGAGTTCTCCTGGTTTGTGTGTTTGGCCAGAAAAAACATAAAAATAAACAAGATCGCCAAAATCAAAGTATTTTTCCACTAAGAAGTAGATATTTGCTGAAAACATGTTCTTATTTTCAAAAATATATGTGTAAATGTATACACAAATCAGGTGTATCAACAATGTTGATTCTAGTATTAAAACTAGAAACTCTATTTTAATTTTTAGTGCCAATTATACTTTTATTTATGATTTTGGTCCTATTAATATTAATGATGCTTTAAAAGATGAAAACATGATTGTTGTTATGCAAGATGAATTAAATAAGTTTTTTAGAAATAATTTTTGGACTTTAGCATAATTTCCTGAGGATAAACAGGTTATTGGAACTAAGTGGATATTTAAAAACAAGATAGATTAATCTAGATATATTTTTAAAAACAAATCCATACTTGTTTCTCAGGGATACACTCAATAAAAAGGTATGGACTTTGAAGATTATTTTTCACCTATTTCTAGGTTAGTGGATATTAGAATTTTGTTGTATTTTTATATTTTCAAGGTTTTAAGTTATATCAAATGGATGTAAAAAGTGATTTTTTAAATGTTTTTATAACTGAAGAAGTTTATGATTCTCAACCGCCTAGTTTTAGAAGTGAAAAATTTCCTAACCATGTTATTAAATTATCTAAAAATGTATACAGTCTCAAAAAATCACCTCATGCTTGGTATGAAAGAATCATTTTTTTTAAATAATGATTTTAAGAAAGGAATTGTTAGCCCCACAATTTTTGTTAAAATAAATTTTGATGATATTTTAATTTTACAAATTTATTTTGATGATATAGTTTATGGTTCCTCTAGTGAAATACTTTTCAATAATTTTTTAACTTTGATGTCTTATGAATTTTACATGATCTTAATGGGATAATAAAAATTATTTATTGGACTTCAAATTTCTCAAAGTAAATATGTAATTTTTATTAATCAATATAAGTATGCTAAAGAGTTGGTTAAAATATTTGGTCTTGATTCCTCTAAATCTATGAAAACTCTTATGGGTACTAATTTTAAATTAGATGTTGATTCATCTTGTAAATATATTGATATTAAATTTTATAGAGGCATGATAGGTAGCTTTCTATATTTATCTACATCTAGACCCAATATCATGTTTACTATTTTTTTATGTGCTATATTTCAAGAAGATCCTAAATAAAGTCGTATTAAAGCTATAAAAATAATAATTAGATATGTCAAAGTAAATATTTCTTCTGGTTTATTTTATCCCAAATATAACTGTTTTGATTTAATATATTATTATGAATCTAATTTTTGAGGATGTAGAATTGAATGAAAAAGAACATCATTTGTGTGTCATTATTTGGGAAAAAATTAATTTCTTTGTCTTCCAATAAGCAATTATATTTTTATTTATCTACTATATAAGTTGAGTATATCACTGCTTCTAATATTTGGGATCAAAGTTTGTGTATTAAGAAAATATTGTGTGATTTTTGTGTTTATCTTGATAAACTGCCTATTTATTGTGATAATAACTCTATACTTTTTATTTCTAAAATCCCCTTATTTAATTATAGAAAAAAACATATTTATTTTAGATTTTATTTTATTATATATCATGTGAACAAGGGTGATATGTTTTTAGAATATATACCTTTTGAAAATCAGCTAGAAGGTATTTTTACAAAGCCTTTAGACTCTGCTCATTTTGAAAAAATTAAATTTGATATTCATATTTTGGAATTTTACCTTTTTATTAATTCATTTCTTTAGGGGGTGTTTATGTTTTCTCTTTTTTTATTTACAAAAAGGGGGAGAAATGGGTTTTTAATGGTCTAAATGTTTTTTTGTAATAAAAAAAGGGGGATATTTTTTATACATGTGCATATTTTATTTTTATTTATTAGGTATGATTTTTTTTTACCCTTTATTATTTTATTTTATTACATGTGATTCACATTTAAGCCTGAACATGATTATCATTTTTATGATCATATTCTATTTTCTTTATAAACTACATTATGTTTTTTCTCTATATTTTGATGATATCTCAATCCAAATTTTTTGGATTTGTTTGATTCTTATCAAGTTGTATAGATAATAAATTTATATAAAGTCAATTAGTTTAAAAGGAAGTCTGAAAATTCTTTTCTAATACTCTAAAATTAAATGAAGTTTCTCGTGTAGTTTTAGAAACTCTGGAGTCTACAGTTTTGAAAAGTTATATTTAATTTACTACGAGTTCTAAAGATATCAAATTCATACAAAACTTGATTTTATATAAATCCAATAAATTATATTGATTTTATTATATTATATTGAAGTCTAAAAAAGTCATTTGGATGGTCATTCAATTATCTAAAGTTCTATAATGTTGTTTCACATATATAGTTTTTCCAAAACTTTATTACTTTAGTTTTTGGATTATTTCAGGAGAAGTAAAAGTCATATTTATTCAATTCTTGATTTTTTAGAAATATAATAAGATTTTATACAAAAAAATTCTTCTTAACCAAAGTCCGAGTCTAGTGTTAGGAGCATTTAAAAATTCATTAAAGTTTGTTATAGTATGTTGTCTAGTTTTTTTCTAAATGTATGGATCGGTAACCCAACTTTCATAACAGTGAAACGTGTGGTTAAACAACCATAATTTTTTAATTAACCCTATGATAATTTTTTAATGAAACCTACACTACTTTTATAATGAACCCTACACTACTTTTTTAATGAACCCTACACTACTTTTTTAAGGAACCCTATGCTACTTTTTCAATGAACCTTGTGCTACTTTTGCAAAGAACCCTACGTTGTTTTTGTGATGAAATCTACGCTATGTTTATAATGAACCTTAGGATAATTTTGAAATGAATCCTATGATGATTTTATAATGAAACCTGTTATACTTTTTTAATGGACCCTACACTACTTTTTTAATGAACCATGTTATACTTTTGTAATGAACCTTCTGCTACTTTCATGTACTCTACTTTCATGTAACCTACTTTTTTGTACCAAAATTTCGTGTACCATAATTTCATGTACCCTAATTTTTTATTGTAGATTTTTACTTTTAAGTTGAATATTGATCAACTGCATATGTGTGTGTGTGTGGATTATTTTAATAGGATTCTTTGGTGGATAAATTCACATTAAATATAAGGATTATGATCAAATAAGTTTTGATGATTTCGGTGAAATATTTAGAGAAATAATTAATAAATTATTTCAACGTATTTTTACAATAAATTTGGAGGTTATAAGATTATTTAAATTTAAATATTTGAATTTAATTTTGGATTGTGTTGGTAGTTTTTAAGAACAATTTTGATTAAGTTTAAAAGGGTTTGAATAGATTTAAATAGGATATTTAAAAGAATTAAAAGGTATTATTATTTTGGAAATATTTTTGGAAGATTTATTCAAATTATTATAATTATTTTATTTAATATTTATTCTATACTAATAAAGAGGAAATAGTGTTTTGATTTTTGTGGAGATATTTATGAAAGCTCCTGACTCAATATTTTTTGAATATCTCAAGGAAGCGAAGCTGATACAACTACTGAATATCTTTTATATATATATATATATATATATATCTACATTGTAGTTTAAAAATAATAATACACAATAACACCACAGGATTACATCTTCAACACGTTGTGAACTTTTCAACCTTCCATACAATACAATGTTTGTACAATACTTTCTTTCATTACCTAGATGTTCTCTCAAGTGTTGAACTACTTCTAATTCAACTAAAATTAATTTGATGAGACGTCCTAATCCAAATCTCAAGAACTAGTACCATTGATTTCATTTTTTATCTTCTCTTTTCTGGTTTTTGATTCTGTAACACTATTTCCCACCTCTCGCATGCACTTTCTATTTTTTCTATTTATGATTTTACACACAAAAGAATTATTTGTTATTATTTTTCCTTAGGTTGTGACTCTCAAATTCAAAAGTTAGGATCTAAGGGTTTTGACTCCATGTATATAAATTTAGGACTGTTTGGGTTGTGACACCTTCTATCTAATGTCAGGTTGTAAGGGTTTTGACTCCCCATACAAAATTTAGTGTCACAGTTATCCCTCCACTATAAAATGATTTTTTATTTGGGTTATGATTCCCCAATAAAAATAATTTTAGTGCACATGTATCTCTTATCAAGTAGAGAGGTATAAGAGTAGAGTAGACCTACCTTCGATCTAACTACTATAAAAAAACATCCTTGTGTTATTTACTTTTACTACTTCTAATTAACCATTATAATTAACTTTGATAATTAATTTAATTAATCAATTCATTTGTTTACATTTTTAATCTATTCTATTCACCCCCCCCCCTCTAGAAAATCTGTAATTACCGTATCCAACCTAACACATATCACTTCTCTTATATGATAAGTTAATTTATTCGATTTTAAAGAGTAATTATGAACAAAATGAGATAATTAATTTTATACATAGGGTTTAGGAGTCATACGTTTCTATAACATATTTTTAGAAGAAGAGTTGGATAAAAAGATTTCCAGAATAATTTTTTTTACCAAAGGTTTTTTAAAATATGTGGGAATGTGTTCCCACATACCCATCGGTGGTATATTTTAATAAAATGTTATTTTAAAAAAGGAGAGGCTCTAAACCCATATAATTCCATATTATAGAAACAATAGTTTATTTTTTTAATATTCCCAATAAAAGAAAATAAGTGTTATTTATTAAAACACAAAGTAGTATGTGTTGTGTCTTAAAAAAATATTCTAAAGATAATATATTTTTTAAAAGGATAGTGGGGGTATGTTTGAAATTAGAAAAATTAAATTTTAAAAAATAAAATATTGTATCATATTTAGTTTAAGTGGTTATTTACTTCATATCCTAAAGATTTGGGATATGTGATGGTAAAGAAAAATGTAAATAGTTAAATTTAGTTACTATGAGAATGTGAATATAACTGCTAACTAAAGGATTATAATAGTCTAACATTATAGTGATTCTTAATGTCCTAAATAAGTTTAGGATATTTTATGGTATATAAAAATGTAAAGAGTTTTATTTAGTTCCCATAACATATGAAAATCATTATTCCCTGATGGTTTATAATATCTAATACACAAAGTGTATCACTTAGTATCCTAAAAGAGTTTAGGGTATAATGGTAAATTAAAATGTAAAGATTTATATTAGTTACCATAAAAAATTCTATATCACTTTATATTAAAAGATTCTAGGATGTGTTAGTAAAGTGATAATGTAAATAGTTACATTATTTACAAAATATTTCAAGGAAAAAATTGATGGAAAGGGTTTAAAGGATGGTGATGATATACTTAGAAATATTTCTATGTATATAACATAAGATAACATTATAATATTTTATGATATGAAGTTAAAGAGTTTGAATATAAGTTCAAAATTTTGAACTTAAGGAATACGATTCCTATGTCACACCATTATTAAAACTTTCTTTCTTTGTAAATATTAATCACTAAGAGGTTTTTGGGAGTGTTTTATTAGATGGTCACATTAGGATGTGAAAGAAATTACATATAGATGTAATATTAAAGAAAAGAACCATTACCATAGCAACAACATGAGAGTCATTTAGAATATATGGATATTAAACACTTAATATATTAATTGTAATAGTTATAAACATTTCATGTAATTAAAATAAAGGAAATATTCAATTATAATTCATTCATGTGTGTTTCAACCTTACTTTACACAAATGGACAAATGAAAAATATACCCTAAAAGTATAAACATTTAGTTGTCCATAATTGATGATCATTATAGATTATAAGGGGTTTTGATGATGTGTAAAGGTTATCTTGAATATATTCTTTTTTCGGTTTCAAAGGTTTGTATATTAGATATCAAGAATAGATTTTTGAGGTAATAATTAGAGGCTTATTACTTAGACTGATCTGTGAAATTATATATTATGAAATTTCATATAGTTATAGATATACTTAGGGGTGTATTATTATTATATATCCTTATTACCTGAGTTTGACTAGATATCTATAATGAGAACGTTCATATATTGATTCTTTGCTTATGAAATTCAATATAAATACTTAGCTAATTAGGGGGTGGTTGGTATGTTTCTAATCACGTCATCGGTTGGAGTACAACCAATATTGGATTTCTCCACTTGTATGACAAGAAAATACATTTATCCCTTGATTAAATTAGACTGAATAAATCCATGTCTATTCTTAGTTGTTTCATATATGACGTGTTAAACTACTTGGATAAGTGACATGTGATGTACTTATCAGATAAAAAATTAATTGTGATGTATTCGTCACCTTGGTCAGTATTTTTCATAGAATCAAAAAATTATGAGAGGATAATACTATGTTGATATTGTAACATCCCGACCTAGAAGCCACTAAACCGGTGTTCCGAGCCGGTTCGCCACAAGGCCTCAAGCACACCTCCCCATACGCCAGAGGATTCCAACTAGCAGCGAGGGCCTAGGGTGTGATAGTGGGGAGACTATTCCCTCATACCAGAGTAAGAAAATAGTGGAAATAACTAAGTATCATGCACAACGTAAAGTAAACATAGTGCAGAAGCAATACACAACTGAAATAGAACAAGTTGTAATAGTAAAATTTTGTAAAATCCCAAACAGTTATGAAATACAATACAACACTAGTCACCCATCTGGCCGACCATACAGATACAAGTATGAAAGAAACTAAAAGTAAAAGTAAAGGGCTCAAAAACTAACTCTGAGACAACCTACATACACAATCTCTAGACACTGTCAAACTGAAATAGCTCGATCAGTAGAACCACTCATGCAACTTTGCTCGATCATGCAACACTATTCCACATCCCTATCCACCATGAAACTCGTGTTCAACCTAAAAAGGAAGACATAAGGTCTACACGTACACCGAGGTGCATGTGTAGGGGTGAGAAATAATCTCCGTAGGGAACCCCAACAAGAAATCTATAACTGTGATGCTAAAAGTGTATGCAACACCAACATGCTCAGCCTAGCTGAAACAAAATAAAGAAAGTAAACCAAACGTTCAACCACAGTCGAACCTAGGGTATGTAATCCCTATCAACTAATAAAATGACATCACGGATGTCAATATCTATATAGGTACCCATGTATAGACCCATACCTATACACATATACATAAATATGAATATTCATGATTAGGTGATTCAAATAACAAGAAACCACATCAGCAGTCAATCCTTGGGACCATAATCCTAATCTCTTGGACATCCTGTGAATGGTAATTGAGTTGGACATTGTGCCACTCAAGTAGTGTATCATAAGTCGATCTATGGGTCCGTAATCCCATCAACATGTACCTGCTTTGGCCAACGCTAGTATTATATCTCAGAGCAAGCTAATCAAAAAGAAGTAACCCTATAGGAATTACTCACAGTCTAACCCCTCTGGTTCAACCAATCAAAAAAAATAAACCCACTTGGTATTACTCATAGCCTAACCCCTCTGGTTCAACCAATCAAACTAAAGCAACCTTCTAGGAAGTACCAAAGTCTATCCCCTCTGGTTCAGCTGTAGCAAAGACTCTCTGAGGAAGAACTCACTGTCAATTCCCCCTATAGTCCCCTATCAGTAACTAAAAGCTGATCTAGAGAAGCACTCAACATCCAATTCCCCATGTTTCCCGCATAGAGGAACTACAGAAACTCTAAGGGAGCACTTACTTCCATCCCCCTATGGTCTCGCTATGTAGAAGTAAACAGACTCTCTGGAGAATCCCTCAATGTCCATTCCCCCTTTGGTCTACTACAACAGGTTCTCATGGCCTTGTGTAAGTCAATTGTGCACAAATAATACATGGCATCTGAAGTAAACCTCAAGAACTACTTGGCTAAACAATCTGCAGCATATCATAGCATGTTAGATAAAATTACCCCATCCTACAATACTGGGCATGGAAAGTAAAGCAGCCTAACATGTAAGATAGAACAAATGGTAAAACAATAAAACACATGAAAAACAACCATAGCATGACAATATTAACCCTATTCACAAACAATTAACCTCTATCCAAACAAAAAAGGAATAGCTGGAAATATCAGGGCTAAAAACCATAAACACGCAATACCCCAAACAAGGGTATTGGGAACTTTTGCACATATAACTCAAAGAATATCTACAAAAAGGCACAAACCACCTATTCATTAACACAAGTCATAGTAGGAATCCCAAAAAAAAAAGATGCCTCACATTAGGCTCAACTGCCACTAACCAGGAAGCACCTCTAGTAACCACTACCGCATCATCAAACAAAGTCAAATATAAACAAATGAGTAAGGGTGGCCCGAACGCCCAACACAACACTACATCCATAGCCCCCATGAGATCACCAGTTTGGCATAGGTTCTAGGTGACACCCAAACACCATATATACACAAACCCAACGTAACAACTCAGGGTTGGTCAAACAACAGGCACCTGCTGGGCCCCTCAAGTCAAACATTGAGGAGGAATCATACTCGGGATCCTACAGGTAAACACGTGCGAAGGAATCCTACAATGGATCCTTAGTGAAGAGTAAGGGAGTAATCCTACACAATATCCTCAAATGAAGTACAAAAATATGAGAGAGATCCTATAAGGGACTCCCTAGGTTAGCACACAAGTAAAGCCATCCCTCAGGGGATCCTTGGAAGTGCCTAGTCTCACGGCCTCATAGGCCAGAAGGGAAAGTCTTAAAAGGGGAATTTCCTCTAAAGCATATGTTATAATAGAGAGATCATAGCTCATCTCATATTAAAGTTCTTAACTAAGTTGGTCCAAACACCCAACCTATCATTCATGCCAAGTCTCACTCTTAAGTGTCAACCGAATATGATGATTGGAGGGAGAACCTCTCCATTTAGATATAAACCCCCTAAACACCATTTAAATGACCTATAAATGTCAAAGGTATTTCACCATTGCGATCTATGTGAAAAAACGCTCAGAATGGACTACTCAAACACCTAATTCCGACTTCCAGTGCATAAGATATCACAAAACTACTAAACTGAAGTAGTACATAGCCAGAACACATGGCCAGACACATGGGGTCTACTTGTGTAATAGTACACAGTGTGTACTTCACTATACATGGTGTGTACTATTAAAAAAAGTCATCTTGTGTGAGTTTTCACCCGAACACATGCCCTTGTTCCACTATATGGCGTGTACTTATAGTACACAGTGTGTACTCCTTAAAAACCACTATTCTTTGTCCTTTTTGTACATGGTCGGACACATGGCCACCTGTAAGAACCCGGTTCTTATTCTTGAGGTAAGGGTTTCTTCTTTTCCATTTTCTATAAGTTTTTTTGAGAAAATAAGGAAAATGGGGGGAAATCCCAAATTTTGTGGGTACACGCCGTGTACTTTTCCACACGTCGTGTACTTTGGTCGTGTGGGATGAGTACACAGGGTGTGTAGCCCTGCCAGTGATGGAAGGTGTAAAAACTGACTACACGCCGTGTAGTGGGTATTTACATGACATGTAGTCAGTCAACATGTGAATAGTAAGGCAGTGGAGGCAGCCGCCAGCGGAGCGATAGTACGCGCCGTGTAATCACGAAGACATGTTGTGTACTCATGTTGACGGATGAACAGTGCCACACCGGTGAGAAGCCGCCAGGGGAATAGTTTAAAAAATGGAAAGTACACATCGTGTACTTGAGAGTACACGCCATGTGTTTTTTTCACTTAAAATGTTCAGTAGCCTCCTCTGTTCATAGAGGAAGATTAGAACGTCGAAGGGGAGCTTAGAGAGACGACCAGAGCTTTGGAGATCACTCAATCGTGCACTGGGAACCTGATTCCTTCGTCATCGATCTCGTTGAGACCACTCAGGTGAAACCTCTCTTCTCCTGGTGATGTTCTTTCCAATTCCTTCCTGAGGGAGATTTATTTACGTTTGAATGGGAATTATCTTATCTTAGATCTACGCCCTTCTCGTGCATTTTGGGAGGCGATGTTCACGTATACCGATCAGGGGCGATTGAGGTAGGTGGTCTGATGTTTTTTTTTCAACTGTAGAGTTGAAATTGTGTACTGTTGTGCTACGAGCCCATGTTAGGGGTGTCGTATGGCTGAGGACTTAGCTGTTTTAAATACCTAGAATTGTATTGGTAATTTAATGTAATTATGAACTACTGTTTGGGATCACTGCTTGGATCCAGGACCACCCTGGGGGTGCGTTCCTCTGTTTAGCTATTTGGCCCGGGTACCCGAGGGTATACCGTAAAATTTAGCATGCTTTAAATTTCCTTGAGAGGAATTTTATATAATTGATTTCGTATCTATTAGGATCAGCCCGGTTACTTTCTCCTGAGGGAAGAGTTCTATTTAGCCTGAGGGCAGTGTTCTATTTAGCCTGAGGGCAGTGTTCTATTTAGCCTGAGGGCAGTGTTCTATTTAGCCTGAGGGTAGTGTTCTATTTAGCCTGAGGGAAACTCATTTCGTGCCTGTGGGCAGTAGATTTTGTGCCTAAGGGAGATACATTTTATTCCTAAGGGCAATATCTGTTATTCATGTGGGCAATTACCTGCAGGTTGTGACTCTGATTACCTGAGGGTAAGGTTGTACGTCTGAGGACAGTGGTATCATGCATATTCACCAGGGTGATTTTCATATGTTATACCTGCCAAGTTAAAGCATAGGCTTGGCATGGTAAAATGAATATAAAATGGAAATATAATTGGTAGAGTTATTTACTTTTGATCACTGCTTAGTTTATTGCATTTTACTACTGCACACTGTTGCACATTTTCACTGATAGTTGGGCACGGGCCTTTGGTGGGTGCCTACTAGGATTTATTTCTCACACCCTGTTTGGGTCATTTATTCGGCCCAAATAGACTATATTTATGCAGGTTTCGATAGGGACAAGTATCCCTATACAGGTACATGATTGTTGTAGAGGAGTAGGAGAGCATGGGACTAAGCTTAGGCTTACGATGCTGCTGAGCTCTTGTTGCACTGTTTTGTTTTGTTTTTGATGTACCTTGTACTTGAGCTGTATTGTATTGTATTGTAGTGTAGTGTATCATGTTCTGGATTTTTTCATATAATAGTGACATGCTGCATCTTGATATATATATATATATATATATATATATATATATATGACTACTGGCTCTCTTTACTTCAGTTGTCCTTTTCAGTTGTATACTGTTTACTGCTTCCGCTGTTGTATGTTAGTTATCCTTTCCGTTGTGTTACACTTTAAAAAATGGGGGAATATTTTCCCCACTATCAGACATGGGCCCTCACTTCTATTCGGCAACCACTCGTGTTTAGGGAAATGTGCTTGAGGTCATGTGACCAACCTTGTTCGGGGCACCCATTGAGTGGATCCCTGATTCGGGACGTTACAAAGTGGTATCAGAGGAGGTTCTTTTCTTTGACTTACTGTTTGGATCCTTGGTATGGGATAGGATGGACATGGTAGTTGGTAATAAGCTGTGCCTGGGAGTAACTAATTCGTGTACAGCGAAAAACCAAATTACCTCGTTATTGAAATTATTACTGGTTTTTCAATTTTACAGTTGATTTAATTTTCACCATTGGGTGATGCACTTGTGATTGTACTATTTATATGTTATATGTGGTTTCTATTTAGTTGAAACCTTATGATATGAGTTTATGCAGTCTCATGCATCATTTAGGCACATGTTAGAATCACATGCCATGCATAGTTTCCATTCCATGTAGGTGAATTAGAAATTGCATGTTGTTGTGATAGTTGTTGTGCTATAAAAGCATCCTATTGTGATATCTGCTTTGATAAATACTTGATATTTGATAGGGAATTTTTGTGTGAGGTTTTTGAGAGAATAGATGCCAAACTTTGGTTTTTGGGGAGTATGGGCCCTCAATAACCGGAATTTGGTGGGTCATTAATGTGTTTCCTGGTTATAACATGTATAAGATGCCAAGATTTGATTCGCGGGGAGTGTGGGGCCTCACGGATCATAATTTGGCACTTAGGTGTTGGTTTTACTATTTTTATGGGTTCTGGTGAAGTTTCTGAGGCTTAATGTTCAGAAAACCCAAGACACATGTTGTGTGTTCTTCTATTCGATAAGAAATGAAAAAAATTTAAATACACGTCGTGTAGTCTCTTCCCGTATCATATACCATGTGGGCAGGGACACAGCGTAGAGAACGGTTTCAGGGAACATGTCGTATACCAGTTGTACATGTCGTGTAGTGTTGACCCAGAGACCGCCCAAGTAACTAACAACACAGGCGGAGGAAGTCTTTGTTAGAACACACCGTTTCAATGTTGTACACGTTTTGTAGTCTAACCCAGGTACCTGGCCATGTCACAAACAACACAGGTTGGTGTTATCTTTCCTAGTACATGTTGTGTTCACCTGGAACATGTCGTGTAGTGTCAACCATGTAACCGGCCGTGTAGCGAGCAACACGGGTCGGTCTGGGGATTCTTTGAACACACCGTGTACCTGTGGGACACACCGTGTGGTCTTGTTTTAGGAGAGTCGTGTGGCCTAGCCATGTGGAAGGACCTGGGTAGGGAAGGAGGATTCAAGTACACACCGTGTAGTCTGAGAACACGCTGTGTGTTTGGGATGTTACACGACTAGTTTTAGCTGGAGTACACGCCCATGTGAATGGATTGAGATAACACACCGTGTAGTTTTTATAAACATCATGTAGTCAAGTTTTTTAAATCTTGAAGGCTTTCTTTCTCATGTTCCCTTCTTGGTCTCCTTGTTTTCAGTCTTTGATACTCTTGATCTAAGGCGTGTGTTTGACCTTATAGAGTCATGTCTCCAAGACGACCACCAGTTGTTCGCCAAGAGAGCAGCGACGATTATACTCTTGAGATGGTGGGCCATGGCCTACCAGAAGATCCTCGAGCAGTACCAGATGTAGCTCCAGCCATTATACCAGACACAGGAGCGGAGGCACAGTTCCGTGAAGGCTTCATTCGGTTCATGCAGACCTTTCAGGGAGCACCATAGACCACCACATCTATGGTAGAGCTGACGCATATATTTCAGCAGCAACATCCGCCTACATTTTCAGGGGATAGTGTACCACAGGCTACGGAGTCTTGGTTGGGTTCTATGTAGACTATTTTCGAGAATCTTGAGATGCCTCCAGGGTGGAGGGTCAAGCTCGCTACATACATGCTACGTGATTCCGCCAAGAGGTGGTGGGATGTTACCACCCAGACTGAGCATCACCGAGACATGGAATGGGAATATTTTCAGGAATCCTTCTATGACTTCTTCTTCCCGGAGACGCTGAGGGAAGATTGAGCTTGAGAGTTCATGAATCCATAGCAGGGCGCCATGTCAGTGATGGATTATTCTACTCACTTCACCGAGCTACAGCTCTTTACACCTATTCTAGTGGGTGATGAGACGTTGAGGGCTAGATGCTTTTGTTGGAACCAGGTTCTTCAAAGCATGATTTGGTGTATGGTTTGTGTTTGTTGTCAATCCTCAGTGGAAGTTCAGGGTGTGTACCAACAAAGTGATCATACCGTTCAAGCAGAAAACAGTAGTGAAAGTGGCGCTGTTTCCCAGTGTTTGCCAAATTTTTGGGCCTAAAAATCGGCCAATAAAGTAAAGTGTTTTTGGAAAAGGTACTTGCGCGCCGTGCTCTTGGAGGATAAAAGACTTGCGCGCCATATGTTTTTGAGGATCAGAACATCAAAATTTGGCTAAGGAAAGAAGGTCGCGCAAGTGTTGGTTGGGTCGCGCAAGTGAGTTGCGCGACAGAGTTTATTGAAGACAAGACTTGCGCGCCGTCGAGGACTTGCGCGCCGCCGCGCAGGGGGTCCAGTTTGCCTATAAATACTGGACCACCCCTCCTCATTTGCAATGAAGTTCAAGGCCGAGAGATTGCTCGAGCTCTCGTCGCGCAGGTGGTTGAGTCGCGCAGGTGGTGGTTTTGTCGCGCAAGTAGAACTTGCGCGCCGGTTTTTGGCTGTGCGCCCAAGGTGGTTTGGAAGAGAAAGGAAGTGGACCGCGCAAGTTTTTGGTTGGGGAAGGAAGAGTCGCGCATGTGTGTTGATGACACTTGCGCGCCAGTTTGGACTTGCACGCAGTAGTGGGACTTGCGCGACTGTCTTGGAGAAGCGCGCCTGGTTTTGCTGAAGCCCACCGGCGTGTTTGGAGCAGCACGAAAGCCGAGAGACTACTCGGTACATTCGAGGAAAAGAGATATTCTTCTTCTGGTGAGAATCGAACTTCAATAGAGCATCTACATACAACAAAGGATGCACTCTTATGCAAATGAAGAAGAGACCCTCAATTCTATAAACTGAGTCGGACTTCACCAACGGCAGTGAGCCAGGGGGAGTCAACGGGAGTGACCCGAGGGACGCAGTGAGCTATCCCTGAACAATTGTAAAGGCAGTGAGCCTGGGACAGAGTGTCTGTACCCAAACTTTTGTATCCGCAGCTAGTGAAGCATAGTGGATTTAGGTACGACCGGCAACCTGTCGGCGTATGCTCCTTGGACGTAGCCCTTAGTGGTGAACCAAGTAAAAATGGATGTGTCTTCTCTGTGCATGTGAATGTTTTCATTCTGATCATAATCATCATACAGGTTCAACAAGTTCATACCAACATGGGAACAAGATCCAACACATTAAAAGAAAAAGTGGTCACCCTGATTCACCCCTCCCCTCTCAGGGTGTCCCGGGGTCCTTCAAGTGGTATAAGAGGGTAAAGGTTGCTGGTGTTGAATCTGACCTTCTTCGTCATGGAAAACGCCGTCAATGTCTGGGGAGTCCCTCACTTCGATGGAAGCAATTTCCAGATCTGGAAGAACATAATGAGATCTCATCTAAGATCTCTTGGAATGGAAGTTCTTTTTTCTACTTTGCAAGGAATACATGTCACTGATCCAACAGGTCTGGCTATGACTGAAACAGACAGGAAACTTCTTGATGCAGATGCTAAAGCACAGAATGCTCTCACTACAGCCCTTTCTGATCAAATTTACCTGAAGGTGATGAATTGCACCTCAGCAAAATCTATGTGGGATAAACTTGAGAATATTTATGAAGGTGATAGCAAAGTGAAGGAGGCGAAACTACAAGTGCTACACAATCGGTTTGATGATCTGAAGATGCATCCAGACGAGAATTCAGACTCTTTCTTCAATCTAATTACTGAAGTGGTTGGAGCAATTCGGGGTCTAGGCGAAGAAATCAAATACATTGATATTGTAAAGAAAATTTTAAGAAGACTTCCACCTTTGTATAATGCGAAGGTGTCAGCTCTTGAGGAAAGAGATCTTTCCAAACTTTCTCTAGATGACTTACTGAGCAGTTTGGTAGCATATGAAATGAGAGTCAAACCAGAAGATGCTACGACTCGGGTGAGCAAGGAAATGGCATTCAAGGCCATGGATAAATTGAAAATCTCAAAGGATAGTAGCGGTGATGATGAAGAAGAGAAAGAAATTCTTTCTCTCATTGTAAAGAAGTTCCAGAAGGGGAAAGGGAAATTCAAAGAGAAGTTACCTCTCGCATGTTTCCATTGTGGAAAAGTTGGGCACATTGCCTCTCAGTGCTTGAAGAATATCAATGATGATGATAGTGAAGATGAAAACTTCAAGAAGCCTCAAAGAAGATTCTTCAAAAACGGAGACTTCAAATCTGGTAAGAAAATGCAAAGGAAGAGTTTTGTCTGTGAAGAGGAAGAAGATGACAATGAATTCTGTGATGAATAAGAACCAGAATTCAAAACTGGGAACCACGCTTCTATGATGGCCACTGTTGAAAAGTCAGAAGATACTGATGGTGAAAAACAACTGAGAACTTGTGTAGATCCTGAGGTGAAACTTAAGGATGCAGTTAGTAAGCTTAAGATTAAATGTAAGAGCTGCAATAAGTGGAAATTAATTGTATAAGAATCAACTGAATATGTTGATCAACTTGAAGATGAAATTGAACGACTGGAAGAATTTGTGAAGGTACAGTCTAAAATAATTGAAAGCAATGATGATGCAGTTGATATGAAGCTGAGAATTGAAGAGCAGGCAAAGGTCATCAATGACCTCACATCCAGACTGGATGAAAAATCCAAGACTGTTGAGGGTCTTGAGGAGGAAGTAGTTACTCTAAGGAGTAAAATGGAGACAGAATCAGTTCCAAAATAATCGAGGAAGAAAATACAGTTCGGAAGATTCTCAGATGCAGAATTACTTTCAAGAGCCAAGTGTGGTTCAGATGGGGTTGGAAAAGTCTTGAGTGATCAAAGACCTGCTTGCATGGGAAAGAGTGGAATTGGCTGTGAGGCTGAGTCATCAACTTCTGGAAGTGAAAAGATCCAAAAGAAAGACAAGATGAAAGTTGAACATGATGAAATGTTACCTAGAGTGCTGAAAAAGGAACCCTCAATCCAAACTAAAAGGAGACCTGAAAATTATCCTCAAACATTCAAAAATGACAGACAGTCTTACTATTCTCCCAAGGAAGAAGGTATAAGGAGAAATTCAAGTGAGAAGACATTTCCTCTCATGAAGTGTCAGTTCTGTGGCTATCTGGGCCATACCATGTCTTATTGTGAAGAGGCAAGAAGCTATCTGAATGGAGAAGATATAGATGCTCAACAAAGGAGAACAATCTCATATCCTAATTCTCATAGAAGAAATAATTTCTATGGATATTGTTTTTTTTGTTCTAACTTTGGTCATAAGGCCATTAATTGCAGGCAGAAAAGGGACATAGACACCTCATACCGAAGTTCAAGAAAAGTCAAGTCTCGTCAGCAAGACAGTGTTGCTCTTTTAAACAGGTTCTCACCTCTCGCAGAATACTTTGACTATGAAGAACCTGGGTATGCAGAAGAGATAGTTGAAAGGCCATCAGTCCTATATACTCAATCTAATGTCTCATGGAAGGAAAGGAAGAAGATTGAGAAATCGAACCTTGCAGAGGTAGCCCTCAAAGCTACAAAGAACAACAGTACCTGGATTCTGGATAGCGGTTGTTCATCTCATATGACGGGTAATGCCGGCCTACTAACGAATATCATAAAGAATGTTGATGGTACAGTAAGATTTGGTAATGATGGGGCTCTGAAAATCAAAGGGAGTGGAAGTACCCGATTAGCTAATGGAGAACTAAAGAAGACTGATGTCCTTTACGTAGATGGCCTACGCCATAATCTCCTTAGCGTGAGTCAACTCTGTGACTCAGGAATTATAGTTACTTTTAATCAGAAAGGCTGCACCATCAAGGGAAAAACCGGCAATTCACTTATGAAAGGATGCAGAACATAAGGCAACTTGTATCAGGTTGATAGTGAAGAAAATGTATGTTACATGACTGTTGAAGAAGAAAACAATTTGTGGCATCGGAGATTGGGACACATCAATCAACAAGACATGGAGAAAATATCAAAATTGAGAATTGTCATGGACATCCCCAACCTGAAGCGTGAGCGTGAAAAATCATGTGATGCTTGTATTCGTGGGAAGCTGGTCTGCAGTTCATATCGACCAAAGAAGAAAAAGGCATCTCACCTTCTTGATCTGATTCATACAGATGTTTGTGGTCCAATAAATGTTGCCGGAACTCGTGGAGAAAGGTACTTTGTCCTTTTCATAGATGATTACAGTCGAATGGCATGTGTGATGGTCATTCACCGGAAACGACAGGTCCTTGACTGCATGAAAACATATCGGCGAATCACCGAGAATGATACTGGACGAACAATCAAAGTGTTGCGATCTGAAAATGTAGGAGAATACACGTCCATTGAATTTGAAAATTATCTGGAGAAGCATGGGATACAACATGAGGTAGCTGCTGTGAGAACTCCACAACAAAATGGAGTTGTTGAACGAAGGAATCGACAGGTGAACAACATGGCACGAACTATACTGATTGCGAGTCGTATTCCACGACATTACTGGAAAGAGGCTGTTCAAGCTGCAGTGTACATTCAGAATCGAATAGGACTTTATATGGGTGAGACGAATACACCATATGAATTGTGGCATGGATGGAAGCCTTCTCTAAAATACTTTCGTGTCTTTGGAAGTAAGTGCTTCATCAGGAACAAAGAAGGAAATCAGGGGAAATATGGTGACAACGCAGATGAAGGAATCTTCCTCGGTTACTCAATGAACAGAAAAGCCTACAAATGTTTCAACAATTGTTTGGGAAGGATTGTGGAAAGCAATGATGTTAAGATAATTGAAGAGAAAACCACAAATGCTTCACGGACGTCATATGCTGATGTGATAGAAAGTCATGAAGAATGTGGACATGAAGAAACTACAAATGCAGAAATAGAGGAAGTTGTTCAAAACACTCATCAATCACATAATGATGTTGACTCAGAAGAAGAATCTGAAGAAGAAACTATGGATGAAGAGAATTCTACTGAACCTCGCAGGAGAAATCGAAGAGCTGAGATTGATCCATCCAACATAATTGGGGATAGGAGTGCACCCACTCAAACTAGAAGGATGAGGAATACCACGCAATCTGCATTTCTATCAGTTGTAGAGCCATCCTCATTCGAAGAAGCTGCAAAAGATGAATCTTGGGTGAAAGCCATGAATGATGAATTAGATCAGATTGATAAGAATCAGACATGGGATCTTGTCCAGAGACCCGAAGGTCACAATGTGATTGGTACCAAATGGATCTTCAAAAATAAGTTTGATGAGCATGGAAGTGTTATCAGAAACAAGGCATGACTGGTATGTAAAGGATACTCCCAGATTGAAGGTATTGATGTTGAAGAAACCTTTGCTCCAGTTGCTAGACTGGAATCAATCAGGCTTTTCCTTGCCATGGCACTCCAAAGAGGATATAAAGTATATCAAATGGATGTTAAGACAGCATTCTTGAATGGTGTACTCAAAGAAGAAGTCTACATTGAACAACCGGTGGGGTTTGTCTTGGGTACCGATGAAACAAAGGTCTGCAAACTAAAGAAAGCTCTATATGGTTTGAAACAGGCACCACGGGCATGGTACTCACGGCTAGATTCATATCTCAAGAAGTTGGAATTCAAAAGAGGAGGAGTTGATCACAATCTCTATGTGAAGAATTCTCCAAAAGATCAGTTCATGGTTCTTGTCTACGTTGATGATATCATTTTTGGTGGAAGCAGGCATAAATCAGTGGATGAATTTACCAACCACATGAAATCAGAATTTGAAATGTCTATGATTGGGGAGCTCACATATTTCTTGGGGTTACAAGTGATTCAAAATAAGGAATACACTTTCATTTCTCAGGAAAAATATGCAAGAGAGTTGCTGAA
Source organism: Viscum album (assembly GCA_963277665.1). NCBI lineage: Eukaryota > Viridiplantae > Streptophyta > Magnoliopsida > Santalales > Viscaceae > Viscum > Viscum album. The sequence continues at coordinate 1,514,412,943 of OY728156.1, read as the reverse complement.
GAAGTTCAATATGCAAGACTCCAAACCAATGTCAACTCTGATTGCTGTTGGAACTAAACTTGGAAAGCATGAGGATGGGAACTCTGTTGATCCCACCATGTACAGGAGGATCATTGGAAGCCTACTATATCTGACAGCGACAAGGCCAGATATTGTCTTTGCAACATGCCTTGTAGCCCGCTTTCAGAGTAATCCAAAGGAGGAACATATGTCAGCAGTAAAAAGAATCATAAGGTATATTCAAGGCACACATAACTTCGGGTTATTTTTTGCTGCAGGCAGGGACAGTGAATTATCAGCGTTTTCTGATGCTGACTGGGCTGGGGATGTAGTAGACGGAAAGTCCACTAGTGGTGGAGCTTTCTATATTGGGCATAAATGTGTTGGCTGGTTGAGCAAGAAGCAAGAAAGTACTTCTCTTAGTACTGTTGAAGCTGAATATATCTCCGCCACAAAAGCATGCACTCAACATCTTTGGATGAAGCAGTAGCTAACAGATATTGGTGATAAGGTGCAGCAACCAATGGTGATTTATTGCGATAACAAAAGTGCAATTGATCTTACGAAGAATCCGGTTCAACATTCTCGTACAAAACATATTGAAATACGGTATCATTTTATCAAAGAAAAGGTTGAACAAGGAGTGATTAAAATGGATCATGTTGGAACTAATGAGCAAGTGGCTGATATCCTAACCAAGCCATTGTCTGCGGCTGTGTTCGAGAAGCATCGGTTGAACCTCGGTGTTCGACCACCTCCTACTGCATAAGGAGGCACCGGAAGTCCCCTCTCCCCGTTTGTTTTAACTGATTTTATCTGCTTATGGCTGTGATGCAGGTTTATGGGGGAGATACTATCCAGGGGGAGTATGGCTTGAGCTGAACGTTGAACAAACTTTTCGGTCTTTGGTTTTATTGTCAATGGGGGAGAAAGGAATAAATTCAAGGTAAGAAATTCTTCTGTGATGAGAAGTGTAAGATTGTGATGAGAAGTTTAATAAGGATATCATCGGGCGTCATAGAGAATTTCAAAACACTAAGACCCAATTCAAGCTTTCTCTCTTGTTTTCTACACCGAGCATTGCTCACGTAGACTTAGAGTGTTGGCTGAGTTGATTCTTGTGTTTTGGATTTGCTCATGGTTGAAGATCTATTGAATTTATTCTGATTGCCAACAAACCCAAAGGGGGAGATTGTTGGAACCAGGTTCTTCAAAGCATGATTTGGTGTATGGTTTGTGTTTGTTGTCAATCCTCAGTGGAAGTTCAGGGTGTGTACCAACAAAGCGATCATACCGTTCAAGCAGAAAACAGTAGTGAAAGTGGCGCTGTTTCCCAGTGTTTGCCAAATTTTTGGGCCTAAAAATCGGCCAATAAAGTAAAGTGTTTTTGGCAAAGGTACTTGCGCGCCGTGCTCTTGGAGGATAAAAGACTTGCGCGCCATATGTTTTTGAGGATCAGAACATCAAAATTTGGCTAAGGAAAGAAGGTCGCGCAAGTGTTGGTTGGGTCGCTCAAGTGAGTTGCGCGACAGAGTTTATTGAAGACAAGACTTGCGCGCCATCGAGGACTTGCGCGCCGCCACGCAGGGGGTCCAGTTTGCCTATAAATACTGGACCACCCCTCCTCATTTTCAACGAAGTTAAAGGCCGAGAGATTGCTCGAGCTCTCGTCGCACAGGTGGTTGAGTCGCGCAGGTGGTGGTTTTGTCGCGCAAGTAGAACTTGCACGCCGGTTTTTGGCTGTGCGCCCAAGGTGGTTTGGAAGAGAAAGGAAGTGGACCGCGCAAGTTTGTGGTTGGGGAAGGAAGAGTCGCGCATGTGTGTTGATGACACTTGAGTGCCAGTTTGGACTTGCGCGCCATAGTGGGACTTGCGCGACTGTCTTGGAGAAGCGCGCCTGGTTTTGCTGAAGCCCACCGGCGTGTTTGGAGCTGCACGAAAGCCGAGAGACTACTCGGTACATTCGAGGAAAATAGATATTCTTCTTCTGGTGAGAATCGAACTTCAATAGAGCATCTACATACAACAAAGGATGCACTCTTATGCAAATGAAGAAGAGACCCTCACGTCTATAAACTGAGTCGGACTTCACCAACGGCAGTGAGCCAGGGGGAGTCAATGGGAGTGACCCGAGGGACGCAGTGAGCTATCCCTGAACAATTGTAAAGGCAATGAGCCTGGGACAGAGTGTCTGTACCCTAAATTTTGTATCCACAGCTAGTGAAGCATAGTGGATTTAGGTACGACCGGCAACCTGTCGGCGTATGCTCCTTGGACGTAGCCCTTAGTTGTGAACCAAGTAAAAATGGTTGTGTCTTCTCTGTGCATGTGAATGTTTTCATTCTGATCATAATCATCATACAGGTTCAACATGTTCCTACCAACGTGGTAACAAGATCCAACACATTAAAAGAAAAAGTGGTCACCCTGATTCACCCCTCCCCTCTCAGGGTGTCCCGGGGTCCTTCAGCTTTGAGGATGGTCTTTTATATGGAATCTGAGCTCTGGTGAATGTTTTCAGGTTGCCTACCATGCATGCTATTGTGAACTAGGCACTGATTATAGAGAGGAACCTATAGGAAGCTAGTGGTGTGGGCCAGGGTGGTTCGACACCAGTTTTGGGTACGATCTCTACCGATAAGAGGAAGAGGCAAATGGATTTCTCTCATGTTGGCAGTTCTAGCCAGAAAAATACTTCATGGGGATAGGTTATTTGATACCAGTGTGGCAGAGATGGGAACAAGAGACCTTAGTGTCCTCGAGACCCAGTGGAGTTCCGATCTTGCGGCAAGATGGGTCATCTGTAGTGCTTTTTTAGGGAGTTTCTACCAGTGGCTAGTGAGAGGGGTTCTATGCAGACTCTACATGCAGGAGCAGGACCAGCAGCTTCTTACCAGTCAGGAAATTAGAGTACGTTAGGACGTGTAGGCAGAGATGCTGGTCATGGCCTTGGTAACCAGACACCAGGATCTCAGAGGCAGTAGGGCAGAACAAATCAGGGTAGTCGGGCTATGTCGCAGGGCCGTGGCATTGGGCAGGAATATGCAGTGCAACAGACCCAACAGGAGTAGGATCCTAGACCTTCTACTGTCAGAGGTACTATTTTAGTAGCTTCTATTTTATCTTCTATACTTTTCGATATGGTTTCTACACATATCTTTATATCTATTCCCATTGTGGAGATCCTTGGGCTCTGTGTTTCTTCTTCTTCTGGTGTTATGACGCTAGACACTCCATTGGGAACTAGAACGACTGGTGTGCATCAGTGTAAGGAGTTCCCCCTAGAGGTTGGGGGGTGTCACTTTCTATGGGACCTCTATGTCTTGGAGATGACGAGATGTGATGTCATTCTCTGGATGGACTGGTTGGTACCCTTCTGAGCCTTTGTGGATTTCTATCGTTGCAGGGTGAGTTTTAAGTCACCAGAGGGTGGAGAGTTTCTATACAAGGGAGAATGGGATGTTCAGGTGAGTTGAGCTAGACCAGAGCATCGTGGGAGAGGCAGAGTGATATCTCATATTGTGATTTTATATCTGGATAATCAGGGGACTTGTCAAAAGGATTTTCCTCTATTAGTTGACCGTTTCAGGTATGTCTTCCTAGATTAATTTTTAGGTCTACCTCTGGAGCGATAGGTGGATTTATCTATTGATCTTGTGCTAGGAGTAGCACCGGTATCCATTCCTCCTTACAGGATGGATTCACCTGAGTTGAAGAAGCTCAAGAGATAGTTAAAGGAGTTGCAGTCAAAGAGTTTCATCTGACCCAGCACTTCTCCTTGGGATTTTCCGGTCCTTTTTGCAAAGAAGGTGAACGGTACCCTCAGACTCTGTGTGGATTATCAGAAGCTGAACCAGTTTACGATCAAGAACCGATATCCCCTACCAAGGATTGATGATCTTTTTGATCAACTTCTAGGAACACGAGCGTTATCTAAGATTGACTTGAGGTATGGATATCATCAGTTGCACGTTAGACCATCTGATATACCTCTCACAGCCTTCAGGAGTAGGTATGGTCTATATGAGTACTTGGTGATGCCATTCAGACCCACTACTGGAAATTCGGGCTATAGCCACGGTTCTAAACCATGGCTATAGGACCTCAAACCGTGGCTATAGGTAATAGCCACGGTTTGAGGAACCGTGGCTAAGTTTGGCGTCGCTATAGGCCCAGACCTATAGCCATGGTTCCAAACCGTGGCTATAAACCTATATCCACGGTTGAAACCGTGGATTTAGGTATATAGCCACGGTTTGGAACCGTGGTTGTATACTTAATGCCACGATTTCAACCGTGGATATATTAGACGCTGGACAGGATTTATAGCCACGGTTGGAAACCGTGGAGTTAGGTCTATAGCCACGGTTAAAAACTGTGGCAATAAACCAATAGCCATGGTTTAAAACCGTGGCTATAGGGTGTGCACATACATAAAAAAAATACCCCCCCCCCCCAACCCCCTGGACACCCCCCTGGAAACCCCCCTGGACACCCCCCTGACACCCCCTGACACCCCCTGGACACCCCCTGGACACCCCCTGGACACCCCCCTGGACACCCCCTAGACACCCCCCTGAACACCTCCTGCACCCCTCCCTATGCCTTGTAGACCCCACCCCCCCCCCCTGCCCTCCTCCCCACTGCCTTGCAGACACCCCCCTGCCAGTCCCCCCTGCCCCCTGCCACCCCTCCTGCCAGCCCCCCTGGTTGTCCCCCTGCCCCCTGCCAGTCCCCCCTGCCCCCTGCCACACCCCCTATTAGTCCCCCTCTGCCACCCCCCTGCCAGTCCCCCCCTGCCCCCTGCCACCCACCTGCTTGTCCCCCTGCTTGTCCCCCTGCCAGCCCCCCCTGCCCCCTGCTAGTCCCCCCTGCCCCTTGCTAGTCCCCCCCTGCCACCCCCCTACCAGCCCCCCTTCCCCCAGCTAGTCCCCCCATGCTACTCCCCTGCTTGTCCCCCCCTGCCCCCTGCCACCCCCCTTCCAGCCCCCCTGCTTGTCCCCCTGCCCCCTTCCAGTCCCCCCTACCCCCTGCCACACCCCCTGCTAGTCCCCCTCTGCCACCCCCTGCCAGTCCCCCCTGCCCCCTACCACCCACCTGCTTGTCCCCCTGCTTGTCCCCTGCCAGCCCCCCCTGCCCCTTGCTAGTCCCCCCCTGCCACCCCCCTGCCATCCCCCCCTACCCCATGCCCCATGATAGTCCCCCCTGCCACTCCCCTGCTTGTCCCCCCTGCCCCCTGCCCTCTGCCACCCCCCCCCCCTGTCAGCCCCCCCTACTTGTCCCCCTGCCAGCCCACCCCCCTTTTCCCTGCCAGTCCCCCCCTACACCCCCCCCCCCCAGCCCCCTGCTAGTCCCCCCTGCCACCCCCTACCAGTCCCCCCTGCCCCCTGCAACCCCCCAGCCCACCTGCACCAGCCCCCCCCCCCCTCGCAGCCCATCTGCACCAGGATCCAAAAGTTCATATTCTCATTTCTGCACTTGTGAAACTATCACCAAGAAGGGTCTTCACTTCTTCCTTGAAGGAAGGACGTCATCTCCACTATAAAACAAGAAATGATATGAGTTCAAGGAGAGATAGGTATGGAAAGAGCTCTGATGAAGAAAAGCAGCAATGGCGATCAAGGTTATCACCAGAGGAAACCTATAGAAATATCTTAGAGGATGAGAAATACAAATGATCAAGATTTTGAAGATACTTGGGTCATAGGGGTTATCACTACCCTTACACTACAGTACCTCAAAATGGAACAACCAATCTGGTGAGGCCACAAATCCACATGAAACAAAACACCCCCCTGCACCCCCCATGCCCCCCTTAGTCCCCCATGCCCCCCCTGCACCCCACTGGACAGCCCCCATGCCCCAACTGGACAACCCCATTGGACAGCCCCACTGGACACCCCCTGGACAGCCCTCCCCACTCTGCCAGACACCCCTCCCCCCTTCTTGGACAGCCCCTCCCCCTGCTGGACACCCCTCCCCCTACTGGACACCCTTGCCCCCTGTCCCCTGCCCCCTGCACCCCACTGGACAGCCCCCATGCCCCAACTGGACACCCCTGGACACCACCCACTAGACACCCCTAGACACCACCACCTGGACCCCCACTGGACACCCTTAGACACCACACCTGGACACCACCTGGACCCCCTAAACCCCGGGACACCCCCTGGACACCACCCCTGGACCCCCTCCCCCTGCTGGACACCCCCCCCCCCCCCCTACTGGACAGCCCCCCCTGCTGGACAGCCCCCCCTGCTGGACAGCCCCCCCTGTTGGCCAAATGAAATTTTCTCATTATTGTCATAGCAGAATAGAGTTTTAGCATAGGGTGTAAGGTTACCTTAAGTGAAAACCTACTCATTAAGTGTCCATAATGGACCAGCTAGTGATGGCGGTATCGGAACTGGATAAAAGAGAGAGCTTATCCTTGTCAGGATTATGGTGAGCTGGGAATTAGTTTTTGGGGCAATGTGGATGTAAACAAAACAGCAGGGAAGGCTCAATAACTTTTCTAAATTTTGTGTGCTTTGAGGACATGAAACCCGACTTGCAAGCTTATCACTTGCACCTTCCTTAACGAGGGTCAGATCTCTTTTTGTTAAATGGTTTATGCTTTCTACTGTTAAATCAGTCGAAGAACTCATTGGAAACACATGAATGAGATTTCAAGAGTTATATTAGATCCCCCTGCTGGACACCCCTCCCCCTGCTGGACACCCCTGCCCCCTGCCCCCCTTCCCCCTGACCCTGGACACCCTAGGACAAACCCCACCCCAGGACAGACCCCCCCCCCCAGACCCTGGACACCCCTGGACCACCCCCCCTGGACACCCCTCCCCCATGCTGGACACCCCTCCACTTGCTGGACACCCCTCCCCCTGCTGGACACCCCTGCCCCCTGCCCCTGGACACCCCAGGACAGACCCCCCCCCCCCAGACCCTGGACACCCCTGGACCACCCCTTGGACACCCCTCCCCCATGCTGGACACCCCTCCCCCTGCCTGGACAGCCCCTCCCCCTGCTGGACACCCCTCCCCCTGCTGGACACCCCTGCCCCCCTGCCCCTGGACACCCCAGGACAGACCCCCCCCCCCAGACCCTGGACACCCCTGGACCACCCCCCTGGACACCCCTCCCCCATGCTGGACACCCCTCCCCCTACCTGGACATCCCCTCCCCCTGCTGGACACCCCTCCCCCTGCTGGACACCCCTGCCCCCTGCCCCCTGACCCTGGACACCCCAGGACAGACCCCCCCCCCCCCAGGACAAACCCCCCCAGACCCTGGACACCCCTGCCAGTCCTGCCCCCCTCCCCAGACTCTGGACACCCCAGGACAGACCCCCCCCCCAGACCCAGGATTATGGACATGTGATTTGGTCTCATGCTACTTTCCCATTGTGGAGTCACCTGTAGTTAAAACCAGGCTACTGCTCATAAAAGAGGCATTGTTTTTTTAGCAATATGGGATGGGATAGTAGTGGTCAGGTTGCATCAGTGTAGAGAAGCAGAATTCTTAGAGAAAAAATCAGAGGAAGATTCATTTTGATCATAACGCAGTTTTTTAGACAGAATGGAATAGTTATTAGTAGCATAAGAAAGAGGAGGAGAAGTACCTGGAATAACAGGATCTAGAGCAGATTGTTGTTCGATAGAGTTCTGAGAGAGATTCTACTTCTGCTCGGGGGGAACATTAAAAACCTACATATGTTAGGGTACGAGAACCGAAACTGAATTGTCATATAAAACAGGTGCTGGAATCTTTTTCATGCCTGCTCGAGCTTCTAGGTCTATGGAGGCAGGTTTTACCATGGATCTAGAAGACTAGGGGGTTTCCTGATTTTCCTTTTGCATACCTAATTTAGGTTTGGAAGTAATATGGGTCTGCTTGTCACTTAAGCATAGAGTGTCAGCAACATCATTTTCTTTAGTGCAAACATCATTATTGTGGATTGAAGTACTAGGATTACAGGTTAGTTTCTTCAGTTCATTAGTAGAAAAATTCCCTCCATCCAAGATTGGGTGCTAGAGATTATGCTTTTCTAGGTCATGTTGATAGCTAGAAATCTTTTCCTGCTCGGTTGATACTCTAATAGTGTCTAGTAAAAGGTTTGTAATTTCACTTGAGAGGTTTTGATCATTAATAGAGTTTTCTTCTTCCTCCACTTCATCCACCCATTTGGTTCCTGACATCCCTCTTGCACCCCCTTGCAACCCCCTTGAACACCCCCATGCGGCGTGACCGCAGCGTGTTGTCCCGATCCAGCGACATCCGCAGGGCAGCATCTTCTGGCCAAGAGCGAAGGGAGTGGGAGGAGGCTGGAATGCGGGTGGAAGGGGGCTGGTTGTAGGTGTTGGGGGGATGGTTCGGGCTGATTTGAAGGTGGTGGGGGGGGGGGGCTGTTGCGGGCTGGAATGCTGGTGGCAGCGGGATGAAATGAAGGTGGAAGGGGGCTGGTGTGGGATGGATGTGGCTGGAGCAGGGCAAAATCACGGCGTGACCGCAGCTTGACCACGGCGTGACCGCAGCGTGTTGGCCCGATCCAGCGACATCTGCAGGGTAGCATCTTCTGGCCAAGAGCGAAGGGAGTGGGAGGAGGCCGGAATGCGGGTGGAAGGGGGATGGTTGCAGGTGTTGGAGGGATGGTGCGGTCAGATTCGAAGGTGGTGGGGGGGGGGGGGGGGCTGTTACGGGCTGGAATGCTGGTGGCAGCGGGCTGAAATGAAGGTGGAAGGGGGCTAGTGTGGGCTGGATGTGGCTGGAGCAGGGCAAAATCACAGCGTGACCGCAGCGTGACCGCGGCGTGACCGCGGAGTGACCGTGGTGTGACCGCGGCATGACCACGGCGTGACCCCGGCGTGACCGCAGCGTGTTAGCCCGATCCAACGACATCCGCAGGGCAGCATCTTCTGGCCAGGAGCGAAGGGAGTGGGAGGAGGCTGGAATGCGGGTGGAAGGGGGCTGGTTGCAGGTGTTGGGGGGATGGTGCAGGCTGATTCGAAGGTGGTGGGGGGGGGGGGGGGCTGTTGCGGGCTGGAATCATGGTGGCAGCAGGCTGAAATGAAGGTGGAAGGGGGCTGGTGTGGGCTGGATGTGGCTGGAGTAGGCAAAAATCACGACGTGACCGCGGCATGATCGCGGCGTGACCGCGGAGTGACCGCGGAGTGACCGCGGCGTGACCGCGGCGTGACTGCGGCGTGACCGCGGCGTGACCGCGGAGTGACCGCGGCGTGACCGCGGCGTGACCGCGGCGTGACCGCGGCGTGACCGCCGCGTGTTGGCCCGATCCGGCGACATCCGCATGGAAGCATCTTCCGGCCAAGAGCGAAGGGAGTGGGAGGAGGCCGGAATGCGGGTGGAAGGGGACTGGTTGCAGGTGTTGGAGGGATGGTGCGGGCAGATTCGAAGGTGGTGGGGGGGGGGGCTGTTGCGGGCTGGAATGCTGGTGGCAGCGGGCTGAAATGAAGGTGGAAGGGGGATGGTGTGGGCTGGATGTGGCTGGAGCAGGGCAAAATCACGGCGTGACCACGGAGTGACTGCGGCGTGACCGCGGCGTGACCGCGGCGTGACCGCGGCGTGACCGCGGCCTGACCCCGGCGTGACCGCAGCGTGACCGCAGCGTGTTGGCCCGATCCAGCAACATCCGCAGGGCAGCATCTTCTAGCCAGGAGCGAAGGGAGTGGGAGGAGGATGGAATACGGGTGGAAGGGGGCTGGTTGCAGGTGTTGGGGGGATGGTGCGGGCTGATTCTAAGGTGGTGGGGGGGCTGTTGCGGGCTAGAATGTTGGTGGCAGCGGGCTGGAATGCTGGTGGCAGCGGGCTGAAATGAAGGTGGAAGGGGGCTAGTGTGGGCTGGATGTAGCCAGAACAGGGAAAAATCACGGCGTGACTGAGGTGTGACCGCGGCGTGACCGCGGCGTGACTGCGGTGTGACCGCGGAGTGACCGCGGCGTGACCGCAGCGTGTTGGCCCAATCCAGCGACATCCGCGGGGCAACATCTTCAGACCAGGAGCAAAGGGAGCGGGAGGAGGCTGGAATGCTGGTTGAAAGGGGCTGGTTGCAGGTGTTGGGGGGATGGTGCGGGCTGATTCGAAGGTGGCAGGGTGGGTGTTGCGGGCAGGGGGGATGTTCAGACATAAATACACCGACTGAGATGCTCGGATAAACCAAGACTCCATTGCTCGGATAGAGGCGATCTAGCAATAATTCCGCATGCAGTAACTATTAGAAGGTTATAATCATAGATGAAATGGTTCAAGATAACCAGACACAGTATGAGAATTTTAATGTAAAACAACCAAATGAAGGGGTCGTGCAATGACACGAATGGGCAGAGTGAGAATATCGGATTGATCATCAGATGGAGTACACTGCAATCAGAGAAAATAATATGCGCTGTGAGAATACAATATGCAATGGAGGATCATCGTATGGTCCAATATAATTGTACGCTAAGTAGACACCCTATGATCAGACGATTCAGGTATAACATACCCGATAGTAGAAAAGTTGAAAGACTGTGATATGAATCTACATACACAGGAGTTGGAGAACCAAAAAAATGCAACTACTGATGATCATGTGATAATAATACAATCGAGCTGAGTAATAAATACAATAAAGCATCTAATAATCATATAACTCCCTTTAAAGTATAGAGAATAGTTGATGTTCAATGTATAAAGAATGATATGTTAGATTTGGATGCATGGAGAAATTAAATTGCATAAGATAAAATTACATTTTTCATTAAGAGAATATTTTGAAAAGCACATTTACAATTTTGTAATTTGAATAAAGAATTCAGAGTACATAAAACAAAAATCATGATGGAATAAGTTATTACATACCATTATGTACAATGATGACATTGATATAGTACCTGAGTCAGTTGTTTGGGATCTTGCACCAGAAGAAGCACCCTATAAGCAGATAAACGGTAATGTCAAATTGAATGACTACTCATATATTGAACATAGGTGGCTGAAAGAATAAAAATGGAATAAACCATACCCAAATCTTGAACTCATTGTCTTCGATGGTGGTGGATAGAACCGGTCTTATCATAAGAAACCACCTATAAGAAAATAGTGGGAAAAGAAATGAGATATAACAACTTCTTATATATATGTGATCAGTGTGTCAACTGTAGACAGAAAAAAAAAAGGACACATTTTACACGATTTAGGTAATTATAAAAAATTTCCAAAGATTAAATCATCTTAAAAAATGAAGAAAAATGGATTCTTGAAGCTACTAGATTGAACAACCTTCAATTACAGGACATACCTGACTATAGAGACTTTGAGAGAGCTTCCCAAGCAGGATTTTCAGCATGAAAAAATAATAGGGACCATCCTCAATCAGGATCATTCCTAAAACCGATGAAGAGTGTAGCCCTTAACTTCTGCAATACTATAAACTACTTAATAACTAGACAATTCATAACTAAATATTAGAATAATACATGAATGATTGAAGAAAGGGACAGAAAAAAAAAAGGCATAAACACTTACATAAAACTGTATGGTTCCAAGTGTAGAAGTAAAGAAAATAGATGACACGAGAACTCATCCAGCCATTTAGAAATTTGGATCATTGGCATGAATGATAAACCATCATTATCATCTTCCGGGAAGCTATCTGTAACAATGCTCAAATGAAACAAAAGTTTTCTTCTCCATGTAAAAGCACATATATCATGTTTTTTTTTATGAAAGCTAGTTCTTACATTGGAAAATATGGAACCAATAAATTTCATGGTTGCCAATGTTTTAGGAGGATCATTGGCATCCATACCAAGCAAGGAATTGGATAATGAAATTGTCAAGAGATCAATGTATGCATTAGAAACAACAGAATCATCTAACTTTTCATAAGAATTAGACAAGTAAGAGAAGAAATATGATCTCCCAAAAAAAGGCCACTCATGTTATTGATGAAAACAAAACAAAAGGAGGCCACTCAAATGGCCAGGATATTAACTCAAAGAAATATCAGGATGGCTTGCGAGCAAGCTGCAAAAGCAAACAAATGACGGATCAATCAGATGCAGATAAATAAAGAAAAGAATAAAAAAGGATCACTCATGCAACATGGAAACATTACATAGAATTCAGCAACAATAAAACTTACGTTAGAGTAGGCAGCTGATTTGAATTTTTTGATTCCTCCGCAAGGTTGAACGTCTTCAATGTTTTAGCCGAGAGGAGCCTCGTGGATTAATGAACTACTGCTCGACTTCTTTCTACCACCTTTTGACTCCATTAGAACATTCGATTGATCAAATCAAAAAGGGAACTTCAAATGATCAGAATATGTTCATTATTAAAACAAATTGAGTAAAATTTAAACTCAAACATTCAGAAATTAACACAGAAGTTTAAATTACACAACATATGGTAGAATATTAATCAAACAGGAGCAAGAGAACTACGAAAAATCAAATGCAACTATTGAAAAGCAATAAATATTAAAGATTGACATGTATAAACTGCAAAAAAAGATAACTTGATTGGATGTTAATAGAAGGTTTGAGCATCAAATGAATTCAGAATTCAAGAAACCATATCAGTCTCTTCAGAATTGATGGAAAAACTATGGTGTTGAATTGTTGATATTAAAAATCAAATTAAATGCCTTTGGAAAGTAAGGTCTGCGTGAAAAAAACACTGAAGCAATGCACAGGTATAATTTCTAAAATACATTATAGATCTGTGAATAAAATTACCAACAATATGAAAATACAATTTTAGTGATTAAAATTAAAATATAAAATTAAAACGAGAATAGGAAAATTGATGATGCTAGAAAAAAAGCATAAACTGAATACAGTTTTAGCATAGGGTTATGCATAGCTTAAAAATAACAAAATTTTACTTTTATTATGTCAATGAAAGGAAAAAAATCAACATAACATTACCAAACAAAGGGGGGGTAAGGAAAGGAATATGGTACCTAAAAAAAACAATTTGGAACTATAACCCAAATGACGGGGGTGATATATCAGATCTTTGGGGATGAAAACAAGAGAAAGTGGGATGAAAAACCAGTAGAAAGAGGGAAGACCTGAAATCAGGTAGTAGATTTCAGGGGAAGAATATAACCAAAAGACTCACCAGCCGGATATAAAAACTTGCCTCGGCGTCGGAAGAGAGGCGTCGGGGAGGAGGGTCGCGGTGAGGAGGAGGGTCGCGGCGAGGAGGCGTCAGAAGAGAAAATGATAATAGTTTGAACAAATATCTACATTTGGTAAAATTAAAAACCAGATTTATACAAATCTGCTCAACCACGGTACCTTGAACAATATGCAATCTGATAATACATGGAAAATTACTCGAATGCCTAACACGGTCCTAAAAGAAGTGATACAAGGAAAGATTCAGTCTATAATTTGACATGGAAACAATTGGACACAATATATGGAATGAAAATAAATACACAATATAGTATCTCATTGAGGTAAAATATGTCTAAGGAACACCTTATAAGGACTTTGAGACTAAAAACATACATAAACACTGTTTCAAGTGCCCGATGAGCTAAAAAACCCATCAGATTTTATTAGAAACCTAATTTTTAATTTATACATGACATGTAAACTATACATGACATGTATCCTTTCATGTTGTGTACCAGTTACATTTCATATGTTGGGTGGCAATTACAAATCATGTAACATCATTACACAACGTGTAAATCCCCAGTAGATTGCAAAACCCATAAGTTTTATAATGAAAATTCCAACAAATCTCTAACTTCAGTATTATAGGTTTCCTCCCAATACCTTATCATCCTTATCCAAGAAACAAAAAAAAGAAAACCACAAAAAAATTTAAAACCAAACTGTTTTAAAGGTAACAAGATGTTACACTCGCCATCCACTTTCTTGCATCTCATTGGACTTATCACTCCATTTTTCTAGTAGTCTTCTTCAACAGTTTCCCATTAGAGTCACCAAGTTACACCGTGGTATTCTTACATACCCTGAGTCTTATAGTTTTGATGGCTTCACTCTATGTATACATAATAGTTTCTTTCAAATACACCTTGCAAGTAGATTAGAAACACTACACATGATGTCTATGAATTAATAAGACTAATCTCCTTATTCTCACAGGAAGCTTATTTGAATGTCAGCAGGTCTTTAAGAATACTCTACAATTCATTCACTACTCATAGCTCAAATTCATAGAGCATAGGGATGTATTCACCTGGACATATCACACAATAATATTCCATGATATTAAAAACCAGTAGCTCCTTATAAATATTATGCAACAAAAGATGTCATGGGATATTCTTCTTCTCAACACATTAGAACTATCTAAATGATCTCATAGTGATGGACAACTTATTATTATTATTCTTTTCTATATCATGCAATGGCTTCATCATCTATTCTTAGAGATATCTTCACTTCTCAAACAAAAACACAACTCTCAATTCATCAATACTCATCACCATAGTAGTCCCAGCTCCTTATACCCTTATTATAATTCTCTTGATCTTCAAACTCAAGTGCATGAGTGGATCATTAATTTCTCTGTTTCATTAAGAATACTGTAAATGTTAAATAAAGGGAACAAGGTAACAAGAAACATAAAACAACATGTATTTAATAACCCAGTTGGAGTTCCTGTAATTACATGTGTGCTGATTTTTAAACTCAAAATCCATTCCTAGAATACTCCCATTTAATGATTCTCATTCTTGAAACTAATATCAAGAGATATTTACAAAGTACTTTAAACTTCTTCGTACCAAATTAATTTCCAAAAATATTCACACATACATTTTCCATATTTATAAAAAAAAATAAACTGCAAACAAATGCAGTGTAAAACCCTTCTCTACTGCTGAAAACACACAACAGTAATCCTCAAACATTGAGCGAACATTCGTTTGGGAAATTCAATCTTAAAAGCTCACGGATTAAAACGGTAAACGACAAGAGATTTAATCTGCAACCGTTGATGCCCAATAAAGTGCATTTAATAATGCCTATAAAGGGGAAATAAATTAACCTGAAATATAGAGTCGTCTACAGCTTCGATTGAACCTCAATTACTCCAACTCCAGAATTTTCAGACATAAATTCAATGTGATTCCTTACACTGCAACAACAATGGGTTGGGAAGATGAGAGAAAATGGAGAAATATCATGACACGTCATAGAAATAAAACTCCAGTAAACCATAAGCCACCTCCTGTCGTGGAAGGAGGGAGGATCCTTAGAAACACGCCCTTTTGGAGGGTCGCACACAGAGGGTATCGGGGAGGAGGGTGTCGCCGTGAAGGTTGAGGGTTCGGAGGGTCGCGCGCATCGGGGAGGAGGGCGCCACCGTGAAGTTTTGGGAGTATCGTGGCCGGAGGATATCCTCGCGCGCAGTATCTTGTAGGAGAAGGAAGGAGGAGCCCGACACATTTTAGAGAAGAAAAAATGACGGCAAATTTTAGCCACGGGAATTCACTCAATCGTGGATATAGAGAAGCTATAGCCACGGACCTATAAAACCGTGGCTATAGGTATGTGACTATAGCTTAAATTTCTAGTAGTGACTCCTAAGGATATTATTTTTTTGAAGGTTGGGGACCCACCTTACATAAAGTAAGTGGATGATGGATTGATCATCTTACTCTATTAGAATAGAGTCTCTACCCTCAACCCTACACCTATTATTATTTCCTAAAAGGACATACCCTTCCAACTTCTTGAATAGATTCAAAAAAGACTCTATATATAGACACAAGTTACAATAATATCTAGAGTTGAGGACCCACTCATGATTGAGTTTATGGATGGATATATTTCGGAATTCAATAGCATAATATCTTGAGTCAACCATAAAAGGCTGGTCAGTTGGTTTTTTGTGTTCTAACTATCACATGAGTTTTCTAAACTTGGGATTAATGTGCATGGGTTTAACATAGTGAAAACATGTGACTTTTCTATCCAAGGAACTAGTTTTGGATTTGGGTTCTTTATTACTCTTACTTTTGTATCTATTGAACTGTTTCTTTTTTACATTAAGTTTTAGGTCTTCCCCTTGTGAAAAACACTCAACCTCTCCTTTTATCTTAAGTTTAGAATGAAAATCCTTAGACCAAATAGATTATTTAACATCTTCTTTAGTTAAAGAATCTCAACCATATATCATGGTCTCAATTAGTGTGATGTAGCTATTGTTAAGAGGGATTAAGAGGATTAATTTCTGATCCTCATCATCTATAGAAACATTAATATTGGTTAAATATAATTTGACTTTATTAAACTCTTATAAATAGGTTTTTATTGAAGTACAATGCTTTATTTTGAATGTGAACATATGATGATTCTAGTAAGTTATTCATACTAATGAAGCAGTCATGTATAAATTTTTATGTTTTAGAAAATTTATACAGTGGTAGACTTATAATATACTTCTCTAAGGACCCCATCACCTATGTAAAGTAAAAGGGTTCTATGATACTTAATATGTATATTAGGGGTAACATCTTAGTATTCTACAATGGTTTGAACATTTCATTAACAGTCGTAATGGGTTTCTTGGGCCCATATAGGGATTCAATTCAGCCTTGTTGTCCGAGAAAGGATCTCATTTTAATTCTTCATATATTGGAATCTTTTTCTCCATTGAATTTCTCAATTTCATTTTAATTCTTCATATATTGGTACATATTCAGCACTAGAAATAGATGGAACAACTTTCTCCCTCGGGATCCTTAGATGGTCATGGTTGGATCACAATGCATTTTCATATGACAACCTAGGTCCTGTGAATCTTGCATCCTTTATAGGAAAACATATAGATCCAAACTCATCTACCAAAATCAACATTCTACTAATACCCACATTCCTAGTATTGATCCCTTGGGATGTAACCATTCCAATCCATTTAGAAGAAGACCATCAGCAGACCTGACTTAGGTGTCCAAGTTACTTGCAGATAGAGCATAAATCATACCAAGATTTGTAATGTACCACGTAGAAACATCTATAATCCTTTTCAATGAAAATACACACTAATTCTACCAGTGGCTTCAAAACATCAACCTCAGTGGATATGAAACAGAAGGGGAAAACATGTAAAGCTTACCTAAATCAAAGAAATCGAAGGTGCAAATGAGGCATAAAAAAATGAAGATAACCAGCACTCGGGAGAGAAAAAAATAGAGGGCGATGGGGGTGTCGACCTCGAGGTCTTTGACGAGGAGGGCGCGGCGAGGAAGGCGCCGGCGAGGAGGGCGCCGACGAGGAGGGTGCGGGGAGGATGACGTGGCGAGGAGGGTCGCGGTGAGGAGGGCGTCGGCGAGGAGAGCGTCAGCGAGGAGAGCGCGGAGAGGAGGGCGTCTGCGAGGAGTATGACGCGGCGTTGATGCGTCGTGGAGGAGGAGGTCGCGGCGAGGATGAGGCTGCGGGGAGGAGAAATGGCGAGGGCGAGGAGATGGAGCCCGACGCTTGGGGGCGAGGATGGAGCCTGACGGAATGGGGGAGAAAAAAACTGGGCGAGGGGATATAGCCACGGGTAGGAAAAAAACTGTGGCTGTATAAAACCTATAGCCACGGTTCTATAAAACCGTGGCTATAGGTCCGTGGCTATAGCCCAGATTTCTAGTAGTGACTCACGAACACGCCAGTATTTTTCATGGCACTGATGAATCGTGTGTTTCACTCCTATCTAGACTCTTTTGTGGTAGTTTTAGTGGATGAAATCTTGGTGTACTCTCACACTCGACATGACCATGCCACATATCTTGAGATCGTATTGCTATAATGAGAGAGCACCGGCTATATGCTACGCTCTCAAAGTACCAATTTTGGATGGACCAGATACACTTCCTAGGTCATATTATCTCAGAGTCAGGAATGGAAGTATACCCAGAGAAGGTGAGATCAGTAGTTTCCTAAGAGAATCCTAAGAATGTGTTTGATATACGGAGTTTCTTGGGGATGGCTGGTTACTAAAGGAATTTTATTCAGGACTTCTCTCGCTTAGCAGTTCCATTGATGGGTTTGACTAAGAAGGGTGTGAAGTTTGTTTGGTCAGAAACTTGAGAGATAGCCTTTCAGGAGTTGAAGGGAAGGTTGAAATTAGCACCAATCCTGATACTTCCAAAGCAAGGGAAGAGCTATACAGTCTACTGTGATGCATCAGGTATTGGGCTGGGAGTAGTATGGAAGCAGGTCGATCGAGTTGTTGTGTACGGGTCTCGGCAGTTGAGGCCACATGAGAGGAATTACCCGACGCATGACCTCGAGTTGGATACAGTTGTTCATGCATTGTGCTGCTGGAAACATTATCTCTTGGGAGATCATTTTGTGGTTTTCACCAACCACAAAAGTCTCAAGTACATCTTTACTCAGTGTGACCTGAATCTGAGAAAGTGAAGGTGGGTTGAATTCCTTCAGTCCTTAGACTTTGAGATTGCCTATACACCTGGTAAGGGTAATGTAGTAGCCGATGCACTGAGCAGGAAGACTCAAACACAGGCAGTACATGAGGCCATTGGTTAGTGGCAACTTATGGATTTGCTCTCTGAGATGCATTTGGAGGTGCACAATAGTCAGGGTAAAACCTATCTTTCTTCCTTAGTTGTGACTTCTACCCTCCTGGATAGAGTGAGGATGATACAGCTATCGAATTCATAAGGACTAGTTCTACAAGAGTCAGTGGCAAGCGAGGACCCTCCTCCTGGTTGGACGATAGGCGATGATGAGGTACTGTGTTTCCATGGATGAGTGTGGGTTCTAGGGGATATACACAAGGAGATGATGCGGGAGTTTCATGCTTCAGCCTGGGCAGTACATCCCAAAGTTACCATGGTGTACTGTGACTTGAAGCGTCAGTACTGGTGGCCGGGTATGAAGAAAGAAGTAGCTGGTTTTGTTAAAAGATGTTCCACCTGTCAGCAGGTGAAGGTGGAGCATCATAGTCCAGCTGGACTGTTACTGTAGATACCCATTCCGGAATGGAAATGGGATGACGTCGTGATGGATTTTGTGATGGGATTTCAGAGGTCACCTTGAGGAAATGATGTTGTGTGGGTTGCTGTGGACAAACTTACAAAGGTAGCTCACTTTTTACCGATCAAGGAGACCTTCGGTGTGGACAAGCTCGGGAAGCTATATATCTGAGAGGTCGTACATCTTCATGGGGTCCCTCATTCTATCATTTCATATAGGGACTCCTATTTTATGTATCGTTTCTGGAATAGTTTTCAGAGGGCACTGGGTACACAGGTGCTTCTAATCACAGCTTACCATCCTCAGACCGATGGCCAGTCAGAGCGTATGATACAGGTGCGTGAGGACATGCTTCGTGAATGTGTCCTAGACTTTGGGGGATCTTGGGAGATTCATATACCCTTGGTTGAGTTTGCCTATAATAATATTTTCCAAGCAACTATTGATATGGCACCATACGAGGCTTTATATGTTCGTCTATGCCGACCAACCTTGTGTTGGATGGAGGCAGGTGAGGCATCTTTACTGGGACCGCGTCTCATGCAGGAGACTTCAGAGCAGGTCCAGTTGATTCAGAAGTGGATGGCTACTGCACAGTCTCTTCAGAAATCTTATGTTGATCGCCGCAGATGACCCTTAGAGTTCGTGGTCAAGGATCAGGTTTTCTTGCGTGTTTCACTGAGGTTGGGACACATGCGAATCAGGAGACAGGGTAAACTTTCACCGAGGTATGTGGGGCCGTTTGAGATTCTGGAGAGAGTCGGGTCGGTTGCCTATCAGTTGCAATTACCACAGAGGTACCGGGCCATGCATGACATCTTCCATGTATCTTAGCTGCACCATTATCACTAAGACCCATCTCACGTTTTTCGGCCCGAGGAGGTTGAGCTTCAGGTCGATGCATCCTTTGATGAGAATCTGATTCGTATTGTTGATAGGAGCATGAAGGTTCTCTGAGGGCGGTCAGTTCCTCTCGTACGGGTGTTATGGTAGCATGGTCGAGTGCAGGATGAAACTTGGGAGCGGGAGACCGATGTACGTGTTCAGTGGCCAGAGTTGTTCACAACTTTATCTTCACCACCCTTATAAGGGAAATTTAGGGATGAATTTCTTTAAGGTTGGAAGTTTGTAATAACCCAGTTCTTATTCTTGAGGTATGGGTTTCCTCTTTTCCTTTTTCCTTAAGTGTTTTTGAGAAAATAAGGAAAATGGAGGAAAATCACAAATTTTTTGGGTACATGCTCTGTACTTTTCCACACTTTGTGTACTTTGGTTGTGTGGGATGAGTATCCAGGGCGTGTAGCCCTGCCGGTGATGGAAGGTGTAAAAACTGACTACACACCGTGTAGTCAGTTAGCAGGTGAATAGTAAGGCAGTGGAGGCATCCACCAGCGGAGTGACAGTACACGCCATGTAATCACGATGACATGTCGTGTACTCATGCCTATGGATGAACAGTGCCACGCTGGTGAGAAGCCGCCAGAGGAATAGTTTAAAAAACGGAAAGTACACGCCATGTACTTGAGGGTACACCCCGTGTATTTTTTCTCTTAAAATGGGAAGTAGCCTCCTATATTTATAGATGAAGCTTATAACGCCAGAGGGGAGCTCGGAGGGATGGCCGGAGATTTGGAGATCACCTGATCATGCCCCAGGAACCCAATTCCTTCGTCGTCGATCTCGTTGGGACCGCTCGGGTGAACCCTCTCTTCTCTTGGCGATGTTCTTGCCAATTCCTTCCCGAGGGAGAGTTATTTACATTTGAATAGGAATTCTCTTATCTCAGATCTACGCCCTTATCGTGCATTTCGGGAGGCGACATTCACATATATCGATCAGGGGAGATCGAGGTAGGTGGTCGGATGTTTGTTTTCAACTATGGAGTTGAAATTGTGTACCACTGTGCTACGAGTCCATGTTAGGGGTGTCGTATGGATGAGGCCTTGGCTGTTTTAAATACCTATAATTTTATAGGTAATTGAATGTAATTATAAACAGTTGTTTGGGATCACTGCTTGGATCCAGGACCACCCCAGGGGTGCGTTCCTCTTTTTAGTCGTTTAGCCCGAGTACCCGAGGGTATACTATAAAATTTAGAATGATTTAAATTTCCTTAAGAGGAATTTTATATAATTTCTTTCTTATCTGTTGGGCTCGGCCTGATTACTTGCGCCTGAGGGCAGTGTTCTATTTATCCTGAGGGCAGTGTTCTATTTAGCCTGAGGGCAGTGTTCTATTTAGCCTGAGGGCAGTGTTCTGTTTAGCCTGAGGGAAACTTCTTCTATGCCTGTGGGCAGTAGATTCTATTCCTGAGGGTGACACTTCATACACCTGAGGGAAATATCTATTATGCCTGTGGGAAATTACCTGCGGGTTGTGACTTTGATTACCTGAGGGTATGGTTGTACGTCTGAGGATAGTGGTATCATGCATATTCATCGGGGTGATTTTCATATGTTATACCTTCCAAGTTAAATCACAGGCTTGGCATGGTAAAATGAATATGAAATGGAAATATAAATGGTAGAGTTAGTTACTTTTGAGTACTGCTTAGTTTATTTCATTTTACAACTGCACACTGTTGTTTCACATTTTCAATGACAGTTGGGCACGGGACTTTGGTGGGTGCCTACTGGGATTTGTTTCTCACACCCTCTTTGGGTCATGTCTTCGGCCCAAACAGACTATATTGCTGTAGGTGTCGACAGAGGCAAGAGTCCCTATACGGGTACATGATTGTTGCAGAGGAGTAGGGGAGCATGGGACCGAGCTTAGGCTTGTGATGCTGCTGAGATCATGTTGCACTGTTTTGTTTTGTTTTTGTTGTACCTTGTACTTGAGCTGTATTGTATTGTATTGTATTGCAGTGTTTCATGTTCTGACTATTTTTATAGAATAGTGACATGATACATCTTGATATATATATATATATATATATATATATATATATATATATATATTACTGTTGGTTCTCTTTACTTCAGTTGTCCTTTTCAGTTGTATACTGCTTACTGCTTCCGCTGTTGTATGTTGTTTATCATTTCCGTTGTGCTACACTTTGACAAATGAGGTCATAGTTTCCCCACTATCATACCTAGGCCCTCGCTTCTAGTCGGTAGCCTCTGGCGTTTGGGAAAATGCACTTGAGGTCATATGACCAATCAGGTTCGGGGCACCCGTTGAGTGGCACCCGGATCCGGGATGTTACACCACCAATACATGGTGTGTACTCAATGTGCACAGCGTGTACTTTGGAAAACTTCGTCTTCCCTGAACGGGAATAACACACGGTGTGTTCCCCTAAAACACCCACTATGTATTCTTGGTTTTCTGACGGGAAATCCCACAAAACGCCCGTTTTCGCCCTCGAAACAATAGATCCGGCCTTAAGAGGCCACTAGAAATCAATATAAGTCTTTAAATAATTAAAAAAACTTTTTTAAATGGGATCTATGGTGAAAAAAATGGCCCTACCTATGGGTTTAAATAGCCGAAGCTTAGGTTGATTTCACGGCTCACGGTTGCCCTTCACAGAATCAGTGCGTCGAGAGCTTCGAATCGGTACCCGTCTTACCTCCCAACTCTCTCTATTTCTCAATATCCAAATCTCCCCAAAATGTACAGCCAAGGAGGACTCATAGGATACATGCTCAAGGAGGAGGAAAGAAAATAAGGAAGAAAAGAAAATAAAAGGAAAGAAGAAAAAGGGGCTCAGGTCAGCCCCAGCGCTCGACATGAGTTTATGCCTTCCATAGGCTAAACTCCCCATTATGAAATCAATGGAATAGAAGGAATCTTAATTAGAAACTATATTTAAAAGTTATTTCCAAAATAACCTATGCGAATAATTTAATATTTATTTTAATAATATTAAATATTAAATATTCTGCTAAAATTCGAACAGCTCATATTTCCACCAAACTCCTATCCTAGGGTAAACACCCTATTCCGGGACCAACTAAGTGGTCAGAAAAAATATTTGAGATCATATGGTAGGAGGAAATGACCATTTTACCCCTCATGAGTATCCAATATCAAAAATTAAAGTTTTTTCTTAAAACGACCGTCTGAAAAAAAAACATGGGTTCTTACAAACTCCCCACCATAAACCTTCTCGTCCCCAAGAAACCCAGTAAAAGGAACAGCAACCATGATTCCAACCCAAGAATCTGTAAAACCATGCTCTCTATATTTTCTAGTGACTAGTCATATAACATTAACAACTTCCTTCTACATAGAAGACATTCATCTATGACCGATCTGGTACTCCCCACCATAGGAATACCCTTATCATTTTCTTAAAAGCAACTCTGAGCTCAAAAGCCCACCAAAAAACACTATAGTTTAACCTAAAAAAGGAAAACCACCGTCAAAAGGCCAAAGGATCACTCCCCACCATATGGATTTCCTTACACTACTCTGAGAGCACAACCAGAATAGGTTTCATCCTCAATAGGGATGAACAATAAGAAAGAAAAAGAAGCTCGATATAGGGTTGAAGCTCTCTCGGAATACTCAATACGAATCAAGATAGCGCATGATCATCTCTAATAGGAGTACACTAAGATTCCACCGAATGTGTGTCTAGATCCCTCTGAGCCACGCTAACATCCTGCCGAAACCCGACTAGGATTCAAGCATGGGTCAACCATTGCATGGTAACCCGACATTTCACAAAGTCACCTCTATAACATAGGAAAATTACAACACAACTTACGAGGTTCCAACCCCAAAAATTCTTAAAACCACGGCCATTGGATCATTCCTGGCCACTTACCGGTTTAGATTTAATTGATACCACCCGCAACAGCAACATCAAAAACACTGGTCGACCAGGCCAGGCACCTGAATAGTCCTGCCCGTTGAAGCTAGTCGAGAAAAACAAGCATCTCCAAAAGGTGTTGGAAAACACGGGCCAACCATTCTCACACATGTTTCCTTAGAATGGAACACACATCGACCTACAAGGGTTCGAGTCAAAACCAATGGTCTCTAGGTCTTCCACCTAGCCCTATAGAAAAATCATCACAACTGGGTCACAAGGTCTAACCACCGAGCCCAAAAGATCCAAAACATATCAGAAGACGGTAAATATCACAATGAACAATGAAAGTCAAAATTTAAACATAGCCTACAAGGGACCTGATCCTCTCTGAGCATCCTCGGAAGGAACTACTCCCTGTATTTCACAACCCAAGCATAAGAGAAATTGAACTGACACTCGTCGGGTTTCTATATACAGAAATACCCCAAGGAGGTCTAGTTCACAAGAAAATCCTTGGTATCTATCGACATCTTACTCAGCGATTCGACTAGATAAACATATACTTGAGAAACAACACCCAATAAGGGGTTAAATTAAAAGGAATCATGTGTCACATCGACCAACTGGGATCACTGCACCACCTATGCATGAGGAATGAGTCATCATCCTCACACCAACACCTCAACGTAGACCCACATAACCTGTCATCAGAGTAAAAATTATGTGTAAGCAGACCCAATGGTCTCAGTCATCAGTAAAAGCACACACTAGCAGGCCTATATGCTTTAAATCTTACATGCCTAGTATGATGCATGAGACTCCTCATGCCTTGGCTGGCCAAGAGCCAAAATCCTTATATGGCATCTTAACGATGGCCAAGAGCTAGATATCCATAGTAAATCAAAACACTCACACACAACATGTGCCTAGCTCAAGTAGAATATCATATACAACTGTAACATCACAAATCAGAACAGCAATCCCAAACCTTTGAAACTAGGACTTCTTACCGGAACAAGTGTTCTTGATGCACTAGTCTGATATCCATCACAGGTTCCAAAACATTTCTAATACTCTTGTCTATCATATCCCAAATAGTAAAGACTAGGAAAATAAAACTCCTTTGATACCACATTTTAATCTCTCGACTCGGAAGCCACTAAACCGGTGCTCTAAGTCGGTTCACCACAAATCCTCAAGCGCGCCTCCCCATATGCTAGAGGCTGTCGAATAGAAACGAGGGCCTAGGGTGTGATATTTGGGAGACTATGCCCTCATACCAAAGTAATAAATAGTTTAAATAGCTAAGTATCATAAATATCTTAAAGTAAACTGAGCGTGGAATCAATAAACAACAAAAATAAAAAAAGTTGTAAAAGCCCAAATAATTGTAACACCCCAACCCCTCTAGACTGGAGTCGGTGCATTACTTGGGATATTAGCATGGATAGAAGGAATGAAAAATACTGAAGGAATGATCAGTTTAGTAGTCTTGAAGAAACTAGATACATATATGTAACACAAATTACATTGAAAAAGGTTACAAGACGCAATACATAACAAAACTAAAAACTGCAACCACATGAACTTAGTGAATTGCCTTCTCTTCATCACCTATTGAAAGTAAACAATGAAAGGGGTGAGATCAAATGCTCAGTAAGGGTTACAAAAAATGGAATCATGAATACAATAATAAGTGAATCATAATCAATATGACATAATCAATATGGCATGGTAAAAAAATGAAAAACTAATGGAATTAATAAACCGAGAATTAAACTGCATCCATAGATTTTTTCATAATGAAAACCTCATGGATAGTAATAACTGATAATGAATAAATTGAATTATTATTAACTTGATGTTATGTATCTAGTACATGAAATCATAATACTGTAAAAACAATTTATTTCTGTGGTTAGAAACCCATCTGCTTTTTGGAAACAAACTCGAAGGGTTTGTCGCCAAACTGATTTGTCTCATGAGACCTACCGATGCATCGAGGGGATATAGCAGGCCCCACCCACAAATGCATGTCCAAATAATTATTTATACATTTATTCAATACAAGAGCAATATTCCTTTTCAATATCCTTATAGAGTAGAGTATACGGATTCATCAATATTAAAATAACTTTCCAAATAAACACCATATGTAAAATGGTATATGGTTTAGAAAACAAACATATACATGACATGAGATTAAGGGTATTTAATATAAATATAATTTCAAATGAAAATTGATCTCAAATGGGAAGTAGGTACACCACATAAGGATTATTAGGTGCACCATACAAAGTTTTTCACAACAAAATAGTAGTTGAGACAAAGTCTCTTACAACAATGTAATCAGTCGAATCATATGACCATAATTTAATAAACCTAAAATGAATCATTGAATAACATTAATATAAAGAGAATAATGTTATTATATATCAAATGTCAGTACACATATACCACATTCAAGAAATAAGTGGTGAATAATGGAAATCTCAAAGAAATGAAAGTGAGATGAGAAACCCCTTACCTTATGCTCGAGTGTGTTCTTAATTTGTTTTAGTGATGTAAATAATAAAATTTAGCTTCATTAATTAAGAAATACATAACCTAATATACATGTAATTGATTTATAATAACCTTTTTAGGTTCATTCATGGCCCTTTTATGGGTATATGAGATTCAATTTTCTTGTTTTGGAAGCATTTTCTTCCTTGGTTTTCATGATTCGTTTACTTATTTTCATGAATGGAAGATCATTTGAAATGTGGTTAAACATTCAGAATTTTTAATATATATTATTAATGAAATTAAGGAGATATAAATGATCTTATAATTATTTTGGGTTACCATGATTATGATTCATTAGTTAAAAGTTTATTACAAATATTCGGATTAACTTGGTCGTTTTGTTCATAATGAACTTGTTTTGTATTATTATCTTATATTATGAGTGTATAAGGATTACTGAACATTGATGAGATGAAATAAATATATTATTATCTTTTTCAACCATTAAAATGGTTTCATGACCATTAATGAAAGATAAAGTCAAGAACAAAACTCTGTCATCCACAAAGGTTATAAATTGGAACCTCATGGACGTTGATTTCGTTTTTAAAAATAAAAGGGAGGGAGTAAGGATATTGATGATAGTTATTCCATTAACATGATATAATTCTAGTATATAGATGATAATAGAGTTTATCATGGTCATTTTTACAGAGGAGGTGAGGAGAGAAAAACAAAATAGATGAACTTGAAGATAAAAGAAAAGTTGAGAGATCGCTTATGAAAATTCAACAGCCTAACGACGTCGCTTAAAATTTCATAAAATGAAATGATGAGAGGAAAAGGGTCTCTCATCATATTGAAATAAAAAATACAGTAATAATAACACATAAAATCAAACCACAACATATGAGAATAGAAAATCAAATAGATAACATAAAGGAAGTGTCGACTAACAGAAGAGAATGAAGGATTCCCTTACCTTGTAGAGTAACTCCTAGATCTTGAAGGATGGGACCTTGGGAGCTTAAGGAAACCTTGTGAGGACTCTTAGGGAGGTAATACCACCAGATAATCGAGGATATTGAGTTTATAATGAAATAAAACGTAGGATGTGAGTGGGTATTTATATTAATTAAAAGAGGGTTTTTTATTAATTAAAAGGGACACCTCGTTAGTGGTTTTTGCAAAACCATGGGCTTTCCCATGGTATTTTCCTATGGTTTAAGCCACTTGGTACACCTCATGTCATAAGATATTGTACACAAGTATATCATCCCATTATATTAATAATTACATCATTATGACATCATTAAACTACTGAAAACTCAAATTTGTATTTGTACTATTCACGAAAAATTCAAGTATTTTAGAAAAAATCCAAAAATTCATCCTAACCATTTTTTGATGTGTAGAAATCAAAAATGAACTCAATTATTTGAAAATAATTTTCTTAGTATTTTTAATTTAATTTTTAAACAAAATCAATTTTAATTAAAAAAAATATAGGTATAATTAGTTTTGTATTAGATTAAAAAATTAATTAACTTATCATTATATTATTACCTTAAGAAAATAAAATATTGTCATTATTTACTATTTATAAGGGTCATATTACTATTCATATTACTATTCATAAGGGTATGTTACTATTCATCAAAAAAATCAAGTTGGTTCTATCAGACTCCAAAGGACTTACTGGTCATAACTCTAGATGACTGTTTTTTAAAATTTAAAAACATAGAAGTGGAAAATTTATGTTTAATGGGTATCATATAACTTTCTCATATAATGTTTTGTTTCACAAAATACTTAGTGTTTCATGCAATATAGGCTATCTAATGAATAGAAAGTATTTAAGAGCAACATACCATAAAATTTTGGGGGTGTTATAATATTCCCTTATTTGGAAATTTAATCCTAGAAATTTTATGTATAAAGCCCACCAAAAAGATATGGGTGGTTCTTCTTCATGAAATCCTCTGGTTTCCATGTTGCTTCCTTCATATTCTGGTTTCTCCAAAGAACCTTTACTAGACAAGTTTTCCAATTTCTCAATACCTTCTCCCTTGTGTCAAGAATCCTGATAGGCTTTTCAGAGTATGATAAATCAGGTTCTTGTTCTATTTCTTCATATGTGAGTACATGCATTGGGTCTAGCATATATTTCTTTAACAATGACACCTGGAACACATCATGAACTCCGGATAGATTTGGCAGCATTGCTAAATGATAAGTTACAGCTCTGATTCTTTCTAGAACTTCAAATGGTCCGATATACCTGGGGCTCAGTTTCCATTTCTTACTAAACCTTAAGACACCCTTCCATGGAGATACTTTTAAAAATACGTGATCTCCCACTTGGAATTCCAAATCCTTCCTCCGGTTGTCATCATAACTCTTCAGCCTACTTTGGGCTGCTTTAATATGGGCTTGGATTATCTTCACCTTTGTTGTGGTCTCTTCAATAAGTTTTGGGCCTATAAGTTTCCTCTCACCAACTTCATCCCAACAAGTTGGAGTTCGACATCTCTTTCCATATAATGCTTCATATGGATCAATTTGAATACTAGAATGGAAAATATTGTTGTATGAAAACTTCACCAAAGGCAAGTATTGATCCCAAATACCTTGGAAGTAAAAAGTGCATGACCTCAGCATATCTTCTAGAGTTTGAATAGTCCTTTTAGACTATCTGTCAGTTTGGGGGTGATAAGCAGTACTCATACAAAGCTCATTATTCAAAGCCTTCTTGATACTTTTCCAGAATTTTGATGTAAATTGGGGATCTTGATTGGATACAATTGACAGAGGTTCACCATGGAGTCTTACAACTTCATTAATATACAGTCTTTTTAGGTGCTCAAGTGGTAAATCATCTCTTATAGGAAGAAAATGTGCTGATTTTGTGAGACGATCAACAATTACCCATATTGCATCGTTCCTTCTAGGTGTCCTCGGTAGTCTAGTGATAAAATAAATCATAATGTTATCCCACTTCCACATAGGAATAGGTATAGGTTGCATCAATCTTTTGGTATGTTGTCCCTCTGCCTTCACTTATTGACAAACTAGACACCTTGACACGTAGTCAGCAATTTCCCGCTCCATATTATCCCACCAAAAATATTTCTTCATATCTTTGTACATCTTGGTTTTGCCCGGGTGTATGGAGAAATTTGAGCTATGGGCATCGTCTAATAGTTCCCTTTTTAGCTGAGGTACTGATGGAACACATAACATCTTCCCAAATTTCAGAACTCCTTCTTCATACATGAAGTCTTCCAGTCTCCCATCCTTGACAGCATTAATTTTCTTGTGCAGATTCTCATCATCAGATTGAGATCCTTTTATCTTCTCTAATAAAGATAGTTTATCAATCATTTGAAAGAGAAAATATGTTTCCCCTTTCTTAACAATTCCCATATCCATCTTTAGTAGATCCAAAAATATAGGATCTCTCTCAATCCTCATCTGAGTCAGAAGTTTGTGATCCTTCCTACTTAATGCATCTGCCACCTTATTCTCTTTTCCTGGTTGGTAGTGTATTGAACAATCATAATCTTTGAGTAAATCGATCCATCTCCTTTGCCTCATGTTGAGTTCTTTTTGTGTGAAAATGTATTTCAAACTCTTGTGGACCATATAAATCTCACATCTTTCTCCATAGAGATAATGTATCCATATTTTTAGAGAAAAGATTACGACTGCTAACTCAAGATCATGAGTTGGATAATTTTTCTCATGGGTCTTCAACTATCTTGATGCATAAGCAATAACTTTATTATTTTGCATAAGGACACAACCTAGCCCATTCTTTGATGCATCACTATATATCACAAATCCATCACTTCCAGATGGAAGAGTCAAAATTGGAGCATCGACCAATATTCTTTTCAATTATTTGAATTATTATGTACACTCTTTTGTACACACAAACTTAACTCCTTTACGTGTGAGCTTGGTTAGCGGGTTAGCCAGTTGGGAAAAATTCTGGATGAAACACCGATAGTAACCTGCTAAGCCAATAAAACTGTGTTTTTTGGCGTTGGAAAACCTTGAATTGCCTTTATCTTCACAGGATCAACTATTATTCCATCCTTAGAGACAATATGGCCTAGAAAATAAATTGATTAAAGACAGGATTTTCACTTTCTAAACTTCCCATATAATTTATTGCTTTTAAGAGTTTGCAGAATAACCCGCAAGTGATTCTCATGGTCTTCATATCTTTTTGAGTATACGAGGATATCATCGATGAATAACACAAAAAATTTATCAAGATATTCGTTGAAAACTCTATTCATTAAATCCATGAAAATAGAGGGTGCATTTGTCAGTCCAAAAGGCATCACTGTAAACTCGTAATTCTCATACCTAGTCTGAAATGTTGTCTTAGGAATATCTTCCTTCCTCACACACAGCTGATGATATCCAGATCAAAGGCCAATCTTCGAAAAGTATTGAGCTCTAGGAATTTTATCAAATAAATCATCAATCCAGGGTAGAGGATACTTATTCTTTATTGTAATAGAATTGATTTCTCTATAATCAATGCAAAGCCTCTTGGATCTATCCTTCTTCTTAACAAAGAGGATAGGGGCTCCGCATAAAGAAACACTAGGTCAAATAAATCCCTTTTCAATCAAATCCTCTAGTTGGTTCTTTAGCTCTACTAATTCCTTAGTGGCCATTATATAGGGAGTCTTTGATATAGGTCTTGCATCAGGAACTAAATCAATAGAGAACTCAACATCCCACTCTGGAGGATGTCCAGGTAAATCCTCTGGAAATACATCAATGTACTCCTGCACTATGTGTGCATCTTCAATTTGAAGATTTATTTCCTCACTCATAGATATAAGTTTATCTTCCTCTCTAAGTATTTCATTCATTAAAGCTACTGGGGGTGGTTCTAGATAAAAACCAGGTGGCGAAGTTTCTACCCTAATGATAAGATATTCTACACCATTTTCAAAAATTGTAACATCCTTTTTCTTGCAATTAATCTTCACATCATAATTTGATTGCCAAACCACACCGAGAATTATATCAAATTAAATCATTGGTATGATGATAAGGTTAGATACTAAAGCATGTTTTGGTGTCTAGAGGGAGACTATTCAACATGCCTTTGTTGCAATGATACATCCCCCATGAGTTTTGTCTAACAACTCCTTTGTTAAATCAAATTGGACATATCTAATTTTCTTGGAAAACTGAGAATATATAAATGAATGTGATGATCCAGAATCAAATAAAGTGTTGGCTAAGTTTGAGGAAACTATTAAAGTACCTACCACCACGTCATTAGTAAATTCAACCTACGTGGTTGTAACCTCATAAGCTCTCCATTGTTCTCGTGGCTTTTTCTGAGGCATGTTTCCTTGGTGCTTAGGACACTCATTTTCATAGTGTCCCATCTCTCTGAAATTGTAGCATTGAATATCATTGAATTATTTCTTCCCCTTGCATTCATCAAATCGATGACCCTTTTCTCCGCAGTTATAGCATACTCCCATGCCTTTCAAGCATTTCCCGAGATGATTCTTTCCACAGTTCTCACATAATGGGAATAACTTTGTTCCCTTGATCTTCTTTAGTGATTATCCTTTTCCTTTGTTATTAGAGTATCTCTTCTTATCTTGGTTTCCTTTAAAAAGATTTGATCTAGAAAATTCCTTCTCTATTTTGATGGCACTTGATACAATTTCATCATGATGAAAATGATTGAGAATTCAGTGCCCTTCGAAGACTTGGTTTAAGACCTTCAAGTAAATGATCAATCTTGTCTTCCGAGTCACATATGCAATCTACAACATACCTGGCCAGCCTTGTGAAAGTAGCCTCATACTTTGAAACACTGTCTTCTTCCCTTTTTTTAAGCCAAGGAATTTTCTCTTCATTTCAGTTCATTGCTCACGAGGGAAATATTTTTTGAAGAATATTTCCTTAAAATCCCCCCATTCCATATCTTCTATTTCTTCTTCCTCTATGGTATTCTGAATCAAGGACCACCATTGATCAGCGTCACCCTTGACATAGTATACTTCCAGTATTACCTTTTCATTTTCATTGCTTCTTAATGCCAGGAATATCTTTTCAAGGGACTTGATCCATTGCTCAGCAACCATTGGGTTAGCAGTCCCGCTGAAAGATGGGGGCTTCTGCCACATGAAATGATCCAACATAGGTATGTAATTATTATTCGTTACAACTTGAGTAAGTTTTCCCGATATGTTCATGATATGATCTGCTCCGACATTGACTGTGTTGAATTGCTCAGTATGGAGATCCCTACCTTTCCCACGAGTATTGATTCCCCTTCTTCCATTAGATTCCATTTCTAAATAATGGGATAAACTATATTAGTTTATGAATCTTAAATATAAAATCACTCAATATAGATTGAAATTCTATGCATATTTAATATTATAAACATGGTTTTTATAAAGAAAATCTTACATTAAACTCCTTCATAATGTCTTGTAAAGAAAATATGAGTTATCCTAAGCATATCCTCTGGGAGTTTCATAACCAAGAGTGCATCAAGGCCCATTTTCGTGTACCAAGATACCCCAGGTCAAGCCCGAAACTCCTTGTCGGAGCTTTCACTCCTAGGTACCTCTGTTCCAGAGCCACCTCTACCTGCTCATATCCAGACAGGGATGTATTTTCTAGAAGGATTCACATAATCTATTCCTTATCAAAATACTAGGATATTCTTGTACGTTTATCCTCAAATACTGCCTTAGGTCTTTGTTCCCTAGTATACATTTTCTACTCTATTTTCCAAGTTTTCTACTAAACTTCCTCTAATACCAACTGTAACACCCCAAACCCTCTAGACTGGAGCTGGTGCATTACTTGTGATATTGGCATGGTTAGAAGGAATGAAAAATCCTGAAGGAATGATAAGTTTAGTATTATTGAAGAAACTAGATACATAGATGTAACACAAATTACATTGAAAATGGTTACAAGACAAAATACATAACAAAACTAAAAACTACAACCACAAGAACTCAGTAAATGAACTTCTCTTCATCACCTATTGAAGCTAAACAAAGAAATGGGTGATCTAAAACACTCAATAAGGGTTAAAAAATATAAGAATGAATACAATAATAAGTGAATCATAATCAATCTAATATAATCAATATGGTATGGTAAATAAATGAAAAACTAATGTCATTAATAAACTAAGAATGAAACTGCATCCATTGATTTTGCCATAATGAAAACCTCATGGATAGTAATAACTGATAATGAATAAATATAATTACTATTAACTAGACGTCATGTATCTGGAACATGAAACCATAACACCATAAAAATAGTTTAGTTCTGTGGGTAGAAACCCGTCTAATTTTTGGAAACAAACTCTAAGGGTTTGTCACCAAACTGATTTGTCTCATGAGACCTACCGATGCATCGAGGGGCTATAGATATCCCCACCCACCACTTCATGTCCAAATAATTCTTTATACATTGATTAAATATAAGATCAATATGCCTTTTCAATATCTTTATAGAGTAGAGTATACGGATTCATCAATATTAAAATAACTTTCCAAATAAACACCATATGTAAAATGGTATACGGTTTAGACAAAAAACATATCCATGACATGAGATTATGGATATTTAATATAAATTTAATTTCAAATGAAAATTGATCTCAAATGGTCAGTAGTTACACCACATAATGATTATTAGGTGCACCATACAAAGTTAGTCACAACAAAATAGTAGTTGAGACAAAGTCTCTTACCACAATGTAATCGGTCGAATCATATGACCAGAATTTAATAACCCTCAAATGAATCATTGAATAACATGAATATAAATATAATCATGTTATTATATATCAAATGGCAGTACACATATACCACATTCAATAAATAAGTTGTGAACAATGAAAATATCAGAGAAATGAAAGTGAGATGAGAACCCCCTTACCTTATGCTCGAGTGTGTTCTTAGTTTGTTTTAGTGACCTGAATAATAAAATTTAGCTTCATTAATTAATAACTCCATAAGCTCTTATACATTTAATTGATTTATTATAACTTTTTTAGGTTCATTCATGGCCCTTTTATGGGTTTAAGAGGTTCAATTTTCTTGTTTTGGAAGCATTTTCTTCCTTGGTTTTCATGATTCGTTTACTTGTTTTCATGAATGGAAGTTCATTTGAAATGTGGTTAAACATCCAGAATTGTTAATATATCTTATTAATGACATTAAGGAGATATAAATTATCTTATAATTATTTTGTGTTATATACCATGATGATGATCCATTAGTTAAAAGTTTATTACCAATATTCAGATTAACTTGGTCGTTTTGTTCATAATGAACTTGTTTTGTATTATTATATTATATTATGAGTGTCTAAGGATTACAGAACATTTATGAGATGAAATACATATATTCTTATCTTGTTCAAATATTAAAATGGTTTCATTACCAGTAATGAAGGATAAAGTGAAGAACGAAACTTTATCGTCCACAAAGGTTATAAATTGGAACCTCATGGACGTTGATTTCGTTTATAAAAATAAAAGGGAGGGAGTAAGGATATTGATGATAGTTATTACATTAACATGATATAATTCCATTATATAGATAATACTGGAGTATATAATAGTCATTTGGACATAGGATGTGAGGAGAGAAAAAGAAAATATATGAACTTGAAAATAAAATAAAAGTTGAGAGATCGCTTATAAAAATTCGGCGTCCTAACAGTGTCGCTTAAAATTTCATAAAATGAAATGATGAGAGCAAAAGGGTATCTCATAATATTAAAATAAAAAAGGACAGTAATAAGAACACATAAAATCAAACCCCAACATATGATAATAGAACATCAAATAGATAACATAAAGGAAGTGTCGACTAAAAGAAGAGAATGAAGGATTCCCTTACCTTGTAGAGTAACTCCTAGATCTTGAAGGATGGTACCTTGGGATCTTAAGGACACC
This sequence comes from Viscum album, assembly GCA_963277665.1. Lineage (NCBI taxonomy): Eukaryota > Viridiplantae > Streptophyta > Magnoliopsida > Santalales > Viscaceae > Viscum > Viscum album. The sequence continues at coordinate 1,514,377,712 of OY728156.1, read as the reverse complement.
CTGGGAGGACTCCTAGGGAGTTGATACCACCAGATCTTTGAGGATATTGAGTTTGTAATGAAATAAAATGAAGGGCGTGAGTGGGTATTTATAGTAATTAAGAGAGAGTTTTTTTATTAATTAAAAGGGACACCTCGTTAGTGGTTTTCACAAAACCATGGGCTTGACCATGGTATTTGCCCAAGGTTTAAGCCACTTGGGACACCTCATGTAATAATATACTGTACACAAGTCTAACAGCCCTTTATATTAATAATTACATCATTATGATGTCATTAAACTACCGGAAACTCAAATCTATATTTTTACTATTCACGAAAAATTCAAGTATTTTAGAAAAATGCCAAAAATTCACCCTGACCATTTTTCAATGTGTAGAACTAAAAAATGAACTTTATTTTTTCAAAATAATTTTCTATGTATTTTTAATTTAATTTTCAAATAAAATCAAAGTTAATTCGAAAAAAACAATTTAAAGGTATAATTAGTTTTGTTTTATGTTGAAAAATTAATTAACTTCTCATTATCTTATTACCTTAAGAAAATAAAATATTATCATTATTTACTATTCATAAGGGTCATATTACTATTCATAAGGTTATGTTACTATTCATCAAAAAATCAAGTTGGTTTTATCAGGCTCCAAACGACTTATTGGTCACAACTCTATATGACTGTTTTTCGAAATTCAAAACATAGAAGTGGAAAATTTATGTTTAATGGGTAGCATATAACTTTCTACTATAATGTTTTGTTTCAAAAAAGACTTAGTTCTTCATGCAATATAGGCTATCTAATGAATAGAAATTATTTAAGAGCAACATACCATAAAATCTTTGGGGTGTTATAATAGCTATGAAATACAATACAACACTGGTGACCCACCGAGTCAACCATACAGATACAAGTACGAAAGAAACTGAAAGTAAAAGTAAAGGGCTCAACAACTAACTCCATGCCAACCCACATACCCGATATCCACACACTATCAAACTGTAGCAGCCAGATCAGTAGAACCACTGAAGCGGCTACGCTCGATCATGCAACACTGGGCCTCATCCCTATCCACCATGAAACTCATGATCAACCTGAAAAGAAGACATAAGGTCTACACGTACATTGAGGTGCACGTGTAGGGGTGAGAAATAATCTTAGTAGGGAACCCCGACAAGAAACCTATAACTGTGCTGCTAAAAGTGTATGCAACATCAATGTGATCGGCCTAGCTGGAACACAACAAAGAAAGTAAACCAAACGTGCAACCACAGTCGAACCTAGGGTATGTAATCCCTATCAACTGGTCAAGTGCCATCATGGATGTCCATATCTATATACATACACATGTATAGTCCCATACCTATACACATATACATAAATATGAATATTCACGATTAGGTGTTTCAAATAACAAAAAACCTCATCAGCAGTCGATCCTTGGGACTATAAGTCGGATATCCTGGACATCCTATTAAAGGGAATTGAGCTGGACCTCATGCCACTCAAGCCATATATCATTAAGTCAATCTATGGGTCCATAATCTCATCGACATATACCTGCTTCAGCCAATGTAGAAATTATATCTCTGAGCTAGCTAATCAAAAACAAGTAACCCTCTGGGAAGTACTCATAGACTAACCCCTCTTGTTCATCCAATCAAATACAAGCTACCATTTGGTAAGTACTCATAGCCTAACCCCTCTTCTTCAACCAATAAAACACAAGCAACCCTCTGGGAAGTACTCACAGTCTATCCCCACTGGTTCAGCTTTAGCAAAGACTCTATGAGGAAGCACTCACCATTAATTCCCCCTGTAGTCGCATATCGGTTACTAAAAGGTTCTATTGGGAAGCACACAACATCCAATTCCCCTTGTGGCCTGCATCTAGGAACTACAGACACTCTGAGCGATAACTTACATTCATCCCCCCTATGGTCTTGCAACATAGAAGTAAACAGACACTCTAGAGAAGCCCTCAACATCCATTCTCCCTATGGTCTACTACACCATATTCTCATAGCCCTATGTATGTCAATCATGCACAAAATATACATGGAATCCAAATTAAACCACAACTACTTGGCTAAAAAATCTACTGCATATCATAGCATATAAGATAAAATCACTCCATCCTACAATACTAGGCATGGAAAGAAAAATAGCCTAACAGGTAAGCTAGACCAAACTTTTAAACAAGAGAACATGGAAAAAACATCCATAGAATGACAAGATTAACCTTATTCACAAACAATTAACCTATATCCAAAAAATTAAGGCATAACAGGCAATAGCAGGGCTAAAAACAATAAACACGCAATACCCTAAACAATGGTATTGGGCACTTTTGCACATTATCTACAGAAAGGAATAGACCACCTACTTAGGAACATAAGTCATAGTAAGTATCCCAACAAACAAGAAAGATGCATTGTTTCATGCTCAACAGCCACCAACAAAGACACACCTATGGTAACCACTACTGCATCAGCAAACCAAGTCAGATATAAAAAAACGAGTGAGGGTGGCCCGAATTCCCAAACCAACACTACATCCATAGCCCCATGGGATCACCAGTTTGGCACAGGTTCTAGGTGACCTAGAACACCATCTCTACCCAAACCTGACATAACAACTTAGGGTTGGTCAAACAACGGTCACATGTTGGGTCCCTTAAGTCAAACACTAAGGAGGAATCATACTCGAGATCCTCTAGGTAAACACGAGCGTATGCATCCTATATGGGATCCTTAGAAAATATTAAGGGATTAATCCTACATGAGATCCCCAAATGAAGGACCAAAAATAGGAGAGAGATCCTACAAGGGACTTCCTAGTTCAGTACACAAATAAAGGCTCAGGGGATCCTCGGAAGTGCTCGGTCTCATGGCCTCATAGGCCAGAAGGGAACGTATAACAAGGGGAATGTCCTATAAAGCATATTTTATGGGAGATATCTCACAGTTCATCTCATATTAAGGGTCTTAGATATGTTGGTCTGAACACCCAACCTATCATCTATGCCAAGTCTCACTCTCAGGTGTCAACTGAACTCGATGACTGGAGGGAGAACCTATACATTTGGATAAAATCC